>OZ018301.1:27250224-27949943 GCA_963969485.1 Nomada goodeniana
CAAAACGCCACCCAAAGAACATTCCTTTGGACAAGATCGAGCGGAGCGGGACCAGCCAATTAAAATTTCCTTTCGATAGCATTGCAAAAAGAAATACTCGAAGCAAGATAGCTCGATCATGGGACAAAAGTGGAAGGCAGGAGAAAATGGAAGGTAGTAGGGTGGAGCAGGGGTGGAAACGAGTAGGAAGAAGATCGAAAAGCTCACGTGGCGTAGCCCGATCCTGCGGAGGTGGAAAGTGGCCGATGGTAGGGGGAGGAGAAGAGAATCGTTCGTCCGTGATCGGCGACGAGGCTCCTGGTCGGAGCGAACCGTACGAGACTGTTGCGGACTAGGCAGGTGAGCGCCGCTCGGCGGCCACGGGACGCACCCGAGCCCCTCTTTTCCTCTTTTAACTCTCCAACGAACCTCCAGGCTCCTCTCTGCTTCGCAACCTGCCGCCACGGGAACCACGGAGGGAGGACCAGCTTCCGAGCGCACCGCTATCTTTCGACCTCCTCGATGGAGCCGCGCCGCGATACCGATTCGCGAAAACCACCGGAAACAAATGAACGCGCTCGTCCATCCAAGCGTCGCCGCTTCGTCGCTGGCTCGGTCTTCGTAACGAGCCGTTCGACACGCTCGGCCGAGTAAATCCCTGCGAGACGACCCTTCTCGTTGTCCAACCTTCTTTTCCTTCGCGAACCACCGAGTAACAATGAGAGTGCCCCTTTCGGGAAGAGGATCCCGTTGCTTCGTGTAGCGCCACTTCGAACGACGAGCATCGATTAGCACAATGACGTTCTCTTCGTATTCCCTTAGCCGTAGTCGGCCGGCGTGGAGCAACCGGTATACTGACAATCGGAACGGATAACTTTGTTACAGTCCTTTCGACGTTTACAAAGATGACCGGACAGAAACAGCTCGGTATACGTATCAATCGCGCTCGGTTGGACCCTGTTCGGACGAGGACTCGCTCGTTTCCCCCTCGAAATCAAACTTGCTCCGCTTTCTTCTCCTCTATCCTTCGGTAACCGAGAGCGGAGAACGGATGACCCAATTGACGGATCGTTCACCACGTATCTCGAGCTACTAGGGTCAACTGCTTCGTTGACCGAGCGATCGTTCTCCGTTAGTTCGTAGAACCGGCCAGGACCGTTTCCAGCGCTCGGCCGCATAAGCTAAATAAAATCCCCCGCATGTTCGCGACGTTCAATTGTCGCGCCGTCGACGATGCTTCCCTTCGGTTTCATCGACGGAGGCGCGCGTCGAAAGGAGTAACCGATGGTGACGGGTAGAAAGGGACCGATAACTGCGGCGATGAAAGACGAAACACGATGGAAGGTGCAGGAGAGGGAAAAGCGCCTTTGGGAGAGTGACGGTGAAAGGAATCGTCTGGTGTGGCCGTATCATGACCGTCGAATCCTACCCGAGGAGCAAAAGTAGTTTTAAGCGGCACCGGGGGGAAAGCAGGCTGACGACGCGGTAGGAGTGGAAGAACGAACGACTCGATGGAAGAGGAGAGAACAAAATACGAATGGTGGGAGGGGTCAGCGGGGGTCCGTATTACAGCTCATTTAGCAGCAGGGTCCTATGCCTCTTCGGCTGGTCCGGGAGGACCGCTCGGATCAAGCTCGCGTTCGACCCACGGCAAAGATGAGCTGGTTTCGTTCCCATAGGCCGAGACCTGCTGGCACCTAGTTCCTTCTGCCGATGATTACCCGGCTTCGCGATACGTATTTTAGCCGTCGTCGACGGAGGTAGACGACGGCGAACAAATTTTCGTATAGTTTCGGCGTCGATTAACGGTCGCGGGCCATGTGTTTCGAGGCGATGCGGCAGTGGATATTGGCTCGAAGAAAAAATGCGAAAGAAGGGACGAGAAAAGACGCCAAAAAAGAGTGGAAATGAGGAGGGACGGGAAGAGAAGGGAAAGAGAGAACTTTACCGAGTTGTGACCAACACAGACACGGAATAGCTAGTAATTTATGGGTGAGACTAATTACCGGGGAATGCCGCTCCTCTGACTCTTCTTTGCTCCTAAGACCGCGTCTCCACCAGACCAGTTTTCAGAGACGAGTGGAGCTTCTCTTAGCCCACCTTCGTCTTCGTTCGTTCATCGCCGCCCGTCCTTCCCTTTTTCACTTTTTTCGCCTTTTTCGCCTTTTTCGCCTTTTTTCGCCTCCCTTTTCCATTCGCTGACCCACGCCTGCGTTTAAACGTTAATTCGCGCGGACGCGGCGTCGCAAGAAGACGTCGATTCGGCCGACTTTATCGTAATCGGTCTCGCTAGCAATTGCCCCTCTCGGAGAGGGCTCCTCGAGTGTGTTTCTTGTAAACCGTTCTCGAAGGATCGCGTCGGGACGCGACAAGTGGGGGAAAAGGGAGAAAAAAAAAATGGTTACTTCGAAAAAGGAAGAAAATATCGGACGAGGGTGCTCGAAAGGATAATGGAGAAGAAGAAACAGGCGTGTTCCCACGAGCCATCATCACGAAGGTGGGTGTCGGAACACTACCAGGCGCGTCCTCGGCCGTCGTTTCGACGTTAGCCTGACCTAGCAATTTGGAGCAAGCTCGATGCCCCTGCTACCACGATTCCTCTTCGTTAAATGCCATTATACGTTTCACTTGGACACCCGGTCGTCGCATGAGTCGTGAATTCCTGAGAACCTGCTCGAACTTGGATGGTCAGCACCGTGCCGGTGGCCGCTCGCCACCGGGCCCGCTTCGAACGATAGAGACGGGCCAGAGGAGCCCACGAACGGATTCTTCTATTGCGACGAGAACGAATCGAGAGAAAGGGGGCCCGCCGTGTTAATATGCGCGCGGGGTGAATCCTCGCCGCGGCGAAGGTGCACGCCGATCTCTACCTTGGAGGTGTTTCGAGTAAATAGAAAATAGCCACCGCCGCCTCGAGTATTCTGGGCTTCGAGTTCGATCCTATCGAAAGCGCGGGGCGCAGAAGAGATGGAGGCAGAGGTGGAGGATGAGGAAAGAAGGGATTCGAAGGGAGTCGCGAACAGTTTTTGTCGCGAATCTGGCAAGGCCGCGTCGCAGACAGACGGTCAAGCGGGACCTCGTGACCGAGTAGTAGACTCGATGACACGGCATCGGTCCCACGACAAAGAAACAGCGAGACGAGCTGGATCCGGCTGTTTTTCTGGGCCCTGACGTTTCGCCAATTTATTGCGCCTCTCCCTGTCATCCACGTTCCGACGTATCCTCGAAGAATTTCGTGTTGCCCGATCGACACTGCGACGAGCAATTCCCCCTTGGATAGCGCGGAACGGCGCATCGGAACGGTGACAACAAGTGACTACCCGAGGACCGGAGTTTCCGGCAAACAGGACACTGTCGCGCGGTACCCGTCATTCCCGATATCGTCGGGAACTACCCTCGCGTGCCCGCGACTGCGAGACGCAGTCGGCAACGAAACTAATAATTTGTAGGAATCGCGTTTCATTCCTAATTCGCAAAGGCCACCGTGTCGAACGTTTCCGAGGGAGCAGCGCAGGGCTGTGTCGTTAATACGAAACAGATATCGATCGGTAGGCAGTTTTTGCAGGTAATGAGCGCAGGTTTGCCCAGATGGAAACCGAGTCGAACGATCTCGACCGGGCGTTTACAGCTCGACGTTTTGCTATCGAAGTGGGTAAACAGATGCCCGAGTAAACGCGCCGTAGCAATTACACGGCACTTACGGACCCGCGTACAGAACTGGCCTCGAGATACTCCAGTAGTTGCTCTCTTCCCCTCTCCTTTTCAGGTCCCGCACTCTCTCTCTATCTCTAGCTCCCCATTTTTTGTCGTCCCTCTCTTCGCGAGCGCATACACCACCGCACCGTTTCCATTGCCTCCTCCTCTCTCGCGATCTCTCTTCGGGATCCTCTTCTGAATTAACTCCCTCCCGCCCCACCCTTCGTTCTACCCTGGCACGCCTTCGGCCCCATCGTTTCCGCAGGCACCGTCGAGTTTCCACAATGGTAATTACGAGGCAGCCCGCTCGTAAATTTCACGTAGGCTAAACGCACGCACGGTCGACCGCGAACACCGCGTAGTCACTTTCTATTTCCCATAGGATCTCTGGCGGGCATGCAGCCCATAGGTATAGCGGTCGATACGTTCCAATCGAGTCGAAGTCGAAGTCGAAGTCAAAGTCAAAGTCGTAGGGATTCAGCGGCGTAGCGGAGAGCTCGATCCGGGGTGACCCGTCCGGGTTAAAGCGATTCCGCGTGCCCCGTGTTCTCCACTTGTCCCCTAGTCGTTCTCCTCGTTTCTCTTTTCTCGTTACCGTCAAGCTCGATGTTCGAGTTTTCCTCTCGTTCTAGCTGCGACAGCCGGACGTCTTGGATACACGATCGAACACGAGCACGATGTCTATCCGGGCAACTTTTCGCACGATGAATCGATCGCGGTCTCGCGAACGATGTAAACTTTGCCATCGAAGGGACCACGCGAGCGCGATACATTGTTCCGATCCGGGATGGGGGGAACGGATAGACGGGCAAACGTGTTGCGCCGAAGAAAGGCCAGGGGGCGATTGTATTTCGTGGAATCGGCGTGGAGAACCCACGCGAAGGTCGTCGGTTCGGCACGAGACATCGACGAAAGAGGGAAGCGATCGTGCTTGTAAGTCGCGAGTTTATAGGCCACGGCCTAACAACGACCGTTCCTTATGAAACGCTCGTGTTCACCGCCATCCGTTGCGTTGTATCTCTCGAATTGTTGCTCGATTTATTGCGCTAGAATCGGTCTCGAACGGAACCGGCGCGGCGACGAATAGCACGCGGAAGCACGCATCCCCGCAATACGAACAGGGGAGAGAGAGGGAGACTTGGGAGTCCTCGCCATGGAACTGCAGGGACCGTAGGATCCACAGGAACGAAGAATCGCATCCCTCGAAGAGAGGCAGCCCCGGGATCCACTAAATGTTCGAAACGTGTCTCGAGCGCATCAAAAGCGGACCCGGCCGCAGGCTGGCGTTATAATTTCAGGCGGTTTCAGGGAGGTCCTGGGCCCCAGGGCCAAGCGAGAGCTGTTCAATGAAGTCATCAGCTAGTCGGGTCTTGGGTGCTCTGTTATTATACCGTGGTACCGCGGCACCATCACCGCTCCTTTCTTCCACCAAGCAAATTCTGCCTGAATATCTTCGCCCTTATCCGCGGATTCTTCTCGAACTTGTTCTCATGCGAGCTGAATCTTATCGCTGGAACGCGCACCCAAATAAAAATAAAAAAAAATAGAGAAAAAGAAAAAAAAATGGTGAATGAAAAGTCGAACGTTTCGAATTTTTAGGGCGGAGAGGAGAGATGGCTCGCGATGAACGGAAACGATAACGATCCATCGTTGGAACCGAACGTCGGCTAAGTATGCGGAAGTGACGATTAGAGCGTGACCGTAAAACGATTGGAGCCCAAGGGATACGTGAGTAAATAGAGGCAGGTTTCACGACAGGTTGGAAAGCAACGGTGAAAGAGAGATAAGCTACGAAAGGTATATAGGAACGAGTCCTAATCTCGTCGCTGGCAATAAGACCGGCAAAGGTTTCTTTTACAATCGGACCGAGGGTCAATTAGATCCAAAGTCCTTAATCCGTTTATCAGCCACGCCACGGTGCACGAGCCCCTTTCATCAAAAGGAACAAAAGGGCTTTCGAGTCGCGCAGGTCTGACGTCGATCGTAAGGAACGGCCGTGCATGTGTGCGCGCGTTCGTGAATAAGTTATTCGCTAATCGACTCGTCTTCGAAAGGAAGGGTAAATTGCGAGCGTGGACGAGGCGTGCACCCACGAGGAGCTCGAAAGCGACGACGATTAAATGACGGCTCAAATACGATGATTATTGCCGAAAGGACGGGGGAAATAGGAAAAAGACAAAGACAAAGACAAAGACAAAGGCAAAGACAAAGAGGAGAGAAGATCTCTTACTCGTGGGCAAAGATGGTCTGGCTGTTGATAGAAGGTATAAGAGAGAAGGGAAGCGGAGGGCCCGCTGGATCGCGCAGGCCTCCGGCATGGCATTCGTGTGGATATTAGAGCGATTGTCGTGCCTGATTCGGTACGGTCTTGAAATAAGGCCCCCGCGGGCTGACAGCGGCGACGGCTTCTCGTACAAAACCGGCTAACGGTGCCCACCCTCCGACTCTTCTGCGCGAGAGGGGCCCACCGTCGACTTCTCTTCGACGCCTTCGAGTACCCTAATCTTCCTCTCGAGCTTCTACAGCCACTCCCGCCTCCCCCGCCCCTCTCTCACTCACTCTCTCTCTCTGTCTCTATCTTTCTTCCTTCGTTCGTTCCATCTATTTTCGGGTTGCAGCGCGTTCCATGGCCGGGCACGCACGCGTCGTCTACACTCCTAATCGGCCGAGCAACCGCGGTCACGTTCGCGGTTCTCTCGATTCATTCCAAGGGTACCACCGAGCGAGAAGAAGCGAGCAAACGTCGCGAGATTCGTTGCGGGCGCGTGCATATCGCGGGAAAGGACGTGGATGGGAGGAGAAGCAGCTCCTTCCGCGATTCAAAACCCTCCCCCGGAGGTCCAGCGCCGTTTCGTTTCCGTCTCCCCTTCGGACCGTGGTCCGCATCATCCTCGAGGCCGACGTACCGGTCGGCATCGTGTGAAGTCCGGCCGAGCCATTATATCCCCCTTGGCCGCCTTCGAGGTGTATATACCGTCGTGGCATCTTCGGTCACTGCGAGAAGCACGGGGAGAGAAAGAGGTATACACGAGAGTCGGCCGGCACGGCCAGTGGGAAGGAGGAGAGGACGCGATTCGTCTCTCTTTCACCCTCGTTCGGCTTGGTCGCGGTCTTTCTCCCCTTTCCCTGCAGCGTAGCTGATACGGCGAAAGAAAGAACCGGGAGAGAAGAAGGAAGAATCGCGAGGAAGGAAAGGATGAAGGTGAAGAACGGGAAGCAGAGGGGAAGGTGCGTGCAGGATCGCGGAGTCGAGAGGTGTCGGAGCCCGCATTAAGAGGGCGGAACGCCTCGAAGGGACCCGGAATTATGACGTCACGGACCGCACACGTCGCGATCAGGCGAGTCGAATATAAAAATGGATTGCTCGGTGCGCCGGTGCGCCGGTGCGCCGGTGCGGGGCAACAGGATGCCGATTCCGCTAACCACCCCTGCGAAATTTCTAGCTCCCGGTCGCTTCTGGGACAGCGCCGGTCCACGCGACACCGGGCGCGGCATGCGCGGGGCAGGGATTCGTTTCTCCGTTTACGGGAGATGGAATCTGAGAAAAAGAAGACATCAAGCTGGTCGGATTCACTCTCGTGGGCAAACATTAACGGAGTGAAACGTGTGCTCAGCAGGTCGTGCCATTCTAACGGACCGGAGAATCATTCGGTCGATTATCAGATAATGCTGCTTCGACGGATGGAAAAAGAAAAAGGAATGCACGAACGATTGGGCGAGAGACTCGTAGGGGGTTAGGGGGTTAGGGGGTTAGGGGAATTGGGGGATCGGGGGATCGGGGGATTGGGGGAGAGAGAGTGAGAGTGAGGAGGCGGGGAGAAAGCTCCACCTTTTGAAACGGAGATCGTTAGATCTTCCGAGGAAGCTGTAGCGCGTGTGAAAGAGAAAATAGACGATACAGGGAGGAACCAGAAGGCTAACGGAGAAACCACGAGAAAAATAGAAAGGATCCGGGGGGATCGGCTTCATTCATGAAATCCTTTATCTCGCTGGATTTCGACGAAAATTGGTTCCCACAGGTCGGGAGACAATGAGAAACATCTTTTACGACTGCATGCCCGTAGGTGGCCAACTCATTGTGAGCTTTAAGGTTGCATTACACGCCGCGTTCGAGTGAGCCCGCGCGAGAACAGCTTCGTCATAGGTGCCTACCTTCGTCTCTTTGTTTTTCTTCGAATCTATGATTCGGCTGTTTTGCGACGTCTAGCTGGGAGTTTGAGCGATCGCATTCCTTGGTAATCATTCAGGGAAGAACGTTCCCCCCGTAGGACGGCCATCTTGCCTCCGTTAGCCGAGTTTCCGCAACCGCGAGATCATTATACGGGATTAATAGAAGCGAGAAACGAATGGCACTTCCTTGCTCGTTTAGAAGGCGGTAGCAGCGTGGGAAAGGGTCAAGCATCGTGGCCGCGACGAATCGCAGATTGGACCGAACCTCGAGCGATTTCTGTTCGCGGCAGCGCGGCCTGCGCATGACGAAATAGAAAACCTGTAACCTTCCTTAACACTTTGCGGTCCGTCGACGCCGCGCTACCACCTCCTCGCGTCGATTTGCAGGACGCGAAGCAGGTAATACCGTGCGACTTAAACGAACGGAACAATTGAAATTTAATAACTGTTCCTCGCAGTCAGCGAACGTTTTACGCGCGATAGAGACCGTGGAGCGGGGACTAACGATGTCGGGCGCAGGAACGCGAACGGAACAATACACCGCCGGATCCATTCATGAACGCGTGACGCGACGACGTTTCTCTAACCCCTTCCGACGCCTTGCTCCCTCTACCCCTTTTTGCACGCCGGCACCGACAACCGCTGTATCACTTTATAAAGCTAATCCGCTTGTACGCTTTCATTTATTACTATCGTTCGTCATTCGCCGGCCTGACAAGGTATCGCGCATTAAATTCTCCTGTCCCGGCGGTCACGAGTCACGAGGACCCGCGATAAATATAGTTGCGAGCCAATAACGATCGTTAATTATGTAGAGAAATTCGTGTATTCGTATCTGCCAGCCGTGTAAGCGTAACGAAGTCGACTTGGGCGGCGATGGTACCGTCGCGTCGCTGAACCGCGTCAGGCGGAAAGGGTGGAAGAGAGAGACACGGCTAGCGACTATCCGCACAAATGAGTATTTATGGGCCCGCCGCGGCTCTATATTATGCCTCATTTTGCCGGAGGATCGATTAGCTGTAATCGAGATGTACAAACAAAACGTTAATAAACGTTGCTCGTTTCTCGTCCCTCCCGATTTCTTTCGCGGGCGTCCGTGCCGGAGAACGAACGCGAAGAGAGAAAGAGAGAAAGAGAGAAAGAGAGAAAGAGAGCTAGAAAGAAACGAACCGGCTCTTGAATCGGACGCGTTCTCCCGCGTACGTATAGGTATTCCACGCGTGTGCGTAGTGGTTGGCGCAAGCACGTGACACGTGTTTCTCGCACGTGCTCCACGCACGTGTACGTGTACGTGAGTTCGAGCCGGGCTCGCGATTAAGTATCGATTAGTGCCGCGCGGGACCGTTCGAATGGAGCGAGTCCGCGAACCGGCCTCCGCTTCCGTGGACAATGTGATTCGCGATCGAGATCGAGCCCATGCAAATTGACCGATTAGCTCGCGAGTCCACGGAATGTAGAGGAAAAAACGCTGGGACGTTCGGCGCGACGCGACGGACGGGAAAAACGAGCGAACGGAGCAGAGGTAGGAAATTCGATGGAAATCGATTCAAGTAAAACCTGCGTCGTTTCGCTTTAATCGATCCAAATACAACGAACGATTCCCGATAAATTCCCCGAGAGAAATCCCCCGGGACTCTACGGGTGGTTCGAGCATCGATCGAGGAATCGCGAGTCTCGGGCTCGACATCAGCGAGGAGCCTGCGAAGAAACGCGTAAATCTGGTCGTCTGCGTATACCAGCGGGTGGTCTCGTGTCCGCTTCGCTGAATACGCGAAACACGAGCAACAACTCGCCTTTAAGACCGACGCGTTTCGACTTGAAGATCAACGGGCGTCCCGCGATAAGAAGCTACGACCAGATATTACATCGTTACGTATCGCGCCGCGTTGATACTTTGAATAACGGATTAACCGACAACAGCAATCTGTCCGCGATGAAATCACGGCACCGGCCGGGACGGCGGACCTACCGCGCGCCGTTCCTAACATCCTCTCGATCTTTCGTAGCACTCGTACGATCGAATGGACTTTCGCCGATCGCATCGAACAGTGCCCGGATAATAGAGCCGCATCATCGTATTTAATAATCGTACAATGGTCGATGCGATCCGATAAGATCGCGATCGTTTCGGTAGACGGGTGAAGGCTCGATAAGCCGTTGGCCCATAATAACGCAATTAACACTTCTTTGTTCGATCAATTTCCATTCGCTTGTCTTCGCTGGCAGTCGCGAATCGAAAAAGGCTCACGCAGAGAGAGGTCGACCGCCCTTAGCAGGGGCACCTTGTCTCCGCGCCTTCCCCGATATTCCACGATGGCGGCATAAAAAACGCGGATCATCGCGATACCCGCTAAACCCGAAGAAGCTGTACCGTCCGGCGTAATATTAAGTACCAATATTATATTAACTAATATATTTCTCCTCGTAATTCTCGAACACCCCGAAGTGCTCGATACACCGGCCCGAGTCTCGGCTCTGCTTGATTACGATCGTTTACGACCGGTAAATCATTCGCCGCCTCTCCCTTCTTTTTTCTCCTTATTCGCGAAACGTCACGATAGCCCTAATCGTTGAAACCGGTAGTAAAACGATCGTTACTAGTCGCGACAAAGAAACCGCCACCTTCGAGAACAAACGAGCCAATAAACTCGTTTTATCGGCCCCCCTTCCTTCCGTTTTACCCGACGTTCCTTCGCAACCTCGAGCACTCGTCCGTTGCGTATTTAACATACCAGCTAAACGCAGAGAACGCTAGAGAAGATTCCAACGGAGACAAGGGGATCCAGAGAGGAGGGCGGAAAGAAACGAGACGGGCATCTCCAGCGATTCCGGCGTGGGTGCCCAGATCTTAATCCGATGGGAGTACGAGTAGAACACGGACGATTAGCCTTCCTGCTGCTCGATCTTGGCGCAGCCCTCTATCACTGATTATTATCGTTCCAGTGAAAGATTGTACGCCTCGCGACTCTCTGCCCGTTCGAGATTCGAGGCAAGCCCATAGAATCCGTGCGATCTATCTGTCCTACGGATTCTACACTATTCCGTAGGATCGAGCCGGCCTTTCGTGCACATACACGCCTACGTATACCTATGCACGGCCAGACAGCCGCGGCTACAGGTAGTGTGAGATCCGACAGCTTCGGAGGTGGCAATGAGCCTCGGTCCCGCCTGCCGCCACACCCACGCGCATATATCTTATTTTCCCTCTTTATTTATTCGAATTGCCGTTGGTCGAGGGCCACTCTTCGAATCCCCATGGCTCCTTTGCCATAATAGGCGAGCATGGTGGCCCATCGCCTCTTTGGCCGCCTTCCCTCTATCTCTCGGGCTACCATTCCTCATCCGTGCATCCGTGCTCCTTATTTTCAGCTACGCTCTTCCCGTTCCCTGCCTCCCTCGTCTACACCCTTGGAATGCCGATTTTATTCGTTCCTCGTTCGCACTGCCTCCTTTTTTTCACGCAGGCTTGTTTATCGACCGCTCGTAGGTTCCTTGGCATTAATTGATAGCCGACGTTTGCCTCGAAACGAAAGCATCCGAATCAAGTTCATTACGCGTGTATCGGCCGTGGCACGAGTGGCGGGAACAATGGGAGAGCTCGGAAGCAAAATCTCGTCGAGATCCTCTTATCCTCTTAAGTCGTTACGATGGATCGACGTGGATCGGCCTCCGGATCACCGAACACTTTGCTTTCCGTATCGAAGCGACCATTGTCCGCGATACAATCCCGTGCGAAAGAAGCAACGCCGGCCGGCGAACTCGTTGCGAAAGGTTCGAAAAGAGCCGCCATACCCGAAGCATCCCCCGTATTTTCTACTTGCTCCCGAGGTAAAGTTTCATTCAAGTGTCGGGACATTTTACAGATGCGTGCGCCCGGATACGCACGAGAGCGCACCGAACAAACGAGTTCCTCTCGTTTTTCAGCGAAACTCAAGCATCCTCGTGCTGGCAAGTAACAAACAGTCGGGAATGTCTATGATCCTCGAAAGCAGATTATCCGGGAGCTACTTTTCGCCGGAAAATCGATCACGCCCGAGCGCATTTCAACAAGTGGCTTTTAACGGAACCGATGGCCGATCATCCGCGCTCGGTATCTCCTGCTCGATCGTGCGATCGAGCGTTACCATTTCGTAACGGATATCTTTTTCACCGCGGCTGCTCATCCTGCAATAGCCGAGAGAGAGAGAGAGAGAGAGAGAGCGCGAGAGAGAGAGAGAGAGAGAGAGAGCGAGCCGGTGAAAAACACCGAGAAGATCCTTTCTCTCGGAGCCGGACGATCCTCCGTGGCTGTCCTCGAGACGCGTCGTTTCCAAAACACTTTGCTCGAGATCTCGATAGGGAAACGCATCCGGTCGACGCGACGCGCGACGCAGCGCGGATCAGCGCGGGAATATGGGTCAAACGAGGAGTCGCGATCGAACGAGATCTTTCCTGGGACGGCCGACGAACTGTTCCCTCCCGAACCATTCTTCGATTCCTTTCCGGTCCATTCCCCGCATCGGACGTTTCCTTTCATCGGGGCCGAAATAATCGCGAAGAACAAGGCAGCTCCCTCGCTAAAAGGATGGGGGCGTGACGACGATGTGCGCGCACCTTCCTACGTTCCACGACATAATACTTAATGACGGGGCCCGGCGAGCATCCAGTAGATTCGTCCTTGGATGTGTTCGTCAAAGCGCACAATGTTCACCCTTAAACGCAATAGGAAGTGGGACGTACGGACGTACGGACGTTCGACTTTCCTTCTATCGTGCTTCTTTGCGCGCACCCTCTTTTTCTCCTTCCTTTTTCTAATATCGCTTTCATAAGTGTATCGCGTTACGCGTCCCTCCAGCGAATCATTGTCGTCGTTGTTCGAGAAACCGCGCATTCTTTCGACCGAGAAGAATAGCTGGTTAATTATAACCATAGTTATTGTAAAGGGGTCCACGGAGAGTACAATACAACCCCCGAGGAGCTTTCAGCCAGCAGGAGGAATGCATGTTATTAAAACATTCCGGGCAGTTCTCTGTCTCGGCGCAGCTCCCACAGCTTTCAGCGTTTCCATGGTGAGCAAATCACCTGAACCGCTGGGCTTCTATCGGTCCGGTGCGTTTTAATTGCGACCAGCTACGCTTTCCTTTTAAATCGATCCAGCAGAGCGGACAAACGGCGGACGGCGAAACGATAAGTCGCGGAGCTTTTTCCGATGCTCCGGTCAAAGGAGTACTCGTTAATCGGCTCGCGACTCAATCAAAGTCGCGATATCGTGCAGAACTCGATCGATTGTCAGACTCGAAACGCGATCGGTTCTGCTGCGAGAGAAGCGAAGCAAAAGGCGGGAACTAATCGCAGGAGGGCAGATCGGTCGATCGTACCTAGACGGGCGAGTAGACGAACAAAGCGAGCGGGACAGGTGGCGAGATAATTCATTCGTAGAGATTTTCACAGCTCCGAAGCGTCCAGTCCAGGCAGCAGCGATTGGCAGCAGTCGTCGAGCTGTTCTGCAATAGGAGGGAGGTCAAAGTCCGATATTTTGCTACGCATCGTCGAAGTAACGAGGGCAGAGTAAAGAGTAGCGGGGAGGAGGAGTATGTAGCAGGAAAGGGAGAAGGAAAAGGTTCGTAACCCCTTTTGAACGTCGGCCAATTAGGCTCCCGAGCAGGAGTGCATCGGGGCGCATTGCACGGCGATAGGATGATCGAGTGGTCCGATGGTATCGGTGCTCGCGTGCCAAGATCATGGTCAGGACACTCGATAGCCCGATAAGTAATGCACCCAGATAGGATGACAGAGGATGCCCGGTGAAGAGGAGAGGGAGAGACATTGAGAGAGGACGAGTGGACCGAGCGGGAGTCGAGGAACGGAGAAAGAGAAGGAACTCCTCTGGAAGCACGAACGATCTTATCGCGGCACGAGTTACCTGGCTCGGCAATGAGCGCCCACTGCCAAACGAATGGAACGTGGTCGTTGGTTCTCGCGTGCAAGAATAAAAAAAGGACAGCAGCGCGTCGATCCGCGTGCGTCGGAAAAGCGCTTCTCAACGATATCGCTTCCCAAGACGCACGCCCACTGCATCGGCTACGAGATTCGTTTCCTCGGAGATCATAGCGCTGCGCGGCCGACCCGATACGCGGCTGGCTCGACGCTTTCCTCATCCCTGAGAACGCGGACCCCCGGCTTTCAGCGTCGCGCGCTCGTTTCTTCCGTCGAACGTTCTAGTTAACCTGTTCGTTGTCACGCCTGCAGTTATCCCCTCTCGTCTGTAGTAACGAACAAACGACAAAAGTATCGGACAGTATCGTCCGTCCCGATACGACGATGACACGACAGGGACGCGAAGTCGTTTACCGCAACGCGAGTTCCAATTACAATAGATAGAGAGGTGAATCGCGGCACGCGCATCGTCAAACGAGTTCCATGCATTTCGATCCACGTCTCCGGCGATCCTCGGCGGGAGACCCCAACCGGGGCGCTTTGATTCAGAACGTCGTTTGATCTTCGACCACGTGGCACGCGGGGGTAACTATAGCCGAACGAACAGGGTCGTTGCGACTAATTGCTAGCTCAGCGTCCACGTCAATGAAATCTGCGCTTCGGATGATTCGACTGAACCGTAGGAACGATAAAGGAACCCTTAAACGCACCCCTGTTAATAGCGAAGCGAACGAGGATCTCCGAGAGCCGAACATTGTATCGAAAGTTCCGCTAATTGGCTGCGAAAAATTAGCTTAGGCGGCAGAGAGCTGCGGCGGTCAACTGGTTCGGTAGGCGGTTGGAATTTTTTACGCGGGCAGATGCCGCGATGCGCAAACGCAGACGTTTCGACTTCCGGCCTCAAAGGAAACTCAACGTCAACCCCCGGTGCAACGTAATTTGAGCGCGCGTGCAGAATTCGGCGCGAACGAGCAAGGGATTGAAGAGGAACGGTAGGGTTGAGTAGGCGGAAAACGGAGTTAGGGAACAAGATAAACCTCAATTATGCCGATTGAGCATCCTCCAAGGGATGCTAGGTAGGGGAAGATCGCTCCTCCTACTTCTCCTGCCACGTGATCAAGGGCGGCCTCCCCTTTTTCTGTCCTTCTTTCCTTCCTTCCTTCCTTCCTTCCTTCCTTCCTTCCTTCCTTCCTTTCTTCCCTTCCTTCTTCCTAGAGCCGTAGCTCATCTTTGCCCTCCGCGAGAAGACGGAATGGATGGATCGCGCACGATTCGCGACGATTCCATCGAGACGAATCCTCGATGCAGGAAATTTGATTCGAAGGCGGAGGGCGCGGGAGGAAGTGACAAGGTGCGAAGGAATCGGATCGACACGAAATACGCGTTGCTCGCGGAGGCGTTTTCGGGCAATCGTTTTGGAAAAGGAGACCCGGGCAGCCCCCGCCCCCCTCGGGGAAGAGAGAAGAAGATGGGAGGAAGTGGGAGGAAGGAGAAGGAGATGCAGAAACAGCCTACGGGCTATCCTCTGCCCGATCCTCGCGCTCCCTCTTCGACTCTCCCCCTTCCACACCTTCGCTATTTCTTTCCCGATTTCTCTGTCCATCTCTGGTGCTCTCCGTGCTCCATCTCGGTCCGTCTCCGTCGATCTCTGTCCCTCGGCGTTGCGTCTTTCTCCAAGTTTCACTTGCGATCGTGCGTCCTCGTCCCTCGGTTTGAATCACAGGGTGGTGGCCGACAGTAGTGGTGGTCGTATCCGGATGGTGGTGGTTATGGTGGGGGGGTAGTTGGTTTCTTCGTGCCTACCGCTCCCTATCTCTCCTTTCTCTCCCTATGGGAGGGCGAGGAGGGCCCCCGTAGCCGCGCACTGCGCACCGAGTTCATCATAGACAGACCGATCTCCCTGACAGCTCGTCGTCGGGCTTGAACGGAGGTGGAATCATCAGATTCTGTCCATCTCTTCATCGGCTCGCAGTAGCGTGTCGGGATAGCGAACGTACACCTAGAATCACGAGGATAACGAAAGTGCGTGGCCCACGGTGACCCCTTTCTCGCGAATCCTTGGCCATAGCGCTCGCTATCGCGCCCGGTCGCCGTGCATCGAGCAGCCGTTCTCCCTCTCTTCGATCTCCCGGTTTCACCATCCGTTACTCCTTCGCGGCAACGCTCTTCCCTTCTTCTCGCTCCTTCTTCTTACGCGACCGAAGCAATTCCGCCCTTTCCGCCCCTTCTCGTATCTCTGTTGCTCTCTGCTTCTCTGCTCGGCCGCGGAACGCGCCGCTCTTTCTCCCGTCACCTCGACGTCGGCCGAACCAAATTCGAGGAAGCTACTCGCGTTGACGCGCTCCTTTGTCGCGGACCTGACGGCCCGACGGCCGTTCGTCCGACGACACGCGCGCCTGTTGTCGTCGGCGCGAAAACCAACCGCGGGAAGTTTGCTATTCGACTGTTTGTACGGACGAAACGATAGCCGCGGTGGTACGCGTGCGAGAAAGAGGGAGACGAAACGAGACCAACGGTAGAAGAGGAACACGAGCCGAAGGAGGGGGACGTGTGCGTGGGAGGAGTAAGAGATCCCGGAGGGCGACTTTTCTTTTATTTGAGCTTGACAGTTCGCCGTGAACGCGCGCACTCACACACCGGAAGTACCGAGCCGCAGACTTTCCTCTTTTTCTCCAAGACGCACGATCGGCCGCCTCGTTCGCGCCTCGAAGGCCAGCGCGTCGCCGAACCTGAAACGAGAACAGACACGGAGGAATCGCGGCCCCGTCGCTGGCGAGGGTGGAAAGGTCGCGACAGAATGCCACGATACCTGACAGCGTACGTGGCGAACGAGGATGCCGCGACGGCTGATCTCGCGGTCCGCCGAGGATAACGATTCTTCGTGCACCTTTCTTTAGATAATCTTGCAAGTGTCCTTCCGTTTCGTGGCATGCTGAGTGGCATCCTCCGCGGGACAGATCGATCGCGGAAAAGGGTGACGAACGACGATGTTCAACGTCGTAACGCATTGGTGCAACTTTCGCGACGGCCGCAGCAGTGTCAGTGACGTACGCCACTAGTACGGACGGCGAGCAGAGTTTCTTCCGCGCCTCGATGCCAAAGGCGAGAGGACTCAACGGCGTGCGAACAAAAGGTGTCGAGTACATCGTGCTACCAATCCGAATACTAGTGTTCGAGAGGTCGGAGGGCGACCGGCGACTGGACAGTCGTGGAGCCGGTGGACGTTGCGCGCCGTGACTGCCAGAAACAGAAGGGAAGAACGATCGTCGAACGGTTCGATCGTCATCGAGGATATTGTCCCGGGGTAGTTTTCGGAGCAACCCTTCGGAGCGGCGAAACTGGAAGCTCTCGAATCGTACGGAACGTCAAAGTAGAAGCGCCGGTGCCCGGGGCGAGGAGGAGTCCTCGACGCGTGCCAGCCTGCTGATCACAGGCACCGCGCGAGAGACGGGAGACAGAGAGTAGGAGAGGGATTCGAAACAAACCATACAGAAACAGAAAGAAAGAAAAAGAGACGACGGCGTCGTCTCTCGAGCGAGGGGTCCTTCCGTTCGGGTGCTAGGGGTGTGCAGCCGTGGACGAGGGGTCGCACGCGACTCTTTTAAAGTGGGCAAACCGCGCAAAGAATAAGAGACGTCCCCGAGGCGATGACAGGATGCCTCCATCTCGATCGGGTCGCGTCTGCGATGGACCACCGTCTAGGATCGCCTTTAGAATCGGACCGACCATTGCCTTGCTGCTGATTCTCTTCGAGAATCGTCGGTAAGTACCGTCCAAAAATATTCTCTTCGAACCACAGCTTCGAATCGCCGCTGGATACTCATTTTATCTTATCCTGCTCGATTTGTTATTTTAGCAGTCGCATCGCGTTGTCCGACTCTTGAACGAAATCATTTATATACGTTCGATATCTCGCGTCGCGTCTTGTTGAGTCTCGCGTTCCGCTCCGGAATATTTATTTATTCGCCATGATCGCTATATGCTACGAATACGAGCTCGATTCGTCGCCCCGAACGAAGCGAGCGAATCTCGCAACCGTGCCAAACTTCTTCTTTCCGACGTACAATACGGAGAGCTGTTATCGCGAGCTGTGTTCGCCTTTTGAAAAAATGACAGCTGGTCTGGGTGACAACGAAGGTTCCTCGTTCCGAGAGGAGAGAAGGGAGGGAGAGAGAGAGAGAGGAGAGGGAAGGGTACAGAGTACAGAGAGAAAGAAACGATGGCCATAGTCTGTCGTGTCTAATTTGCTTCGGAAGAATTTACGAGCACGGCGGCAGCGCGATTTCGGCCAGCCTCCCTTTCTTGCCCTCTCTATTTTTCTTTTTCCACTTCTTGCGGAAAGAATCCGTCAATAGAGACGCCTGACCGACGTTGGGACTGCATCGACGGCTCCGAGCAGAGTACAATGACGGAGTGCAAATAGGCCCTCTCGGGCAGCTTCGTGGTACGAACAACGAACGAACCTGCTGCGATGATCTCCGCCTTCGTTGCGCACCTCTCTGATCGCGCTGCCACTGCACGCTGTAATCGGATCTTTCTCTCGGCGAAGAATCGCCGAAAGGTTGGTCCGTTTCGATGAGCAACATTCTTTACCGGACACGGAAGAGACCCGCCACTTTTCCCTGACTTTTCGCAACGCGAACTCGCGAACGGAAAACGCTTCCAAGAATCGTGATAAATTCCTTGACTGGCCGCTTCCGAGAACACGATTCGCTCTTGTCCTCGGTACACGAAAAGACAAACATTCTCGACTATCTGTGACAATGTTGTGTCTTCGAGATAGAAGTACTTACTTATATACGTACGACGCGGTCCGGCCACGACGAGGCGGCCGACATATTCTCCTTCGTGCCCACGCGGCTCCCCCGTAAATAATTACAAACTGTATCCGGGAACAAGGCCGTACGTGCACCGACGCGCTGCTCGCCTGCACGCGCATAGATATAGACACGCGTGCGCTTCAGCGTATTTACGGAACGGCATTGAATTACGGCATCGAATAATTCCCGTGATGTAATGCTCGATAAACCAGTTTGCGCGCGACTAGAACGCTTAGCACCCCGCCGATGTAAACCATGCCGATCGCGCAGTCGATCCCGCAGCCGATCCCGCTCGAACTCGGTCGATCGAGCATATTAATATATTCGACGGCCTCCATTCACCGATCGCTCCGAAATATCGAGACGATACGATCCGAGGTGGATAGCGTTCGCTTCGCATCGCGCGAAAATAAGAGAAGAGAGGCGAAGCGATTCGATATCTGCCGCTGGAATTCTCGCGAGTCGCTCGTAACGAGTTCTCTCTCCGCGGGTATACCTCCATTAAACGCGAAATTCCGTACCGTGATTCTCTCTCGCTCCTTCCCACCTGTTTCCTTACGGACAAGTTAAATAAAACACGTGCACCCCGACGCCATCTTGGATTCTTCGGCGACCCCTTGGATCATTGCAAAAATGCAGAACGCGCTCTCGCATCTTCGACCTTTGATTCGCTCCGCGATTTCCCACGAGCTCGGTGAACACGATCCGAAGATACGTCCGGTCGCTCTCGTCTCTCCCTTCCGTTACATATTTCCGCAATATGTACGCGCATCGAGAGCGCGCATACACGAACCCGATGGAAAAGGTCGGTCTATTTGTTTTCCGGCGGGCCACCACTGAGAGAGAGAGATAGAGAGAGAAGGGTAAAAATGAGGAGCAACAGAGGTGTAACGGGGGGGAAAGGTAACGGTAGGAATCCCTGGACTCGGGCAGACTGGCACAGGTACGCTATGTCTTTGGTAATTTGTTTCGGGGAGCAAAGATCATTAATCTGCTTTCGGTAGATCATCAATAGCGCGAAAGATAGCAGCGATGCAACGGTGTATCCGGTAATGGGAGCCCTCAATAACCTTTGCGACCCTAAAATCTTGGTCCTCCTCCGCCGTCCTTTCCCACACTACGCAGAAGTTGAGCTAACAAGACCTTCTTCCTCGCATCGTCCGCATCCTTCGGATGCGTCCTCCTTTTTCTCTCCTCCTCGAGATCCCTTTATGTATCCCTTTTCTCTCTTTTCCACGATCGCGCGGGTGCTATACACAGCTTTTACTTTAGGCGAAGCTCGTCGGCTAATTTGTACACGAGATAACCACCGACCCGGCGAAAAAATTGACCACTTCGACTCGCTACAGGAAAATAAACGAGCTCCGCGACGCAGCAGCAAAATCTCGCGACGGGCCAACGGAAGTATGCACACCTCGGTAGGGACACTTTGGTGCCTCTCGTTGCGCCGATGCCCCCTACGAACCTCCGTTTCGCCCTTCCCCATCTGGAAATTAATTAACACCCGGTGCTTCGTAGCGCGCAGCCATTAGGTGGAAGCTGTTGCTTAAGATAGCGCTTCAAGAGCTCTTCCTCGGAGACGTGAATGGCGTTATCGCGACGATGCGAAAGGGCAGAGAACGATGGGGGCTGGTAAAAGGGTAGCGGCGCGTAAGCAGCCGAAGCTGCCGATAAACGGGAGTAGGGGTGGTACGAAGTATAAAAAAAGAGGAGCCGACGTTCAGCCGCCTCTTTGAAAGTTATCGCACCTTCGACCCCGACCTCGTAAGATTGCCTAAAGAAAAGCAGACGATGCACGCTAGATGCAATATGTGTACGTATACACGTGCATACGTGTGTGCAACGAGTCTGGCCCGAACCCTTATCGGCACACGTACAACGGTTTTACGTTCAGGCTGCTGAACGGTAGAGAGTTGGTTTAATCGACGATGAATCCAAAAGCAGCCGCGTTCGTGATCGGGAATTCGATAACCGAGGTAAACGCGTGGTAACAGTTGCACAGAGCGAAACGAGGGATCGAAAGAAGGAGATTGCAGCGTGCCATAAGTACGAGGAATGTGTCGGGCTAAATTCCCTGAAAGCAGAATCACTCAAAGCGATCGAGAACGCGCCCGCTTTCGCTAAAAACCTACCATCTCCGCGCGTCGCGTCGAAAAGAACATTCCGAGGCGAAGGGGGAATTTAATTGGTAAATTTCGTTTGATTTGCAGCGCGACCTGCTTAATGAGCAACTCCGTGGACGATTGGGTGAGCGGCAATGCCGTGGTCTGCAAAGGTATTCCAGGTCTGACGAAGGAGCAGGTCGAGTTATGCCACAGAAATCCAGACGTGACTGTGGCCGCGATCAAAGGCCTGCAAGTGGCCGTATCTGAGTGTCAGCATCAGTTCATGTGGCACCGATGGAACTGTTCGTCGCTGACGCCCAGCAGTAGAACTCAGCAGAGCAGCGTGCTCCTTAAGAGAGGTAAGAGAAACGTAGCAAGACCGTGGCAATTTCGATGGGCGCGAAAAGTTGCGTCAAAGTCGCGACGCAGGCGAGAAGCGGTCCGAGCGCTTCCTTAAATCGGAATACGGTACGCGCCTCGGTCGGGGCCAGCTCCGAGAACCTGTCCCAAATCCACGGGCGAGAACTGGAGAAGAGACGTGACGAGACGCGAAGGGAAAAGATTGCCCCCTCGTCTGTCCTATTCCAGTGTGACATATAAATTCGTCGTGGCGCGTACGTGCGTCGAAAGAGGAAACATATATCGTGTCGGAGGAGTGCGCGAGAGCGCGACATCGAGCGCACCTGACCTGAAAGCTTAAGATCGTCCACAGCCGCGATCTCGGTGCCCGCCACGTCCGTCCTCTCGTTATCTCTATCCGTGGATCGGTACACCTTTTTTTTTTTTTGCTTACCGGCCAACGAGAGGTGTCGATTCCGTGACTTTTTTCCCGAGCTATTTCGAACAACGATAGCGACGCGTCGGTCGCGGTCGCTCGGGTCGAGGCGTTCCAGCGGATGAAAAGCGATTTCCATGAAAAAACCGACGGGGGTCGATTCGCCGATTATCCGTCCCAGAGGATGGTCGATCGCGGTTCGAATTTGGCATCGAAGTTAGAGGGCAGCAGCTTCCGAGAAACGGCCCGCACTTTACCATTACGAACGGTTCCAGATTTTTAAGAACGACATCGGTGGCCAGGTGAGGGTCGCCGGTCGTTCGAGAAATCCACCGTGTCAAATTCGTGCTGGCTACGTATCTCGAAGAGAACTGGCGTCGTTAAATCTTTCGGACACGGTCCTCCCGTTGCTCCCTCTTCCATTCTCTCCTCGCTGTAGCTTTGCCCGTTAGCCCCTCCCCGCCTCCCGTCCCGACCCACGGCACGTCTCACTTTTGCCACGTATTCGTTAAACCCCGGCAAAACGACTTAATGTATTATGAAATGTACAGGGAACGGTCCGCGTCTTTCTCCTCTTCTGCTCCGTCCCAGAGGCCCACACAAGGCGGCCCACTACCAAAAGCGATACCCGACGCGACGTTCGCTCGCAGGACAGGGACGGTGACAGTGTTTACGGTCGTAAATACAATCGGAGGACTTTGCTGGGAACCAGCTCGAAAATTCGCGAATACGCCTGACGAGTTCCATCCTCGCGAATCGACGCGTTCAATCGGATATTCGAATATGCTTGATGATGATGAGAGGGCCGTAAGAACCCGAAGGATTGTACATAATTTCGGAGCACGTCGACGAAGAGTTAAGAGAAGCGTTAAAGTCGTCTCGACGGAACGAAAAAGAAGAAGGCACACGCTCCCATAAACATTACCGGCCTCGTACCCGCTCCGCTATCTATTGAGTTATCTAAACAGTGATTCGGGCTTGACACAGGGGAGCAGGGTAAGGCCTGTACGCCATCCGTCACCGCGTCCCTGCGTCAAGATGCCGAAGAGTAAGGAGGCAGCGTGGCTCTCTGTGCACCTCAGCCTTGTCCTCTTCTTCCTTCCACCTCGCTCTCCCTACTGTCCAACGGAAGAGACGTACAACTCCCTGTGGAGGATTTATTGCGAGTCCCTTGTGCACCTCTTACCACCGAACGGCAGCAACGGCAGCAACGGCAGCAACGGCAGCAACGGCAGCGGCAACAGCAGCATCTACAAGCAGCGGTAGCAGCAACGGTAGCAAGAGCAACGGCAGTTGCAGTAGCTGCAGCCCTCCTCCGCCAGTTATCTGCATTATAAAACAGTTTCTGCCAATAGCCGTATAAAGCGCAAACTTTCAGCCACCCCTCCCACTGCGAGCCCATATAAAGAGCTGTTTTCGTTCCCTTTCGTCCCGAAACTCGGCCCTCGCCGAACGTAGGAGGTTATCATCCTCGGAAACGAAACACGCGATGGATCCCTCGACGCGGCTTCGCCAACCTGTCGGATGCTTTCTTCGCGAGAATTCGACGGCTCCTCCTGGTCGTTCTTCGTCGACGACGTTTCTATCGTATTAACGATCTCGACAAAAATCCACATACCGCGTGCCCGATACTTTGCCAATGCATCGACTCTTTAACGTCGCCGGGATTCGTGCAGTCGACGAGGGGCGACGTAATCGAACTCCGGCTGTCCGCTCTCGTTCACCGAAACGCATCCGACCTGTCGACCGATCGGTCCGTCCGCGAATCCGTCGTTCCCAGACAATTCCTTGCCAGCGAAACATCTTTCGTGGCAGGGCAAAAGGAGACGCGTGCTTCGGAGAATCGCGAATGAAACAAGCGATACGAGTTTCAGAGACACGCTGACTCCCGACTCGTTGCCGGACGACTGCCTCTCGATGCGAACAGATGGAGGCGAAATTAGAGAGAACCGTTGAAAATCACGTGCAGAACCGCGGCTCCTTGGCCGATGCGAACAAAAGGGTTGCTTGTCGAGGCGGGACGTCGCGTCGCGAGGTAACGACAGTGCAGTGGCTCATCGGGTGTCGAGAACGAATACCACAAATCCTTTCGAATGCGCCTTTAGCGCGTCTCCCCGATATCTCGTTCTCATGAATACTGCAAATACCGCCGGGTATTCGTGGATTGGAGTAGCTCGCCTTCGAAGGAGGAACGAGGAGGTAGGGTAATGCGCGGGCATTGTCGAGCAGTCGAGGAGAAAGGAACAGTTTCGACCGGGTATTCCATGCCAACCGGGAGTCGTGTGTCGTATCGTTTGTAAGTTGACAGCCACCATAGCGGTTTGACGATCGGCCATCCGTCAATCCGGCTCCGGTGACGCTTCGAAGACGAGAGACCTTGTAGGTGGCGAACAAAAAGTGCGTTTGACGTCGCATTACTTATCGAACTGGCCCGACCTAAGCCTTTTATTCATCGGCCGATGAATTTGCAAATTCTACCTCGGGGGTCGATACAAATCCGTTTCGTATTCGGATTTTTTCCCGTCGTCAAACTTGACCACTGTCCGCCCGATCTCGATAACGGCCGAGTCCGATCGCGCATATTGACTGGGCTACGGAGCGCGGTTCGAGAATCGTTTCACGTCACTGGAGACGAGAGAAGGAACGAGCGGCGAATAATGGGCGCAAAATTGGCGCAAATCGTCCGGATTGTTGGAGAACGCATCGGCCGCCGTCAATGTTTGGCATCGCGTCTTCGGGGACCCCAGCGCGAGATCGCTTATACATGCAGTCGTTGGGTGCCCACCGGCCGCCGCTGTTGATAGCCACGCTTTGTTTTGACGGACGGCTGAATGATCTACCTCTGAACTTTGTCTGATGGCTGTCCGTCGAGCAATCCATCGAACTCGCTGCTAAAGTGCCTTCTACGGAAGCTCGGCTGCGCGATGCCCCGCTGCTTCGCGTGCTCGCCCGTGCCGAAAGTGCCAAAAGTGGCAGAAGTGGCAGAAGTGGCGAAAGTGGCGATCACGATCGTTCTTGCCTATATTATTCTCGCCCGCTTGGATCCTGCGTTCCAGCGGATAAGCAACGATTTCCTCACCCATCCGTCCGATTCGATCGTTCCCTTTTCACTGTTCCCTCATTCCGCGGCGACATTATTCTGTGTACGCGTCACTTGCCAGCTTGTAATCGTGCGCACAGATGGCGCGAAGAAACTAATGGAGATGCTTTCTTTCAGGTTACAGGGAGACTGCGTTCGCGGTCGCAATTTCTGCAGCGGGGGTGGCTCACAGCGTGGCCCGCGCGTGCAGCATGGGACGGTTGCTCTCCTGCGGATGCGACCCGTCGAGCTACAAGGGTAAGCCGCCTGCCAAGGCCAGGGGCACCCAATGGAAGTGGAGCGGGTGCTCTCACAATCTCGACTACGGCATGGAGTTCTCGAGACAGTTCCTAGACACGCGCGAGAGAGTCGGGGATATACAGTCGACGGTCAATCTCCACAACAATCAAGCTGGCCGCTTGGTAAGCCGTTTGATTAATCTTCCTTTGCGTCACCCCTCATTGCAGCGCCCCTCGGCGCTAGCGATAAATATTTCAATCCGTGGCAATTCACGTCCTCTCGCGGGCTGTCTTTTTGTGGTCGTTTCTCCTGATTTCACTGATGATCCGCGTTCTAACGGCGATTCCTGGGACGCGCTGAAGCAACGCAAAACGAAAGGAAGCGGAGAGGGCGGGAGCAAGAGAGAAAAGGAAGGCGGTGACTAGGGGTGGATGAGACGAGTAGGAGAAGAGTAGGAGAGAGTAGAAGAAGAACCGAGTCCGTTCCTCTGCCCCGTGCAACTCTCTACGCTCGGTCTCGCCTCGACGTTATTAAGACGAAGCCCGGGGCTGGACCACCCAGTCGTAGACTCATTAACTGTTTTGTACGCGACACCTCTTTGTCTAAAAGAAATTGCCCCCTTTCTCGTCACTCGCTATTCGCGCGCCTCTTGACCACTCAGCGCCCTCGCTGAATCCAATCGAGTTCGAACCATTTGCCAATTGTCGAGTCGCAGCTTCTTTCTGCGGCGACGTCGCAAACCCAACTCCGATAGGTCGCCGCGACCTTATCTTTCTCTCGATTCATGGATCATGAGACAGCAATCGATCGAATTTCAGGCAGTGGCGAACAACATGCAAGTGCGCTGCAAATGCCATGGCATGTCGGGCTCGTGCGAGCTCAAGACCTGCTGGAAAGTGGCGCCGGATTTTCGAGTAGTTGGGAAGACGCTCAAGGATCGCTTTCGAAACGCCGTGCTAGTCGCGCAGAGCAACTTGGGCAGCGGCACCACGCTGACCAGAGTGCGAGGTTCGCGGAGACGAAGACCGGACAGACAGAGGCAGAGGAAACATCGCGGTGGATCGTCCGGCGGGGGAGGCACCGGCGGCGGGCGTAAGAAAAGGCCGCGAGATCTTACGAAACAGCTGTTTTATTACCAAAAGTCGCCGAATTTTTGCGAGAGAGATCTCAGCGCGGACATCCCAGGCACTGCGGGCCGTAGGTGCAACAAGACGAGTTCCGGTGGAGATGGATGCAGCAACCTGTGTTGCGGCAGGGGCTACAACGTAGTAAGGCAACGACGCGTCGAGAGATGCAAGTGCAAGTTTCACTGGTGTTGTTTCGTGCAATGTCAGAATTGCACCGTGGAAGAGTGGATCACAGTTTGCAAGTGAACGATGCTCGACTTAACGATAGACTGTACGATAGACTGTACGATAGACGATAGACTATAGACGATAGACGATAGACGATAGACGTTAGACGATAGACGTTAGACGATAAACACAGGCGTGCATAATAGAGCTTGATACACGGAACGTATTGAATTAAAATTTGTTATTTCGTCGGAAAGAATCGGGACATTTAAATCATCTGAGAGGACGGTAGAGATCAGCGGTTTTCCGTTAAGCACGAGAGCGTTGCTCGTGTACCGAAATCGTAGCTGATATGGTCGACGCCAATTCGATGACCGTACTTTTCATTCACGCTTAATCATTACGAACGCTAGCCATCGGGCCAAAACGTTCGGGGTATGAGCAGCAAAGAAAATTGTTGTTAATTACGCGAGTAATATAATTTAATCGGTAGAGTAAGCGAACCAATAATTTATTTATCACGTTGCCCCTATTTAATTAGTAGATAATTTTAATAACCACAGCAACTGTAACACCTCCGTCACAGTATTATTAGAAGAAGCAATGTGCGTGTGCAAGATTGGGAATGAATGCGATTGTATACAATTTAATGATGCGCGTACAATAAAGAGTTCCTTCGACCGATACTTAGCCTATTTATTTCCGTCTCGGCGCGGAGTCTCGACCGCGATGAATTCGCGAGCGATATTCGGCCGATTACACCCAGTTTCCCTTACAAAGAAATCGCTCGAAAGCGTAACTCTTTCGGACAGATTTACAGATGACCGAAGCCTTTCCGACACTTCTCTCCTTTCGCCGATGGATTCATTCGACCTTCTTTTCCATCGATCGAACGATAAATTGTCTCGCGTTAAAACCTTGGAAAAATCTGTGCCAATCCCACTTACATATCAAGCGAGAAGACCATTTCAACGCTACTACGAAACATCGGAGACACGCGCCACTTGTTTCGGCGCGCAACACTTTCGTGTCGCGCGTGCATTTTCGTTTCCAGAAACGAGCTCCAAAGAGTTGGAGCTACGTTTCGTCAACGTTTTATCGCATTTGGAAAAATGTCATTCGTAATGACAGAAGTCGGGCGCCGGGCGCCGGGCGTCGGGCATGGCGCGTTCGATCAACTCGTATCACCCCGCTCAAAGCCCCAGGAATCCACCAATGGCAAACTAGGCTTTCGACTCTATTCGCGATGACTAGGATTCCGATTAGATTAACACCGAAATCGGACGAGGACTTTCATAATCGTATTTGACGCGGGTCGGCGCCCGTTGCTGCATCGATAGCCGATAATCCAAAGGATTGCGATCGTAATTATCTAATCTCTGAACGAATGAAGCAAGATACCCGCGTTCGTATCTGCGTGCCTCGGGCAATTTCCTTGACTCCGGTTGCGGCGGAACGCGGCTTCGTTCGTGCGATTGCTTTGGAAAATTCGTAATCGCGACAGTACCGAGAAAGGGAAGTCTCATTGTACCCGCGTCGAAGCTACACGCGTCGTCTCGCGACACGACGCGTATTCGCATTAACCGCGGCTCCCTTTGACAAGTACTCCAGCCAGGACGACCCTGAAGAAGCCGCGATAAAGCGCATTAATTTATCGCGCGACCCTCGGCAGATCTTTTTCAAGGCGCATCGATCCGGCCAACGAGATTAGAAGCGGGAGCACGACGCGACACTTTTTACCGCTAGATACCTGTACTGCAACGACAATTATTGTCGTGCCCTCGCGACTCGTAATTCGCGACACGTATGCGTTCCGCTAACGACGAAGCAACGACGATTATGCGAAAGCACCGCGACAGTAGCACGGTCCAAACGCGCCTCGTCTCTACGATGCCGACAGACAATGCGGGAAACTTGCGAAGGGTGGGACGACGGTTTCCGCGATTCCAACCAACGACGCGGAAGAGGCAGATGGACAATTGCCGAAGAATTCCCGTTCAATGGTTAAAAGAAAATTACGAGGGCGTCCTCGAAAGGAGTAAGAGAGGAGAAGAAAGAGGAGGAGGCAGGTCCATAAAGGCAAAGCGAGAGGGACGGATAGAGTCGGTGCTGGGGCTAGACGACGATCTCGGGAACGAAATCAATGAGCTAACAGGCTTGCGAGTTAGCAGTTAGTTAATTAAGTCGGCGTTATTGGATCATGGAAGCCAAGCACCCCTCCCCAGCTGCACCCCCTCGACGCAATCGTGACTGCCACCCTACACGAGCGTCGTAGAACTTGGCTCTTACGCCGGCACACGAGCATTGGGAGCATTGCAAGGGTGGACGCCGCAGGGCCTGTGCAACCTGCCAGACGTTTTAATTAGAGGTGAGTTTCATCGCGAGTCACGCTAAGAGCACCCCCCGTTACTTGTCTCTTAGGAGTAAGTGTTTTGCACCTTCCGCGAAACCCCTTCGTTTCGTTCGTCGCTGTATCTTGTACGGGCGAACTCTGTCCTATCGTGCCGACACTCGGGAAACCGATGACTCGATTCGCCAACGGCTCGTCGAAAACATCCAGATCGGAGTAACCCGCGTAAACAGTGAGGGCCAATCAACGAGTTCGGGTACCGATTCGCCCCTTTGATCGACCGTTAAAAATATTCGCGCAAATTCGACGATTAACCGCGCGACGTCGATCTAGCTTCGGCAAACTCGCTTGCAGACCGATCAGCAAATCAGCGTGATCCAAATTTGGGAAGCGACCGTCGAGCGTGCAGGATTCCCCGATATTTATCCGAATCGTGGTCGATGTCGAGTGGAGCCGCATCAGCGCGACCGATTCCTCCCGGATGCCAGAAGATCGCAAAGCTCCGTGCCGAGACACCAAGGTCTTATCGCTTTCGGATCGCGAATAATGCCGCAATTAACAAGTTTCGCTCGACGGGTGGAAAGGAAGGGAAGAATCGAAGAAGAATGTTCGAGAGGGAAAACAGCATGGAGAAACGGAAGGCAGAAACAGAGGAGGAAGGGAAAAAAGGGAAGCAAGTGCGCGCGCGAGGTGCTTTACGTTCCACGATGCGCTTCTCGAAGGTGCCGGAACATGTGTTTCAAGATGTTTTGCCAGCAAGCTGGGGAAAAGAGAGAAACCCGTAAATACGGAGGGAACGACTGGGGAAAGGAGGAGGCAGTCTAGTCGAGCACGGCAAAGGGCGTCCGTTTCGTTGCGGTGCCACTAGTGTGGAAGCAAAATCCAAACAGGTGTCGTCTCGAACAACTTCGGTTTCGCAAGAACGACGAAGACGAGGACGAAGGCGAGGACGAAGACGGACGAAGACGAACGAAGACGCGAATAAGCGGCAGTTCGACCGACGTATCGGTATTTTCAATGAGAACGAGGAGGAAGATGAAGAAAGAACGCGAGATACATTGTGGTAAGACAAGACCGCGAGAAAGAAAGGGAAGGGGGACTCGCAAGCGCGAGCCGCGAGTTGGAAGCCGCGAGCTCGAGAAGAATATAGCGGAAAGTTAAATGTTGCATGAGCTTCGGGGAAGGAAAGCAGACGCGAGATTCTCGGTATCGATTAACCCTCTGACGGAAATAACGTACGACCAGCAACGAGCGAGCAATTTTTCGATCAGCGTTCGACCGCGAGAACAACGACACCTCCGTCGGGGAATCTCGGAAAGGTGAACGCGTTATCTGCGGGGACGATCGATCTCAGAGATTCTGTAAAAGGTAACGGAAAGAAGATGACAATCGATCTAACGCCAATCGGTCGCAGGACCGATACGCGACAACTTCGACGCACCACTTTTTCCTCGGAAGATCGATCACCGAATCGAGAGGACGGAGATTTGCGTCTACTAGTTTTTCCGATTAACGAAGCGAACCGCGTCCCGTTTAAAGGTACGATACACCGCGCAGCAACAGAAAACCTAAGAAACGAACCACTTGTCGCTAGTTTACCGTACTTTCCGGCGAAAGGAGTGTCGAACCCTTTTCAACCGGTCCGAACCGGTCGTCTGCCGATCGTTTTCGGCTCCTGCGTCTCCCTTTTTCTTTCTCTTCTTCTTCTTCTTCCTCCTCGACCGCTGCCACTACCGGCGTCGCCGCTTCTTCCCAGGGATTCGCGGTGATAACATTCCGCAGCTACAGCCGGAGACATTCGTTGGGTAACGAATATCGGCTTTCCCACCCAGCCCTTTTCGGGACGAGCGCGTCCGTAACTCCCTCGCGCCGCTTCGTTTACCCGAATCGATACCGAAGGAAAAGCAACGCGCGACCAGAAGAAATATTGCGCGAGATTGAGAGCGGGAAGGCGGGAAGGCGGGAATCTGTCCGCGACTGAAAATGGCCGATTTCCGATTGGAACGGACGATCGGGTTCGTGCGCGAAACTTTCCCACAACAGGCGTTTCGTCGCCCCCACGCTCCTTCCCTTTTAAAGACAGCGTGCCCTGCACAGGTTCGCGATCGGCCTCGGTCGAAGGAGGAGAACAGTCGCGTCGTGGGTCGCGAATCGACCGCGACGACTGCCGCGAGAACAAAGACAGAGAGGAAGAACCGATGGACCGAGTGGCACGGAAAACTTTTTCTGAAATCACGGGACTCGTCCTTAACTCGCTACCCTTCTCGCAACGCGCAACCGGGCATCAATAATTTAACGCCCTGTCGTATCGATAAACCTGCACCGCTCGACGGGCAGCAACGACGGCAAGGAAGCCGAGGATGGAAAAGGAGAAGAGATGCGCTCGTTCGCGAGACGGCCGAGAAAAGTACGAGAGAACCGAGTGGAACACAGCGTCGTACCGCATGGGAGCAGAGCAGAAACGCGCCTTGCGCCGTGCGCCGTGCGCCGTGCACCGTGTGGACATCGTGGATCAACCTGAGGTTCTTACCTCCGTTCGTTCACATATAGTCAGCGACGCGTCGCCCTCTCGCTTCTTCTTTCCCTCCCTCGCCCTTTCGCCCTTTCCCTTTCCCTTTCCCTTTCCCTTTCCCTTTCCCTTCCCATTTCTCTTTCCCTCTTCGATTACAAGCGGCAAGAAGCGACAAGAAGCAGCATTACACGAGACACGCCGCGCCGACAAATCGACGGATTATGCCGGACGAGCGCCGACCCACCGGGAATAAATGAATTGGCTAACGACGCGAATCCTCTCGTTTCTCGCCCTCCTCCTCGCTCTACTCCGCGCTAACCCGCCTCGTCCGGCCTCTCCTAACCCTTTCCATTTCTTTGCACCTTTCCGTTTTCTCGCAGCCCACCGGCTGGTGATTTACGCGATTTTGCGGAACCAACGTTGCCCGCGATCGGGATCGAGAGAAAGCCTCTCTGCTCCGCTCCCACCGGGCCAGACCGTGGAAGCGTACGCGCATTAACATGAAAGGAGCGAGCTGCGTTCACCTGTGACGAGCTGCTTATCGATCAAATTGACCAGCTACCGTGGAAAGTTTTACCTAACGAATTTCAATAATAATCCAATAACGAAGGTACGCTCGCGGGCTGTTTCGTGCCAATGAAGCTTATCAACTGCTCATAGGATAATGGCTGCATCGGAGGAGGATGAGGTCCACGGTGTGTACAAAAGTAGAACCGCATCGATCGATCGTGTCTTTTGTAAAGCAGCTAAGCGAGCCACCCGTTGCCCACGGACTCTCCTAACCCATTAAATACTCTTACGCAATCCGTGGGATCCGATAAATGGGATATGTATTACACGGCAGCGTTCCCGCAGCCCTACAAGTACTAGCAGAGATACGGCTGAGAAAGAAAAGCAACAAAACTCTCCGTCGAATCAATTTTGCCTCGCATCCTGCGTTTTCGTGGCGCGCTACGCTATCAAACAATGCGCATACAGAATGCTTGTGCGCCTACAACCGTATCGACTTGACGAGTTTCGAAAAAACGTATTCGAAATTTGTCCCTTAGGGCCCTCGAGCTCGCGTGCGAGAGCAATAAATTTCGATCTCGATCCGACCGCGATATCTTCACGAGTTCCCGGCGTAGCTTTAGATATCCCTCGTCGAAGCTTTCAGGAAGCGAGCCACTAATTAGCGATTACCACTCGTTCACGCGGCACTCGAGAAGGAATATAATTAGCACTCACCTTTGTGCTGATGCGCCGTGAAGCCCTCGACCGGCCGAACCTGGCCTCTCGTAAAAAAATCCGTAGAGCGTTCTCTTGGAAGAGAGTCATTCTCGACCTTCTCGTCGTTCGAGAACAGATGGAAAGAGTCACCGGTGCTCCCTGCGAGTCCCGTAGAGTGTGAAGAGGTACGCGACGATCTCTTCGTGCGCGTCCACTCTATCCTGGAAACGAGAGCAAAATTAATCAACTTTTAAATTTTATTCCCCCGATTCCTCTCTTCTTCCCTTTTTCCCCTTTTTCCCCTTTTTCCCTCCGCAATGGAACCGTTCTTTGCCTATCTCGAAATGCTTCGACCGCGCAATCGTTTGCCCCGCCGCGGTACTATAAATGCACAACCTTGCATCTCGATCTTGTATCGAAAACTGAGCAAGCAATCACTGTTTTTCTCCGCGTTACAGCCGACGACGAGGAATTCCCGAAAATGAACGATTACGGTTACGGCAGGCGAGGCGGGAAGGAACATCACGGACGTGGAGGCGGCAGAGGCGACGAAGAGGATGATCTCGACGATCGCGGAAAAAAAGCTCTCCAGCGTCTGGATAGCGTGCAAGATCCTGGAAAACGTTATCTCCTTAGAGAGTGCATTGGTTCTGGCGTGTGCGGAGATGTTTTCGAAGCAATCGATCAGCAAGCCGGTACAGTTAACGGGTCTATGAATGGACAATGCAGCGGCTACGCTCCTATCGACGCGTTCGCATTTTTGTAGGAAACAAACGAGTGGCGGTGAAGGTTCAAAAGCTCACGCCCGAAACGCAATCCCTGATAATCGAAGAGTACAAAGTTCTGCGCGACTTTTCGTCTCATCCCAACCTGCCAGACTTCTATGGAATTTATCGAAGGCGGTCCGGCAAGAAAACGGAGTACGATCAGATATGGTTCGTTATGGAGGTAAGAAAGAAATATCGGGAAAAAGTAAAAGCAATTCCATCGTTTCGTCGTCGTCGTCGCGAACGAACCGCCTCTGCCCGTGAGTTTCACTCGAGGCTACGGTATTATCACCACCGACGTATGTGTGCGTTACTTGCATCGAACGTTTGTATCACGTTTGAACATCGATTTCATGATATATCCGTAACGCCACTCCTCTAACATCGTAATTCCTCGGAGGAAAAAAGGAAAGCCCGGGACCGCGAACAGGCGGCGCAGAAAGAGCGAGGGTGGGGCTCCGTGGTCGAGGGCGGCGGGAGGGCAAGGAGAAAGAGAAAAAGATAAAAAGGAAAAAGAAATAAAGGCAACGGCGAGGGAAGAGTTGCCGTATGCCGTACGTAGCCATGCCAGGACCCGGAGGCAATTTCAAGTATTTGAGACGGTCGAATACGCGGATAATTTACGACACACGCGGCCATTAAACAATCATTAAACTCGTTCGTGTACGCAGGTGAACCCAGCCACGTCGCAGCCCTAATTTACGCGTGGACCTCCGCGGTGTGCGCAAAATATTATTACTTATCTCGGGCAAAGCGGCGATACTCGTATTAACTCGATCGCGTGTACGTTCGGCCGCACACTCTTATCAAATATTACCGACATTCCGGTTTTATCGTAATATTTTCGGTCGCTTTTCCATCGAAACGAAATTCTTGATAGAGCGGTTTCGCGAATCACCGATTGCTGGAGATCGTGCGCTCTCGAGCTGGGTGTAGACGAAAGGGGAGAACAGGGAGAAAGAAACAGGTGTCCAGTAGGGGGCCGAGTACAAGCAATGCAGAGAATAGCAACGATTTTGCAAGTGAATTGATCGGAGTAAAAACGTCGGTAAGCGATCGCCGAGGTAGAACGACATGCAACGTCAATGAGGCAGATTTATAGCTGATGGGCTTTTAGTGTCGTATCAGGGTCACATTTTGCCCGTGTGTACGCGCGTGTACACGTTTACACGTGTACAAAAAGATATCAATGGGCGAGGTTTTCGCGTCGCCCTCGATACGGCTTTGCCCGGAAGAATGATCGAAACCGAGTACTCGATTTATAGAATTCGGCATCGAAATTTTCGAATCAGCACGAGTGGTACGACTCGCGGTAACTTAGAAGTAGGAATTGTAACCGTTAATTTCGCATCCCAGATATCGGGATCACGGACAATTACGTAGAACCGTGTGGAAAATTAAACTCCGCCTCGAATACACGACTTAAATTGCTTCCGCAATTTCGCGAGCGCTGCCAAGCTATCAGCGCGACGTCCGAAGTGGCGATGCAAATCAAAGATTGCTTTCCCGAACTATGATTACGATATAATTTTAACACGGTGTACGTGCATCGCGGAAAAATAATAATTGTTTTCGTCGCACGATTTGCAGCTCTGCGAAGGTGGACCTGTGATGGACCTCGCGCAGGGCCTTATCGCAATGGACAAGAAATTACGGGAGGAGCACATAGGCTTTATCTTGAGGGAAGTGATCAAGGTAAAATTCCAAATTCGGATCATGTAGTTCGTCGCATTAGCTTACGAATTAGAAACGAATATCATTCGGCGATAGCGCAAACGAGTTGGCAGCAATGGTGATGGGAGATGGTAGAGGACGTTATTGTAACATAATTGTGTCCGATGGTACGTCTCGAGCGTGCTCGGTATTATTGCACTCGTCGCGAGACACGGAGTTTTCTAAAATTGTCCGACTCGAGTGGAAGGAGGACTACGAAGGGAAAGGGGGCAGAAGTTTACTCGAAAGGTATGCAAAGGGCGCTTCGTATACGTGGTCGAAAAGTCGCTAAATGGCGTAGAGCGTGGAGGAACGAAGCTGACCTCCCGCATCGGGCAACTCGCGATTCGCCGATATTCAGCGAACATTCGCGTTCACGTGCGCGCAAAATCGGACGACAAGAAGGACTGCGAAAGACGGGCGTCAATGGGCTGCATTCTGCGGAGTATAAATTACAAATAAGACAGGCGAGATGACTCGCTAATTAACCTGCTCGCAAATGAAAGGCTGACCGCTAGTTCACCCTTCTCCTCTGCTCGCGCAGCCATCTCTCTGAACTCTGGATGCATCCAGCAGAGATCAAGAGCGCAAAGACTTCCGTCCCATTCTCCTGCGTTTCTCCGTCCCAAGAGAAGGCCGGCGTTACAGCCAAGGACAAAACTGGAGATCTTGCGCGGGAACAGATACACGAGGGATGGGACTAAGGGGATAATCGAGAAACGCGACGCTGACGAGTGGCAAATGTATCCCGCCTCGAGATGTATAATTTCGCTAGGAAAACGATTCACTCGGTCACAATAATTTTCTTCTCTTTCCTCTCGGAATACAATTTACCGTGATATCGCACGAGATGTTTCTCGGACTCTATTCCTTTTCCGAGTGACGCGGCTCACGGGAGGAAAATAAGCAGAAGGAAACAATTAAGAAAAATGCTGGACACCGAAGTAACAGGTGTTATTTGTGCGTCAAACGTTGCAACCTGATCGGCGCCAGGGGTAAAACGCGGGTTTCCGTTTCGAATCGTGCCTCGTTTCCCTTCCGTTCGGTAGACCCGATACGTGGTCGAGGTACGTAACTCGGTTTCTCCGCAAAAACACCCGAGACCGCGCAAAATCGCGGTGGGTTCTGCTAATTATCTTCGCCGTGAGAACACCGCGAGCAGGATACCCTCGAACCTCGACGGTCTCGCGAGTACATCGTTTCTTCGTCTGTACCTGTGCTGGCAGTTTGGCCTATCGCCCTATCAACTGTAACTGGAACTTCAACTTCAGCTTCCGATAACAATATTCATAGACAGTCTCTCGTGTATATCATTTACGGGCATTTCTCCGTTCCCCTTCGTTCTTCTTTGCCATTCTCTCTCGTAAAGTGCACGCAACCCCTTCTTCTTCTTCTTCTTCTTCTTGTTCTTCTTCTCCAACGTGGCCTTCTTGTTCGCGTTGGTACGTGTTCCATGGACCCAGTAGCGATTCGTCCACGGTTGCTCGTGCGGTAAATCAGGCCACGTTGACGTTTAATACCGGCAAATTACACGCGAAATAAATGCTCGAGAAGAAGCGTAAAGAGAAGAAACTCGAGGCAAAGATATTCGGTGGTGCTTTGTCGATCCTTCGTCCACCCGTCCTCTTTGAAATGTTAACGAATCGCATGCCATGCTTCTCAGGCAGTAGTTCATCTACACGAGAACAACGTGATGCACCGTGACATTCGCGGCAGCAACATTTTACTGACCAGAGAGGGAGAGGTGAAGCTTGTCGATTTCGGGCTATCGAAAATGGTTCAAGGCGAAATGGGAAAGAGGTACACGTGTATAGGATCGCCGAGCTGGATGGCGCCGGAAGTCGCCATGACCAAAGGGAGCAGTTCCGACCGGGGATATGGGAACAGAGCCGATGTATGGGCGATCGGGATCACGGCCATCGAATTGGCTGACGGAAAGCCACCCTTTCAAGACATGCATCCCACTAGAGCACTGTTTCAGATCGTTCGTAATCCGCCTCCGAATTTGTACAGACCATCCAATTGGACGCAAAATTTCAACGATTTTATTGCCGAGTACGTCTTTCGACAACACTACGATACAAAGACATCTATTAATATCGTTCTACAAATGCCCATTACTCCCCAGGTGCCTCGAGAAAAATCCCGAGAATAGACCATTCATGGCGGAAATAGCGGAGCATCCTTTTCTAGCGGAATTACCTGGGAACGATTATCTGGTAACGTTGCAAAGAAAATTTCATCATTTCAGAATATTAAAAACATTGATGCCTGGTGTTTCCAGCTGACGCAAGAGATCAAAGTATTAATGATGGATGCTTGTGCGAAAGGTAAACTCGATAGGAGACCGGAAGTAATAGTTCGAAAGGGTTTTCTAAAGGTATAGTCGTCGAGTAAACGTGGTAGGACAGGTAGAGCATTGCGACCAGATAGAGAAGCTCGTTTATTCATTTGCCATTCAGACCCATCAAACGGACCCTCTCGAGCCTATGTTCATGGAAGACCTGGCGGCCCTCGAAACTCTCACAGAAGACGCAATTTTGGACGAATTGCACGAAAGATTGCGGCAGGGCTACCACCACAGCTTTATCGGCGATATCCTTTTGGTTTTGAATCCAAACGAGCAGCAGGACATCTACGGCCCGGACGTGAGTATCGTTAACCGTGCGGTCGCGTTCAACGAAATCACATTAAATTTAAACCTTTGCTCCCTCACAGTACCATACAAAGTATCAATTCAAGTCACGATCGGATAACGCGCCTCATATATACTCTGTAGCTGATCGTGCTTATCAAGACGTGCTGCACAACGAGGAGCCGCAGCACATTCTTTTAGCTGGCGAGAGCAATTCAGGAAAAACCACAAACATGATGCACCTTATTCAGCATCTCATGTACCTGGGAAAAGTAAACGGCTGTCTAAAGAATCGCTTGGCCGTACAAAATTCACTATCCTACAAGGTTCCGTTTGTTTGACTTCAGAGCTTGCAAGACACCGGGGCAAGGCTGATGCGAGCCATCAAAGTTGTTCACGCTTTCAGCAACGCTGCCACACCCCTAAATCCTAACTCGACTAGATGCTTCTTGAAAATAGAGACGACGTACGGAACTTCTGGGAAAGCCTCCGGTGGCATATTTTGGTTGTACCAACTGGAAAAATGGCGCGTTACTACTCGTGACAGGTTAAGATCAAGTTCTGTCCTTTTCATCATATTCGTGTAATAAATCTCGAGACTGAATTACATCTTGAGCGATACATTAACAAATTTCCAACAGAAATCAATCGAATTTTCATGTATTCTACTACTTCTACGATGGCCTCGACTCCACGAGCAAATTGAAACAGTATCATCTGCAACCGGGACGAAGAATGCGATATCTTAGAATAAGCGAGAAGGGAACGGAAAGGAAGCGATCGTTTAAAGTTCGAAACGACCCCCGTGGGAACGTGGCCAAGTTCGAGGAGCTGAAAGAAAACTTGAAGATCTTAGAAATGGAAGAGTACTGCGATACAATTTGGAGAATATTGGCGGCGATCTTAACATTGGGGGAAGTTCGTTTCGTCGAGGGTAGTAACGGGGATGCGGACATGGATAATAATGATGCGGCCCATAAAGGTAAAAAATATTCACGCACCATCTCCAGCTTCCTTCGGGTTAAACGTATCTTTGTATTCCCAGTGGCTGAGCTCCTCAATGTAGATGAGAAAAAATTGATCTGGGCCTTACTCAATTACTGTGCAGTTGTTAAGGGAAATGTCGTGCGCAGAAAGCACACCTGCGACGAAGCGAAAGAAGCGAGGAACGTATTAGCAAGCACGTTCTATCAGCGATTAGTCGACTGGATAGTGAACACCATCAACCAAAAGTTTACCGTTACGCGCGCTTTATTGTAAGTTTGAAAACACAGCCACCGGCCCCCCAATTAAATTGTCTAAAACGCGTATGACTTTCAGCGGTGACAAATATGTGATTAACGTGATGGATCTTTTTGGATTCGAATGTTTCGCTGTGAATCGTCTCGAGCAGCTGGTGGTGAACACGATGAACGAACAGATGCAGTGCTATTACAATCAAAGGATTTTCGCTTGGGAAATGGTAAGTCCTTGGTGAAGGTTCTGCAAAAAGTTGTCGATAAAAGTGGCTCTACCAAATCTAACGTTCGTAGCAAGAACAACAAGAAGAAGATATACCTGTGCAGCGTTTGCATTTTTATGACAACAAGGATGCGATAGACCAGCTACTGAACAAAGACCGAGGTTTATTCAGCATAATTGACGACGCCTCGAAGCACATGCTCGAATATCAGCATATCATGAATAAAATTCAGCAACGATCGGATACCGTTTATATAAAAGCGGTGAGTTCTCATGAATTTACAGTCGCCCATTACACAGGAAAATTGATTTACGACGCCGGCGAGATCGCCGAGAAGAATCGAGACTTCGTTCCAGCGGAAATGTTCGAAACGCTCAGGCGATCGACCATTGAAACCGTTAAGGAATTGTTCACGAACAAACTGACCAAATCTGGGAACTTGACAATGGTCGTCGAACATCCGAAGGTGGCAGAAAAGAAAACGAGCAAGGGGAAGTGGGGCGCGCTGATGCAGGAGACAAACAAACCAAGGGTAAGATTGCCTAGCATAACGTTATCCATTTTTTATCGTCTCGAAGAACACTGACAAACATCGATACAGTGTAAGTGAAATGAAATATTGGAAAGATTTGAAGGCGGGCGAGTAAGAACTGTAGTCTGTAATCCGATGGCTTTATCCGGGAACGTGGAAAAAGTAAAGGTGCAAACAGTGTGATTACTCCGCGATTGTTATTTTATAAACAGAGATGTAACACGGCATCCCGAGGGCAATACTCCCAAACACGGAAATTGAGAACGTGCGCGGCTACCTTTAAATCCACCAGCCTTGAAATCCTTAAGAACCTTTCGACAGGTGGCGGAAATGGTGGCATCCATTTCGTCAGGTGTATAAGATCCGACCTCGAAGGGGCGCCTCGTGGCTTCTATCGAGACGTCGTCCGACAACAAATCAGAGCGCTGGCTGTACTGGACACTGCCAAAGCCAGGCAACGTGGATATCCGCATAGAATATCTTTTCAAGAATTTCTCCGAAGGTACGCGCGTCCTTCGATTCTCGTATTTATCGACGCCTTTCTCGCGCTAATATTCCTCCTCTTTAGATATCAATTCCTGGCGTTCGATTTCGACGAAAACGTCGAAATAACCAAGGACAATTGCCGGCTACTGTTGATCAGGTTGAAGATGGAGGGTTGGATAATCGGAAAGACCAAAGTGTTTTTGAAATACTACAACGAGGAATATCTTTCGCGCTTGTACGAAACACAGGTGAAAAAGATAATAAAGGTTCAGTGCATGATGAGGTCCTTTTTAGCGCGCAAAAACATGGCATCGAAGATCACGTCGAGCGCAAGGAAAGATGTTGGTAGGTAAATTGACCATCAGGCGGTAGAGAATATTGCGTGCGAGACGATTTTCGACTCTTTTTTTTCGATCCGCTGCGAGAAATATAACGGGTGTTGTTTCAGTGAAGAAAGCGTCCGTAAGGAAGAAGGACACGGTGGAGTTGTCGGAGGATCAAGCAGCGGTAATGATTCAGAAAGGTAGGCTACGGAAGAAACGATATAGGTACGGTGGGGAAGAAATGTGTACGCGACGTATATGTATAATATAATATGTTTGCAACGTTTATCATCGAATTGAATTACTTAACCAAAGGATATTTCGCGTAAACTATAGCGTACAGGGGTCATGTAGTGAGGAAGGAAACAGCACCCCTTCTGGGGAAGGAGACGATGGACCCGGACACGATGGACATGATGAAGTTCTACAGCAGCAAGTGGAGATCGAAGAGCATATTCCAAGTCCTCCTACGTTACCGTGCAGCCCGCTATCAAGACCTCGTGCAATTCTCGCAACAAGTGAGCGCCTCCCCCGCTTTTTGGATCAAGAATGCGTAACTTTTCGAAAAGTTTCACCGCCATTTGTTTCGAAACAGGTGCATCTGTTCAATCAAGCGATAGTAGCATCTCTAGCGGCGACGAATAACCAAATATCCATAGATAAAGTCGACCCAAATGTTTCGATATCCGCGTATTTAGGCCAGACAAAACCGCCCCAAGTGCACAAGTTACCTTTCAACTTTTACAATGAGTTGCCATTTCCTGTAACGAAGAGAGGGATGAAAGGTCTTGGGTGAGTTGAATCAACGTTACTCTATCGCCGATATTTTTTCGTTAATCGTAGAAAAATCGGGAAACCCATCAGTGGGCCCAAATCGATAGAGAGCTTAGACGTGAAAAAGCATTCGAACGAGACTAGTGTCGATATTCATCATTAGACGTCATTCATCATTAATCGCATCGTACCGTGTGTATCTGTCCCGTAGCTTTCCGTATCTTTGATCGCTCTCCTTTATGCAACTATCTTGTCCATAAGAAAGTTTCATGAGACGAAACAAAGAAATTCGACGAAATGGCCTGGTAGTCCGTGTAAACCCGTTTTTCGATGTTTCTTGCTTGTCTCTTTTCCTCGCGCTTCGCGTTGTGCTCTCGTACGCGAGTTGTTTTCTCATTATTTTTCGTTCTTCGTTGTGTGCCGTCTCTATCTTGAGGTAAGGGTCGCTTAAGAACTCTTCGGAGACTTCTGGCGTCAACTGAGAAATACGTTCTCGCAGATCCGCGTCGTCATCGGTGTCTGACGACGAGCCCGAAGCCTGGGACGCGCCATTACGGAGACAAACGGTGCCTTGGGCCAACAGGAACAGTCGTACCAGAGGTGCCTATCACATTTTGTTTCATCCAGCCGAGGCGCATCGATTCCGACACTTGCTCGACCGCCTGTATCCACGCGGGAACGGAACACTTTTCCATATCTTTTTCGTGCATTTCAAATATCGCTCTTCTTTCGTTTTGCCCGATCCGAGTCCGACGAGTCTGCATGCAGGGTGCGCCGGCCGAATCGCGACCCTCGCCACCTGAAAAACTACCCAAACATTTACGTCCTGCTCGTGCATGCGACTCGTTCGATTCGGCACCTTTTCATCCGATTCTTTTTCTCTCCAGTCGTAATTGCGACGTTCGCCCAATGAAACGCATAAGTAGTACAATCGATATCGATTCGCCGGAAACTATACTAATACTTGTTTCGTAAGATTATTTCGCTTAAAAGGTGCGTGTTGAGCGTCGAAAGTACAAGAACACGAGAAAATCTCAATTGCCCGAGCCAACTGGCGACACTTTTTCTCGGCGAGAACTCACTCTCCATCGGATTGCTCTCCATTTTTCAGACGTCGAGGTTCAAACAACGAACTCGCCACATCGAGTGGCGCATTCGGGCACCGAGGGACAGAGTCTGATCGACACTCCGTTTTCCAGAGACCCGAATATCTCGATCCGACGACCACCCGACGAGTCATCCCGAAGCAGAATGGGTAACTCTGGATCTCAACATTCTTCAATCAACCGTAGCCCCGTACCATCTGCTAACGCTCATACTCCTCGCTCAGTAAGTAAAAGCCATATCTGCCCACCGGTACTTAATAATCCTTAAAAACCTTTTCAGAATTACGATAGCACTGGGTCGATACGCTCTAGAAAACACGCACCACCACCACCAATTCCGTTCGATCATTCGCAACCAACCCCGCCGCGTAGCACCGACAATTATAGCTCGGATTTTCGAAGTAAAAGCAACATAGACTCGGCTAGCCACGATTGGGAGTACGACGATAGGACTACCAAGAATAGCGGGAGCGCTAATCGGTTCGATCACTCTACGTAACGTTACACCGCCGGTATTAGATATTCTTCGTGAAAATTGTTTCACAAATTCTATCACGTTTCGTTTCAGCATCAATCCAATACAGGAATTGCAGGTGATAGGGCGTCGAAACAACAACTACGGCGGCAATGAAGACAGCGATGAACCACCCTTCAACTTTCAGGTGAGAGTAAACGAAATAATGCACGGTAGTGAGAAATTGTCGAAACTAATTGCCGACGTCGGTCACGAACAGGCAATGCTGAGGAAAACGAGCCATCATCGGGCGTCGATGAAGCGCACTCCTGTTTACGATAGTTACTCTCATTCTCCGTCACCACTGCCACCTTCGGGCTATCGTGGAAATCGCGAAAGTGAATCAAACGTCGTATATAAAAGCGGTGGAAGCCGACGGGATTCTCCAGAATGGAGTCCCAATGAAATGGTGAGGATGTCTGAAAAGTACGGGAAGGAGGGCGCGTGGGGAGAGGATCGGTCCAAGAGCGGAGGGCACCATGCCGGAACCTCGGAGAGTGTCACTGCGGAGATCGCACCGGGAATCGTTATCGAGGGTTACGTGGCCGAGTTGTAAACTTCGAGCCAACGACGAAAACCTCTAACGCATGGGATCGCTGTAAAAACTGGGCCAGTTAGAATTGCTAATGTCGCGGGAGAAAAAAAACAAGAGAAATCCGCAAGATACCTGTAGCTGTTCCGATGGAAACAAATGCACGACTCGTATGATTCGAAAGATCGGTACCCTATTTTACCAAGCATTGCTGACTCGACGTGAATTCTTTTTATCCACAAATATATACATACGTATATTTTTGTACTGCTTTTCCTTTTTTGGCGTTTTTAAATAGGAAGATATAACCGTAACGTTTTATGGACAAACTTCTTTTGTAACTTCCATTCGCACCTCCAGCGACGGCGACGTCGGCACGCTTGGGTCCGGTGTACAACTACTTTTATCAAACGATTCGTTTATCGATGTGCCTTCCATCGCTAATAGTTTGCAATGGTGCTGACCGATAGGCAATACTTTTGATTGACTAAACACCATTGCTCGAGTGCGATCGATCGTTATGTCGCGTTTGCCATTTTTTGCTTTCCATACAACATTTTTCGTAACGCATCGTATTTTCGACGATCAAAACGATGCTTCCGGGCCTCTTTATCGCAAGCACCGTACTCATTTGCTTAAAGAATCGTACTATTATGGAAAGAGTGCACCCTGCACGATCGGACCTCTTGCAAAGCACGACACTCCTATCACTTTAACCAACTACATATTTACAAAATTTTCGACCGACTGATGCACGATTGTCAAAAATATTTTAACAAATAAAAAATCGAGAAAGCACGCGACGTCTTCATTCCTTAAACCTCAAACGTCCCCTTTTATATTCAACGCAATTTAAAATGCTCATCATATAATATAGAAAACTTTGTTTCTATTCTTCGACGCGGTAAACCTTTATTTCCTTCCTTTATAAAACTGTGTTAATACAAAAATCAGGATACTTCACGCTATGCGTGATACTGGCCGTAGGTGATAACTAACAAGCGATATACATATACAACAAATATAACGAGAACATACGCACGTTCAAAAAAATAATTAAATCAAAGCTATCGCCTGGTTGACGATTCGATGTTTATGAAACAATTAAGATCTCGCTCATTCTCTGAAAAAGACGATAACATTATCGAAAAATACACGCAACCAAGTCGATGTTCCGTCAGGTAATCCTGCACGACAGGACCTCCTTCGTGGAAACCTGACGACTTCATGAATCTGCTGAGAGAAACGTCGCGACTAGTGTTCCCAATTTCTCGATGTCTTTCGTTTCTCGATAAACGAGAAAGCAGATTGTATTTCCCAAGAATTCTCGAGAATTCTGCAGATTCTGAACAACTTTGAACCGAACCACCGATCCTTAGGTCAGACCTATTGCCAATTATTATAAATGAGATTTATAATAATTTTCTTAAACTTAAGTTTCTCGAGAATTGAGAAATAAGCAATTATAAAGTTTCCCGAGAAATCCTCAGGAAGGAACATTAGTCGCGACCCACTGGCAATTCAATCTTTATCCGATTGCAAATTCTCCTGATTACTGTTCTGCTGCGAATTTTGTTTAATTATATTCACTAAGGTGTCCAATCTGGTAGGGCGAGCAATTTGTAAAACCATATGTGCTTCCTCCAAAATCAAAAGACCATTGTGCGCGTCGCTTGCCGATAAATTGTGCGCCAATATTACGTGACGTCTCCATGCAGCGTGCGTAGGAAGAACCTGAAAAGCATTGTACAGTTTAATTCACGCATGTCCGATAGTATCAGCGTCGTCTACGTACCTGTAAGCACCACTTACAGTTGAGAGACGGCGAAATCGTGTGGACGGCTTTAATGTGCCTTCGTCGGAAACCCCAACTTGTGTACGCCCTGTCGCAAAATGGGCACGGAAAAGGTGGATACGCGGTAGCACCCTTCGCCGTTTCTTCCGGGAATTCTGAATTGCCAGCGGTCCCAGGACAGGTTGGAAAGGCGTCCCGTTCCACAAGAATATTTCTGGATTCCTGGTGGTGATCGGGCATCGCTTCCGAATACGAGTGATTCGGCGAGTGAAGTCCATCGGCGGATTGAGAGGTATTCCAAGGTGGAGTACGACAAAGTCCAATTGGAAATCTCGGGCGTGTTTCTGGTTCGGGTGAAGGGGTCGAGGTTTCTCGTGCATCTGCGATTACGGTGACGTTCGGCTTCGATGATCCTGCAAGTAATTCCAGTCCGCGACTAAAATTCTCTTCATCCAGTTAAACTCGTCTCCTCTCATTGAGATAATTGCGTGTTTTATATCGATAAACAGAACCAACTGAACGGAGTGGAGGATAGAAGGAAATTTTCTCTCGGTGGTAGGGTCTTCTTTCTTCGGGACATGATTTGGATAAACTTCGGATCTAGGACACGTTAGATTCACAGAACATGCGATGTTCGGCCTTCATAATCTCGCCTTTCTTGACACCGTATTACGTATGTTTCAATTGCAAATGCACATGTTAACAAGGAAAAACGTAAATATCATACTGTACCATATAGGTGTACGCATTCTGTACACGGGTACAGGGAATCATCGTGAAATGATGAGGCAATTAAAAATGTAAAATAGGTTTATTTGCAACCAGTTGTATGCATGTGTTTTGTCTACAATTTTATAGATTTAAATAATAGTCAACTCGAAGCGTTTCGTATCTTCGTATTTTCGCGGGATCAGATAAAAGAAATTAAGGGTGGCAGAAAAACAGTTAAAACAGATTTGTTCGTTTATTTGTTCGACCGAAAACAAACGATTAAAAATAGTAATGGCGTGCCCTTAGAAGCTGCGAATTGTTCGCGTGAAGTCTCGTTGCGCTGTTTTCAACGCCTTAGATATTCTAGAAGTATACCTTATATTACTACTCCCATCGCAAAAGCTACGACGTGTTTGTCCCTTTTCCTTTAACAATTTGTCGATTGTGCGAGACACGATTATGTTCACACTCGCGTAATCAATAAACGTACAACTATGCATCTATCTACGCCCGTGCCGTGTGCTTTCGAGCGTATACATATAAGAAATCTGCGAGTCCGTATGGATACAGCGCGCTTAATACAGTATCAGAACGTGTTGTGTAGATCGTCTACGGCGAGGGTGCATATTTGCGTGAATATCGTAAACGAATAATAGGGAGGAATGCTACGTTGTGCAAGGTACACGACAGAAGAAAATCAAAGTAATTCGATAACGGAACGATCGACGTTCTCAGTTGTGAACCAAATGTCCACGAAGCACGCGTTGCACACGATTGCTTCCAAAATGAAAGACAATGGCGAAAAAATCAGTTTCGAGCAAGAAAATACTCGGAAAGATAAAAGGACTGCTCGGCTATTTGCCCCGTGCAAATGGGAAAGCAAATGCGAAGCGTATAGGTAATTGAACCATGCCTAGAATACTTTCCGTTCCCCTATTCGTATCCTCCTCGAAGAAGAAAGAATACAGAAGCATCCAAGGCAATCCTAAATGACCACGAACGATCGTAACGACGGATCAGCGAGGGAAAAAACTTCATTCTAGCCAGTGAAAACGTTTCCGTTTTACTCCTGACCTGAAACGCCCTAGTCATTGGGTGTAAACTGACCGCCTTTGGAACAAATACCTCTTCAAACCCCTATTGCTAGTATCGATTTTAGTTACGCAATTTTTCCATGTTTCCTCCCATTCAACGCTATTAGGTGCAATACCACTAAAGTGCAACAGAACCTCTCTTATCAAATGTATTTTGTTACTATCGAACTGCTGCTTTCCCATCTTGCCGTTTACGTTACAGAGTATCCTCTCCTCCGGCGTAAAGAGGATCTTCATAAGGTCACAGGCCAAATGATCCATCGGTCGAGAGGATGCCCACGTTGAGATTATCTCCGGGCTCGGCAGAAGATCGGCGTAAGGTAGTTGTTGATACGCGTATAGCAGTGGCTTCACGTCCGAGAATCCAGTTAGGCCGGATAACCCAGATAAACCGGAAATGTCTTCAGCAGGGCTGTTCCCAGACCCTGCCACACACATTAGAGCACAGCCTGCTTTAGACACGGATCCCCCTAACGTGTGATATGCAGCGTGCCGAACAATCAAGCAAATTCACCGAACTTTGTTAACGCCCGGTTAAAAGATCCATGATAAATTATTCTCCTCAGTTCCATCATCACGCATGCAGATACTTTTACGTGTATACGTGAAATATGATCTGGAGCACAGTACCGAGTACTAGAAGTCAGGACTTCACGTATCGAATAACGCAGATAGAATAATACCCGATATCGCTATATCATTGCCCTCCACTTTTTCATTTAATTACCTAGGTAACAAAACGCAGTCAACGCCTTGACCTCTAGTTTCTCCGATTGTACTTTCTTCATTAACATTTTATTATCTACGTACAGTTTTGATTTCCACAATAAGTTTGCTTGTAATGTCAAAACGAAACGAAAAGTGAAAGGGATACGTGTCACACCAACATAAATAAAGCAGAAATAACCATCAAAGCTAACTCAACGATTAGAGAAAACATCCGAAAATAATGTCGAACATAAAAATTGAAAACTCGATACTCGCTTATACCATATTCGAATCACTGTCGCACAATCAATGTTTGTGCACAGGCACCTTTTACGATGCCGATGAATTTTTGTAAACGATGTTAACGGGTAAATTACATCTCGGAAGCGAATGTGCATCCAGTGTGATAGATATTTCGAATCATTTACAACTGTTTCGAACTTTTTGCTAAAGCGTTGCAACTTCATTGATACAGCCTAAGAGACATTTTTCAACACATTAATTAATCGCCAACAATGTATTGTTTTGTGCTGCCACAAACATGTCCCACACCCAATCGGGTATAGTGGCGAATTATTCTTCCCTATCTCATCAGATTTTGCAAATATGGCATACAATATCCTTTGATATATATTTAATATTAAGCATCACATGTAAAGTACTAATAAAATGGGTACATACGCATCTGGCACATAAAATATATGTAAATTGCAAAAACAAAATGCAACTTATACTGTAAATAGCATGCCGATATCTAATAATGTTCTGTTGCTATTCATAAAATATAAGTTACAACGTATAGTACTTTTTAGCGTACTAACCTTGGGTCCCATCGATTTGCCCTGTATCCAGCCTATCCGCCGGATCTTTATCCAGCACGGATTGCTTTTGGGAATCCTGCAGCGCCGTTTCTAATGGTTCTAGCTGAAAGACAATCAATTAAACTTTACTTTGTTTCTATTTTTATTTGTCTTATTTGGAAATTCAGATGCAATTCAGGCAATGTAGAACTGACCTTCATCTCCAAACGCTGATAGACCGGATTCTGTATATTCTTCTGCGATAAGTAATCTCCGTCTTTATTACTTTGTTCGCTCGTTGTCGATTCGTCTGTTCCTTCTGATTGCGACACTTTTGGTGTAAGCACAGTTTCTAAAATAGAATTATGATGTTTGTTGAGCTTTTGCTTCTTTCTTGGAGTTTCTTCTTTTGTAGCTGCTATTTCCTCTTCCACTGTCTGCTCCAACTCTACCAATCTTTTGTAAGATTCTTTAGCAAATATATCTCCTCCGGATAGTCCACGAATTTGTAAAGTTTCTGCAGCTTTCAATAGAGCTGGCAAATTTTTTTGTTCAATATTTACTTCTCCCTTATATATAAATATAAGTAAGGCTTCTAATTCACTGAAGTGCACATCTTGGAGTATTATAACTGGATGTTGACAGGGATTTGTCTGTAATATGGAAAGAACAGAATAAATGTGATATTTCGATTGCAATAAAACTCGATTCGTAGTATGTACCGTTCGAAATAGCTTAAGCTCAAGTGCTAACGCCAGCGTAATTACGGTATAAAGGAAACAATACGAGGTACTAACCTGGAAAACCTTTTTGAAAAAGGGACTGCTGGCCGAGAGGATCACTTTATGAGCCGTGAGGCATTGTCCATCGCTTGCCAATGTCACGTCTACCAAACCTTCCTCTTCCCACAGGCTTTCGAAACTTGTCGCGATATTGTTTAAAAAACTGTTCCATTTTAGACATATTTGATTTGACATCTCGCAAACAGAAAGTGTGTCGATTCTGTCAAAATGTTGTCACCGTGTTTGGAACCTATCGACACCTTCGCGCGATGACGATAATTAGAATTCAACCACGGTAACAATATCGGCGATGATAATAGGAACAACAACGATAACGACAACGACACGACGACGACGACAGCAACCGCGATGTAACAGCCGTCGTGCCAGGCACGCACAAACATCCTTGGTGCTGGGTTGGGAGTACATAGTCAATATGGCTGCCATACTCTGCTGAATTGCGCGCGGCCTTAGAAACTCTTATCGAACTATCTGAACATAACACGTATTGCAATTCTTTATTATGTAATCGTTTACTAATCTGGCAAAATTATGGACAATGAATAGACTGAGTGAAACGATCAGTTTTGCATACGCCTCGCGTCAAAGTATCAGATTCAGAAATTTCCATTTAAACTTTAAACATTATTTGCGTTTAGTTGCATTCAAACAATCAGTTTCCTACGGTCGTGCTTAGTGGACTTCTATGGGTTCTGACATAGCAGAAGCATAATTTAATATAAAACCAACTCTCATTCAAACCACGGTATAGTTAGTCGCGACTCTAAAAGAATGCCGCGATCTGGGTTTATCCGCAACTCTAGTTGCAATCTAGTTGCGATTTCATTTTATTCGCAACTCTAATTCGAACCGTATGTACTCGTACGCGACGCTAATAAAAATCGCGATTTGCCCAATACGACGATGAGTGCTGAAAACAATTAGCAACAACTACATATACAAAGCCGAGCATAGTGACAACATAGTAACAAAGAATGGCTTTCCATCCAAAGGATGCAGAGCCATTGGTAGTTGCCCTCTTGAGAGACAGTTTGTCGGGCCTCTTCAGCATTTAGCTACTTCTTTTCTTCGGGCGCAATGCCCGCTGAAACTTAGTCTAGGCTCGAGACTGTATCCGCAAGAAAAAATAAAATCAAATAAAAATCTAAACCGCGTAGCTAAACGGAACACACGTGGACGAATCACGACCAAATACAACCGTAAAAATTGCGATTATGGAAAATCGTAAAGGTCACGATTAAAATTGTAATCGATCTTCGCCTACACGTGCAGCCTCGAGCATAATGTAACACGTTCGTTTCGAAGCCGAATCGCGATCACGACCGCGAAGGATTCGAAATATCGATAGGCAAAGCCAGAGGCGAACGCATTTCCGTTCGCGCCACAGCTTCACCGTCGACTTTTCAAATCAAATTTCCTGAAACAGGTTGAACACGCGAAATGATGCCTACCCGACCAGAGATTGTGTCAACCTGCCCGGCCCTACCTACTTATATCTAACAGGCGCACCAGAAGGTATACTACCTATCCTACCTAGACCTATATTTACAAAATGGCAAAGCATTCACACAAACACACTTCATTCCACGTTTCTCAATCAAACACCCGGGTGCAAGGGCCTACACTAGAGAGACGTCCCGGGACGCCTCCGACACCCGAGCTGGGCATACAATCATTCACACTCTAAGGGTACGTACCAATTCCTGAAAACGGCTGACAAAGGCCAGCGACCATTGCGTAAATGTGCGTAAACGTATATGCTTGTGCATTACTTTGGTATAAAATACTTGTTAAAATGTACCGTACATTTTCTTCCAACCAAGTATGCTTGGTTTGTATAGTCTATTCTCTGCCACATTTTCATAATTCGTTATCGTATTCAATGTATTTGCAACTGTGAAACATATTGCGGAATATGTTTATAATTTATCATCAATTTCCCGAGCCGACGCAATTCCACAGCCTAACCACATACACACACAAAATGTGGAAAATACGTCGTGCACGGTACGCTACTAGCAAATGTCAGCCGCCAAACATTGTTATAAATTTAGAAACAATATGATCATCGTGCCCATTGCCTTTCACTCACTCAAGTAGCACCTGGGCACGTGAGTGAGTTCCTGGGAATGAACACGGAAGGGGTTAAACCTGAAAATCCTGATCTAAAAAGATGATTAGTATACATCAAATTGCAATAACTAATAGTATATTTTATTTTGAAACTCTTGACAGACATATAATTTATTTATTAAGAGAAGTGGCTGTCATTACCAACTGAATTTACTAGAATGAGTAACCCAATTAAGAAATAAATGCATTCAAATATTTACTTGGAAAATTGACAAGCTATTAAATAAGCCTCGGGTGATTCTTTAATCGAAGCAAATTGTTCAAGATAGCTACTCCGATTTGAAAATCTACCCCTATACAAAGTGCCTTCTTGTACATACGGTGTAATAAATTTGATTCGAAAAGGATTCCACTATAGCATGTGAAAATTAATATTAAGTGCTATTGGCTATGCATATTCAACGCTAATTTTAATATACGTATCGTTATATATACTTATTTTAAAACACGACTATGATAATCATAAAACATTTGCAGTAACGAAATCGGAGGGTATCCGACTTCTGCACTGCTCAACAGTGAAAACAAATTTCAGACGATTATAAATTTAATATGCAATGTCCTCGATATACATATATACATTTTTCTAGTTCAATGTATTTATTAATGTCATCATACATTTTTATCAAAACGGAGGAACCTACGTGAACAGTGCTTATTTGCTCTACTATTTATTTAAATAACGAATATTTCTATGGTTAATATTTTATTATATTAAAAAAGAGTACAAGAAGGCAGATCTAACCTCGTATAAGAAATAATGCACAAGAAAATATTGGCGGTCACTATGCTCGCAAATCTACAAAAAATACAACCAGTCACCCGTGCCGCTTTGGACCAATCGTCCTACGGCATGATTGGGGACCGGAGGAACCAAAACGCATGCGACTCACTACTTCGTTGATTACAGATACCAAGGAAGTACTCGTGGAAGACATCAGGATCATCACCGAGCCAGATCAATTCAACTCGACCGTCAGGAAGTGTGCAACCTGGAACTAAACAAGAACGCAAAGAACATTAGAATCTCTTGTTAAATCTACGTAATTTAGTTTTTCATAGAAAACTGAGAATTGTTTAAAAGATACTTACATTTCTCACTTTATCGGTGTCGCCTAATGCATCCCCTTCAGTGATGCACTGACTCTACTTCCGATAGGGAATATAAGGAAAAAATAAGAATACAAGGCCATGTCCGCGCCGCAAATTATATCGGCGAACAAATTGAGATGCTACTTTCGCGATTGAAGTAATTGAAAAGGAGCACCGGTGCTCCGATATTAGTATTAATAACTTCGACGCGAAAAACACTGACTCTATAATCGCGTTTAATTTAAGCAATTTAAGCAGAGCTACTTGCTCTGGAAATACTAAAAAACTGCGAAGCAAACAATGACTCTACCGACTGCATTGCGCGCGGTCGCAAAATTTCAGAAGAAAAACAGGTTCATCCTATCGAGTGTTTGAAAATCTAATTGTTTTTGCAAGTATTTTAACTCTCCTTGTTTCATCTTAGTGTCCGTCTCAGATCATCTAAAACCAATATGGAAAAATGATTAAAATGCTCACGTACAATCACCTCAGTTGCACTGGTAATAGAGGATAAATAATTGTGGTATAAGTATTATGAATAACGGGTTACATATTGGTAACCATACGCACCTCACTGAGATAACGTCCATATGTTTTGTCAGCTTGCGGTCAAGTTGCAGAATGACAACCTTCGCCACCGACCTCTGCCGTTCGGGTATGTTCGACATCCGCCTACAGCCAAACAGCATTTTTGTTTATCATTGCTTGTGTTTCCTAGAAATATTTCAACGCATACGTTACTTGATAAGCGTCTGTTTTTGTTTCGCGATATTGTCGATATTTTCCAGGAAAAACAAGTTTCCCGGCCACGGGCAGAAATAACAAAGACATAGCCACAAATGAGGGCTGGTATTATGTTACTACCTGCCTGCAACGCGACTGTATATCGTACAAGTATTATACCTGGTATGAATTATAATTCAATAGAGATATATTGCTATAATCCTACTTATTTCGACAAGAAATTTTAAGAACGCATACCTGTCAGCGAGAACTTGATTTAAGAATATGGCGCCGCGTCACTCTGCTCCTGCGCATTCCCGTTCGAACATGTCGCGTTCGCGCCACTTCTGATTCGGTGGCGTTCTTTCTTTAAACTCGATGTTTTTGTAATATCGTGTCGACGCCAATGGAATTAAAGTGAAATTGGAGATAAATGATTTGTACGTAGTACGAATAATAATTTAATCGAGATATATTACCAGTATTCGTACAATTCTACTTATTTATAGCTGGAATTTGAGAAATCCTTACCTGTCAACCAGATCGTTTGACACTTCGGCATGGAATGGCGCCATTAGGTTATTGCGCATTCCCGCCTGTCAGATTCTCGAAGCAAGCAAAAGAGACGCCATGAAAAAGAATCCAACTGAAATTAGAGATGAATGTATTGAGATAATATTATGATAATATTGCTAGAAACTGCAGAATATATTGCGAGAAATGGTAACCAGAAATACGTCTACGCATAGGTAAAAGATGATACGTATATGCATACTCGAGTCGATTCGAAAATGCATGCCGCGTTGTATGATTCCGTTTACTGCAAAATATTTTCTTAATTTCTTGCAGTATATTCATCAATATCAACAAAGAAACTGCAGAAAACTTGGGAGACAGGGAAATACGAACAAGTTCTTACTTTCAAGAATCTATTAGGCTATGTAACACACCTTAATTCGACAGACACTCTGCACACGTCAGATCACTACGAGATCCGTTGGGCGAAAGAGACAGATTTTCGAAAAAGATTGCGCTAATTGGCTGGTAACCTGTGGGTGGCGGGGGGTGGTGTTCTTTCGTAAGGCGGGTGTTTTTGAATAACCTGTCCAACTGAATATTTTGTATTGCAAGTGTTACAGTATGGAGATTAGTCGAAAAGTGGGAAGTTAAATTACAATTCCCACCGCTGTGAGTGTTCAGATCGTTTTCAAGAATCTTGTAACACAGGCACTGACCAGATATACGAATTCATATATTTCTTGCGTGGAAATTGCTTCCCTGATTGCAACCAGAACAGTCACATGCATGTATCTCGCGTACATTGTATGTAGTTGCATGACGCTTGCCTCCAACACTACTTCAGTAAATAATAATTGTTCAACTGATCACTGTTCGTGAGCAGAGGACGCTCGAATCAGTTTCGGGTTTATAAGTCGGTATGGCAGTCACGTTTATTCCTATATCTCGTCTTTGCTTGTAATTTATCAATGATATCAGATGTTTGAATTCATTTAATTTAAAGCATTAATGGATTCATATAATGAAATTATATTAAAGCAGGAATAAAGATTGTCTCCCTTAATCATTGCGTGCGTACCCCGATGCTTACAATTTTACAGGTGTAGCATAGCCATCAATTTCCACGAACATGAACACCGATGTCCGTGCTAGCAAAGGGTAATGTTTGTACACGCACGTGCATGCTTTTTCGCATGACTTTGGGCTAGTATGAATTCATATCCCACAATAATACGCGATAATGATTTCTAACCTTTTACATTTACATCTACACGTTATAAACTAATTGTGGAAAAGTTCTATACCCCATAGAATATTGCATTTCAAAGCCATCGATAATTTCATTGATAGATTCCGAGTTTATTTGTCACACCCGTTCATCCAATTCATGCTAAATATGCAGGTAGTATAATATAACTGTTATACATTGGAACATGCCACAGGCAAGGAGGCTATTTTAGTTAAGTGCCTGACACAAGAATACAGGTAACAATTAGATCGACTCGGCACACACTTGCCTGAGCTAAACTACCTTCATTGTTCTTGCAAAAAAGAAATCCTTTGCCGTAGCTAATAACTCCATTGTTAAAAGATAGAGAACTGTTGAAGAAAGAATTAACTGTAACTGCTAGCGAAACAAGCTTATTATTCGTAATACGCGAATCTGGGCATTGAATAGACTTGGCGAGGCTTAAATGGGCAGTTGGGGGCGGATTCCACGGGGCCTTTTTCTTTTTATTGCACGGTAGTACACCGCTTTCCCTTAATGTTTTGAGCAGAAATTCTTGGTAAATATTATATTATATTGTAACAAGCATCGCACCACTGTAACGTTTTCTTGCTTAATATTTGTTTACACGTACGTACCTAATAGGTATGTTGCAATATGTTATTGATAAAAACAGTGCAAGTCAATTTCATCCGATGAACAGGGCATGAAGGCAGATGCAAGGCAGATGCGAGTATCGTTGAAGGACAATATAACAATATTGCATCTTATGAAAGAAATTTTAAACAATACGTGGAATATTGAGTTTTCCAGTCCGAGCAGGTAATGCGAGATATCGGACTGATCACCGGGTCTAATAATAAACGGCAAAATATCGAGGGGAGTCACTTGACCTGAAAGCAAGGGGGTACAAAAGCGATACGTTCAAGACCTGTCAAAAGGGATAATCACCCCTGAATCTTTCAACTTCGGCATTCGGTTTCTCCCTCCCCATCGGTCAATCAACCAATCCGCCAATCAGGAAACAGTCTACCTGTGTTCAGCTTCCTTACATATAACAGCACACTAATTTTCCACTTCATTTACCATTTTTCAGGTGACGAGTGCAGTAGTGTGTTAGATAAGAATACGAACTGATATTTTTTTCTGTCGGCCGTGACGTAGTGATAGGAAGAATAAAGTGCCAGCAATCATGCCGAAAGAAAATAAAAACACGAGCAGAAGAAGCAGCAGACGTCAGTCCAGCGAACTCGATAACGTAAGTACTTTCGTTGAAGAAAAAAAAGGCTGGAAGAGTGAAGTGAACTTAGAAACCGTTAATCTGGTGATCTTGTGATTAATTAGTGTCATCGTTCATACTCGCAGTATCATTTGTGCGAATACAGTTGCAGAAATTTCGTCAATTAAAATATCTATCGGTTAAAATATAATATAGCAGCATCTGGTACATCGTGCCGTCACCTTATGCAAAAATCCACGCTAATTATATTCTAAATGGGCTAATTACATTTCAGTAATATTTATCGAAAGATTAATTCTGTGAGTGCTGGAGGTAATACTCATTGCTCGTTCTGGCAAGTATATCTTGCGCACAGTTTGAACGAAATTCGCAAATTCAATTTCATCACACGGGAGATATTTTTTATGCGTATGTACATACATATAGTTTGCACTCCAAGACACCAACAATTCGATGCTTGACTGGTGATTGCATCCTTAAATCGCATTTTTTAAATCTGTCGCAACACTTGTCAAACAAAGGACACATTGCTAAACTTTGTATGTAATCCGTTACATTTATTCATTTCACAGGAAATCGCAGGCAGTTTGCGAGAGTCGGTGAAATCTACAATCGGAAGCAATCGGTACAGCCCCTTTTTCCGAGAAGCCTCAAGAAGAGATTCACAAACAATAAAAGAGAACATGATCGCGTCGTCTAACGTGATAAGCGGTGGTATCATCGAAAATGGCATTAAATACATCATGCTCCCGTTGCATCTGCTTCGCTTCTGCATATTCGGAACAACCTCTTCAGCACCCATTGATTCCAAGGATTTAGTCGCAGAAATATCAAGCGGGAAGAAGGATGAAGGAACGGACAAACAGAAGAAAGAAAGGAGCGAACGGAAGGAAGATAATCTGAAGGCGGATACTTTAAATACACGTACGTCATCGAAAGGATGTCAAAGTCCCAAGTCGATTTCACGTCCCATAGACAAAAGCAGAGATGTACCGGTTGTTAAACAGACTTTGAAACAAGAGGATAAGAACGATAGTGAAGAATCCAGTGACGAAATGGTGACTGCCGAGGAAGACTCTGATTCCTGTGCCGAACAATGGAGCAGCGCAAATTCTACGATGGTGCAGAACAGGTCGGTAGATTGCAACCGTTTGAATAGACCTATGTCGAACACGTTGGAAGAACCTATGGATATATCGATCGACGAACAGGCCCTGGAAAAGACCAACTCCGTGGTAAAGGTATCTCGCGATCAACAACAGTACAACAATTACTCCATAGACGAAGAAATTGCCCGAATTTTTAAAAAACAGTGCAACTCTTCCGAGGATGAACTTCCATCTTCTTCGTGTTCTAAGAAGACAAAAAAAACGAATTTTCTTCGCAATGAACTGTACGATAAATATTCTCCAACAATACCGCGATCGAAGGAAAACATCGAAGATAATGGAACGGAACGAAGGAAGAAAACATTGACCGAGTCCGATGCTAATAATAAAAGAAGAAAAGTGTCGCACGAAGAAGATAGAAGCGATAGACACGCAGAACGTAAAAATGAAAATAAGGTGCGCGAGGGAAAACGACATTCTCCGGAAGATACTCCAAGTAAATATAAATCGCGATCTTCAAGAGTTTCATCCCGATCGTCGGCAAAGTATAGGGAATCGAAAGGACGAGATATTAAATATAAGGAAACGGCTACGCAGACGGATAGCGCTTTTTCAGACGACGATGTTGAAATGACTCCAGTTGATATGAAACTGGCTGACAAACAATTGTATTATAAACCTGTACCTCGCAGATCTGGTATCCATTACTTCCAGGTATGCCCGTTAATCTTGAAATTTTCTCCGAATATTAGTTAATATTGTTTTTGGAGCAAATGTAACGTATATTTTTCTTTACAGAACAGAGAAATGGAGCAAGAATTATTTTATATAGCAGACAACGAAGATTCCAACGACGGAATTATAAGGAGCGTGCGCAAGAGGGTGTCGTCGTGTAGCACGTCGTCCTCTTCAACGGATCTTGGTTTCGAAGATCGTGCATCCGTACCCTCGGATACGGATATTGGAAAGGGGCAAAGGAACGCAAACTCGCCCGATATTAGAAGCGCTTTTCGCGCTTGTACTCGTGCTCCACCCGGTTTTCCAAAAAATCCACAGAATCCCCCGTTAACATCTTACTACTCGAGGAATAGTAAGCATTTTGCATTGCCATATTTGAAGGATAAAAATTCGTCGGCGGTTGTACCCCCAGCACCATCGCCCATGCCGCATCTTTACTATAATTATCCTGAGTTTATGGACTTCCCTGTTGATGTTAAGTGTCCAAAGATTGTAAATAATATTTTAAGACATAACTATCCCCGGTGATATCGTTGTTATAAAAATTATACACGTACTCGTTTATTTTCGTACTTATGTAAAAAGAATGTGTAATAAATAAATATTTAGAATAAAGAAAATTGGCAAAATATTTTTAAAATATTTATTATAAATATATACAAGATATAAAGCAACAACTTAAAGAAGTAATTGGAATCTTTCGCCGTATCTTACGGCGTAGGCATAAATGACAAATTCATTGGCGATAATTGACTTCCAGGTGTAGCATCTGTTCTCTCTCCCTGTTCGATAACAGGATCCGTTTCATTCATATCTTCTACCTATAATTTATATACATATATATATATATACCATTGAATATTTGAATATATCGTTCGATTTTTCGATGAGCAATGAATATTCTATAATTACCACCATTGAATGCTCAAATTTTCCTCTCTTTTGAGCAATTGTTCTCAGCAATGCTTTCGCTTCTTCTTTTGTTTCATCGAACTGCAAACATTTTTGCGCGTAATGATTAGCGTGATCCAACTGCTCCCGTTTTAAATGATACTGTGTCAAATATTTATATGCATGACTCAAATCGGTTCTATCCGCATTTCTAAACTCGTCCATCACAAAATCCGTATAAGCTGCTGCTGCATGATCGTGCTCGCCCAATTTTTCATACAACCTATTATTACACGATTCGAGGTATAGTTACTTCTAAAGAATACATTTTAAATAACGCCAAACTTCGATACGTACGTCGCCAGTTTTAATAATGCCATTCCTTCGATATCGCCAACATTACATGCTTTGTAGTAACACTTTAGGGCATCTTGTATTTTGTCTTGCTTTTCGTAGGCTTCTCCTAAAGCTAATACCATTCTACTGTCGTGTGGCCTTAATAATTGTGCCTGTTTATAATAGTAAAGAGCATAGAATGGCATTTTTAAAATTTCATATGTCTGTCCCAAACCATACCACGCTCTGTAGTCCCGCTTATTCACCTCTGTAAAAAAATCATAGTCAAATAGATAGATGGCTTTACGTAAATGCAAAATATATATTTAATATGTACCAATAGCTTGTCTATAGCTATGAATAGCTCCATTAGTATTTTTCATTTCCATAAATTCATGACCAAGTAATGTCCAAGCCGAAAGATATTGCGGATTTAATTTTAATGCTCTATGGAAATACATTACTGCTTTCTGATGATCACCCCTTAAACTATAGTAATTTCCTGAAGATTGTTACTTGTATTAAAAAGAACAGTAATAAACATTTCCTTAATTTTTCTTAAAACACAATAAACTTACCTACTATACAACAAGTTTCTAATCTGTATTTATCTATTTCTGTTGCTCTATGAGCTAAATATGCTAGTTCAACTTTCATTTCTTTCACATAAAGCAAATTAGAATATGTATCCATATTGTCTAAGCAATACGGATCTTCTTTTATTATTCTTTTGAAAGTCTCTATAGCATTGTCAACATCTGAAATAAAAGCATTATAAATTAATATAACATAGTAGATATAGAATTTTCGTTAACTTTTCTTCTAGTTTAACTTGCCTCTTCTATAATGGACTGCAATTGCAGTTTGGGCAAGCACGTAACCATTTTTTTCAAAGCCCATTGACTGTAACTCGCAATATAATGCTAAGCCTTCGTCGATTAGCTGTAGCTCTAAATACATATGAGCCATAAAAAAATGTTTCATCCAATGATTAGGTAAACATAAGTTCTCCAGCTTTTCCCTATCTGTGATTAAAGAAGCTAATTCTAACCAAGATCCCCAGTGCATAGGCTGCTTATGCGTTGCCTCGACTAGTACGTCCATGGCTTCTATGGTAAGATGCAATTTTTTTAGAGTTACACCAAAAAGATATAACCCAAAACCATCAAGCTTATCTGCCAGATGATCTTTCCTCAAATCAGCGCATAATAATCTTAAGCTCTCGTTTTTTAACGGATCTGGAGGCACCACGGTCATGTCGTCTATCTTTTTTTTCTCCCCAGATAAATAACGGGAATATAAATGCAAAAACCTAACTTTAGGTGTTTTGCACTGTTCGGTAAAATAAGCTGCCCTATCATATTCTTTTAAGTCGAAATAAGTTTTTGCTAAAATATACGTGTCCTCCTCCTCGCTTGTATCTGACGAATACAAGTCGGCAGTAATATCATGATTATTTAATTTTACATCTTTCAAGGAATATCTCAATTCTGCTAACCTGTAGGGAGAATATATATTTTATTTTTCTCATCATCCTGAAGCGTTCTTTCTTTCAATTTACCAATTATACATACCATTTTGTAGTATGTAATAATCCACGCTGAGAGCATTCGTTTATCGCGCGCAAAAGATCTGATTTAACCTCTTTGATGTCAAACTTTACAGATTCTTCCATGTTCATTATACTCCACGAATATCTTATTTAAAGTTCTAAACTACAAAATTAATTAAATAATATTTTTGTACATTTCAAGGACTTTATTGAAACTTTTTTTGCTTTTATCGGCAAAACGGGTGGAAAAAGCAGTTCGCATACACATTATATTTTGCCGCCACCTACATTGCACTGTCAAAACATTAACCTCAAATTGTATTGAATTTTTTCGTCAGCATGCGGTTATATTTATTTTTTGCTTAAAAGACGTCTTGGATATAATTCCTTTAGTAATATTGTTCGAATATCGAGAAACAAATAAGCATTATTATTCAGAAAAGACAGTCTTTTTTTCTGAAGTACAACTGTAACTATGTCTTACTCTCTAATTTCGTGGGTAACGTAATTATTCCTATCACATTTTATTATACCTATAAATTTATTTCTAAATAAAATTATAGCTTATTCATAAATTTTAAAACTTCATCTACCTGCAAGCATGTTATGTACAAACGTAACTTTATAGTTTCGAAAATCGAATTCGGTCGCAAATCCAATACTATAGCGGGAATATTTCAAATGGAGGAATTGAATTCGACAAGCGCCAAAATGTTACAAAATTTAATTAGATATTTAAAATTCATTACAATCAAGACGAACTGATACCCCCGAATTTATAGGGTGCCAATTCTCATGGTCAGTTGGGGCAAGGGGTTCAATCCGAGGAATGTCTCATACCTCGCGAAGTTGATATATCGAACTGTTCGTTACAACCACAAAAAATTAGTAAGATCGTTGGCGGGGCTGGACATACATTAATTTTGGATGATTATGGTCGCATTTATTCTTGCGGTTGGAACAACAAGGGGCAAGCGGGTTTTCCCGCAAAAAAGGATACCTTTTCGTTTCAAGAATTAAATGGAAAACTGAAAGGCAAGGTTGTTATGGACATAGCATGTGGCTGGGATTGTTCCGCGGCATTAACAATAGAAGGCACTTTATATCTATGGGGCTCGAACTATTTTGGACAATTGGGTAAACACCCAAGCGATCTTCAATGGACACAAGAGCCCCGTGAGGTCGTAACTGATCGCAATATTAAAGGTATTTCCATAGGCCTAAGGCACACTGCTCTGGTAACAGAGGATCATAGAATTTTAATAGCGGGCGCAGGTAATAAGGGACAACTGGGCTTAGGTTCGCCGAAAAATGGCAAATTTTTAAAGGCTGCATACACTTTCACGGAAGGTAAATGTTTTGTAAAATCGATGGCCAATAAATCCCAATAAAGTAAAGGAAAATTATATTCGGTTGGTTTCATATAGTTCCAGCGTTAACGGACATTGACCATGTTAGTTGCGGTCAACATCATACATTCGCAGTAACAAGGGATGGAAATTTGTATGCATTTGGTGATAATAAACACGGTCAATTAGGATTAAGTACAGATATAATCGAAAAAACAGCTTCCCCTGTAACGGCCTCGGATTTCCATTTTAAGTCGCCCATTAAAACACACAGTGGATGGTCGCATATGATTGTACTAAATGGTAACCGCGCTTAGTAGCTGCAAAATAAATAATATATATTTGTATTCTAAACGCAAGCAATCTATTACTAGATGGTCAAATTTTTGGATGGGGACGAAATACGTATGGGCAACTGGGAACTAAACTCGACAGCCAATCGACTTGGAAGGGAATAAAAATAAGAATCGAGAATCCTGCCAAAATTCGCCAGGTTTCCGTTGGATCAGAACATAGTATTGCTTTAACTGGTACTTGACAATAATTTCCAGAAAAAGAAAAAAATTTCATCGCAATACACGACTCGTTATTCTGCGCGATGTTACAGAGGACGGAAGAATTTTTTGTTGGGGTTGGAACGAACACGGAAACTGTGGAAATGGTCACACAACGCACGTAAAATTTCCCGAACAACTTGTACTTCCGTACAGCTACACGGGGATACTTGTCGGGAGTGGTGCAGGACATTCATTCGCTGTAATAAAAAGATCTTAAACAAATTATTAGTTTTATTTGAAGCAGCTGTACATACATGATTAATATTATAATAAAATATAATTCTTTTAACAATTCGGTTTTCTTTAGTATCGCACAAAAGAAAGATAGCAGTTTCGTTTAAATTCGTAAGGGAGTGTAGAAAATTAGTTAGAATGAAGGGAGTATAGTCGAAAATCGACCTCACCTGTGGTCATAAAGCCGTAAGCACCACCTGCCAACAGTAAACTATCAGCGGGCTGCTTATGCGGACGTAACGATAGATTCGCTTTAGTTTCATACGAAGATCGATCGATTTACATATAAAAAAAAGAATTGAGAAACAACATACGAAGAAATGTTACGTTCAAGATCTCAGAGTAGCATTTGGTACGCTTTTCAACGCTCTACATATTTGTGCTACCCTTTATTTTGTTGAACCGTCATATCGCTAACATATCATTATCATTTCTCAGGGAACAGGAAGCCAAATTTGTACAGGATCGAATATCCAATGTGGAGAAACATTTTGCTGATTTATGCACGACCTTTGCAGCATATACAAGAAAAGCGGCAAGGTTTGCACATAACAACCGTTGTTTGCGCCGTCGTATATATCGATTATTTCTTTTGCTCTGTGATGTGTTTATATAAATATATATATATAAATATATAAATATATACTATGTTTTTTTAAATATAGTTTATATATATAGAGATTTATCTAACATATTTTCAGATTACGCGATAAGGGAGATGAAGTGGCCAAAGTTATTCAAACGTATGCGCAATCGGAAGTTGTAAACCGGTCTCTTTCGAGGGGACTAACAAACTTTTCTGCAACTTTGTCAGTAATAAGTGATTACAGGTATGTGTTTACTGATTAATTAAGATACAAAGAAATTGAATTTAATATAAATATTATGACAATTTTCGTCTCCCGCTATTAGAGATGCCGAAGTGCAAAGATTTGATAGTAAAATAATTGCTCCACTTTCTCAATATGCGACTATCTGCAAACACGCGCGCGATGATGTAAAAAATACATTTACCGCGCGAGATAAAGAATTGACAAGAAAAAGGCATCTAGACAGACTGCGGGAACGAAATCCTAGGAACAAGCAGATGATTGTATCCTTTTAGTAAAATTCTATACACTCCACGCATTACATGCTGCAAAAATATAACTATTTTATATTCTTAAAAATTAACGTAGTCTCAGGCTGAATCCGAACTAATGAAAGCTTCGGTTGAAGTTTCAAGGGTCGTAAAAGGCTTAGAGGAACAAATCGATTCATTTGAAAAGCGGAAACTACATGACCTAAGAACTGTTCTTTTGGACTTTATCGTTATCGAGTTAAGTTTTCATGCAAAAACCCTCGAATTATTGACGAAAGCCTACCAAGATATTGCTGAAATCGATGAAATTAAAGACTTGGAGGTAGGTCATTATCTATTTCAAAGTATTGTCCGATTTAAATTTAAAAGAATACCGTATATGTATATATGTGGATTTTCATCGTCGGCTACATTCGAGATATATATTGCATAAACCTAAGCTAGAAATCCGTGTTATTGCGATACTTTCTCCACAGGACTTTCAAATATTAAGAGGAAATATGAATGGGGTAAATTTTGGTCCATAAATGATTTTAATTTTCTATGTAACTCACGCAGATTTAACAAATCAAGTACCTGGATATATTTTCATATTTGCAATTGATTTAATTAATGACAAATTTTAGGAATTTCGCGAAGTAATGCACGTGCCCGATTCAGTTGCAAGATTAACTACCGTTGGACGGACTTCATTCAGACAAGCTTATTCTCTTACTAATTTGGCTAGCCGTTTCACATCATCCCCCATGAATTCTCAAAAAGCAGTTAATCGAATAAATGAATCAGCGGTAAGTTAATTACTATTTACTGCTCATAATAATTAATGAAATGCTGATCGCGATAAATTCAAACCCTTTTTTAGGATTCAACAAAGTCTAGCTTGAAAACAAACTCCTCAGAATCTGTGCAAATTGAGGAATTTGGAAATAGTTCGGAAGAAACAGAATCTGAATCGATAAAAGAAAAACCAGTGAGGGCCAGGCATAAATCTATGTAATTGTAAATAATTAATTTTCTTCAAAATATTTTATATAATTCTAGATTAAAATTCATACTAAGGGTAAACACCCGGATTCAGCAAGATTTCTATTCAAAGCAGTACCACAAATCCCTGAATATCAGAAGCTCTTGACAATGCCCATGGTCGTTAAATATGTTTAATGAAAACCAATTTCTTTGCAAAATGTATAGCGTAAGTTTGCTTAAAACCTAAAAAAGAAATAACATTATATTGACTGTGTTATTGCAAAAAAGGTCAATTTATTTCTTTAGTTATCAAACCATTATACAGATAATGTACAGGTGCTGTTCTTCTCCAATAATTACAAATAAATAATATTGAAAACGATGTAAGCTAATGTTGCAATAAATAAAGTCATTTATCACCTCCTTCTACCCCAGCTTGTGTCATTAAGTCTGTGATATTTTTTTCTAAATCATCTATTCTGTTGCCCATTTCATCTAGTATTTTGCATTAAGGAAAATTATCGTCATTGGCATTATTGTTTAGAAAGATATTATAAATAATACTTAACTCTAGATAGAATTGTTATTTTGCCATCGGCTATAGTATGTAAACCTTGATGCGCAATTTAGTTATTTTTGAGGTTATTCAAATAATATATCTTAAAGTAATCATAAAAAAGGATATTTTTTCCAAGAATTTGGTCTGACATTGTTTGAAATTTGCCTTGCATATTTTGTAACAAAGTTTGGACCTGAAAACAAAAGAATGCACAAATATAAACATACAATTGCGCTATAGATACTGTACACGTCTCGTCACAAACATTTTACAATACTCACGTATTCCGTTAGCTCTTGCATATTTTTTGGTTCCGCATTATTACCAATTCCATAATTATCGGTATCATCACCTTTATGATCTTGTTTAATGTCTGCCATTTCGAAATAATACGCGTTTATTCAACGATTAAGAATAAAATAGATTTCTTTCTCCCGAATAGTTCGCTCGAGTCCTCCGAAAGGCTTTCAATCTACCATGCTCTTACTACATGCAACGCAAAGCGTAAATACATTGATTTAACAAATGTAAATAGTACATCATGTTTCGATCAAACTTATGACGGGGGGAAGATTAGCCTCACGTTATAGCTTTTTTGCACATTCTATTCAAATCGTGCTATTGGACGGGAACTAACAATAAGAGAGATGTAGCGCTTCTCCCACGAACTACATGTTCGGTCAAAATATATTTCTCATTATCGCTCATAATTAGAATTGTAACGTTATTTCAGTCAAAATAAACTTAATTTACAAATATAAATTTATTATTCATTTAATTAGTATATACATGACAAACATATACACGTACGAGCGTATTATTTTTGGTCATTTATGTTTAAAAATATGGTACAATTTAATAGCATTTAATTATTATATTTAAAAAAAAAACGAAACCATTTTTAAATGTTACTTTTATTGAGGCTTAAACATAATATCGATGTTTTCTGGTGCTGAAACATTCAGTAGACTTGCTATTCCAAGCGTTTGGTAGCTCGAATTTTTAGTTGGAACTGAATATATTTGTTCATTTTTATTCTCTCGGAACATTAAAAATTTGCAGCACACAATATACCAAAAAGTCTGAACAATATTTTTTATTAGGCCTGCAACAATTTTTGGTATGAAGATCGTCAGGAAAACACGAATTACTTAAGTCAATCAGCCCTTACCGCTTGTAACAAATATACCTCCAACAGTGGCGCACAATTTCACTAAAAATTGACAAACTGTATCACGTTGTTGAGTAACTTTTATTTTAAGTGCACTCATATCGTATTTGAAAAATATTCCTGGGATTCCATGGGATCCTTTCTGATGATCAATAGGTCTCTGATGATCTTTTACGCTATACTGATACGTTTTGGAGGTGCTAAGCAGAGTTTGTATATCCGTAGGGACTACTTCCACAAAATATTGATATAAAATCATGTCTAAAATATATTTCTTCTTTAATAGCCTATACATATTGGGAAAATTATATTTACAGTTCATATACATACTGTTATCGGCAATCTTTTCATCCCCTTCTAGTGGATGCACAATACCAGGGCTAGGCCCACCAAATGAAAACTTATTTATTCTGTGAGTAAAGTTATAGTCTTTATCAATCATAAAGGCAGAAATATGTATGTGTCCTCTAGGAATAGACAATGACTTTCCAGCTGTTATATGAAAATTACCAGCAACTTTATTAACACTTAAACTGCCATGAATGCGGCATGCATTTGGGGCATAACTTGGTTGATTGGTTCTGAAAGAATATTTTATTGTATATATCACCCATCATCTGAAGATTAACATACAACTATATAATATATATATATACCGTTTTGGCATTTCACTATACAATGTGACTTGATTAGATTTCCACAGTAATTCATGAATCGCATGATACTCCTCCCTTAAATAGGAATTCATATGTTTTAAAGCTTCAAAGTGAGATCTTTGTTCTTGGGTTAGTTCCCACCACGTGTCTTCTTGTTCCAATGATTCATGTCCAATCATATTTTGATTTGTGGAATCTAAAACATCAGCACCGATACGACTGCATGGCATGGCGACGGTTATATCGATGTTTATTTTCAATTTTGCATCAATATCTGTATCTGGTTCAAACTTAAATTGTAGCCTACTATCAAGGAAGTAACTTGTTTCAGCTATTATCAGATATGCAATTGTGCAGATAATAAATATGGAAACTGGAAATAGAAATAATCCATAAAATGTAATTATAGACGCAGCATCATATTATATATTGAAAAAACTTACAGGTTCCTCCAACCGCTGTTTTGTCAACATATGGTTCAGGAACTTTGGGGAATGCATCCAATTCTTTGACAGTTTTAATATTAACATTTCGTCTCCTTAACATTTTAATAATTTTGTCAATCCAAATACGTTCAGTCTATAGCATTTATTTGTTAACTGCTGATCTATGTTACGTGTAAATATACAATTAATTATACGTCTATGTAAATGAAATGATTAATTTTTAATATTTTGCACCCTAATGTTCTATCGACCATAGGTATTACGTATATACATATTTACAAATGCAAGCACATTTCAGTAATAAAATGTTTCGAACGCGTGCTGTGTTTAACATATCGTTTAACATATTTTAGACATCTTTCTGCTGATACTGTCAGATACTTTGGAAACAGAGGTTAGCTTCAACCTTCAATATCAACAATAAAGCGCCATCACATCAATTCGCAGAACCTAAATTAAATGATATTAGTTCAAAGACCAATAAAACGTTTTAATGTTATAACATCAGTTAATAATATTATAATATTACACGAAAAAATAGTAGATCAAATATTAATATTTAAATGTTAGAATTGTTTTTATATTAATATATAATTTTCCCGTTTCTAGTTTAATTATTTTCAAAGCTTGGGTGTTTAGTTCCTTGCATTTGTGAACTAATTACCGGTATGCGCGTTTATCAATCTTTCAATGTGTTAGTTAATTTCTTGATTGAACAAGTATATACTTCTTATCACTTTGAGGATTAAAGCATTCCTTATCTTCAATGGTTTTTACGTTTAACGTTCACATCGGAAATAAATTATTCTCCAGTAACGGACGACCGCGCGTTATATTTCTCGTGTTGAAAGCATAAATCTAAACGAATCAGTAACTGGTTAACGGTGAATTATGTGTACATGTTCCTTTAATAAGTGTATATTTTCAATTAAACATACACCTACTGTAACTTCTACATTACTTGGTAATAATTCTTTACAGCATTTATTTTCACCTTATATTGTGCAAAATAGCTAATATATCTAGTTGTAATATCATACTAGAAAATTTTTATTAAGTTCTTTTAGTTTGCATTTATTGCATAACATATAATACATGGGGATCCTGTAGTTGCATAGACATTACTAAATTCTATTATTAAAGCAAGTGTACATGGATGATCTTGATACATAAATGAACATGACTTTGTAGAGGCTTATAACTCTATAAAAAATTTAATTTATTTCAAGTTTATCTTATTAAATACATCAGCTAAAATTCTTCTTCTATTGTATTTACTAATTGTATACATTATTATGAAATTATATATATAAAATATGGAAAAGCTATAATACTTATAATATTATGTATAGCAAAAAATACTTATGTCTATGTGCAAAGTACTGAGACATTAAGAATATAAGATGCCAGGCACTTTAACCTACCCAATATATGCTGGCATTGAATCACCTCCCTTTAGAACTCGTGCTTATACCTGGAATACTCAACATCGTTCTGCATCTCGAGTATTGCAAGTCAACAGAAGACCTGGTCGCCTTTCGTTAACAGAACCTGTGGTATGTACATGATTATGTTCTTTTGTATGGGTTAAAAATACCCTGATTATCTTTGGATATTACCTTAGAATTATTTATTGTTATTGTTGCATTCTATAATATCAATTTGAAAGTTCAAATAAGAATGTAAGTTATTATCATACATTGTCTTATAATTATTTCATCATTTAACCAATGCAAAGATCTTTCGATATTGATGCAACAGTTTGAAAATCGGGGAATCGTCAAGGAATATGCACTCCAAATATATGAGTCACTTTTCTGCGCATTACTCATTAGAAAATCAGGGCAATGTTAAAAATTGATCGTGTGGTGACCAAAAATTAATTTCTCTATATTTTGACAAAGGTGTTTGAATAATTACATGCAATGACAAACGATGTCGAAAGATACAGTAAAAATTGGAGAGATGTTCGCAGGCGCATTACGACTTGTTCGTTACAACGGTACTTACGATCATTCCGTACATACTTCGAATGCAGAACTTTTCTTCACTTTCCAACATCCAATAAATTTACACCCATTTTGCGTGAAATGAACTCCACCAAGTGTATAAGATTATCTTCGGATTAAAGTTGAACTTTCTTGTACGAAACAATTAAGTTATATTTCAATTGTGTTTGAATATTGAAAAGGAAGTTGGCCATATTTAAAGGCGAGTATATCATATCCGGTTCGTTCATGCAATAGCGAACGGAGGGGGGTTAAGGCAAAATAGGTTTCTTGATGGCACATAAGAAAGTGTGAACCTTGTTAAATTGTAAGAAACAAGAATCGACGATTACAAACAAATTTATTACACATAACGTTAATGGCAGAAGAACATGTTTATGGATATAACCCGACGCCTGGAGCTGACGGAAATACCGTACGTAACTATTTTGACAGTTTGACAAGTACAGGTTGGATTTCTGATTGATAGATTTTAGGAAGGGAGTTACTTTCAGAAAGTCGTTGATTTTACGATTACTGATATTTGTTACGTCAATCATATAATTTTTATGTAATCTATAAATATAGAATAAATTGGCCTTGTAATACTTTTTTTTTCTTCATCGTGATGCTTTAATAAAACGTAGTATTATTAATCTTTATACGTTTACATCGAAATATATTCCGGTCTATCATTTCATGTGTAGTTTCATACGCTTTCGTCATGATTTCAACATTACATATTATATATCAAATGATCTACATGCCCTTTAATATGAATTGCTACAAATAAGGCACTTAGTATTTTGTATCTTCTATAGAGAGATGAAACTACTAGCAAGTTGAGATTAAAAGTGATCGCTGGGCACCAACTAGCAAAAAAAGATATATTTGGTGCAAGCGATCCTTATGTGCGTGTCGACTTAAACACCATAAATGGTGATCAGACAATAGATTCAGCGCTCACAAAAACAAAGAAAAAAACGTTGAATCCTGTCTGGGAGGAGGAGTTTATATTTAGAGTAAGTTTAATAGATTAAGACGAATCTTATAATATATGGAATTTCGGTGCAGTATATATGTAATGTTTGTCTAACAGGTTAAACCTGTTGATCATAAATTGGTGCTTCAAGTTTTTGACGAAAATAGATTAACAAGAGATGATTTCCTTGGAATGGTTGAATTAACGTTAATTAATCTGCCTAAAGAGCAAGAAGGTCGTACAATTCCTGTTAAACGTTATTTACTTCGACCACGTAGGTAAGTACCATTATGATGTACGCTTAATGCTATGTATTTTCGTTTAACTTAGTTTAGTGTGTTCAGCTTTTTATTTAAATTAATTGCCCTTAAATTGTGGATATGTATATGTGTATAATGAAAATGATGGAAGCTATATGTAATTTTTAAGCATTAATTTTAATTTCCCATTAATTTTTTTTTTTAATTGTATATGTACTCCATAATGTTTCATATAATTTTGTTACGTAAGCATGTTTATTAGCTACATATCAGCAATTAAGGCATTTAGTTCATTAAAGATTTACTTTTGTATCTTTCATTTGCGAATGCAAAATGAATAACTTACGAGGATATGGCTAGTAAACATTCCAGTCAGCGTTCAAGAGTGAAGGGTAGCTTGGAAGTATATCATGCATACATTTCGGACTCGTCGACTGTAGACAATGACAACGGAGATACAGCATCCGACTCAGGAGGGTGGGAAATGGTGCAACCAGCAAATAATAGTCCTGTGGAGGATACTGAAGATGTATGCACAACTTTGTGTATATACACACAATATGCTTTGAGTTAAAAGTTTTACAGATGGCACTACTCCTTTATGTAAAACTTAATGGTTTAATTAAATATGTTATATTGCTATTCTTTAGGTTGTGCTTATTAGACATTTGCCACCAGGATGGGAAGAAAGACAAGATGCAAATGGACGAACGTATTATGTTAACCATTTGGCAAGATCTACACAATGGGAGCATCCAGTACCATCGTATGTAACAGATACTATTAATCTATTTCAGCGTCTTTATTTGGTAGCAAATATAAATGCTGAATGTTAAAAAGTTGAAAATTACAGTATTTCTTCATCTAGTGGAAATACAACAATGGAACGAAATTTCAATGCCGCGGCAACAGAATTTCAACGACGTTTTCACATTAGTGCAGAGGATGAAAATAAGCACAGGAATTCAATTAGTCAGGTAAGATTAATGTTTTTTTTTTTATATATACATACATTGAACAAATATTATACAAACCAAAATACAAAAACTAAAATATTTAATAATTGGTCGACAGAACTGTGCTTTCAATTCTATATATGATAAATATTATGTTTTATATTTAACTTTGAGATTGATTACTATGTAGCCTATATGTGTGTAAAAATATGCACACACACGCACAAAACGTAGGTTTTATTTATTATCCGACATTTCATATATGTGAATAATTGTATTGTTCGAATCGTAGCATATTGTTTTGATTATTAAATAGATAGTTCATGTTTTCATGAAACGGAAGAGTAAGGGCAAGAATTTTATATTTTCTGCCACCATTTTTATAACACCTATTTAACCTCAGGTTAATACAAATTTATAACTATACATACCGTTGCAGCTTCGCCTATTCTATTCATGCTTTTAACTTTGTACAACTATAGAAATATGCTTTAACACATAACCAGTAACGTGTTGCAGTACCTTAACTTATAGAGTATGATAATGTGCGGGATGAAAAGGAATAATGTTATCAATATTTACGCACAAATAGTATGATAATCCTCTAACAATTAAAATAAATAGCATGCAGTATGTAGCAATTTTGTGCATGTGTGTGTAAGGATGGTGAAGTTCTTCGCGAGGAAGGTGAAGATTCGGAAGCGAGAGATTATGAGATTGAGAATCATAGGGGAGGGGGTATTGGGGATACATCTTCAGACTCTGGACATACGGTTGATCAACGTGGCTACCTTAGTGAATATGAAGACCAGGTACTCATTCACAGACTTGGTTATTTTCAATCGTTTATAATGCTTTCGTTTATGTGTGTCCTCCTTACCAGAAAATTGTTTAGAATTCACAAGAAGGGAATATATTTATCATATAGTACATTGGTATCTGTCGTACTCCTTTGTATGCTACAATGTTAGCAGAATGTGAACATTTTTTATTATAATACTTTACCATACAGTCGTGTGATAAACTAACTATATTCATTCTGACACTTATATTTACCTGATTCTACAGTATGCGTTGCTTCTAACAAATTCTTACTTATTTCAACGTAACATTACATTTTACCCTTTTTCTAATGGATTTATTCGGTTTTTGGAATTAATATACTAATTGCATGTTTCTCACTAACCATTATATTCATTGTTAAATAAATTACGACAAAGGGATCGTATATATTAAACAAATTAGTATAGCATTCAAGATGTATATTTCCTTTATATACAATAGGTTGACATTATTTCATCAGTGCATTCATTGTGTTAATTATTGTTGTGATATGAAATAGTTTTTAAATATGAAAAATTGTTAATGTTGTATTTGCAGAGCGATGATAATGTTGATAGTCCAGCTGGATCTAGAAGATCTTCCGAACAAGTTAGTGTAACATTTTATAATATGTATATCACTAGTAATAAATCTGTTTGTCAATATTTGTTGTGGGTCCGGTATTTAGATTGAGGGTTCAAGCCCTACACTTCCTCCGTCAAGTGATGAGGGATTGCCACCTGGATGGGGAATGCAAATAGCTCCGAACGGAAGAGTATTTTTTATTAATCATTATGCAAGGACAACAACATGGATCGATCCTCGAACAGGGCGACCAAGCTCAATACCTAATCATACTGCTCCATCTGCAACGCCAAAAAGTGATTTAGATCAACTCGGCCCACTGCCCGAAGGATGGGAAGAAAGAGTTCACACAGATGGCCGAATATTTTTCATCGATCATAGTACGTTAATATTTCATTAGGATATGTAATATACAAGAATATGAATATAGGACTCTAATTTTCTGCATTCTTCTGAAGATACAAGAACTACTCAATGGGAAGATCCACGCATGTCTAATCCCCAAATAGCTGGACCGGTATGCTAGATGTTTAATACAGAAATTGATTGCTCATTTATAAAATTATATTTGTAATTTAATATTATGAGGCATGATAAAATAATTTTAGTTTTTCTTCACAGGCTGTTCCGTATTCACGAGATTATAAACGTAAATACGAATACCTTAAATCTCAGCTAAGAAAGCCTGTAAGTATGTGGTACTATAAATCTCCATCTTTTGTTTCGCAGAATTTGCATTATTTTGTAGAATAATTACAATATTTATTTGCTTTTTTAGAACAATGTTCCTAACAAATTTGAACTAAAAGTTCGTCGGAATAATATTTTGGAAGATTCGTATCGCATAATTAGTTCTGTCAACAGAGTAGAAATATTGAAAACAAAATTGTGGGTTGAGTTTGAAGGAGAAGTTGGTTTAGATTACGGTGGCCTTGCTCGGGAATGGTTTTTCCTTTTATCTAAAGAAATGTTTAATCCTTACTACGGATTGTTTGAATACTCTGCTACGTAAGTATATACAGATAAATAAAGATTATACAGATATGTACGTACACAAAGATAATTGACTTAATGATCATAAGATGCACAACCTGAAGTGAGAATTAAAATATTTGTAGGGATAATTATACTTTGCAAATTAATCCTTTTTCGGGAGTATGTAATGAAGAACATTTAAACTACTTCAAATTTATTGGGCGTATTGCCGGGATGGCTGTATATCACGGGAAGCTGTTAGACGGTACGAGCTATTTGAATTATACTAAAACCACCAAATACTCAGAAATTCAATGTATAAAGGAGATTTGTCTTTTCTTGCAGCATTTTTCATTCGTCCATTTTATAAAATGATGTTGGGAAAACCGATTGATCTGAAGGATATGGAGAGTGTTGATTCCGAATATTACAATTCCTTGTTGTGGATTAAAGAGAATGACCCTAGTGAATTAGAACTTACCTTTTGTGTTGATGAAGAAAGTTTTGGCCATACATCTCAAAGAGAACTTAAGCCAGATGGTGCGAATGTACCGTTGACCGATGAAAATAAAGATGAATACATAGCTTTAGTAATACAGTGGCGATTTGTGTCGAGAGTTCAGGAACAAATGAATGCATTCTTAGAAGGATTTAACGCTCTTATTCCACCGACACTTGTAAAAATATTTGACGAACATGAATTGGAAATGCTAATGTGTGGAATTCAAAATATTGACGTAAGAGACTGGAAGCAAAATACATTATACAAAGGAGACTATCATGCTAACCATATCGTTGTTCAGTGGTTTTGGCGAGTAGTACTTTCATTTAGTAATGAAATGCGGTCTAGGCTTTTACAATTTGTTACTGGTACATCACGAGTACCGATGAATGGTTTTAAAGAACTTTACGGTAGTAACGGGCCGCAACTATTTACAATTGAGAAATGGGGTATACCAGAAAATTATCCGCGCGCTCACACGTGGTAAGTATGCAATCGTAAACTGACGTAGACAATATAAAATGATTCAAGAAATTGTCAGAATCCAGATATTAAGCAATTTTAGGGTATGCATCATTTAAAAATATCAATAATTCCTTTACAGCTTTAATCGTATTGACCTTCCTCCTTATGAAAGCTACCAACAACTGAGGGAGAAAATGATAAGAGCGATTCAAGGTTCTCAAGGTTTTGCTGGAGTGGATTAGCACGAAATACCACTTTTCATGACGATATCTGTAATATAATGTACATATATACATATGATATATATATATATATATACATATATACACACATACATATAGTTAAACAGCCATGTATATTGTCTAATATGATTAACTATTTAACAGGATAAACATTTTTCTGCACTCGGAAGACTTAGGTGTCTTTTTACTGCTAGATACAACATTGAGACAGGTCAATGAAAAGTACGTTTAGAAATCATATAATTGCTACTAATAATTAACACTTTACGCATAATGCACTTTTAAAATTATAAGCTGCATTTAACAAAATACGAAAAAAAGAAAAAAACAGAAAAAAACAATTGACAGTAATTTCAAGTGCTGTTCCAGCAATCGATGAATTGCAAACTATTAACTTGTTCACTTTCCAAATATAATTCCACATTTTGGGAGTTACACCAAATACAGTTTTTCGGAAACAGTTTTGTTTGCCACTATAAAGAATATTAATCTGATATTAATTGTAAATAGCTTTAAGATAGGATAATAATCTTTCTATTAATTACTTGTTCTAATTTGTTGATAAAATATCTTGTTATTGGGAGGAATTTATAGTAAATATGAGCTCACATATTTTCAATACACCAAGGTCATAAAACGAGCTAAAAGTCACATCGTATGATATTTGTAACGTTTTGCAAATTTGTTGAATTTTCTTCTATACAATCATGGTGATATAATTTCTGATGAATCTTACAGTAGGGTGATATTAACACGTTTCCTGTACAATGTTTGTAAGTCACGAGGCGGGGAAGCGTTTTCTTAATTTAGAACACGGCTTCTAAAAGAAAATTATTTCTTAAATTATAAATTTAAACTTTTACATAAAATTGAATTTCGCGATTGAAATAGAACTCGAGTTTCAATTTTTTGTAGATGTTATAAAATGTTAAATTTCTTTAAAAGAATAATATAATTTCGTACTTTCTTTATTACAAAGAACAATGATATATTGAAATTTAAAATATTATGCACTTTATAAATTCTTACATTGCATTGCTAGAATATATGTAGTCGTAATAATGTACAAACGAAAGAAAACTTAAAAAAAAAATTATTAGATGAGATAGCAGGAAGAATTACAGACATTGCGGTATGCATAATTTGTTTTACTTTGATCGAATCACATATTTATTATAAAAGACATATTGTTTAATTTAATGTACTTTGAATTAATTGTAAATTATTTGTTGAACTAGACGTATCTGTTACATGATTTGCACAGATAATAAATTTAAAGTTTTCATATGCAAGAGCGTTTTCCTCAGATCTAATAATGGCAGCGTGGTATATATGTACATGTTTAGTTCGTTTTATATAAATATTGGATTGAATAAGGTAAAAATAGTGTAATTGCTAAAACAGTGAAATGTATTTGTGTACTTTGACAATATCTCAATTGATGATCATATTCGATCTTTTTGTTAAAAATAATACGAAATGCTTGAAGGTAATTAATCAAGGATGTCGTGATTAAAACTGTTTACAAGTAATCGCCAATTCTGTATGATAATCGCTGTCCTAAAAGAAGTAACGAGTATTTAAAAAACTATTTAGCATTTAAAGTTAACGAAGCATTCCATCCTATTTGTATATACAACTTATTTTATTGTATGCAGATACGTCCCATTAGATAATTGTTGCAGCTCGAATGTCTTGCAATCCAGGTTTTATAATTCGCGATCAGCCGATACTCTTTCGACAGATTCATGTCGAGAGGGTTACTTTTAATAAATAATGTAATTAATGGGGATTGAGGAGACTCGAATTGATTGTTGATGATGCAATGTATTTAAATAAACTGTGCGGAATGAGTGTCGTATATACATAGATTATAGATAATGCGCCTGGATGACTGTTTGTAATCGATCTTGCTATTGTGTCCGATCTTGCGATTGCACGTTTTGTTGCCAGTTAGGCACGAGTTTGAGATGTATGAATGCTGGTTGTTTGTAGGAAGAACCAAGGTGATGTGAAAAAAAGGGGTGATAGTATGGTTGAGATAATTAGTTATAGTTAGGAACTTTATTACTATATTGCTAAGTTTTTTTTATGGTATTTAGTCTAATCAGGATATTTGGGGAACTGGCTGCCAGTCGGTTCACTTGGTTCTATAGTTTTATACCTCTGGCTCGCGTTGGCACGTAAATAATAAATGTAATTATTACGAAAGAAATTTTGTGGCCTTAAATTCCAATTGCTTTGTATTTTGAGTACGGTGTACGTCTCTCTAACTCGAGGATTTGTATCCGTGTTTATCAATTCGAAGATTTATGTAATTGTATACGTATATTGGGCGTATTAACATGAATATAAATGTTAATTGAATATCGTGGTATTGCAAGGTATTTACTTAATTGCTTTTTTTCTAATAGTTACTCTACTGTTTACATATTTTACTGGATATCAAAACAATTGAGTCTATTCCTTGTGTTTGGTAAAATACTGAGCAGGATGAATCGGCTTAACTTTCTTTTCTTTTTTTATTAAGTGTTTAATGTCAATGTAATTCGATACGTAACGTTTTTATCATGTTACGAACATGTATGTGTTGATTGCAAATAATTATGTTACTTAATCCAATTACAATTACTTCTCCTTACTCTACATGTAAATATGGAAACATATATCTTGTATCATATCGATTACAAAGAACACACGTATTTTTACTGTTCTTGCGACAAGTGAATATATAAAGAGGGTGTAAAATAAGCCCTTGCTATTATTCAATACTATCGGAATGGAGCAAGGTTACGCATTGTAATCGTTAAACGTTAACACTATATTAATAAACTTAGGACTACGAATGAAATTATGTTCTTATACAATATTGTTCCAAATAAATCTATATAATATAAAATAAAGAATACTGTACTGCGTAATATATTTGACAAACTACCTTATACGTATAGGATCCCACTGATTATTTTATTAGAATGATTTAGCTTGAAGGGGGCGATTGTAACAGGTCCTGTAATTATTTTTATATTATCCCTTTCTATTAAAGTTGGCGTGATCGTTCAAATATTCCCGGGGATGCGTGAACGGAATAGTTGGGCGAGCTGCCGTCAGATGGCGATGGAGGCGGGCACATCCGCAGAATCAAAAAAGACAGCTGGGAAGTGTAACATCGCACATCGATTCGGCGGTCTCGCAAGCTCGAAAAACTTTTCGTTTCCGCGTTTCTTGCGGCTCTCATGTTACGCTAAAAGATAAATGCTAAATCGCCGTGTTCGTTTGATCGAAACGCGTGTGGTGCGGTGTACAAAGTGACTGTTCTACGAACCGATGTGCTGATAGAAACGTGACTGTTGGTTATGCGGTGGTTCCTGTCACGAACAGCAGCCCTTGTACAACCCCCATTTCACAAGTCCCACAGCGACGAAGGAGGGAAGCTCTGCATGGTACAAGCGTGGAGGTCACTGCATTGCGGTGAGTACAGCGAGCATTAAACCTTTTTTTCGTTGATATATTTTTCAATAATCTCCGTTCTTGCTCCAAAATGATATGAACGAACGGGGTTCATTACCCTCTGTAACGGACGTACAGTGTACGTTTGCGATTTCAGTACCAGCGAATAGAGAGTACGGTATCTTGTACCTTTGTCCTTTTTACATTTTCCGGCACGAAATTTTCGATACGAGTTCGTACGTCTATGGTGCTCCATTCCAATACCTTCTCGTCAATGATTTGGGGAGCAACACGAGGGTAACACAAGAATGGAGCGGGCCAATCGGTATTCCTTCATTCGCCGATGCATGTCGCGTTACGCATAACCTTTCCGAACTTGGAAGGTGTTGGTTAAATGCGTTCGTCATGGTAGATTGAAATCGTTCGATGCATCCACTCTACTGTTAGAGTTTATTCGTTATCCATCGACGAAATCGAATTTTTGGACAACCGAGGCCACGTAAGTACGTGTGCATCAAATATTTGTATGCGCACGCAGAAGCACACGTAAACCCCAATGGTGTCGACGGCACCGTCGACAAAAGTTGCGACTCGTTTCAACGATCACACCGCGAACTCCAATCGTGGCCACGACCTTGTTAGAGTAGGTCAGAGGACAAAGGCGTTCTCGATAAATCTTGCGAATAAATCGGTATTCGGCGGTGGAAAAATATCGTGAACTAAACAGACATCTACGAATCATAATCGAATTGATTTCTTCCCATTAATAAAGTTGTTTATATCGTGTAGCTGGTGCACAATGAACGCAGGAAAAAATAGGCGCTTTTCGCGCACTCGCACAGCGAATTGCGCAAAATGCGTTGAACTCGAAACAACGCCGACGAACTCTCACGTTGCATTGGTGCCCCAAGAATATTTGCAATCGATTAGCGGTTTTCGGACATGCATTTTGGCCATGGCCGTGTCAGGACAATTCCGTTGAAGCGAGAAAATCTTTTCCTAGGATACTCCATGGGACAGTCGATTCTCGAGCACTTGTAATTTTGTCAGCTATTATAATCGTTGTTTGGTAAAAAGGGCATACGCCTTCTCCGCCAATGTTCAAACTGACACAAGCGACGCAACGTCGTACCTGTTTTGAGTATTTATCAACGTACAAAACTGGGGGGACAACCGCATCCGTGCACAGAGGCCAGCATCTTTAATAATGGGACGCGATTTACGAACGTATTGATTTTGGACGCAAGGTGCGGTGTAAGCTGTTTCTAACCGATGACAATGGAGATTCATAGAAACACGTGGATATTGGTTTTCCGACATACGTATGTACATAGTTCGTACAGGGAGGGTTGCGCGTCATTTCGTTCAGTTTGCTTACGAATTATGCCCGGACCAACTTTCCTCCTTATCGGAGTACTCATTTGAAATGAATGCCTCCTTTATCTTAAACTTTAAGTACGTTCTCGAACAAAAGCTTTGCTATGTACTATTTGCTATCGATATTACGTCGTAATAGTCGATTACGGATAAATTGGATGATTCAGGCAAGCAGGAAGCCACTTTGCGTCTTGCCGAATTCAAGGTAATTTTCGACTTATCCTTCCCTTCAAGCGCACCACTCCTCGCTAATTCTTTCTAAGTGCCGTTCATTCTTTATCTTTACTTTACCTATCTTAACTTTACGATTATCGTTAAATATATTTTCGCTAAATGAACACGAAGCCATCTAGTTTCGAAGTTGCGTCGTTTAGCTGCGCGAAACACGTGTCATCCGATTCCCCTGCTGATTCACACTGTCTGTGATAATTGTACACGTAACTTGGAGTCTCTTTGACCCCATTAATTTGATGCAATACCGACGCGAAACCGGGTCGGACAGTATGCGTAGCTGTTCCCTTGCAGAGCCACACAACGGCAAGGTAAATGTCGAGTACGTGGAAACTTTCGAATGGCCATTCTCGTTGCAAGTCCCGTAGCGCATTGAAACGACAAGTCTTATGTTCGTTTCACTTTGACCCTCGCGTCGATGCTCCTCGTCAATACGTTTACCGGTCAATCGTTATCGACTTTCCTTTTGCACAGCTCCCTTTGTGCGCCGCGTTCTCGCATCAGTGATTCACCATCGCTACGGCACGATAACAATATTTTGTCGACCGATAACGCGATCTACTTGGACAAAGGGAACAGAGCGAGGCGGGGTGGCCACCTTAAGCCGTTTGTTCTCGATCTTTTCCTCGCAGGGGTGTTCCGCGTTTCTTCGACGTTCCATCGAGTCTAAAGGGATAAAATGCCGACCGCTCTGTTTTTTCCCCCGGCCATCAGATTATCGTCCCGACTCTGTCCCTTCCGTTTTAAACGTGTTTTCGACGTGTTTTCGACGCGCTTTATTCGCGCCTCAGATTTGGAGCGCGATTTACGGATTTGCGATGAACGCTGAATAAATAAAAGAAATTACGCCGCCGTCGCGGATTTACGCTCGTCGCCCAACGATGGTAGGGGCGCAACCCCCAAAATAGGGAGTTGACCGATGTATCGTGGCAAAAGAAGAGCGGGGTATAAAAAGAAAAAGTTTATCGCGACAATAACAGTTTTTCTGCAGTCAGGGTTCCTACCTAGAGTCATTTCGTTGGTTCGTAAAAAAGCGACTCCATTCAGGGACATGGGATTGGAACGAGTCGGGTCGGGCCGGGACGAGCCGATTCGTAAAACTGTCGTTAACCGAGTAGCGGATAAAATTCTTCTTACCGCGAGAAAAACTTTGTTCGCTGAAAGGCGAACGAGGGAGAGCACCCGAGAAGAAGCGGAAGCGTGTCGCGAGAGATGCCCGTCGTTCCATCAAAGTCGTCCGTTCAAGGCCGGTCAGGGATACTTACGTAGTTTTGGTTGCTATCCGATGGTCCTTGGTCCGCCGATCAATCGAAGTCTTCTTGCTCCGCTTGCCCCTCGTACCGTTTCCAATCTTGCTGCTATAGACATTGCTGTGACAGGATCCAAGTACCCTGGCCGTTTGAAATTAGCCTCACGGTGCATAGGGAGGCAAATTTTACTCTCTCGTTGCAATACAATCGACGACGGTGATGGTCGAACATCGATTAGGGGCCGAATAGAATTCTCAAAATTGTTGCTCGGTGTTTCTATCGCGTTTTATTAGGCGATCAACGAGAAAGAATCAACCGTAATTGTTTGCGGTTGCGTCCCCGCGCGAAATTCTAGCGCGTCCGAAATGATTCAGTTCGCAATGAAAGTTTGAGCCGCGGGAAGCCAGGGTGAATAAATTTCGCGTTCGATCCACGGATGATCCGTGAAAATAGTCACGCGGACAATTCACAGGGCTGTTTGCCGTCGATAGGATGGAGTCGTGGGTACGGGAACGGATTCGCGCGATGCAACGTGAAGCCGGTTCGAAGCCGGTCGTGGATCTCACGAGATCGCGGATGCATCCCTACATCTCGCCTGGCGGTATATTACTCCATGCCAGTGTAGACGCATGTGTACATATAGCTTATCAGAGGAGACTGAGGTCTCTCTCGAAAATGGATGCAATTCCAGGGGCGTACCGAGCGTTCCGCTGGCGTTTAGTCCCGCGATCTTCCACCGTGGGTACATGTATGTACGCATACGTATACATAGACCAGGTCCAACCTAATATCGTGTTTTGACCTCTCTCCTTCTCCCCATATATTTCTCTCTCTCTCTCTCTCTCTCGCCCGCTCGTTCATCCGTTCACCCCCGTAGCTCTCCGTTTACCACCAACCACCCTGCCATCGCTTCTCCCCCAACCCACCCCCACTCTCTCTCTCTCTCTCTCCCCCCCACTATCGCCGTAATCATCGCCCTATCGCTGTCTTCCTTTTGTGCTTGCATAGGACGACACCCACTGGCAGTCACCAGCACACAAGTTTGATGTTTACTGGCTGCGGTGGTGCGTATCGTACACATTCGCGTATGCACAGGTACCTACAAAGTGTTAAAAAGCTCGTGTTACCGCAATGCGGATATCTAGTGCACCCATCGTTGCGACGGGGTTCTCTCTGATTCGATGCTCGTTGTTTTCTTCCAATCGGCTACCGCGAACGTTCAACTTCGGTGAACCTTGTACGCGGTGCTCGGTTATTCGTGAACCGCGCGGCTCGACCGCCGTACCGCTTTCGATTTATCTCTCTTCCCTGCTTCCTACCTTTGACGACAACTCTGCGACAAATCAACTTTTTTTCTGAACGATCGAGGCTTTTCGATTGGAGCGTGTTTCAACGTTAGTCGCGATCGGCGCCTTTCGATTCGGTGGAAATCGAGCTGTCGCGTTGCTAATACACTTATATAGTGCGGTTGCTTTATCTGGAAACATGCAAATATCTGAAAAGCTATGGGTAATACGGAAAAGTGTCTCGGAAAAATATTGTACGACGTCAGCGTGGACATGCCGCGCAAATATTTAACGCTTCCATGTCGGCAACAGGAATATGCATTAGAACAATATGGATACGTAGGTCCCATTTATAAATATAAACGCGAGTTTCGCAGAGCTTTGCTTCGGTAGAATCTTCAATGGATTCCGGACGAAACGGACACGCCGTATATTTCGTTCGCTCTACGATTTCTCTCTTTCCTCTGTTGCTGCTGGCTTCCATTATCGTCGCATGACAAGAGCCCCGCGGAAAATAGGAGTTTGATTGGGACAGAGGGAATTTCAATCGGAATTCTAGGGACATGTCGACGGCTACGACCACCATCGTGACTAAGAGGACGAGCAAGAACGCCGATTCCGCTGTCGACGCGACGGCTTTGCCCGTAAATAACATTTGCCTGTTCGCGTACGAACGAAGGTACGGTCGCGGAATACGAAGGGTGAGCGGAAAGAAAGAACGAAGAGGGTGCACTGATTGTTGCACGCAAACAGACGGCGATTTGCAGGGCGTCGACGAGCTCCTCGAGGTATCTGCGAGAAAATGGAAGAATATGCATACTGAGAAGTCTCGGCGAACGAAAGCCTTGCTGCTATCGATTTAACTTATTCGTAACCGTGTACGGAACCAAGGTGAAACGAGGAAATCGCTTTGCGCACCTATAAATTGTGGTTCGTAGAATCGCAGTTCCTCTTGGGATAGTACAGAGAATACTTTTCCGCGAGAAATTGTGGGCATCTGGAAAGCACGGGTAGTTGCCAGTACTCTATGTACATATAGAGTAGGACGTTAACGATGCTCGAAAAATTGATGAGTATCGAGTTCGTTGATTTTTGGAGGAAAAGGTAAAAGAAAATCGTCCAATTTTGTCAATAAACGCAACGGAATTGGAAGCAGAGGAGTCGCTTTTGAAGAATCCGTAGAAGGAGGATCGAAATGCATGCTAAGAAGAAGCGACACGAACAGAAACGAAAAGTCACGGTGCTGGATTTATCGGGTTCTTAGATCGTGCATCACGATACCTGGTGAATTTACAGCTCGTTCCAGTGCACCGGGTAAAAATCGATGAAGAGCTCAGCACGAGAATATTGGAAGCGACTTTCAAGCGAGAATACGAAACGATTTTCGCCGGGGGGTAGGCCAGGACATTGTTCGCAAAGTATTTGAAAAAAACGAGGATGGTACATATATTTATTCTTCTGGGCGCATTACGCAACATCCAAGACTGGTACGATACCTGAAGGAAAATTAAGGAAGGGATTTGCCATTTATGCAGCACGCTTAGCGTGGGGTGTAGGTACGATAGCGTTGCGGGAAGGCATAACACTAGGAGCTGCATCGTAAAAAGGAATGAACGGAAAAAGCGAGAGGGCACGGAACGAGGAGGTTGGTACAATGCTGAATGCGTTAGCATTCGTGCAGGTGTTGGGCACGTCGATTTCATCGATATTTCGGTTTCCCCCCTTGGTCCTTTGGAATAGTTGAACGGCTACGTCGCTGTACTTTCGGACGCGGCTTAATCACCGTAAAGGCTTCCGTACCCTCAGTCAACGAGAAAGGATCCAGTCTTTATCTCGTCTGGCACACGTTGCGTCGCTGTCAGGATTATTCTGTATCCGTTCAACCACTTGGTTAATTTCGCCCGTGCAACTGCGCCAGCTCGAAATCCGAACGTGATAGGTTCGAGCCTAAAATCTACCGCTCTCGTCTCGTTTCGTCGACCCTCGAACTTGGCGCGACGATATTCGTTTTCGCCCTTTTCGCGGCAGTTCGATTACGCTAGTTCAACGTCCAATTCAACCGCTTTGTACTTCATATAGTATAAATGTGTTTTTAAAATGTATCACAGGTGCGCAAAAATTGCACGCGATTCAGTTGACAAACGGGTGAATATTGTTGCGCAAAGGGAAGTTAAGCGATCTGATTTTTCCTGCACTCTTCCCCTCGAGAGCTTGCTCCGTGCTCGTAGAAGTTCGAAACGTTCCCCGCTGCACGACTAATTATATTATCGTTACGGAACACGTATATATCCAAAGGGATGCGCGGCGTGTCTGCGCTTTTATACTCGTGGAAAAGATCTGTGACCTAGCAAGCAAACGTCGAGGCCTATTCACCCCGATGTTTTTTCCCTCCTTGTGCACGTAGATGTAATATATTCTGCTCTTCCGTCGCGTACTCCTTTGCACGAACGCTCCCTGTAATTATCTCTTGCTCTTTGCGCGAGAGGTCCATCGCTGTGAACGAGATGCTGTGGATCGCACGTGTGCGTGCCCCTAACGGTGTATTTATCGTTTCCGGATGTACCTAGCTCGCAGTGCACGCTGTTGTCCACCTTTTATCTTCGGTTGCCGAATTGTCCACAATTTCATCCCATCGGGATACGAATTCCAGTTGGCGTTTCAGTCGTTAACGCGTCTCGGTGAAACATGCCTATATTCTTTTCTGGTTTCAGCCTTGTTTATTATCGTGTACTATATCACGCGCATATTACCTTGCAGGCAAGAAATCATGCTCGGCGTCAACGTGCCTCAAAGGTTTCCGGCCAACCTATATACAGCTTGAACAAACGCTTACGAAACGATGAAATTAAACACGCCTCTACAGACCTCCGTTCTCCTCTGCTATTTTTGTTATCTCCGTACGTAACGATGCATAATACAATCTCCGCCCGTTATCCGCTCCGCCATTCATTTCGCGTTAACGCCAAAGCTGGGAGTCTTATCCCGCCGAGCGACACGAAGCTTCATGAAAAAATAAGTCGTGGGCCCCGTCGAATTATTTTATTTTCCGCTTCCTCCTCGGCTTCGACCCTCCTCTCCTCCTTGGCCGACAGTTGGCGTTACGCGTTGCACTCGATGTGTCGAGAAACCCTTAGCCAGCACCCATCCCAGGATGGATTTTCTTGCTTCTGTGGACGCAATCGCCGTACCGTACTCCGAAAGCTGAGCGCGCTGCATGGAACTCGGTTGTGCGTGTTTCTTGGCGATACGCGTGTGTTTTGCGTGCACGCTTAAGCGCAGAAGCTACTAAATATTTATTCGGGGCAAAGAACGACGCGATGGACCGCTACAGGGGTTGTAGGTGGTGAAACGAATCTCGAGATGCGGGGAAACTTTGAAATCCGGAGTAAGAAGATTTGTACGAATAAGTTTCTCGGGAAGGGAACACGATGTCGAAGTTTGATACGCCACGTGTATCCTATATACCTTGTGCACTCCGAATGGCGTACCCTTGTGTCCACGAGGCCTGCGACCCGTGCATATCGCGACACACGTGTCTTCGATATTACTTACGCGAGTTCCCTCGTTTTCAAAAATACACCGACGCGTCGGCTTGACTCGGAGCACGCGTTACGCGCGATTCTTTCTCGTTCCCCTCGATTCCTTTTCGATGCGATGACATTTTAGTACGAGCATCGTGTACGTACACACATACTGGCATCGAAACGTGTACTTCTATAGAAACGTTGACTGCACGTTTAGTAATCGAACACCTTTTAACAGTTCCGCTGTTCAGATGATTGGCATCCTCGACGTTCTTTGATATTTGCTGGAAAGTTGCGAGCTCTGGTCGCTGTATGCGTCTTCGATCGCCCGCGTTTCCCAGAAAGCGTTGCAGCTAGCAGACACATTTCTACACCGATAGAGGTTCCAATGCAAAGTCGATTCGAACATAACGCGTGTCCACATAAATTCACTTTGCGAATGTTTGGCCACGGCGAAGTATCTTTCAGTTAATAGATTTCTATGTTTATTGCCTCTGCACGGTATGTCGCTTGGTCGTTATAACGCGTAGAATTTATTCGCGTATCCCATTGTCGAGGTTTGCATCTCCGGTATGCACGAGCGGCGCCTCGACGTCGAGATGTGGCGTTCTTCGTGTCACGGAACAACGCTCTATTTTGTTCACTTGGCAGACGTTGCAGCGGATCGCGCTGTGCTGTGATAGTTTCGCGAGGTGTACGTTTCTCCGGCTTCCTCCCGGTTTAGTTAAGAGACAGCCTTTTGACTCTGAGTGTGCATCCTTCGCATTCGAACAATAATCGGGAATATCAACTTATTTTGCAAAAGACAAACAAAGGTGCCACCAAGTCCGAAAAATACCGATGGTGGAAACGGCACACTCGTTATTAGAGGGTTGGATGCAATGGTTAAAGGGCGACGTGTATCTTCGGCGTCGTACGTTCTCGGTGCATCCTTTCGCTAGAGAAAAGAATCGCGCTGCAGGGTCACCGTGGGTGCCGTGTCGCACGTGTGTACGTATTCCTTTAGGGACGCGTAACATAGAAACGCACTTTTCTAAAATACAGAACGCCAGTTGCGCTGCACTCTTCTTCAATAAAAGATGGTAAACCGCGGAGTGTTTTCGCTCGTAATGTCGCGTATGGCGCGCAGGAAATTCGTATTACAAATAACGGAGAATCGATGGACTTCACCGGCCGTGTGTTCGATATAGATAATTGGACGTAAAAATTACTCGAGTTTCCAGTTCCTCTCGCACAATTTGCTACAGGCCGCACCGGCACAACGCGTATCATTCATCCCGTTTCCATCGAACGAAAAATTAACGCCGTGTAATTAACCCTTCCACCGTGTCGGTTCGATATGCCGGACGCGTTTAATTTCACTAATTATACGTGACCGGTAGGGATTAGCTCCCTGTCAGGGCCAACAGCCACGTTATTATGCGATATCGTTCGGAACTAAAAGGATTAAAATCGCGCAACACAGAAAAAGATAGATACATATTAAGCCGAGCGAACGCGAGGCGTAGCGGATTGCCACTGGGCAGAGATATTGAAAGGGCTCGAAAGAGTTAAGCAGCGAGCAAAAATCAGACAGAAAAGTCGATGCAACCAGTATTCCGTGTATTGAACGAGGGCACGGGTTAGCCGTGTGCATCTGCACGTTACGACGGAGCTGCTGTGCACCGTGCAGCAACAAGGTATGTAGCCTGATCCTCCCTTTCTTTGCCATTTTCCCCCCTTTCCCTCTTTATCTGTACCGAGGTTTCATTTACAAGAGAACCGTTCGTATTTCCATCCTCGATGTCTGCTGAAAACCGAAACGCCTATCCTTGCTTCCCCCTTCGGATCTGCTGACGAGATCGGACCGACGAACGACGCTGGAAACATCGCCGATACACCAAGGCTTTCCATATTAGAATTTTTAAATATTCAACACTGCATCGTTTCCACCGAAGATACGACCCGCCCACTGTGCTCGCTTTCTTTCTTTCTCCCCCTTTCTCTCTTTTATACCCAGCCGCGCTCCCTCGATATTCTAATATCGGAATGATCTACGCTGGTAAATTACATTTTATACGACGTTTCGTGATAAATTAGATTTTGCGCGTACTCGCCCAACAATAGCGCGGAATGATTTTCCGATGGATTTTTTTGGGAGGCGTTCCGCTTTTATGGGCGAACATGGAAATCGGGGCACGATAAGAAAGTTGTACGCTTTGAAGGAGCGCAGACGGACGATTTCAAATGTCACCAAATCATTTGTGTCCAATTGAAGCGAATTATTTCTCGTCGAACTGACTCGATAGCGTAAACGGCGATCGAAAATAAACTAACATCGAGAACATCTTTCATTATTTTACCTCCGTTCGCGGTGCCATACTTTCGGAGTTTCTCATTAGTGACCGCTTCGCGTGTCATTTCTCTGAACCAAGCATTTGATTTCTCAGTTGGAATATGCCGAGGGCTTCGGCGTCGTGCCAGATTCTCCACCGGTGATTACAATTTTTAAATATTCAACGTTCCTCGCGAAAAGATACGAGGACGGTCGATGCCAAATACATACTCGACTCCCCGATGCGTTGCATGAAACAGATCTTCGAACTTGGACAATTCCCTTTCCTTGCCGAGCAGCGAAACGTGTAAATATTAGCTCGTCGAAATACTTGTAATCGTCTGATCGCAATTTTCCTATAGAATCTAAACAACTGTAACATGGAATCCGCGGTTCAATCCGCTTTCCCGCGGTATTTCTGAAAACATTTCTCGTCCCGTGGGGTCTCGGTACCGATACGTCGTTATACGTGTATGTACATATATTCGTAGACGGATTTTTCGAAGGGACAAGTTTTGACAGCGGCGCGATGGCGAGTGCCAACTAACTTTATTGAAAAGTGTCCAGGTAAGTCTTGGAGAACAAAGGTAGTTCCGTCCCGTTCCGTGTTCTTTCCTTCTTCTTTCCCCGACTGCAGCTTCTTGATTCTCGATTGCACGGCCCTGGAACGGAATATTGCCTTTTCGTCGTCGCGCAAGCAAAATCCTTTCCTCCCGCTCGAACACTCGCTGGAAATTGACTCTGCTTATATCGGCTTACCGGCGACTTTGCAGCCTCTTGGCCCGCGTTTCCCTTTCTCCTTCTGTTCTTTCTCCTTTCTTCGCCCCCTGCTTGCTCCTGCTCGTTCGGTCTCCCGTTCATCTCTGGATTCTCTCTTCTCGGTTACGTCAGACCGCGCCTACCGGCTGTCGTTGGGCCCTTTGTACCGTGGCCCATTCTATAGGTCGTCGTCGGATCTTTGCCCGGGGTGGTCGAACTCTACGATCGTGAAGAGTGAACACGGAATCAATTTTCCTACGGTTACGGGATGATTTTCGTGCTCGGAAGAATATTATTCCCCGTCGAATCCGCCCACGCGACTGAATAATTCATCGTTAAGAAAATTTCGGCCCGCTCCATTCCATACCGAATTCCGTGTAGCGTTGTCGCTATGCGATCTACCTTTCCATGCACTCGTATCAACCTCGATGCATATTCTTTACGAGTGTACAGCGTATGTAGGCATTCAATTACGCGATGCATCTGGTGTTTGCGTTACAAAGGCACTAGATTTGGAGCGCAAAGGTACTAATTAGGAACGGTAATTATTAAGCACGCAGTTGCAAGTCTCGTCCCCGGTGACGTGCAACCTTGAAACCTTGAGCAACAACCTTGAGCATCCTTGAGCATCAATCGAATGGAGATTGTGAAACCGCAAGTAATTTCTCGGTTTAACTTGCTCTTCGGTGGCTGTGCGTCCGTGATCTTTTGCGTGAGCGACGTATGCATTTGCTGGATAATGTAATGCAGCCGTGTTTAATGTATGGGGTAGCCGCGTATCGTAGACAAATATCTGTGTCCCTTCCTCTCGCATCTGTGTAAGCTCGGCTGCCTGTGGCGCATGTGGTACCCGATGACTCACAGTGCCATGCACACACCGTATGCACTTTTCTTACCCTCCGCTACCATTCTCTACGCCCTTTTTCCACGCTGTGACTTGGAGCGGACGTTAATGCTCCTTCCCAGGGAGACCTCGTCTGTCGCGTATTCCTGGCCAACCTTCTGCTTTCGTTAGATCTAGCTGCCGAAGTTTCAGAGTTGCTTCTGGTTCGTCCTTTTTATTTCCCTTTGCCTTTTTCGAAAAGCGATAACACCCTCCACATCTTTGCGGGGGTAAACAACTGTCCTCTGGAAGTTTCATAAAAATTTGTTTGGCACGAAAAGAAGGAGCTACTTTCGTTGCGCGATGCCTGTAAAGTACGCCGCTTTACAGTCTCACGTGTTGCGGGTGCATTGGGATTTTCTTCCTAACTTTTTCTCGCAGCACTCGAGGCGTGTTTCCAGTTAATTCCAGCGAAGTACATACTTCGAAGGTTCGCAAATAGCCGTGGAAACTGCGAATGCGAGCGAGAGAAACGTCGAGGGAAGGAGGAAAGGAGAGACTGCGTAACTAGGAGGGCGGTGTTTCGGTTAACTTCTCATACGTTTAAGAAACTTTTCTACTAATTTCACTTGGAGTATTGCCCCTTACGCGAGCGGAGAGAATGCCGAATTATTTTTTAAGTAAACCAAAGAAGCGTGATTCCTATGCTCGTACTGTCCCTATCTAGCGATGATATTTAAAAATGTTTGCGCTGCAAAGGAAGGTAGGAAAACATCTAAACGAAATTAGCACCCATTGTCGCTTCGCGCATCGTCGAGTTCTGTCATTAAATTGGGCTCGGTGAAACATTAACGACACGCACGAACAGCGTATTCGACGTTGACTGCGATGATTCTTGGTCCTGCCAATTTGTCACCGACGATCATTCATCTCTCCCTCTACGCCGTACCTGCATCCCTTACCCTCTTCCGCCTACTTGATCGTTCCAATCGAAGTTTAATATCTCGTCCAGGCTTTTATTTCCTGCAGATTGACTGACACAAATCTTCCTGCCTTCGCGAATTCGCATATAGGTATTCGAATGAGCGGAAGTACCTATGTACATGTATAAGATACGCGAGCAATTCGAAACGTTATCCCGGAGAGAGATTAGCGACGGATTTTCGTGAAAGGTGAATGCGAAGAAAGTGGCGAGGAGCCACGATGGGGTTGGTCGTGGACGGAGAGAAAGAGATAGGAAGAAATTGAGTAGAAATCTGGAAGCGCCGGTACTCGGAAACGATGCAACGAAGTTTGGGCTCGGCGTGACGGAAGTCGACCGAAAGCTCGTTCACCGAGATGCATCCACTACCGTTGAATGGGCACACCGTGCACCATACTAAGCTGGTCACGATTATTTTCCGGACACGTATCGCAGAGTGAAAAAGCGCGTTTAAGAATCCTCTGTGCCGTGTAATGGCGACGCGAGGAGTGTTCCGCCGCGAGAATTTCTCGAGAAAGTTTATAATTGCTTCGCTCTCAATTCACGAGAAATTGCAATACGTCTCGAGAAATTTAAGTTTAGGAGAATCTTAATTAATAAATAAATGAGATTTATAATAATTGGTGAAAGTTGGTCAGGAAATATACAAGTCCAATAGGTCAGACCCTAAGATCGTAGCTCCAGCTTGAAGTTGGTCAGAAAACGTACAAGTCCAGTAGGTCTGACTCGGTGACTTTTCCAGGTTCTGTTACTGGTCTTCTGCGGATTCAGACTTTTAATTTCCCGAGAATTCTCGAGAATTCTCGAGAATTCTAGTCCAGTTCCTCATTTCTCGAGAAACGAAAAATATCGAGAAATCAGGAACACTAGTCGCAAGACGTTCAGTCACCCTGGAAAATTGAAATTTCCGGCAGTCTCTCCCTTCCTCCTCTATCTCTATACTTTCCCGCCCTTTCTCGACTCCTTTCACTTCCAGCATTCGTTCGAAGACATTTAGAAGTCACTGGGACAAATCGATATTCATGGTTCAAAGTGCATCGAATTCGTATTGCCAGCAATGCTGGTACCTTTCCCGGTAGGCACTATTGCAGCGAAGCGTATTTCCATCGAATGTGCAATTACCTCTTATGATTTAGCAGCATGGAGCGACGTTCGGGAAGATTTCGAAGAATGGAAATAGACGATGACGTTTTTCATGGAATTCTTATAAATCACTGAAATCTACTAGAGATCGGTTTAGAGATTTCGCCGGATTCTCGAGCTGCGAGGATAAAAAGGGAGAGCATCCCAGAAGGGATTCGGAGATGCGTGAGAATCGAATTACTGCCGTCGGAAATGATTTATATTCCGCGGATTCGAGGATCTTCCTTAACCCATATCTCAGAATTTTAACGAGGGCATTTCTTCCTCTCGCGACAAGCGCGATGCGATCCGTTTCCCTCTCCTTTTCATCGACTGGGCCTTTCGAACTTTGCCCCCCTTCTATCGTCGATATTCCCTTGCCCGTCTGTTTCTCCATCTCTCTTGAAACTCTTCGAGAAGTTCCCCGTGCGTTACACGTTTCCGTGAACGGAAATTGTCCTGTCTCGCAAATCATGCTCGTTCTTCAACATTCCCCCCCCCCACTTTCCAATCCTTTTCTTCCTCTCGTTGGCGCATCGCTCTCGTGCGTTGCAACGCGTGCCCACGCGTTACACGGAAGCGTGCGCGAACTTCGCCGACATCCCTTATTTCCCATCTCGCATCGAACATGTTTGGAAAGTCCACGAATATATATTTTTCCTGCCATCGCAGCCTATAAAGGATTCAGGTATTAGACGAGGAGAGAGAGAGAGAGAGAGAGAGGAAAAGAAAGCGCGTCAATCAAATTAACGACGACAGCGAAAGCGTCAGGACGAACCTATATGGGCAACAGAGGATTCGATCGTTGTTTCGTTTATTTTTCTGCATTCCAGCAGGATAACGGGGGCCGTGCAAATTTAAGCAGGACGGGATCCAATTTAGCTCAGCTAGCTGTGCCGACGTGTTTACGGGGCGGTGCCGATAAAACGGACCGGATCAATTTGAATTCTCCGATTCTGTAGTACCCGAACTAATTAGCGAGGGCACTAACCTCAGAACTGCAACCAAACGAACGGATTGCATACATATACCGCGGGCGATCTTTGGAAGCGTAAACACACGACGCCTAAGTGTTTCGCCTCGCATGGGCACTTCCAATTTTCGATAGGTTTAACGATATGGCAATTCTTATTTGCACAATTTACGTGCTAGAGAAGATTAAGTGCGAGAAGGCACCTACCCGGGAACGCGATACGTTATCCCGGTAACGATACTAGGGTAAAAGGTGCAGCAAACCAAAAAGTGGACTACCTTTCGCACCGGCTAGTAATGGATTAAAAAACTTTTTTCGTAAAAGTTCTTTGCTTCCGTCTAATCAGCGCGCACGAATTCGTTCGGCAAGCACCCGACGCGAAGATACGCCAACTAATTGTAAGTCGTTTTGAATTAATCGTTGGGTAACGAGGCAGTTTCTTTCTGGGTCGAAGTTGTTTCACTTTTTTCAATCGGAGTTTCGTGCAGTTCACACTCGGCGACTGTTTTCCCTCTCGCAAAAGCTCGAAAAGACCTCGGTATATCACGAAACCGGTAATTGAGTCGCATCTAATTTAGATCTTCCTCAAAATTCCGAACGGAAGCGGTATTATGGATAGACGACGCAATCATTCCGAGCAAAGCTTTCCGATCGTTCGCTAAAACTATCATCGACCGCGAGGACGCGTAGTGGATTTCTCGAGGCACGTTATGCTCTTTCAATTTTCTTGTCCGTGCTTTGCGAGATATCGCCCCGCACGTTTCCCTTAGTTTGGCATTTTATCGATTCTACAGCCGAATCTGGTGGCGGAACGCTTTTAATCGAAGGTCGAATCCTTGAAGCGCAACGACGGGATGCATGTCCGAAAAGGGGCCGCAAGTGAAACAAATGCCCGACCTAGATCGTAGTTTGTCGAAGAGCGGTAAGTGACAGGGGAGATTACTTTTGTGTTTCTGCGATCCAGCGTACAGCGTCTTGTACATGTTCCATATCTTAGGTTTCAATTTTGAATCAGTTTCGACATACGTCCAACGATGTTATGATACGTATTATGCATTGTAATTGTATCGAGAAATTGAATAAAATCACAATTCGTTAATGGATTCGCACACTTTCCGCCGTTTAAATACATTTCGTGAAATTTGCAACGAACGGTGGCCGCTTATAATTCCCGTTGAAAGCATTTGATACAAATCCCGCCTGATTTTCTACACCGGCCCGCTCTGAACGATGCTCGATAATTGAAATATTCTGCAGCGAGGGGGCTTCGTTATTTCTAGAAGCAAGCAAGAAAATGTCCAACTTTAATCTCAATTAAATATCTCGTTTCTCTTTACCTTCGCGTTCCTCCTTTTCCCCCGTCGAACTCGCGATTCTTCCGTCGTATGCGAACTTCGTTGAAGCAAGCCTAACCGTTCGACAAACGTTTCTCCCGCGCGATTCTTCTTTTTTTGTTCTTTCTCAGTCGAGCATTCTACGATACGATGGTGGCTCGATGGCGTACGCGAACTCAGGTTAAATGGCCTAACCAGTTTCACCCAGAAAATGTTTTTCATGTAACTGCTCGACGGACTTAATTGGGTTTTGTTCAACGCCCTTCAATCGTCCGGCTAGCTGCTGCCGCCGCCGCCGCCGCCGCCGCCGCCGCGACTTCTGCCCTCTCCCGCCCTTCGTCGCGAGTGCCAGAGCAATGTAACCGCGTTTTCCACGAGTTTTCCTTCGGGATTTTCCCCGTTGTTCGGCTATCGATCCCCTTTCGTCCTCTTCTCCACCCGGCAAACCTTTCTTTTCCTGGGAACATGGACAGCCTGTCCGCACCCTTCCCTCCCCCCGAACCGTCCTGTTCGACGCGCGAAAAATCGACTCGGCGGGAAGCGCTCCCCCTGGACGATTTTATGGGTTTTTATTTTTTTAACCTACATTTTCTCTATCATCGATGACACCCGCTTAACCCGTGCCTCGTTGGTAGGCAACCGAAGCGCGCGAATCGACGTTACTCGTAAAGCAGAGGAGCCAGGATAAACATCCTAGAGGTAACCACCATTCGACCAATCGACGCGCAAGGAAATTTTCTTACTGTTTTTTCATTCCAATTGCTCCCATTGTCCCTTGTCCCTTTCACCATCCTAACTTGTACGTCGATTGCCAACGACACGCGTTTCCACCTCGAAAACGCGAACGGCGTAACGGTGCTGCAGGAGATAGCCGACTTTGAGAAAGCCTGTCTCGGGGGACGATTTTGCGGGTGTATGTCTCGCACCCTTCGACTTTTCTGTTTCTTCAACAGGGGCCCTTGTATAAACCCCTTCGTGGCCTCTTCAGGGAACGTCTTTCCTTCTATCGCGTTCCATGGGGCTTGCGTAGGATCCGCGGGTTCTAAGTAAGAATCGCGAAGAATAAAAGCTTCTTCGACGTGACACGCAAAGCGAGCTTCGCGTTTTCCATTTCGCAGGCTGATGATCCAGTGACGCGTGTCGTATGAAAAGCAATTCTTTCCGAGGCGAATCGGAAGTGATCGCTCTGAATCGATCTGTCTTTGCAGCGCGTGTACTTTCGCTGCATCAAATTGCACGCGTTCTCGAACGGACATTTCTCGTGCGTCAAATGTCTCACGGCACTAATGGTAATTCGGTTTTCTTTGAAATACGTTAGTTAGGAAATCCTTTAACTGACCGCGGCAAAAACGGTAGGTCGCGTCGCGTCGTCGAGATACGTATGCACGTACGTGGTATCGTGAAATTGCTAGTTTTTTAGACACGGAAATCGGGGTCGCGTGTTTTTTGAGAAAATGCGAACAGAAGCTATAACGCGAAGTCGTTACGGTTGCTCGGCCGTCAGCAAAAGCTTCGCTCGTCTTTTTGTTTTTATTAATATTTCATTGCTCGCGCAGTATTGTCCATTATTCTCTCGCATCGCTGGCCGTTCCAACCGAATAACGTTTAAAGGCGTGCACGTATCGTACCGGGATACGTGTGTACGCGTAGAGGGATGGCCTCGCCAAACGCGTCAAGCCCTGGTCACGATGTACTCTCTGGTGCACACACGACCAATCATGGCCGTAGGAATTAGGGGTTCGATGTACGCCCTGCTACTTTTAATTCAGCAAATTAATGAACAGGGTAAACGTCGCCGACGTTGCAGCGACTGTCGCATACAGATAACTGTAGGGGAAATTTGCCGTACAGCCACCGGTGTTCGGATAACGTCGTTATCGTGCCGCTGATAAAGTTGCCACAGAATAATCAACGAGGAGTTTTGTGCGTATCGTTGCTGAAAACCGGCCATCGCGTCGCCGCGTGCCCTTTTGTTACATTTGCGTAAACCACGCGAATATTGCACGGAACATTTTTTTAGCGACTGATGCGTTGGCCCGCTCGTCATTCCTAAAGTTATCGAGGATTTTCGACGCGAAAATTTTGCCCGAGCCTCGACGAGGCACGATAGTCGGCAACTTTTTTGACGCGGTGAAATAATTCGAACGCAGCTTGATTGCGCGGGATAAAATTTTGTTTCGGAATGGCAACTCCGATGGAACCCATCCGCGAATACGAGCGCGGACGGGCACCTTTATTAAATCTTTCCACGAGCGTCCACGAAACTTTGTATAGGTGGGCGACGTAACGAGATGATCGTTAGCCACGCGTTTATTACACCCTCTCGGCATCGTCGCGGAAATGAAGCGTTACGAAAGTCCGTGCTGGTGCAAACGTTTCGGCTAAAATACGGGTCAAGAAATAGCGTCGAACGGGACGACGAAAAATATAAGGATTGCTCGAATCGAGATCGCACGATAACGTAATCGGCAAGAAGAAGAGGAGAAATCGGTTCGACGACCGGTCGGATAAATCTTTCGGAGGCGTTAACGTTTTGCAATGCCTAACGGGCATCGGCAGCCGTTCTTGATGATGTATCGTCGAGTTTGGAACGAATAACGAGACCCTGTATTTTTTCTTCGTTACAGATTGGCGGCGCTACAGTACCGTCGGCGAGATACCAGCGACGACGACCAGGACGTCGAGAAGAACGACGGCGTGATCGTGTCGCGGGGGTGGTGGGGTTGAAAATCGGCGCTAGTTCGGTGTCCCCTGTGCGCCTCTCCTTTCCCTCGATTTCCTTCCCCTTTTTTCATCCACTGCCCCCCATTTTCTCTGCCGGCACCTCTTGCTCCTGCCCACGTGTGCGGAAGGTACGCGTGCGTGCGGTGGTGGCGCGTACACACACGCACACACACGCACACGCTTCCCGTAACGCACGAGGGTGTGTAGCGCAGCGCTTTCGACGCGGCTGCGCATCCGACCAGCCGGTTCTTTCAGGTGGGGGTCCCGGAGCGTAAGTGGGGGTTGTGTCACCTGTCGTGACGCTCCGCTGTTTCAGTGTGGCGGCGGTCGTCGTTGGGTACGGAATGTGTCGTGGTGTGTTTTCTGTCGGCTGATTCGGAGTACGGTGTGTATCGAGACGGAAGCGCACGATCATCCTGTCTACCGTTCGCCGCGTACCCACGCACGCGCCTCCTTTCTCTCTCACTCTCTCTCCCTTTTCTCTCTCTCTTTCTCTCTCTCTCTCTCTCTCTCCTCCCCGTTCGTGGCTGGTGTCATCGTTCGACTTCCCTGCGTCCCTTTGAATCGTTCGCCGAATTTCGGATCCGTCGAGGTGCGCGCGAACACGCCGCGTTCGATCTCGTGAATGTGCGCGATCAGGAAACCGGTCGTCCGCAAGGAAACATGCGTGTGCAGAGCTGGAGGACAACGATTGCGACAACGACGAGGAACACGCTGCACGTGACTGCGGCATCCTCGCACGTTCTGCTGCAGTGAGTGGAGAGAAAGGGAGGGAAAAGAGAGTGATAGAAACACGTCCTTTCTCCTTCCGCTATTGCGACGGAGCCTGTGCTTAACGGAGAGTAAAGAGTGCCGGTGGTTGGTGAGGTATTCGTGAGTTACCGAGGTTCGTTCGTTGCGTGTTCCACGGAGAAGACTGCGAACCCTGGCACGTTTACGGAATCGTTCGAACCATCCGAGAGAAGATGAGGCGTACCATCTTGGAAACGAGGATGCACCCTTTGATATCCTGCTGGTGCGTCGTCGCCACGGTCACCCTCGTCTTTGCAGCGTGGCAGGAGAACATCAGGCCGAAGATGTACGTCCAGCTGGGTAAGTTTCATTTGCTCCGTTACGTATATGCATGCGCTACGATACTGTCCTCGGTCGTTGTTCGTTTCGGGCAGCGTGTTTTTGCCCGCGAGTCGATCGTGTTGATACAACGGGTGCCGGAGTCAGATTTAGTTTCCGATGTCAAGGTTAATGGACGCTTACGTGGAACGATAACAGAAGTCCGCATTCGACGAGCAAAGGAACGTGCTGGTTGGAATTGTAAGCAACGCGACGCTTTCGTCGACTATTGCGCGTTTAGAGTGGAGGAAATTTGTCCAGCTAGACCTCTCGTCCCCTATATACGTACGCGAGCCTTTATTTAGAAATCTTTGCTTCCGATTTATCGACCGGACCAACGTGTATTACACGCGTGTAGATAAAACAAGCGACGTTGGTAGAATCGTGGTAAAATTAGACACAAAAGGCGATCTTATGCATATTCTCGTTTGGTCGGGTAGCGCGCCTCGAGTAGCCGAACGACGATGCGGAACGGAAGTTGCACCGGGTGCAGGGTCATGGACCTTCCCCCGCTCGATGTTGTTTCACCCTTAGCGAGGGGAGCTACGTGTGCAGCACGGTGACTGCAACCCTAATCAGTGACATAACCGTACACCCTAGGTGGATACTAGGAAAGAATATGCACAGGCATCGACCACCGTGACCCGTTTAAATGATTAAAGCGGGCGATATATCGGGGATTCCTGGAAGTATTCGACGCCCACGTATCACGACAGCATCGTTTTCCCCAGTCCGTGATCTGCCTAGTCGGGGGTGGACGATAACCGGTTCGGTCGATTGATTTCGTTCGGTTGCTCCTCTGCTTCGATGCATCGGCGAAGCGATCCGAAATGCGAGACAAAACGATAACTAGACGCGTCTAGGCGCAATAACGAAAGCGTTGGCAAGCTATCGCCTCCAACGGTCGATCGATATGTTTGGTTCGAAGGAACGAACCCACGAAAAGATTGTTGTCGAGGGTTAGGCATCTCGTCGCGACGAGAGAAACGCGAAATAGCACATAGTGTCCCACATCCGAAGCACTCGATCTCGGTTCCTTCATCCTTTGGACGTACGTTCAACGATACTCGGACGGGAGCAGGAACGGTGCAAATTGCTCCGAAAGAAATGCATCCATGCACAGCAATGTTCGTTCTCCTGACACGCATAGCGTGCGTGGATGCAGCCACGCGACACAAAAGTTTCGTGACGGTACACATTTTGTAGATAATCGAGCGATAGACGCGCTTCGCCCTCCGTGAACTCGCCTTCCTCGGCTTTGGACCTTTCACCCATGTAAAACCGTTAGACGCGTTTTGCTTTTCTTTTTTTCCCATCGATTTTTGCACCGATGAACTCCTGGCATTGACTCGGCGTAGTGGCATACCGCGGAAGCTCGCGTATATATAGAACCTCGACCAGACGAACCTTTTGCTTCCTTTTGCACGCGTCTAGCAAGAAACAGTGGACTGCGAAAATTGAACGGAAAAATTGACTAGGAAAGGCGGAATGACTCGTTGAGAGGAAATGGTGCGAACAAGGGGCACTGCTCGGACAGCAACGCGTACGAATATCTTACCGATAAACGGAATTTGTCGACGCGATGCATCGCGATATCCAGCGGGTAGGAATTCCAGCGACTCAGAAAGGGACAAGAATACGGAAACTCCTTATGGATTTTAAGCTGCCGATTCTAGTTTACAAAGGAACACGAATAAGGTGCAAATATCCGGCAGCCTCGGGTTCCTTAGCAAATCGATGTGCAGCGTTAGCAGAGAGCCCAAACCTAAGTTTATTAGGTCGTTATGAATTTCGTTCGTGTAGTATTTTCCGATAGCCGTGCGAATCGAGACGCAGTGCGACGGAACGTGCAGCAGGAATTGAAATTACACGAAGCACGTGTTATTAATACGCCACTGGCATTGTGGCAATGGCAGTGTTTTGCTCACTGAGCCAGAATTTCTGCTAATTCTACAACGGGGAAAACCACGCCGCAGAACCGAAATTGTAATCACCGGGAAATGCATATTGCCGTTATGGGAGCTAGGGGAGTCGGTCTCGCTGATGTCGCATTTTCCACGGCTGTTTACTGCGAATCCGCGGGCCGCTAATGCTTATTTTTAGCCGACTGGCTTTTAAGAGTTGCGGTAATATCGTTGGCCAATTACCTGCCAATTAAATCCTCTTTACGCCGCTCCTGGAGTAGCTCGTTTAACGGATAGATGCCCATTGGGAAGTTTGCGCTCGTCCTTTTCCATGCGACGTTCGGGTCGCTGCTTCCGCGACTTAAAGATCATCGACGGACAACGATATTTCACCACGGTCTATCGTGGGACCACGACCCATGCCCAGCACGGTGCGCTGTCCGCGTCTTTTCGCGGGCGTCGAAGATCGACCGTCCCTCGACATTCGACCGAAAATCGTAGAGATGCCTAGGCGCTTTCCAAACGTCGCGAATCAATAGTTGCGTTCAGAAATCGACATCGCGCTGCGTGGCGTGGCGTGGCGTGGCGTGGCGCGGCGCCCGCTCGGCTATCGCGAATAAGAGGGAGATCGTTGACCTGGTATTGGGCGTTCCGCTGGCTGTCCCGAAATCCCACTCGATGGGATCGATAACAGGAGGGAAGCATACGCTCGAAATTGTAGAATGCCGAACGATTCGAGGACGAAGAAGTGGAAGATTGAAGGCGGGCGCACGCGAAACAGAAATACGTTTACGAGATCTGACTCGTGGAGATGCCTGTCGTCGATTGGACGAGCGTTTAGATAATGCGTTGCTCTTGCATTTATGGGAATTGTTTATCAAAAGATAGCGCGACACCGACGCGGTTGATAATAGATGCGCCAGTTACGAGTTCATTACTACATCACGGCCGAATGGAAGCGTCGGATCGGAATATGGGCTGTAGCGGGCAGTTAATCGATATTACGGTAACTTTATCTGCTAGCGAGGAATACCGCAACGGACCAATCACAGCATGGCTCCAAACCGATGAGGATACATTATGATTAGTTTCAGCATACCGTATACGCGACCCGGCACGAATAATCTGATCTCCGTGCTAACACCTAGGTAAAATTGCTGGGAATCGTGTCGATTGACTTCGTGCTTGAGAACCGTGAAACGTAGTTCCAGTTTGGCTCCAATTTGGGCTCCAGTAGGGCTTCGGAAGAGCGACTCTCGCGCTTCTCCGAACTTTTTAGGTAACATCGAACGAGAAAACAACGCGACAGACGGATCGATGGATAGCGCGGTAGATGATTTGTGGACAGGCCGCCTAGCACAATCGAAAGAATAGTGATCTAGCGCCAGTGTGGATTAATGGCAGACAATTGGCGAGGCGTACGAGCTCGCAGGCCCGAGGGTAGCCATTTTTAAAGATTTCTTTTCGAGGATTGCTCGCGTGTACACACCACCCCCGCATTTTTGTGGACATCGAGTGTGTACTCGACGATAGAGTAAGTAGCATACTGGCATTGCCGAGGGGTTCATAAATCTTTTGTCGAGAAGATTCCCCTTGCCGTGCTCGATCCGGAAAAGCAAAAGGTCAAAAGCGGCGTCAGCCGCGCCAAGGGCGGTTCTTCGTTGGAGTATGTACTGGTAAAATTGTTCTGCTATCGCTGGTGTTGACTCGACCGTGCGCGGAGACGAGGAACCGTCATAAATGCGATTGCCTTTGCGAAACTTGGATAGAGTTCCTCTCGCTTCATTTCTGACGGACCGCAGACGCACGGTAATTTTATTATCGACTCGACACTTTGAGAATTCTTTTAATATCAGGACGGAGCGCCACAGCCGTCGAGAAAGTTATTCCTCCTGGCTATATCGAACCGTCTTATAACGTCCGACCGCGCCGCACCGTCTCAAAGCGAACGCGGTCGTTCGATATATTTATCCGTATTATGTATTTCCTGCCCCTCCATCTTTCCCATCGTTTTTATTAACCCCGGGAAAGAAGGTCTTATCGCGTCGCGTAATTAGATCATCGTAGCTGCCGACATTATGCCCAATTATTCGCGTGCCCTTCACCCAGAAACGATAGCATCGCGCCTAGATCCGAGGGAGCGCCGATATCGAGACTTGACGGGAAAACGCTACGAGGAAGGGGTTAATGAGATTCTCCCGCGTTCTTTTTCTCTGCCGCATTAGGTAATCGTAGCCCGATAAAGCTGTGAAGCACTACGATGCTGTCTATTTTCTTTCTTGGAGGCAGCTTCCGCCTCATTGGTTCGAATGACAGAATTAAACGAAGCTGCGGTTCGTCCGATGATTTCGTCTGGCAAAGTTAACCGACCCCCTGCCTCCGCTTTCGGGCTTTTGTGCTTTCGTGTCTTCCTTCTTCCACCTTTTCCCTCGTCGCGCGAGTATTGGTTGTCTGTGCGTCGCGTGGCAAACCGATCCTTTCCTCCTCGATTCGCCCGCTACAGAAATTGGATTATCGACGGACAAAGTATGAATAATTCAGAGCCAACGATTCACAGTCCAATCAGTTTAGGTCCGAAAGCAGCGTGGCGGTACGTAGTCTAGGGGGCGAAGCTCGCTCGAACGAGGAGACCGAACGAAAAGAGCCATTAGTCCAGCGTGTGCTGTATTTGTCAATCAAGTTCGACTCTTCAATTAAGTGGGATATAGTTTTCTTCAGTGCAGATTTTACGCGGCGCGTATATCCTGTTTATGCGTAACACGGTTACTAGGAAAGTGGAGTCTACGCTGGAAGCAAATGCTTCTTCCTCGGCTGTTTATGCAGTTGATTCTTGTAGGGAACTACGGCGTTGTTGTTTCTGCGAAAAGTACCCGCGATACAGAAATTCAATGGAGAGAATTGCATCATCGGGGCCGCGTATCCCTCCGTGTTTTGTAACAGCGAACAGATCAACACGCGCCGGGAAAATCGATTTTCGCAAATCGAATCAGCTCCGGTTGGATTCCACTGCTCGTCCGAGACGCGTTCGATTTTACAGACCATTACAAATTTCTTCTCATTAGAAGGATAATTTACGGAGCATTTTGTAGGATCGTTTAATCCGCGAATGATTTCAGTTTGTTTCACAGACAAATCGTTAGGCACTTTTGTCAGTCGCACCTTTGACTAATGGAGCCGCGATATTAAATATTAACCTTTTTTTAAATCGCAGACGAAGCCGAACGTGCTCCTTTCGCTATCTAGTTAAAGTAAGGTGTAATTAATTCAATATTACGAGGAATTAGAGCGCGACGCGTCGTTAGGGAAAAAACTCGAAGGGCCACTGCGCGGTAAAGGAAAAGGCAGAGCTGGGGTATAAAGATAAAAACGAAGAGGCAGAGATAAAAGTACGTGACATCTCACCGGCCAGAGGACCAGTGGCGCAAACTCAATTGCACCGACTTTTCTCCATTGTTGATCTTCAGCCACGATTTTCCCGTGGCCTAATAGCTCAGCTATATTCGTCCCTCTCGATTCTCCTACACGCACGAACTGCACCAGATACGTTTCCTTCAATTCACGAGTTTACGCGAGACATCCTTGAGCGAATTGCAGATCAAATTATCGGGGCATTGAATAATTCTTTAAACAACGGACAGTGGAATTGTCGCGACAGGCAGACTGCTACAGACGATGTTGCGCGGATTTGTCCGACAGTTTGAACGTTGATCCCGTCGAATCTTCATCTCTGTTCGAAGCGTACGCGGGCTCGCGTGTCCGTAGGAATGCGCGTCGTGCACGCATCAAGGGATATACGTCAGTCGAATATCAGGCGCCGTCTCTGTCAGCCGCTTCCGCCAGCATCGTGGAAGCACGGTGCTTCGTATTAGTAGTCTTAGTACGTTGTAACTTACGCCAATCCGTTGCAATTTGCGGTTTAATCGAGCGAATCTGCTGGATCAATACAAGCGGCTCGTCGCCTACCCTCCCTCCGTTACACCCTCCTCACCCTATTTCTCTTTCTATTGCGTTTCTAAACTTGCAGCTTCTGTCTGCTCGGTTCGGGCTCTCCCTCGCCGTTCACCGCCTTTCCTCTCCATTTCTCCTTTTCAGTTGGCCGTCTTACAGTCTCCTCGCAAGTATGGTCAAACTCTTGAAAAGCTTTCGATCGACCAGTCGGAAAAGTTTACGCGAAATTACGATTATTATCGTTTCCATCGTGCGTTCCCGATTTCGCGATGAACGACGGAGACGGAAGTAACATTTCTCTGAAATCGACCGACAACGTGTATACAGTTCGCGGGTGTCGGAACGTGGAAAACCCTAGGAAATCTTGTAAATATCCTTTCGACCTTTTCCGCCCAAGTTGGAAGAGCATAAGAGTCGTTTCACCTCGAAACGTTCCCTCGAATGGATTACACGGGTTCCCAGGACGACTTTAAACTTCGTTGTGCCGGGATTCCTTTCGGCCTACGCTCTCGTGCGTTAATTAGAGAACGGAAGCGTTTCCAGAGGAGGCATTAAACGGTAAACTTGGAAGCTCCGACAAGTTTTTACGAGAACTCTGCTAGTCGAGAGGAATACTTTTGTCAGAACGTTGAATCTCGTCGACTATTACTCGCGTATCGTACGTTATTCTGCAATCGCATCTATCGAATAATCATTCTTTCATTACGACGTTCGGCTGCTTCGCCCCCTATAAGCTAACGTCCAACACGTCTTCACTCGTGTGTACCGCGACCTTAGGCTTCATTTCCGGAGCTTCCCCTATTTATCTGTTGAAGCGTTGGCCTTTTCGCATTGCTTCCGATGACGCACTAGTCAGTTTCAATTGAAATGTCATCGCTTAGCTCGGAGACACGTGAAACTGCAGTCCCATCAAATTTCTCGCAATTCCTAGGATCGAGTGCAGCGAACCTTATTTTCGTAGTCAAGGGTGGATCGTAGCAGGAATCATGAAATATTCGTTGACCGTTCGCCCCGTACCTACTCAAGCTCTCTCGCCTCGAGCCACGACAGAAGGTTTTCAATCGGTCGTCGGTACGACTGGCACCCTGAAAGATCGATCGTCCTTTCTCTGTCTCCCTTCTGTTCCGCAGGACGATGCGTCAGTCGTGGGATAGCGGAGGGCTCCGGGAGGGAATGGTTGGGACAAATAGAGGGTGTTCGGAGGGTACATGGCGGAGTCGGCCACCGTTGCTTCTCTCTTTCTCCTCCCTCTCCCGTTCGAACTCCCCCGTCCTAGTGTCGCTCCGCGTCTGCATTTCTGCCTCTCGTCTGCCCATTCTATTGCCTTGCTCCCTCTTTCTCTTTATCGCGTCTTCCTCTTAATATCGTTGCTCAAGATGTCCGATACACGTATATACGATCGGCCGGTTTCGTGTATGATCCCAGCTAGGCGGTGGAAGCGTTGCTAGGATTTTTACAAGTTCTTCGAAGAAGAAGAAGAAAAGTATGTTGTCGTCCGTACGAAAATTGTTGGAGATCCAAGCGTTCCCCGATTCGTTAATTCGTTTCGTTAATTAAAGCACTTTTGGGCGAGTGGTTAAAAGTTGACTCGCTTCTTCCGCGAGAGATTGGAGAATATACATTAAACAGCTGTACGGTCGGTCAACCGATGCCCGGACGTCTTAACATCATGCGAAGAATCGAGAGAAGTTCATGGAAAAGTGAAGCGCCCCGGGGTTTCGTGGAAAAATGAGTCGAGAACGTAGTCGAAGGATTGGCTGCTCACCGAAATCTATTTAGTCGTTGGATCGTTTCGCAGAAGAGAAACGAGCCATGCGACTCCGCTGACAGAGCCGCCGGTATTTTTTCTCCGGAGCTGTCTTAAAAATACCCTTGAAAAATGATAGATCTCCACGGACCAGGGACGACGCATTCCTAAACGGAGAATAAATCATTACCCTAGCGCTAGTGAACGCGAACTATAAGTGAGCAGGCGGTTTTCGCATTATCGCTACGAGGTCAGAATTTTCGTGCGATATCATTGAACCTGATTGCGCAAATATTTAAACCGTCCCTGAGGGGGATACGGTTCCCGTGGCAGGGAGCAGAAGAGAAAGCGAGAAAAAGATCCAGCTAACGAGAAGGGCAGTCGGCAGTCGGCAGTCGGCAGTCGGCAGTTGGGGAAGGAAACCGTGAGCAAGGGAAAAATGAGGAGAGCGAGAGGGAGAGAGAGAGAGAGAGAGACGAATTGGTGGTGGCTGCATCGTATGTCCCTCGTGGTGGTCGAGTTCGCTGGCTGTGTTGGATGTAGTTGCGTGGGTGCGGGGGTGGCGACCACGTGACCGCCTACGGGCGCCATGTTAAGCACGGGGGGTGCCGATTTTGCACGAAGTCGCACGAAGGTGGAGTCGCCATGTGGTCCTCGTGGATTCAGCCGATCAATACCTTGCCGGCTGCTGGCATACCTAGCAGTGCACGAAGTTGTGCACGCGCAAGGATGATCTTGCCACCAGCCAAGAAAACTTGGACATTTTGGGGATCTGGGTTCTTTTCCTCTGCTCCTCCCGCTTCTCCTGTTTCACTCGTGCTCGTTTCACGACGACTTGGACCGAATCGCGCAGCGATACATAAGATAGCTTTATCGTGCAACTCTCAAGACACTTTCCGCTGCGAATTTAATCGGAATTGGACGAATCCGTGCCGTCCCTATTGCATGAAAGATCGAATCGGTGCGAGTTGTCAAGCGCGGGGAGTGTTCCAGCAATGACTTTTCGAGAAAGTTTCGGGCGTGTTTCAAGGGTTGCAAACATGTAAGCAGCTTGGATAAAGTTCCGCGATTGTCTTGATCATTTTGATCCAATTGGACTTGGGAATAGAAGAGGACCGGCAACGAGATTGCCGTCCAACTTTAGCTCCCTGAGAATTTATCAGTGCCCGATCTTTTAAGGATTCTTTTAAGTTCTCGGCTGCGAAGATAAACGGACTCGAGATACATGTGCAACGATTTTCGTTAACTCGGTCTTAGGATATTCGCGATGGGTTCGAATCAGTGATGCATTTTTCTTCGGTCGTTTCGTTTATGAAGCTTCCTCTGTTACTGCGGGCCCGTAAACGGTCGTAGACCTGGACCGGTAAAAATATGAAACAACCGTGTCCTTTCAGCAGGCCGGTGGCCGTACGTGCCAAACTAAAATGGTCGCGGCGAATAACCGCAATAGTTTCCATTATTGAAACAGGCTGGTACACATCTGTTCTCGTCCCCTAAGGGATGCTCATCCGCTACCTGCGTTCCAAGGAGACCCCAAAGCAGTCAGAATCGAAGGCAAATTCGCATAGGCCATGGCAATTCGAGGTGCGATCGTTTTCCATTTGCACCGGCGTGACTCGGAGGTGGTGGTGCGGTGGTAGCAGTCCATACCGCGTCCCACGATGCTTGATTGCCATTTCCAATATCTTCCCCAATGCTGGATGGGACATGTGTGTATATGTATATATCTGCTGGCGATGCGACGGGGAATCGATAGAATTCGGTGTTCCGTACTATCGCCTAACTCCCTTTCCGTTTTAGTAATCCACTTAATTTAATCTACCACGCTAGACTCGTCACTATCTCCTTCGTTTCTTTCGAATTGCACTGCAGTTTCGCGTGTAGTACTTATTCCATTTGGCCGAGCAATGCCAGTTTGTATTGTTTATACCAATACCAATGTATTGTTTCGCGTTCGCCCCTTTTCCTCGCTACTGTTTCATGCGTTGACCTTTGGAGCAACGATCCTCTCTTTTGCATTTTCGGTGTTCGTCCGAGGTTTCGTGATAGAGCAGTGCTGCGTATTATAGCTACCGAACAAAGTGGGCATAGGAAGAGGGGAGAGGGTGTGAGATCGGTCGATGTGTTTCTGGTTCCGAATTTCTCGCATACTGTATACGAAACAATCGTCAACATTGTTTTCTCGCGTCGTTGATAGCAAATCTTGCAACGAATTGCCAGCTACGTACTATTGTTCTCTGGTGTCTTTAGCGGGCTGTGCTGGAATTATTGAACGGGTGGAAAAGTTGCTCGCGTCGACTTAATCCCGTGTCGCCTAGTCTTTCTCCTCGTGCTCGATTTCCAATACCCATGCCCGCCGGCACTCGCGCTCGTAGATGAGTGCCGGCGATGCATCCAGTGTCGATAGAATTTTGTCGTTCTCCCGTCACCCCGCGTCACCCCGCGTCACCTCCATCCCCTATTCCCCGTCCATCCGCTACCCGCTTTACGAGTTTCTCGCCGAACCGCCGGCGCATATATCTGTCTCTATCTCTTCCGGGAGGCAGAATAGTTGAGAGAGATTATGGAAAAGCCATGCGCCCAAAGAGAGATAACGAATGTACGGGTACGAGTTACAGAGCGCGGAGAGATAGGGCCGTTGCGAAACAGCGAAAGAACGACAGGGATGGCGGAACGGAGCGAGGAAGAAAAGGTAGAAGGGTCCGTCCTCGGGACAAGCCTGCCCAATCCGGCTTTACTGTCTCCGCATGCAAATTGTACGACTGCGGGATAAGCGGAGGAACCGCTATCGTTTTCCACGCACGTTGCTCCTCAGGAACGCAACTATCGGCGGGCGACCGCAATCCCACGACCAAGACCGTTCCGCGGGGAACAATCACTCCTTAATTGGAAACGGAACATAGTTTTCGAAGGATATTCGTATCCGCGCGAACTATCGTCTGCCCATGGTCGCGTTACGTGCTCCAATAGTTGCGCGTATCAACCGAACCTTTATCGATATCTCTCGATTGTTTCGCTTTGCGATATCCCCACGCTGGAATGTCGGCGCCAACGCCGATATTTCTACCGGTGTGATGAACGCTTAATCGGGCAAAGTCGCCTCAGTAGAATATTCGATTGAACGTTTTGCACGAGAACAGTTCGTCGATTGAAATTGTCCCAGCCAAAGAAGGTTCACGTATAGGCAGGATTTATCTGGTCCCCCGCCTAGTGACTGTTCAGTTCTTTCGGATTTTCGGGAAAATTAGCAACTTGGACCAGGAACTAAGTCCACTTGACCGACGCTGGACCCGCGGATAAAAATATAGAAAATAGCAAGAGCCTCCGCGATATTCCGGCACCTACACATTCCGACTGCAAAATCCTACCCCCTGCAATTCCAGTTTTCTCTCGCGCGATTCTCCTTCGTTTCCTTGACTTTAATCCCACGGAAAATAGTGGCGTGTACTTAACGGTTTAAGGACGTCGCATCTGAGCCACCCTGTCTGGGCACGTGCGCCTCTTGCGACCATCTCTTTGCTCGCTCTTTTTACCCTCCTTTGTTTGCCATTCTCTTTCACTTCTCCCACAACTGACCATCCGCTTCTTCCTGCTCGCCTTTTTCTTCTTACTCTTATCGTTATGTTTCTTTTGCCCCGCTTCTCCTCGCGTTCGCCTTTTGAGGCGGACCGGGCGGACGTCGACAGAGTTCAGCGATCTACGGGGGGAAGAAAAGGCAAGAGGCACTTTAAACGTGATCGCTTTAATCGAAATTTATGGGAGCGAAATGGCGAGCGGTCAATTCGTCGTGTGTCGCCTAGCCATAATTGCTGGTACGCGGCGAGAGTTTCACGATATTCAGGGGAAAAAACATTTATCGAACAGAGCACTGCGTCTTTTATACCTATATGCGCACGTATACGTATTATGTACATGTAGTAAGAACCGTACTACTAATGGCAATGCGACCGCGCAGAGGAAACACAGTCCCGGATCGGATTTCACGTATCCGAAAGTTCCGCGATCCACACCGCACTACGAAAAAATGTGAATGACTCATTCGGATCGTAAACACTTCGAGACGTTAAAATTCGCGCGTCTGGATCGAAGGCAACTGGAACGTTGCAAGGCCGATGTGGAAGGTCGTGTCTCGTTCGGAGAATACGATGCCCATTTAAGAATTCTTTGTTCTTAGAGCGAGATAGACGAATACGCACGACGGTAGGTTTCGCGATCGAAATAGATCGAAAAATTGTGTACTGTCGGCAATGGGGAAATACGGAGCTCGAGCTTCATTCAATATCACGCGAAGCCATTCGATGGCCATGATCGTTTAGAATTTAGAGGATGAACATTTGCGAATGCGAACATTTTTTTCAAATAAATGCCAACAAATGCATGTGTTACGGATGAAAAAATTGTATAAGTTAGCTCACCGATGCAAAGAATTAAAGCGGTATTGGTCCTTTGGTGGCACAGTCTTGTGTTGCGTACATATTGCGTACATATTGCGTACAATGAGTGTAGGAAGCTGCAAGGTGAGCACCGTATAAATAACGCCCTTACGAAAACATTTCCTGCTTTTGTTCCTGCTCGATTTTAATTTCTTTCGCCCTTGTTTCTCATTCTCGTCCTGTTTGCCGCGTCGACGAATATTTTTACATGCGTCTGAAACGTTGAAATTATTCCTGGCACAAGCATGGATTTATTGTTTCTTTGCGGAGTGATTCCTAGCGAATGGTGTAGGTGAATTCACTGATAAAAAAAAACTCGACTCCGCCAGGCGTATGATTTTCAACAAATCTGCCGCGGTTTCCTCGAATAGCGTCGAGACTTGCCACGCGTGTAGAGAAACAAAGCCGTCGCTCTGCGCAGAATTTCACGGCAAACGCTCAACAACAAACATGGCCGATTTATTGTTCGTCAAACGTTGGACGCATTTGGGTCAACTGACAATAGCTCTTGCCACCGCTCAAACGCGCCGTTCACGTACAGTTTACGACGTAATTTCTGTAAGCGTCGCGACGAGAATAGTATCTGCACCAACTTCGTACTTGTGCGCCAAGCTTTCGTCTGGAAGAAATCCCCCCTATTGATGCGACAGAATGTCCAAAGTGCAATTCTTGCAGTTTCGTCGATGCACACATTTTCATTTACGAAACAGTTTTGGAGCGCGAACTGTTTCATTGATGGTAACGTTGAATGGGCAAGCCTTGTCGATGTCCCTCGGACGACGGGCGACATCGTGGATCAATCAATTATTCTATCGACGAGCCATCGTTACGAGCGGTCAGGATCGTCCGCGCTTGTCCTTTTACACAGAGCATAGGATGTCGACGTGGCATCAATTTTATTGGCAATTACAGAAATTGCGTTCGGAACGAGGACATCGTTCATTCTCTTTTCAAGTCGACATTTTTGACGAGACGGAGGTCGGGACAAATTCTTTGCTTTTGCTCTTAACCTTTTTTCAACAACGCGTCCTGGCAAGCAAGATCGACGTTCGGCAATACTTTTCAGGAGATACGGGCCACTCATTGGACAAATCGGTTAACTCCACAAAACAGAAATATGGAAATTTCTGTGAAATATAAAAAGTTAAGAGTCGATCGAACGCTTTGGGAAAGAAATGTAAAAAGCTTGAAAAAGTGGAGCTGGCCGATTTGGCTAATGAGCGGTTCGTATATCGGCCGCATCACGCACGGCCCGGTGTACTTCGGCGATCGATAGAAATAAAAAAAATATTAGTCGAACTAAGGATCGTTCCGAGGAACAACTTTTTCATTTTCATAATGCATGTACGGGGGCTTGCGCATGCCTATGCCTTTGACTCGCACAGTAGAATTGAACGGAACGTATTGCAAATATTCCCGACGAAAAGCCAACGATTCATTGCAATGTGCTTCTTTTCTCCTCTCCGTCTCTCACTCTTTGTCCCTCTTGTTCGTTCCCTCTATTTGAAAGAGTGGACTGCGTCTGGTGGGGTCGGTGTAGCGTCTCTGATGTACTGTTAATGGCGGTTACATACTCAAGGGTTGCGGCCGGTGTACACGAGGTACGTCGTTGCACCGCCTCGGCGCATAATTATCAGTCTCCGAAGCACAGCGTGTGCTAATTACAGGCTAAGGTACTAGTTCACGACGTCAGGCGTGTTAGGGTCGGCGTAAATATTTGGCAAGGCCGCGTGGTAAGCACGAAGCAGAGCCGACGATTCTCCGTCTTTTGGTTGCGCCATTTTAAAATCATTATTAATACCCTCGGTTGATGAATTTTGAATTTCGACCCATTAGCGCCAGAATTTCTTCTCCCCCTCTCCTGGAAATATTCCCAATTTCATTTCGCCGAGGCTCGTCGCTGTTTGCCGAAAAAGGTTGCACTATGCCTCTGGCACAATGCTTAATTATGCAGCGTCGGGAATTCGCGGCAAGTGTCGGTTTTTTTTTTTCTATCGTTCGCACAGTCGAACGATCCACCTTCGCCGCGCGAACGAGTGCGATGTCACCCGGAAAAGTGAAATACATAGACCGTTGCGGGAACTAATCGAAGTTAAACACGGATTAATGGCATTTTTAGGGAGGTCGAGGCTCGACCCAAGCGAAACTTCATTTAAATATTTGACTTCTGCGTTGCCGGTGTCGATTGGATTTCGGTCGGTTTGCGTCGCGGCCGAAACTAGATCGATCTCGTCCGCTTTTATGCGCTTTCCAAATAGTGCACCGATGCTTATCGAGCGTGCTCGCGTCGTCGTGGCACAACCGCTCACCGGAACTTTTATCGTTCGAGCGAACGGAAAAATTTCGCGATCGCGGAAAAAACAATGCCGTTCGCAAGGCCGTAGCCAATTTTTCGTTCCTTTTTGTTATATAATAAATTATTCAGGAAAAATCAAAGCCGCGCCTTGAACGGCGGATTAGGAACGGGAACGTTCGGACGTTGAGTGACGCGAATTCTGCATGCGAGAGTACCTCGGAAAAGGAACAATCGACAGTTCCATCCGCTCGCTTATGTACGTGGGGCACACGCGCAGGAAAAGTGGGAGGCTGTGTGTCGTATAAACACATATTACGTTTCAGAGTACGTTACCTGAATTCGTGAGTAAAAGTGATTCCAAGTCGCGTTCGTATTCCCGAGATTTTATATTCCAGATGCACTCGAGTTTACAAATATCGACTGCGAGGCAGGCGGAGTGTGGCGCTAGAGAAATTTGCTGAAAAATAGTGCCGTCGCCGGGAACTCGTGCACGGAATAATGCTGCCGCGCGTCAAGACAACTAACCCGGATTATTTTTTCATTCGCTTCGCTATGCATACCGTTCGAACGAGACTCTGCAGTGAGCGATTTTTAAAGGCACAATGAAGCTTAATTAATCAGTATATCCAGGCGCGTAATACTTCTCCGAATGTTCCGCGGAAGCATAAAAATAATTTCGCAATGGCTCGAGCGCTTCGCAGGAATTTAATGCCACGGAGCACTCGTATATTTCCACCGGTCATCAAATTTTCATAGGACCTCCGTAACATGGATTCGTTCCTTTTATTCACTCGGAATATAATACTGGCCGGAGTAGGTGACGCATGCATTCCGAATCAACCGAGGTTCCTATGGCCCCTGAATTAACCCCTGCTAAGCCCGACTGAGAGGGTCGTCGAAATAAATGCTTGGCGTAACGATAGGGCGCTACGCGTACACCGATCCACGGCTACTTAGAAATTATTAGCTTACGCACGAGGCTTGCCGCTCCGGTCGGCACTAGGTCGATGACGTCACTGACCCAGGCCACTCATTCCTGTGCACGTGGACACATTAATTAAAATACACATGCTTATCAGACCGTGCACGTAATATCTGGGGAGTAAGTTCCCACTGCTTCAAACAAAATTATACGAACGTTGCTCGCATACTTTACAGCAAAATATATAGCGACGATAGCGTTTACCCGGCAAGCTTTAACCCGAATCATTTGAATCTAACTGATGCACCGAAAGAAAAACCAAGGGGCAAAGTACACTGCGAGAGAAGTTACGTTGAGGAGAGATGGCTCGACGGCCGGCTTTAATCGAACCGCTTTCGTTCCAACTGGAACTGCATTCGACGGCTGTCTAATTAAATACGCTATTTCATCTGGGTCGTTCGTAGGTCGCGAGAAACCGGCGCAGGGTATACCCACCGGAAGCACGAAAATAGCAACGCTTGTTCCATCCGTAACCCGTTGCCATTTTCTTCGCGGTACATACACCATTTTACGATTCGCCGCTCGCAATGTGCAGCTGCACGGAACGCTGTCCAAAACTTGTGTATCTCTCGGTGAAACAAATCGGGGCTAATTCGGCCGGCCCGTTGTGCGAATAAAACCGTCTCGATTCGATGCAGAGCCGGCGAACGAAACACTATTCGTGGCTCGGTCGCGTATGCGGCGCGTCGAGCATTTGTCAATTTTTAATTTTTCATTTCCCCTGTTTCGTGCCGCTCTTTCGTTGCCCCCGCGGTTATCGGTGCGCAAGAAAAGGGTCGCGTGCGTCGAAAGTTGACTTGCAGGTTTGCGTGTCACGCGTGGTCCTCGTCATCGAGTTTTTTACGCCTCCTACCTACGACCACTGGTATTTTCGCTGCGATCAACTGATTTTTATGTTCCCGATCTTTCCAGGGAAAATGTTTCCCGACGCTTTTTCCGCGCTTTTTCCGCGCTATTTTCGAAGTGGTACAAAATGGTCGGAAGTTTGTACAGCGGTAGGGCCTGCTGGCTATCGATCGTCGCGGCTGGCGATGCTCGGCGTGTTTCGAACGATTGTCCGTGCTCGTGTGCTGCAAACTAGCGTTTGGCCCATCAATGCGAAAAGAAGGATTCCCTTTCGACGGTGGAACATGGCGGAACATGGCGGAACTTTGGTCTCGCTTCTTTCAGCTTACCCGGCCCGCTGAATTCTTCCACCTACCTTTTAAAATGAACGCGCGAGTCGCGTTCCCATCGCCCTTTATTTTCGCCCCTTTTTCCCTCTGTTTCTCTGTTTGCCTTGACGCGACCCACCTCCTTTCCCTGCCGTGCTAGATTTCTTCCTTTCTGCCCGAGACCTGCCCCACGACTGCAGATGCATAGCGACGCGTAAATTAGCGTCTAATTAACTCTATTTTAACGAATTATTATTGCGCATCGGCGAACACGGCCTTCCGTTATATCGACGGAAGCAGAGGCACGTGCGATTCAGCTTGGCGTAACGAAGTGTGCGCCTGGGCTTATATGGTCGAATTACGCGTCAATGGATTTTTGCTCTGCCGCTGTCGATACAATGCGTAGATATTTGGTTGTCGCCGAGTGCCGTTTCAAGCCAGACCGAGCACGTATCGCAGTTCGATTAATAATTCAATTACAGTGCGAGCTAATTACCAGGCTCCGGTGCTCGACCGTTATTCCGTGGCACGACGGAACTGATAATTGTGCCGCGAAAAACCATTCCGCCGTCCAAATAATTGCCGTCGTTTCCCAAAGTAGTTCTTTGATTCGGTTCCTCGTCGTTCCCGCTTGTTCGTTGGCCGCGTCTTAGGTCGATCGATTCGCGGCAGAATTTTCGACCTTTACCATTGCTCGCGCCCGACTTGCATCGGCCGGCGTATTTCAGATGGAAATGGCTTCTGGCGTATGTAACTCGGCCCGTTTGTGTAATTAAATTAGGGGAATTGGCAATTACGAAATTGCTGCGCGGATATTGTTACGCCCAGAGGATAACTGCACGTCGATTAAAAATGCTAGAATCGCGCGGCGCGTACGATTCGGTGCCTAAATATCGCTCGAAGCAGCAAGGCAGAGTTGTAATTGGTTGAACGCGTGTCAGTGGTTTCGTATTTCTTCCGTTGCAACGGGTTGCACCCCGCCGAAGGCAGAATACTGTTTCGGCCGGAGTTTTCACGCCGGCGCTAAATCCATCGAATGTAGGCAGCGCAAAGTTTTCTCGCAAATCTGCCCGATCGGGAACCGTCGAAATTGGTCGCGACACGGAAAAACGTTTCTCAGAGAAATTAGCGACGCTCCGTTTTCGCGAAAGCAAATAAACGTCTTCGGGGGCTTTGAGGTCGTCGTTCGCGGCGAGCAGCTTCCGAGGGATCCGTCGGGCGAACGGTGATTCGAATCTTCGGGACGACTTTAAACGTCGGGATTACCTCGACGATGGACGCATGGGCTGAGCGGAGGAGCTGATTGCGAGAGCACCGGAATAATAGTCGAAGCCCGGACGATTTCTCGCTCGACGTTCCCCAAACTGAAGAAGTTAGAGAATTGGGTCGATCGAGTCGAAAAAGAGCGACGGGTACAGAGGGGGAGGCACGAAGGGTGGTAGGGTTTGCACGTGAGAGGACTGAAAGAGGAGCGTCGATGGGCAGAGGGTTGGCGCAGCTGTGCCGGCAACTTCGCGTGGCAAAGTTGTGTAGCTGCAGCTGCATTCGATAAGCTCTCGCGTATTTCATTTCGTTCTCCTTCCCGCCATTGATCCTCCGCACGGCGTCGCGATACGTACCTCTTCTCCCGTACGTCCCTCCGCTCTTTTCTTGGGCGCAATCTCGCCTGATCTGGCAATGAGAGGAATATAGGCGTGCTTCGTTTCGAACGAGTTTCGACTTTTCAGTCGAACCGATTGCTCCTGTACGCCGCACGGAAATACTAGGTGGGAGGAAATGCCTATCAGCCAAATATCCAGACTCGGCGTTCGTATGTCTCGCGCGAGAAAGCGATTCACAGCGGCGCGACTTTTCGCCATCCACCGATCCTCGGCCGAATCTTAATCGAAAAAGAGTCGACATCGAACGAGGCCATCGGATAGTCGTTCGGGTTGAAGCCCCGATCGTGCATCTTCGACGCAGCTTAGTATTCTGCGGGTGCGGCTGGTTTTCCCTCGGACGTGTGCCACCCGCGAAGCTCTGCTCGCTTTCGAAAAGCAGTCGGTCCATATCGATCGGCGTTGATGCGTGTGGTCACGGCGGATGAATTTCGTATGTTCCCGGCAAATGGTAAACAGCAAACGGCGGAGCTTAACTCCGCCGCAAAGTTTCCACGTGCAGAGCTTCTCTCTCTCTCTCTCTCTCTTTCTCTGTGTGTGTGTGTGTGTGTGTGTGTGTGATCCCCCTCGATGCCACGCATTGTCTCTCTCCGTTCTCTCTTTGTCCGGCTCTTCGCTGTCCCTCTGTCTCTCCTGCCCCTTTGCACCCGCCCCAGTCAGACCGCACGCTAGTGCAACGCGGTGGCTGTGGCGTTGCGCATATACGTGTGTAAATCCTACGTTATAGGGTGTGGCACTTTACCGTCTCGCATCGCGTGAATATACATGTACGCGCGCCTACGACACGAGTCGACATTGCATACGTGTGCGTCACCCTTCGCGTTCGAAGCGTGGTTGTACGAAGGTACGCGACGACCATTGGGAAATTCGTCGATGTAACCTATCGCCCCTCTGCGCCCTCCGACGCCACGCTGCACCCTCGTGGGGAACCTTTTTAAATTCGAGAGATCGATGAGGCATCGTCGATCGATCGATTCCCCCTCTGTGGGAAGGGGAACAATTAGCAGAGTTTCGAATTGCCAGGGTAAAGAGATAAAAGGTTGGGCGACGATCAATTTGTCGCGGACGAGTGCCGCCCGATGGAAATATCAATCGCCCGAACGTCGCGAAGAATTGGCAAAATGTGTCAGAGATGAGAGCTACGGGCGAACGTAGGGCCAACGCTGCAACGCGGAAAGACGTTAGGTCGCTCTCGAGGGTTCCGATTTGCGAACTTGAATTTCACTCTCGCTGCGATTGACTTGTCGATGCATCGAAGAAACGTCACACTCGAAATCATTACGTGCCCGCTAGTGTCCACATTTTGTTGCGCGATAGCGAAATAGCGGACGCTCTACCCCCTTTTGGAGCGTTGGCCATTCGGGGGGCAAATATTCTCCACGATGCGGATAGCCTGCCGTCCCGATCGATCTCTCCCTGCCTACGATTTTCAGCGATAGCGAAACTACAAAGCCGCCGAGTTGGCGAACGGGCAATGCCAAAGAACGGCGAACAGTTTTAATTATTTTTCGTGCGACTATGGCGAGGATTTTCTGCGGGAAAGAACGCTGGGGTTAACGAAGTAATTTCCGCTGGCTACGCTGCCCTATAATTGGCACAAAAGACTTCGGTCAAAACGTTACCTTTATTCACGGATCGTCTTGTCTTTTGTCCCACCTGGAAAGTAATAGCGTTCGCGTTAATACGTTATTTCCGTTTGAAAGTAAGTAGACCACTCGGTATCGAGATGTGGCTGGGAACTTTACTCGCGGTACGATTAAGCGTGTCCTCTGGTTGCCGTTCAGTTTGGAATATTCTCAACCGCGAGGGCACAGAGCGGTTCTTATTCACCGCCGGAAGAGCATTTGTATTCCTCGATTGTGAATATTACGTAAACGTGGCCGGCATATCGGTACCGTTCATCGTCGCCGTCTCATCGAATAAATAATTAATGAAATCAGCTCGTGGTCGTAATGTTAAGAGGGTCGCTCCATCGGGCCCTGCAACGCGAGCGTACCAATATTTGTCGCGACCGCGACCGCGACCACGAAGTCGAAGTCTTCGCCGAAACATTCGTTGCAAATTGAATCGCTAAAATGAGATCGCCTTCGAAAGAAAGCAGCTTACTCGGCGTAGAGAAAGAGTGAGTTACGCGTTAAGATCGTTTAACGCGTCCCGCGTAAATCTTTCCGGGGGAAAGCTGTCCCAGGAGCATCGCCTCTTTCCAGCCGCGCGCTATTATTAATTTCGTAATTAATATTTACTAGACTCCCGGTGCGCACGAACTCATTAGCATTCGTCGCCACGTGCGCGTCGCTGCCGCCGGCAGCATTTTAATTCGTATCTTTCTTCGAACCAAAAAAGGACGCCACCCTCCGGAGTTTCTCTCGGCTCTGCTCCAACTCGCTTCCCTTTTCTTTCCGCGCGTATTCGATGGTACCCCCTCGGCGGGCAACTTGGTCGCACGTATTCACGGGATGCGCGTAAAACGGGGCGAGAAATGGACAAAAGGTAGAGGAGATGTAGATTGCGCGTGTCGCCTGGAAAAAATTCGGAGCGTTTCGTTCGAAAGCAAAATGCTGGAGCAAATTTGATAAGTCGATAAACGCGTTAGTGCCACGCACGCGAGTGCGGCTTCGGCAACGTCAAAGGGACTCTTCGTTTTTCCGTTGTTTTTCGTTTTATTTCGCAATTTCACGACACTGCTGTAGCATCGCAGCTTCCGCGATACTTGAGCGCGCTCAACAGATTTATCTCGACGAGCTCCGCTAAATATCTCGGCTCCTTGCTTCGCGTTGGCCGCGTGCTCGTCGTCTCCCTCGGATTGCTTCTTCAGCGTAGGGAGCAAGTGGGCACGTACGCGCAGCTTCGGACACGGCCTCTACCTTTTGCCCTGCAATTTTTGCATCGTCCGCCGCGTCGCGTTTCTGACCTCGATTCCGCTTTGACGCCGTTCGGCCGACCGTCGGATTCATGGATGATAGCCAGGGAGTATATGTATACATATGTACATAACGGGTCTGTCTGAAACGCAACACTTGAAAATCTTTTTATACGGAGGCGCGGGCGACGACGAACTTTTCTAAGAAGCTGTTTCTCTGGAGAAACGTGGAAAGGATAAGGGGGCCGTTAAGTGTATTAGCCATGGTTCTTCTGGCAAACAGAAGCCGTCCTCTCGACCGCTTTCCGGAATCTCTATTGTAAAAATATCCAACATCGAAGATGTACCTCGAGGCGCCTCTCTCTTGCTCTCTGTTTAAAGATACGTATACCTCCGCGGACGCATAGATTTGGTAAACACGCGGCAGGGTCCTTTGCAATTTCTACGAACAAACATGGCATTGGTTGATCGGGGGAGGGAGACGGGAAATGGGAGGAGACGAAGATAGAAAATCGATCGAGCAATAGTCGAGAATACAGGCTGGACGTTTGCGAAGGAGGAGCAGTTCCGAAGCAGCTTCCTTGCCCGGTTTCGTTTAACGATCGCTGAGCGAAATCTGCACCCTTTTATCGGTGTTTGTCGAACTCTTGTCACACGGTTCCTGTCACCGGCGTATCGACGAGAATCGAGCGGGCCGATTCAGAGTTAATTCCATAAGTGGTTGGTATACATTCGAGTGGACAATTATCCTTTCCAATTGGCGACAATAGTCTCTGACAGCGAGAAAAGGGAGACCAAGAGAATGGACGACAAAGCGACGATGGAAGTGAGAAGAAGAGAGAGAGCACGTCGGGGGTTGGGCAGGGGGTGGTAAAATTCCATTGCGTCGAATCGCATTGAAACCCGCTGAAAGTTTCCTCGCTTTATTTCCTCCTTGCTAAACTGCTCACGTAGAATGAATGGATAAAGAAGCGAAGGAGAAGAAGTATGTAGGTATGTATATGTAGGTACGTGCTATCGCGGTCGAACTGTTTCGCGCAATTTCGCACTGGTTCTTCGTCCTGGACACTCTCGTCGTCTCGATTTCCTAGATGCGCCGAGGCACGCAGCCATCGAAAGTTTAATTATTGAACGATTCTTCAAAAGTTTCGCACTTTTCCGCCTCGGCTTTCTTTCGTCTCGGCCGCGGGTCGACTCGTTTCCGCGCGGAGTCTGCGCTGTTACATAACCGTAACAAGGTTGAAAGCCGCGGAGCATGCTCGGAATACGTCCGTGATTCGTTCGAGGAACGTGGCCACGCTCCGACCAAGATTTTCCCATCGAGCAAACTCCGTTCTCTAAACTCGTTCGGCAGCGATAGACGGAACGATGCGTTTAGTCGATAGAAATGTTTCTGCGTCCATTTTCGACAGCGGTGCTCGAGGAAGCGTCTTACGTCAATGACAACCCCGAAATTATGGTTTTGCCGATTTTCTTGCGAAGCACGGAATCGCGGGGCAGTCGTTGGTTGGCGAGAAACGCGAAACGATTCGGCGATACTGGCCGATTGTATGCCGGCCAGTGAAATCGGTTTTCGGGGTCGCAACGATCATCGGTTTCCGGATGAATATCGAGGCGCAGCGAACTACGTATTTCGCAGAGAAATCGCGGGCACCGGCTGTCTCCTTTTTCCCAGTATAATCGAAAATGAAACGGGACCATCGAGCGTGTTTGCTCCGGCTAGTGAACCGTTGTTAGAAATTAATTTGGCGAACAAATTGGTTGTGCCGATGCATGATTAAACTCTCCCAGGAAATTGGGTAAGCGTTACGAAGATTTCGCTGTGGAGGCGACACGAATTTGTTCCGGGACTGTTATGAAACTCCTCGGCTATTCAGAGTTTCTGTGTTAAATCGATCCTGAAAATTGAATATGCAATCGACCCACCGAGGCTCGTTGTCGGTCCAGTTCGATGCTCGATGACCCGATTGCTTCGCGAGTTGTCGCGCGACTATTTATTAGCGCATCCGTGGCCGACGTTCCGAAGTTTTTCTTCGACGATTATTACCCGCCACGTTCGACGCACAATTACGGCCTAGCCAGAGTACTTTGACCCCGACATCGATTACAGAGGAGAACGCGGAATCCTTGCAACCTGACGCGGTACGCGTTGTCCTCGCTCGGCTCCGATTGGCGAGAATCTCGCCCCGTGAACTCCGGAGCGAAAAGCACGAGCGGGAGCTTTTTATTTCCTGTGTCGCGCGACGCCCCCACTCGACGCAGCGCCGGTCTTGTTAACTCTGTGGGGAGAGCTCTCGTGGCGAAAAGGGGTGACTGTCCCCGTTTCGCCTGCCCCTTTTCGGTGCACTCGTTTTGCCAGGATCGAAACGCGATTAATAAAGATACCGCGATAACCTTTAATGCCCCCCTGCCTAAAGTGAACGCACGTCGGTCAGCGTCCGTGTTGGCACGCGGCTCCGGGCTTTGGTAAGTCAAGACCGGAGTGAACGCGCGTGGTCGTGCTGCTTGTAATTACAGGTGAGAGAGAATGATAGGCACGGGTCGCGCCGCAACGTACGCTATGGACTCGTAGTAATTAATCTGTCGCCGCGATTATCTGTTTTCAGATAACAGGCATTCGCGGCCAACGATAGCGGTGATAATTAAACCAGCCGTAAGACGGTCCGCCGCGATATCGAATTACGTATTGCGCGTCACGATTTTCCCTCGTCGAATTAAAAGGAAAGATTCCTCCCTCGTCGACTCCTGGGGTGGGTCGGTTCCCCCTGTGAAACGAGCGCGCGACCCTTTTGGCCTTTAAACGAGGAAAATCGCTTCCGGCGGGAAGCAAAAGTTTTCTCCTACGCTTCGAAGGGACGCCGGATCGGCGTCGCGCATTCCTCGAGAGAATTGAACTGCGTGTCGACGGATTCAGACGCGCGTGCTACGTATCTGGTGGCGAAAGCCTTGCGGTTAATTCGAGCACAACCGAGTAGCGGTGCGTAGCCCTGCGAGATAGGGCGCGAGTGTCGTTAGGAGGTCGGGAATTAAAAGCGGGGCCTCTGGTTCGCGCATTCACCCCCGTTAGTTCCGGGGCAATCGTCGGAACGCTCGTTTCACGGTGACGAGTTGTCGGGAAGGTGTAGAGCCTGTGGCGAGAATGATTCCCCTTAGCTGCGCGATTACGTTACGGCCGTTGTCGGCGCGTTCGAATAAAGATGCGACCGTTACCGGGGGCTAAGAGGGCCCACGGAGCTTACCCCCGGAGACGCGCGACTGGGACGTCGAGTTTGAACGGACTCGAAGGTGGATGGAGCCCGAAGAAGGGGCTGGTGGATAGCGGGCAAGGGAGAGAGAAGGAGAGGGCGCGAACGGAGTTTGCGGAGAGGCGTGTAGAAGAGAGGGAGGACGGAGGTCTCATTAGGAGCTCTAACGACCCGAGTGCAGTACTCCCATCCCTATCGTTCTGAATCACCTCCCCCTTTCCTAGCTTGCTTCTCTTCCTCCGACACACGAACGTCGACTTGGCACACACAGCGACTCTTCCTAGGGTTCCTCGTGTTCGCCTCCGCCTCCTCCTCCTCCTCCCTCTTTGTACGTTGGTTCGCGCAACCCGAATCTGAAAGTCAAATTTCCTCGTGGCAACGGTAGATGTCGTGCCCCTTCTTCTGCATTTCACCCCGTCACTCTCTCTCTCTCTACCCTTGTGCCTTGTCCCTCACTTTATTCGCGATGCCCTTTGCGCGTCCCACCATGCTCCGACGTATCCTCGTGGCCACCCCCTAACCATTCAGCCCCGGCAATAAAACTGATAACATCATCGGGAATGTAATTACGCGAGAGAGGATGAAGCTGTGGCTAGGGACGTTGGATCGAATTAAGAGGATACCACCGCTCGACGGCTGGTCACTCACTTTTGCTTTTCACGCCAGCCCCCCTGCTCGAATTCACGCTACGCGATAGGTATGTATACCGATGCCCGTGGGCCGCTTTTCTTATTCGATTGCGAGAACGTTACTCGAGAGCACTTGTGCTCTCGCAGGTCACGCAGTCTTATTTTTCTATAGCATCGGCACAGACGTAAGTACGAGGAGCATGCTTCGAGGAAGCGATTGATTAAACTCGGGAAATATTCTGTGCTCGCAATCAGTCGCGCGGGAATAAAATCGCTACCATCGAACCGCCTGGAATACGGTTACACTCGCAAGGAAGCACCTGGCTCCGGAATCGAGAAATGATTTCGAATAATGGCGCGGACATATTTCGTTACTGAGGCGAAGCTCGCGTTTCCGATTCCACCGACTCGGAGACTTGTTCGTCCGGAATGGAACGAGGATTTGCATTTCCGTTGTTATCCGTAAAGAGAAAACCGACCTTTCCGTCTGGATTTTCCAGCAACGACGCACCGAATTCGGTGGATCGAAAGTTTCGAGGAACAATTACTCCTTCGACCGATCTGTTTAAGGGTAGATCGCGGGAACGGGAGACGAATGTTCGAAGCATTCGACGAAAGCTAGATTCGAATTGAAGACAACGCGGCGGGGAGTTGTCGGGAAAATATAGGTAGGGTGTACCGCAGGTAGAGTAATTAAGCGGGAAGAGCGATCGACGCGTCCCGAAACTGTAGCGAGTCTTCGTTAAACGATCGTTTCGCCTAAAGTCACGCGCCTTCTCGTTTCGCTGCGCGTTCCCATTGCGAGCAGTATTTTCGCCAGGTTACTAGTTTCGAACAGGTTCGATTATACTACCGTCGGACGCAATCGAGATGCAGGGCCAACGCGACCCTTGAAATCACCGCCTGTTCGGAGAGATTGGTTTCCGCTAGTCCACCGTGTCACCCCAATAGATATTGTGGTATCCGACTCGAAACTTTCGTCTCGACTCTATCACCGACGCTTTGGCGCCTCTCCCTTTCTCGTCGTTACTTATCCAGTAATGGAGCACGAATCGATTTTCATTTAGGTAGATTGCCGTCGACGACGGACTCGGATCTCCGTTCGATAAAATTAATTGATTCGACGAGCGGCAGTTTCGTTGCTCGAACGTCGCGCTTTGTGGCTCCATTTTCACCTGCGAGCTGAACCAGCTGCGATCGCGGGAAAATGTTTCTGCGATGCAATTGGGGCACGACCTTTAATTAGTTCGTTTACGAGCGAGAGGTACATTTGCAGAGACACGAGGTGTTGAACAAGATATGACTGTTTATCGCCGGGGCTGCACTTTCGCTGCGCTATTGGTGTTTCGCAACGACGCGACGCGACGCGACGCGACGCGAATGCTTGCCGCCGGATAGCCGCGTGAACCCAAGATAGCATTCCGCCGACCCATCGGTACACGTTCGAACGAATCACGGTAGCTGTTAGTGGTTCGTCGACTTTCTCATAGAGCGACCAGCGCGAAGTGGGATGTCGACTACTCTTGAACGAAAACGTTTCGAGGAGTCACGAGCCGGAACGTTGACGCCCGGGGCACCCGCAGTATCGCGCGATAATAAATTTCCATCTCTCGAGCGTCACAAAAAACCATATCCTGCTGTACAATTATTTTCGGTGCCGCCGCGCCCCTGTCGCGACATTTGCTGTCCAGCCGCTTAATTGTCCTGGCACGATAAGTGCAATGGAAAAAATGTGGGACTCGGTTAGAGCAGGACGCAACCCGACGGCCGCTTAACTCGAATCGTTCGACCATCAGCGAACGGTGGTAGTCGATGCGATCGGCGGAGAAGTTAATATAGCTTTAATTACGCTCGAAACGAACTATCGTACGGTGATTCGTGCAGTTAACAATACGAACGGGCAATCGTTTCGGTGAACGCGGGACCGGCTGCGGTCGTTGCTTTCACCACGAACGACAACGCGTAACTCGTTCTAGGTACAAATTATCACTGGCTGTGCAACCGCCAAAAGAGCCGCGCACGACACGCAGGCGAGTAGATTTAATTTAATTATGGGATTTCATAATTAACAGCTCTCATTACCGTCGTGATTGCATACCACGACACCGTAGCCTCGCTTCTCCACTCGGTTGCGCGGCGCGAAATTTCTCTACGCGCAGAGCGGCGTTTCGATTCACTGGGAAAGTTGAGTAGCAGCATCACGCGGTGGACGACGTTTAACGTTACAGCGGTCCGTTCAGGTTTACGGTCCTGGCATTCGGATCTTTTACGTTAGACGACTAGTAGCATTCCAAATGATTTTCATTCCCGATGGATGGATGGAATGTCTTCTCAATTGGCGTCGTAACGCGAGCTTTAATACGAGCGAAGCGCAAATACGAGGGCAGCGCATAGCGGTGGACGATTGTAGAACGCGCTGATTAATTTAAATGGATTTGCTTGCGAAATCGGGTTCACGGCGGCAGTCCTTCCTGTTTTAACAACTTTAATAATGATTCCGTGAAAGTTAGCACGCCGTTTTCGCGGTCGGTTCATAACGGCCCCGCAGTGGTAATAATAATTAACAACAACGGAGGTTATTAACGATAACGCGATTAATGCCGCGGTTATCGTCAGGCCGGTCAGCCAGTGTTTCGACCCGCGCCGGTTTGAGTGATGGGAAAATTGCATTAAGCGTACAGCCGGTCGCGATACCGCCTGCTGGCGCGTCGTTAATATCGCTTTTAAGATATTTAAATTTTGCATTAAGCTCGTTACCTCGATCAGGTCGCGTTGACAAGGAAGTTGCAAGGAAGGTTGCCTTCGCGGCGTCGACCCTGACATACACCGGAACGGCCGACCGATCTTGCGACGCTTTGATCACGGCCGCGAACAATGAGTCGCTAATTAGGACGATACCTGGCTCGGAAGCCAAACGGTCGTCATCGCGCTTGGAATTTCGCTACGGTCGCGACGTCGAGCGTGCCAGAAAATTCCAGTCCATGGAGGAGCGCCGTCGAATGCGCGAAAAGAAACGCGTTCGTCGTTGTGTTCGGAGCGATAGATTCCTATTTCGCTTCGCCCCCTGGTCTCGATCATTCCCGCGATGCTTAGAACAGCAGCGAACCATTAATTAGAAGTCGAAGCCTGGGTCGTTGAACGATATCTAACGGCTGGCGAAATTTCAGTCACGCGCTTATTCGCGTGCGCTAATTGCCCGGGCAAATCGTGGACGTGTGAGTGGCGGGAGGACGACATTATGCGCTTTGCCGATCAGCCTGCGCGTCTCGTTGATCGACGTTCCCCTCGCGCGTGCCGAATTTCGAGTGCCGGGCGACGGTCGTAGGTCGTAGGTCGTTAGAGGAGAGGAAAACTCGGGGAAGAAATTTCGGAGCGCGAAATTGTCGGCGGGAGAGGTTCTCTTTCATCGCTTCGGGAAGCGTTTCTACTACGGAAAAGGAATTTCGTTGCTGTCGCCGTTTGTGAGTTCGAGGTCGCACTCGAGGCGTGGTCATCGTCGGAAATGCGAGGACGAATTTGCAAATCGAATTCCGATGTTGCATGCATTTTCGGCGAGCGCAACGGCAACTCAATTTCTCTCTTGCTGACTGTTTGGCCGTCGACTTTGAAAATGTTACTTTCCCTCGGGTAGAGCTTATAGAATCCGCGCGGGGCACGGGTACATAGGTCCGTGCATACGCATATGTACACGCACGCGTTTCTTCGAAGCTGAACGAGGAGAGACTTTCGCTGGGCGGCATATAGAGAATATAGAGGAAGGGCGCGGGGCGAAATTGGAGCGGGGGCGTCGTTGACACAGGTGACGATGACCGGATAGAATCGTAGACGTTTGAGTGGCAGGAAAACGACATTAAGCGTTACGCAAGCCGGTGCGCTCCGTTAATATCCGTGATCGCACCCGAGCTCGCTTAAACATTCGTCTCGCGCGTCGACGGCCGTCGAAGGTAATAACACGGCAGCTGCGGCGTCGCTCGTGCAATAATAATTTTCGTCGCGGCTTTACACTCGTGCTCGTTTTTAAAGCAACGCCCCGACGAACGCCATATTTCCATCTTTCTTCGCCCATTGTGTCTCAGCCGACAAACTTGTCACTCTCCTTTTCCTCCGTTTCGCGCTTTTCTTTTCGCGGGGATCTCTCATTCCATCAAGCTGGGCGGTGGCGCCCAGTGGCAGAAATCGTTAGCTGCTTCTGGTACTTTTTTAAGAACTTTCGACCACTCGCTATGCTAACAATAGTGGAAAACTATGATCGGTCTGGTCACCGATCGAAGCTTCCCAAATCGTGCTTTACTCTCGTGGTCATTGCGAAAAAGAAATTCACGGAGGAGCTCGTCCACGTGCCGGCTGATCGGAATTGTGGAAATTCCATCGTCGAGAAAGTGTACTCCATTTTGATTTCTCCGCACTGACGGATCCACCGGTAATGCCGTCGCGATAACATTTTGCGAAATGTATGTCCGATGCAGGTAGAATTGGATCGCTTTGCAAGGGCACGAAATATTTTTCGATCTTTCATTTCCTGCACCGTTCCCATACGAGGTGGCTGCATACCGAGGTTCGGAGATCGCCGCTCTATAGACATGTATTTATGGCGGAATTTCTCGGATGGAAACTCGCATACGATAAGCTTGAAAAGCTATTCGCCAGTGTATGGACGCTCGCATACGGTTCCAAGTGGCGTACGAGTGACCCGTGCTCGTCAGCCCTCGTAATCCCTTCAATATTCCTTCCGAGTTACTTCGCTGGAAGTAATCCCACCAGGATTATACTGAAATAATCGCAGATCGAACTTTACGATAATGCCCAAAACGAATTTGGCAGCCTTGGTGGTTCCTGTTCCCGTCCGTTACTCGTTCATGGAAGTCGTTCGTCGATTCTAACTGCTCGCAGCAATTTTCCGCCGATAATTAGCTAGTACGATATTTTTTGGCTTTTAGACAAGGTCTCTTTCGCAACGTCAACTCCATATTTCGGCTGTATTTCGTGCAATAGGCGTCCCGAAATTGCCCCACTATCCTATTCAATTGTCTAAAAAATGTCTGACACAATTGTCCCGTGGCACATGCGCGCGGGGCTCGAACAAAGGTAGCTCGTTTTAGTCGCGGAGGTCGGTTAGCAAGGACAGAAGAGATTATGTTTGCGTCAAAGGAACCGGATACAGGGACAGGCGGGTCGTGGCCGATGAGCAGAAAGAGGGAAGAACGTCGGGTTTGGCGTTGGTTCGTACTGTACGGGGCGCTTTTCTCGTTGATTGCGGAGGGAAACGAAATTGCTACGATTCTGTGGGAATCTCAATTGAAATGATGTAGAACGTAATGCCGTCGCGCAGCGCGAAAAACATTTGCAGCCGTCGCCGGAAAGCAAGTTGATAACATTGATCACGGCCACCGAGGATCTCGAACGTCCGGACAAAAGTCCGAGATATCTGGAGCGCCGATACAGCCGACTTTCTGGGCCAATACTGAAAGACGTATCGCGACCGACTCCAGCCAACTTTGCCGCAAGCAATACGCGCTATAAATGCTCGTATTACGCGGACCTGAAGCGTGGCACATCGCGCGACCAATTCAGGCCAGAATCCACCGTTGGCTCCGGGTCTTTCAGCCGCGATACTATGCGACCGTTCTCCCAGATCAGCGAGCGAGCAACCTTGCGCGCGATTCTGCGCACAGATGTTGAAGCCGAGATATTCGAGGCGGCCGAAACTCATTTTTGCGAATCCCGTGCACACCGAGGCGAGAAGCATCCAGGACGAGATCAAGGTGAAGAAGGGATCAAGGGGGACGAGGTGTAACGAGAGGGACAATAACTTCCAACATTCTCGCGGATGAAAGCAGCGTTTATTACCTCCTGGCACAGACGCGACTCGCGCCCTCCTGCAATGGATCGCGGGTAGCGTTTAATAAAATTAATTCTATTTTTCCCCTTTTTTGATCCTCGGTTTCGCCGTCGCGTTTCCTACCGTCGCAGATGAGCCCCGCTTCATTTCTCGGTGCCTCGGTGCCGCGCTGCCTTTACGCCCGCTCGTTTTCTTTCTACGCTTGCACCATGACATTATTGCATACTTCGTCGCGATAAATCTTCGCAGCTTTCGGCCTGTCTCGAACTCGTAATCGGGCTACGCTTGAGAACGGCCGTTTAAGAATTCCGCGATTTATCGTGGATGGGAATTCATTTATGACCATCGCTCGGTGTCTCCCCGAGCGTACGTAAGCGCGAGTCACGTTAGATCAAAATGCGGCACGTATACGGTTATCGAGGAACGCGATATTCGAGAGAAATAAGAACCGAGCGGCTGGATAAGCTGCTGGATAAGCGGCGCGATAAAAAATTGCAAAGCGAGAGCGAGCTTATCGCGGCCGTTAACGAAAATCTCGTAAGCAGGCCATTATAGCCCAAGCTAGAGCGCGGAGTATTCTTTAGAATTGCAAACACGGCTTCATTATGGAGCGGAAACTCGGGTGCTATGTCAGATTTACGCGAATGTACAGCCCGATGCAGACGCTGCCTTCCAGAAATTAGCCACGTAGATCGGAGCAAAGTTCCGAAACTCGAGTCAGTTATCCAACATTAGCATCATTCACCGGTTTTACTTGCTGTCAAGAAGGCGGCTATTCACCGATAGATTAACGCTCGAGCGTCACGATGCATTTGGATCTATTTTGGGCGAAATCGATTACTCGTGTTTGCGGTTTCCCTTTAACGGCAAAGAGGATCGCTCCAATTTTATCTCTTCGGCAGACCGTTAAGAGGACGGGCTCCGTTGAAGCCCGACGAATGCGTCGAGACTTCCGAGACAATCCTCGTCCCTTCCTACTCGTTAGAGCTTCATTTCAGATAACAAGGGCGTTATCTGTAAACAGACGGGTGAAACTCGAAGGAGCGGACCGCCTCGACGCCATAAAGATTCGTCAGCTTAAAATCTTGGCCTAATTAGCGACACTTCCGTAGCCCGGCATCCTCCTCGTTTTATGGTCTCCCCCGGAGCTCGAGCTCCGCTTTAGACGAGCTTGCAAACTTGTCTTGTATGTGGGTCTCGGTTCGTTTCGGCCGTCTCGCAAGGATAGAAACGGCGAAAGGAAGGCCGAGGGAGGAAGCGAGCTCGGTAGCGGATAGCTGGGTGCTAATTATCAAGATCTCCCTCCCTATCGTCGGCGAAGTTGGCTGCAGGGAACCGATTACATTGGGACGTGAGCATTACTAACGGCCCTTATTGTCAAACGGCGACCCTCTTTACGCGCATCGCCCTGCGGCACGGAATTTCTCTTCTACGTACATGTACGTGGAAACCGCGATCGAAAATCGGCCGACTTTGCAGGACAAAAGTTTTACGGCCGAAACCGAATGATCTACTCTGCTAGCGGGGAACAAGCGCGTCAGAATCTCTTTGACGTTTCGCTTCGAGATTTCAGGAACGTAGCCTAGAGCTGTAGCGCAATTCTGCGGAGACCGCGGAGACATCGCCAGCTGTTTAGAATGCAACCGTGGTTAGCGTCGATCCCACCGGTCCTCTTCGGAGCCTATCGTCCCCGGGTGCTTCCGCTGCAAGCATCGAGAGTCAAGTTACGTCGCTAATTGATTGGCACGTCTCTATTGCAAGAGAGAACGAGAGGGTGGCGCAGCTCCCTGTCGTCGTGCATATATGTATGCATATACGTACATTTAGCATACTCAATGATTGGTCGCCGGCTTATTACCATTGAAATAGGCTCGCGTGTCGCTACTGCCGCTATCCCAAGTCGCGTGACAGCCCTGCTCGGGCTTCGACGCGCATAATAAAGTTCACTGTCATACTTATTCACCGACGTCGACGGCGACTACCACCATCCGCCACGCTATTCTCGTTCCTCCGAGCATTCTGCCTCGTGGCGATCTACACAGTGATTCGAAAGTTTCCCAGGAGTTTGGAGAAAATGTTCGCTGTCGAGACAGCGAACTAGAACGCGTTGATGAACGCGGCAACAGAAACGCTTTCCTTCCGTCCAAGCGATTACGGTTGCTCGAACTGGCGTCCGAGCCGTAATTTTTCTTGCCGATCTTCCGCAACACGCAATTCCGAGGCAAAAGTTCCGAAATATCTCAGCTGTCGAACGTCGCGCATTTCGGTCGCCGAAGGTGAAACAGAGCGAACGCGAAATTTGCGGAATGGACACGACGTTCATTCAACGAAGCAGACAGTTTTGTAAAAGGGGAAAAAAAGAGAGCACGGCCGACGGATGGACGGGCGGAGATCCTAGATTACCAAACGTTTTCAGCGCTGACGCGAATTTCCTTCATTTATTGGAAGCTCGTTAATGGGTATCAACGATAAATCGTATCGGGCTCGACGTCGCGCCGCGGTGTTATAAAACGAAACCCCAGCGACAGCATTCGATCGCCTAGCTCGTACTTGGGGAACGTTGCAAAGAAATAAGCGATAGCGTTGCCGAATAAGTTCGGGTGGGCCGTCCTCTTCGAATTGTTTCACAATTTCTGAATGACCGTTGCGCAGGGGCGATTTTCCGAGGACCTCGATTGGTTGTTCCCATGGACATTCCAGTTGGTGCTCGGGACGTTCCGAGAATATGTACATAATTTGGACGGCAGGCGTCGTGGTTCATAATCTCGAGTGCCTCGACCATTATCCGCCCGCATGTTTCCGAACGTCGAGGCTGACGCATCCTTGTCGCTGTTCGATGGACGCGATAAAATGGTTAACGATCGGGCAACCTTCTTGCCAAGATTCCTGCAAGTGGCTTTACGTTTTACGCCGAACTACGAACTACTCGAGGTTACAATTCCGGGGGTAGCTCGCAGAGGATTTCGAATCGTAGAAAATCTCTTTGGAACTCTTGTGTCGCGAAATCCAAATGAATTTGCCGAAAATAATACACCCGCGCCGAGTCGGTCGTGTTCATTGTCGCGAAATTCCACGGACCGTTCGAGCTCTGGGGCAGACTCTCTTGACATCGACGCTGACGCGGTAGAGAGGTTGCTCCGAAACGGAAGGTCTCTCAATCACCGTAGGCGAGAAATGGAAATTGATAAAAAAATCATTGCGCTGCTCGAGCCGCTAATTGCGCGTGCCTTGTATACAAAGGGGTAAGGGGCGTTATGTAACGGCGTGTTCGATGACGCGCTTTCAGTTCACCGATCGCGTATGCGATTCTAAATGCATGCGGCGTCGCGCTGGGCCAAGCGGTACGTCGCGGGATATGCATCGCGTGGTTACGAATCGATACAATTACGGCATTCGAGAGTTAACTCTGATGCAAGCCGACGCGATCCGTCCTATCTGCTCGACGCCCGGAGCCAGACAGGTCGCTTCACCTTTTCTTCTCTTCGCGTCGCTTTCTGTTTCCACTTGGCGGTGCGGAAGACGATCCGGCGTTCCGCGTTTGAATAGCGAACACCGTTGCGGTATACGTGCACGTAGCCATACGTTCAAAAGGAAGGAAGTAAACGCGCGATCGAGTTGCATCGTGGTAATACGAGCTCCGACTCGTTCCCTGCCGCGGCTCCAAAACCATCGCCCCTTTTCCTTGCTTCTTCTCCGCCTCTCTTTCGTCCTCTTTTTCTTCTCAGCTCTTCCCAGCCCTTCCCTTCCATCCCCTGCCATCCCCTGCCATCCCCAGCCCTTCCTGTCGCGACCCTTCCCCGTTCCTGTCCTCGCGCTTCAACCATCGGCTCTAACCTCGACGCTGTCGCCCTATCCCGCTTCTTTTCTTCGCAGCTCTTGTTTTTCTGCACCGGTACGGCCTGGCGTCTCCATCCGCTCGTATGTCTCTCTCCCGTGTCAGAAACAGGCGTAGATAAGAAGCACGCTTTACCATTTGGGTCAAACTAGTCCACCATATGCCGCGCCAGCCAACCGCGTTACTCCGACCGGAAACGTCGCGGAAACGAGGTCGCGACCTCCTGTGGACAGCCTCTCACCCCTTGGGGGCCTTTTAAACGCCAACCAAAAGGGGCGCTCGACTGGGCCTAAATGCGGGCTACGTTTCGATTCGCTTTCTCGCCCTCCTTTGTTTTCTGCATAGCGAAAGTTGTCGCGCACCTTCGAGCTCAATTTTCCAGACTCGCGTAACTTTTCGCGGGCCTGTATCTTTATCGCAGCCTCGAATACAATATTCGAGAGGGCGCGCGCGTGACCTTTGCCCGCGGCTTTGTCGACGAACGGGAAGAAAATTATTCGTGACCTGCATTTTGATGTTTTACACTCTCTCTCTCTCTCTCTCTCTCTCTCTCTCTCTCTCTCTGTCTTCCACTCGCGTCCGCTTCTCTGTGGTTGATCGAAATGGCGGGGCGATCGAATTAATAACGGGAGAACGATTTCGGCTGATCGGACGTCGACAAACATCGCCACGCTTTGCTGTGGTCGAAGCCTCTGTTCGCCAATTGTTCTGTCAGCCAGGGTCGGCGATAGCTTCTCGCGAATAATATCGCGATAAATATGGTAATTTCGAACGCAATTTTATGCCCACGGTTCATCATCGCCCTCGTAGAAACCCATCTTCGTGGGCGAGCGTCGTTCAACCGGATATTCCCTGGTGGAAGACACGGTTGCAAGAAATTTGTACAGCCGGTAACTATCCGCAAAGGCAGCAATAAAAGTTCTTGCGGTGTGTAGCAGCGAGAATGAGTTTTGCGCTTGTATCATCAATGCCAGGTGCGAATTACTTTAGAATAGGTACCCCTCGCTATGGAACGAACGATTACGAAGTACATACTCGTTTCAAGGTGCGTACGCTCGCGTCCAATTGTTCCGATAAAACACCACCGTCAAATTCCTGCCGTCTATGCTTACTAGCGCCATGTGCGGGGTCACGAAGTGCATTGATTTCGGAGACTATTAGCGAGTAACGTGAAACTATTAGCCCCTGCGTTTGCATTCTGCCAGTATAACCGGAGCCTGGCACTACTAACACGTAACTTACCGTGTTGCATGCGGTTTGTGTAATTTAGAGGGTTGTGGACTCGTATCATACTTCCGCTATTAATACCTAAAATGTTCATATTAGTGCCTGGCGATTATCGATTTTCTTCGACGTCGAGTGGTCCACACCCATCGATACCGGTATTCCACAATCAACGAGTTTTTAAAGTTGAACTCTCGACCTAGTTCCCGTAAAGAGTATGTATTTCGCTATTGGCGAGAAACTAAATCTACATCCATCCAAGGCAACGGGCTGCGGAGTCGCGTCGTCCAAGATCGCCGCTCCCCGTTTTTGCGATGACGTCGTTATCACCGAAACAAAGTATGTGCATAGAGCTCTTTGCGAACCGAACGTAGAGAAAAGGAGATGCGCGCGTCGCGATGCCCGGAAGTGTGATATCTATGTCGGCATTAACTATAGCCAGAACAGGAAGACCGGATAGTGGATGAAATACAGCGGCGCGTAATCGAGGCATGTATTAAAGGCACAAATATATCAACGGTTGATTCGGCCAATTATTTATCGAGTTTGTGCCAGCCACAATTCTCGGTCGCGGACACTAGTATCGTGGAATTGCGTGTCGGAACGTCGATTGTCTGGATTTGTCGTGAGAGACACGCAGTTTCGGTAATTCGTTTCCTCTCCTTTGAACCCTCATTCTCATTGGAATCAAATGACAAAAGGGGGGTGGGGGATAAAAATTCGCGTAGAACGGACTCCCTGAATCGAAAAGGATAATTAATTAATTGCCATTGCTCGATCGATCCCATCGTTCGATCAACGCACCTCCGCGATAACGAATATACATATATTGACAGAATATATCGGCTTGGTCGTTACGCCGCGTCGAGACGAAAGTAATTAAAGTTTCGTCGCGTATCGGGGTGTATTAACCGCGACCCAAAATTTGTTTCGTAGTCGTCGTACGTGCCATTTACCCCGGTGCTAACCGTGTCCTAGGCCGGATTTCGCATAGTTTAGGAAAGTCCCCATCGATATTGCGAGAAGCGGTACGGTAACCAGAACTCGTTAACGTTTGTGCGCTATGCTCCAGATATCGTTGCCTTTCGTCGGGAACGGCTGTGAATAATCGTAATTATAAGCTGACGCACGACTGTTTACAAGGCTCCGATTAACCTCGTGGTCGTATATCGGTTAGACACTCCAGCCGGTGGTAGCGGTCTTTCTTAATTAGTCGCGATTAATAGTTCGATCCCGGCAACTGGGTTAAACAATGCAACGGCTTCGCACGTCGCGTCGCAACGGTAAGTTTTAATCGAGCGAATTTATACCCCACGCTGAAACATCCTGCGGAGACGTTTGAATTCTGGAAACCACCACGGGTAAATAATTTTCTCGGGTTCGGATCGTTCCCGCGACGAATCGGCCAAGCCGAAAGGATTGATCTTTTCCGGCGCGCCGACGGATGTGTGCGTCTTGCGAAAATGTCGGAGGACCGGTGAGACAGAAATTGGGATAAAAGACGAACGGGTGGAGCGCGCGTATCGTCCGCCAACTCATTCTACGCGCGGCTACAATTTTTCCATTCCGGAAATCAAATAGACATCGCGAAAGGGACAGGCCGATAGATGAAACGGCAGAGGGAAAAAAAGGGTAAGCAGACGTCTGGTCGGGGATGGAGGCAGACAGAGAGCAGAATCCTTTCTGCGTCGAGAGAAAAGTTAATAATCTACCGTCGAGCGGTTGCAGCTGAATCTGGGCCAACTATTTTCATCCGCAACATCGCAAGGGGATTCATCAGTTAAAATGCTCAAACGGTAAAGGCTCGCGCTCCTTCTCTCTCAGCCACCCTTCCTCCCTCGCCATCTCCCTCTCTCCCTCCCTGTTCCTCTCGCCGATGGATTTGCGAAAAAGTAAAACCTTTCCAATTATCACTCTTTGATCAAAAATACTGGCAGCAAGAACCGGCATGGGCAGCGCGTACATGCGCTCTACCGAATTCACTTTCGGACGCGTAATAAAACCACGCAGAACTAATGTCAAAGAATAAGGCAATTAGCCACGGTCTCTGGCTGATTACATGAATATTAATTCCCCGCGCTGCTCGCTACTGCTGCGTCTCCCTTAAAAAAGCCACGGCGGAGGGGACTGTGTTCGATCCGATACGTTCACTCCGAACGACCAGCGGAGGAAACGTTCGAGGGAAATGCGAACGCTGGCCGAGCAGAGACGAAACGTACGAACGTAGAAGTAATCGAATGAAATTTGCAAATGATTTTTTTTTTCTTCCCTATCCGAATGTTTTCGCCACGCGGAGCCCCGCAAACTTTCCCGGCCTGCGCGTCGTTTCTCTTGTTTGCGGAATTCCATGTAACTTCAAGCGGAGTAGTGGCACTTTCCGTCAATTACCAGCACACAGTCGCCCGTTAATCGAGTTTTCCCCGGGCTGTTGCAACTTGGCGTTAATTCCGCGCGAATTTTCACCCGGGTATGCCGGAAGATGAGAACGGAGGGATAAATGTCTCTCTTTCGGCCAGTTCGCGGTTGCTGCGAGACGCGATATGTAGTTACCGAGGACGCGCTCGCGGCCTCGCCACCTTCGTAAATTGTTATCGACCGTACGTGGCCGAGGATAAATCGTTAACACGTCGCGGACGTGACTCGCCGCGTCGCAAAGTGGAGCCTGGCGCAGGCGATCGTTGTTCCAGATCCGGCTGTTTTCGCCCGCGACGATGTTCAAGTTTTCGGCGTGACCGATCGTAGGACAGAAGTGAGTTTGTTCGGGTCTCGCAGAGCCATCGACGGCGGTACATATTCGTGGAGTCGCGTCGCGTTAAACCTCTTTCTCTTGGCACGAGGAATCCGCTTGATTAAAACGGAATTACGCCGGGAGCGAGAATCGATCCGCCGATCTCTCGTCTATGGGAGTCCCGTCGAACTCGGTCCGGACTTTGTCGTAATTAATTTCGCCGCGTGTTGCCGTATACAGCTGGGAAAAAGTAATCTTCGTTCGCCGATGCCAAAAAGTTGGACGCTCTCGTGACTGTGGACGAGCGATTAACGGAGAAAGAAGGAAACGGTGTCAATGGTGGTCAGGCACGAACGCACGCCACCGTTCTGCTTGGTGATTCTTCGCCGAGTGTAGACGCGTAATACCTTTGCATTTCCCTCCTATTGAGACACCCATCGAAACTTTGCGGCAATTTCCACGGTCGGCCCTAAAGTTCGGCGATGGCTCCGCCGCCGCACACGTCGAGCTGTCCGTAATCAGGGCGAGGAAATATTGCCGTCGGGCCATCGCGAAGTCGCCGCCGTTGTCGCATGCTCACGGAAAGCTATCGAAAAATGTAATTTAGCAATTACAATAATTCCGTTCAAAAAGTGCCTCTTCATAGTTGCAAATGGAACACGGTCCAGCTATTTATCGTAACGTTATTAATTGCTTCGCGCTTAGAAGTTAGCGTCCGCAAAAGCAGCGAGGGATGATACGGTCGCCCGATAAATCGACCCTGTTCAACCGATTGCCTGGCTTTACCCTTGCGACGTCTGATTGTTAGCTCGCGTGTCAGCTTTATGCAATTTTTTGCTTCCTTAGTATCGATTCGGCCATTCTTGATCTGTCGAACATCGAGCGCGCACCGTTGCTCGCGAAGAAAGTACCTTTCGTAATCCGTCCGAGCCGGGAAGGGGATGATTGGTCTAGACGTACGCGGTCCGCTCTCTTTGTATTCCGGAAGCGTTCTCCAACCGGCGGAGGACATCTCTAGGGAAAGCACGCCCGTGCTCCTTCATCGGCCCTGATATTATCCACGGCGAAACTTCGATACGCTTCTATCGTGTCGCGTATGTACTCCGACGTACATGCTATCGCCTGAGAAGCATCGATACATAGTCGCCTCGCGTCGCCAGGCACGTATAACATACGCTGCGCGAATCTACCAGCAAACCTGTGCAGCAGGTCTGAAAGCCGATTTATCGATGAACAGCTGGCCGACGGGTGGAGCCACGAAAGCACACCCGACCCTCCGCAGACTCATCGACGATAATCACCAGTAATCCATAGTACGCCAATTTAGCCGAAATTTTCTTGGGCCGAAAAGTGGTTTCGTTACTGCGAAACAAATGCTCGACGACCGTCGCACCCCGAGAATATTTTAATCCGGTGGCGTTGCCAAGTGTCGACTACTTACCCTCTCCGATGTTGAACCTTCTCCGAAACTAGCTTGCAACTAGCTCGCCCGTGTAACCGTAGCAAGAGGAAATCGAATAGAACTGCGGCAAACTTGGTCAGAGTTTTTCTCGCGTCCACAATGAACGATTATAGCTACCCACGAAAGGTGATGCGCTGGCGAAAATCTAACGGGCGGAGACCACTTTTATTCCCCGGTTTCCTGCCTCTGAAAACGGCGTCTTTTATGTCCGAGGGTGAGAAAATCGAGCCAAAGAGTACGCTATTTTGCAAAACTCGAAAAGCGGGACGAAGTTTTATAGCGGACAACTTCGACGCGCGCGGCGAAGCTCGAAGACTTTGAGAGGGCGAAAGAGGACGAGAGATATCTTGAACGCGATCGGATGGCAAGTGCCAGACTCGAGTCTAGGGTGGTTAAAAAACTTGCGACCGGAAGCGGGGGGTGAACATTGTTTCCTGGCCGTGTATTCGCTGCGCTCTTTCGAGGTCTTAATTACCATGGGCTCGTTGCGGTTGCGAGAAAAAAAATTCTTAAGAGCCGTTGAGAAATGTCACGGGACAAAAATAGGCCGCGTCCCTTTCGAGGGAGCTTTTCTTTTCACCTGCCTGCAGCCAAGAGCTGCTGGTTACGCGAAACTGGGCTGCATCGCCGCCAGTTACATTTTCGACGCGTATCCGGAATTCGCGCTTTAGAATCTTTCGGTTACCCAGTTTCGTCTTCCTTCCCTTTATTTTGCACGCGCGTTCCGGCGGTCCAACTATGATACACATCCGTGCACACATACGCATGTATGTCCGCTGACGAAGAGGACCCCGGCTGGCTCGCAGCGTTTCCTCTCCACCTTTAGTCCCCGGGCTCCTTCTTTTCGTCTACGACCTCCGTTGCTCGTCGATCTAATTCCTCGAAATTGTTTCCGGAGGAACGGCGAAGGCGAACTTCCATTTACTTTTTTCCGCCAGCACTTTTGCGTTTTGCCACCGCGAACAAATTTATACAATATTTTGTGAAGAAGTGGCAGAACCTTCGAATCGTTCGTGCGCTCCGATCCGGATTGTAGCAGGGGTACAACGTTGGTATAGATTTTCCGTCGCTGCTTCGAGGCTGAGCAAAAATAATTTCCCCGGCCAATAACGCGCGTTATTACGCGACGAATGATCTTGCCCCAGTTTTTTTTCCGTCGACGCTCCGGGAAGTTTACGCTCCCCTGTCCGAATCTCTCCGCGCCTCTCCCGTCCGGCGCTTTCCTTAATCTTTCTCATTTTGTTTTCTCGGGTCATTTATCAAGTCGCCCGCGTGACAGAAAAAGCAGCGCAGTCGGTGCGCGCTGAAAACGAACGTGACGCGGAGAAACAGGGAACGTAGAAGCAAGAGGAAAGGTGGCGGAGGGTGGGTTCGCTGGGGGAAGAGCGAGATGCACTTTGCATCTCGTCGGTCGTCGTCGGAAAAAGGACGGAACAGAAATTTTTACCGGCGCGACGTCGAGGCCAACCGTGCCCCAGCGAGGTTTTACCGCTCCCGGCTTTGCCTTCTCCATTTTGCTCTGTCCCGCGGCATTAATGGAACCGGGAGAATCAACGCGTTTGTGCCAATGGAACCTAATTTAACGAATACACGCACACCTCTCGCATCTCGCCCAAAGCTCGACGCCAGTCGCGGCTTTTTACGCGCTGAAACGCAACGCTTTCTCGTAGGGAATTCTTCGTCCCCGCCAGACCTATCGTGAATCGCGTTTTTGCCCTTTCTTTCGTTCTACATAATTCGGAGCACCGCCCTCGGGACCCGGCTGGATGATTTCTAATTTAATTCCAGCGGGTCCACGCGAGACGCACTCGGCGCGAGCATTATTTTTTCAAGGAAAATTATTTCCATCGAATATGTACCACAGACGTGATTTTCGTTTGGCCTTTTAACCGAGGGGCGCATCGCTGGTGCACTCTCGTGCGGTGAAAGCACCGCGTACGATTCATAGGTGCTGGCCAGTGGAAGAAACAGCGATGCAAAGAAGCGAGCGAGCAGGGCCACGGGGAATCGATCGGGGTAGCGAAGATTCATGAGTGTTGCTCCTTTATTTGCTTCCAAGCGCATTAGCGTAGCTTCGGGAAATTGATGTTTTTACGTCGGGGAAAGTAATCCAACGAATGGCCATGTACGCCGTTCCGCAATCGTCGAATAGCGGCCGGCAGAAACCGCTTTTTCTCTGCCCTGTAATGCAAAGCTTTTCACCGAGAATTCCTGCGAGTCGTTTTTTCCTCTCCCTTTTGCATCGTATCCGCGGCAAAGAAACCTTTTCTTCGAACGAAGCAAGCGGCGATGCCCAAGGAACCGGTCAGCAGCGTCCCGCAATTTCTATCGAGCATTCCGTAGGCATTGAACGATTTGTTCTCCCAACTACGTCGCATCTCGCCATCGGGGGTATCTGGACGTTGCGAGAGACGGCTCTTGGCAGTGGCGGCGTGGTCAACGCTGATAGCTCGTTAAATTTGCTATGCAGCGCGTATACCTAGAGTCTGGAGTATTTCGAAATGATCAGGAACCGCGGCACGTCCGCGCTCTCCTTTTTTATGCGCTCGTATATCGGTGAAAACGATACGAGTACCGCGATAATCCAGTCGCAAATAACGGGCCGTTAAACACGAGTGCCGGCGTAGTAATGAAGATAATCGAGGATTTTCCACGGGGGAGGATGATTTGTATATCTATCGTCGATTATTTAGCCGAATTGTAGATGCCGTGGACGCCGTGGACGCCGTGGACGCCGACACCGGCGACCATCGCGGTCGAGGCTTGCCAGATCGAAAAGCATGTTCGCGTCCAGACAAATAAATATTGATGCAGCGACTCCGCCGCGGCGTATCGGGATAATCGAATTTTGTACTAATTTGTCGATGCCAGTTGTAAATTTCTCTCGGCGAACAATCGGCGAGCGCACGGCGCGTACACCGCTCGTTACGCTCGCAACGATTTCATCGATCCAGGGAACGACTCGGCGCGACGCGACCACGGCTTTAATTATCGGGTCCGAGAAAACTCTGCTCGTGGAAGCCGTGCTCGACGGGGAAATCGAGCGAGAGGACAAGCGGAGAGATTAGAAAGCACGAGCGGTAGCCTCGTTTTCGTAAAGATAATTTTGTCCCCCGAAGAGGAAGCCCTGGGGAGTCTGGCGGGGTTTCCTTGAAAGCTGCCTTCTTCGTCTACCGGCACGAAACATTTACTTTATTTCAAAGAGCAGCTCGCGAAACCTTTTTCCTTTCAACGGCATTTGCGTTGCCCGTGCGCCCGAAACCCCATCCCCCTTCACCGATGCCTCTCGTCGGCTCGTGGAATTTACCCTCCTTCCGCCGTTCCGTTCGAGAGCGTCTTCTTTCTGATAGGATTTCGAATAATTTCGGTTCCCGCAGCCGCGTCCCCGACAATGATTTTTTTCGCGAACAAGATCGTCGCGCTTCCACGCTTGTCGTGGGACATTTCTCGCGGCTCCCCGCGTTGCGCCGCGCCGCTCGTAATTTGCCCTTCGGAAATGAAAGTTTTTCCAATCTCGCGATCCGCGAGACCAGAGGTAAGAGGCGGCTCGGTAAGTAGGTTCGCGGAAATGGCGTTACTGTCTTGGAAACATCGCCGAGTGTTTGTTAAATTGAATTTCGCGAAAGGGATCTCGTCGCTGGTATGCACGCCTGCAACGTGACCCCGAGACTTGTTTAATCTGCTCGCTGCACCGACCGCGGCGCAGCGAGCTAGCAAATACTTCACTTGCGTCGAAGAAACGGCCCTGCAAATTATCGGCAACGCGACCGGCTGAGTCTCCTAAAAAGTGTTTCACTCGCACGAACACGAACATCGAGAAGAGGTAAAAGCGCTCGTTTTTGTCGCAACAGTTCGCTCGATAGCGCAGATATCGTATCGGCCGAGAAAACGTTTTCCCGGCTGCGGACGAGACGTCGGGTAACAGTTACTCGACACTCTACTTCGCGGGATAAAGAGAACAGAGAGCACCGAACGGACGGTGGAAAAGGAAACAACGGTCGAGAAGGGGCGGGCAAAGAGGGGTGAGATTTCTCTTGATGCAGCCCGATTTACTTCGTCACGATTCTCCAAGGTCCCCGGACTTGCAACGCAATTCGAGAGAAAAGTCGTGGCATCGTTGGCAAGTATGCACTGGAAAGAGGTGGGAAGGGTGGACGTATTCGGTGTGGATGAAAAGAAAAGCACCGACTGTTGCGAGAAGGGAAATTGAAAACCGTGCGACGCGCTCCGGAACAAAGAAACGACTAAGAGATTGTCTTTGAGAGATGCTTCCTCTTTTCCGGGGAATACTTTTAGCGCCGCGTGGCACGAAAATTCCTCCAGTTTGCCACGATTTTTGCAAATGTGTTCGCGACGGATTTGACTGCATCGACCGATCAAATTGCTCGCGCGAAAATGGCCAACTTCTCTCTGATTAACCGCGAACTCGAAGTGTAGCGCGAGGAAGAGCAAACAAAGGGGAAGGGAGGAGAATGTAAACTCTGGAGAAACCTTTCACGGCCGAGGCTAGTAATTTCGTTGGGAAAAAGTTGGGCCAACGGGACTTTTCGGAAAAGGAAGATTATCGTTAACGATAGAAAACTCGAGTCAGAGGGAGCAAAAAAATCGGCGGCTCGCGCTCGTTTCGGCGATTAATTTGCGAGCGGGGCTCGTTGATGCTTCGCCCGCGTCTCGGTCTATTTAAAATCTTTTCTAGCGTGGCATTTTTATCTCTGGCTGACACCTGCAACAAAAGCCGACGCTGCCACCGCCACCGGTGCGGTGCAAACTGTAAAGGGGGTATTACTCATTTATTTGAATATATCGCGCGCACATCGCTGGCTTTTCGGGACGATGCTCGTCTTTTGTCTCGCTGGATTAACTTGATGCGCCGACATGCTCTCTGTGAACGGGACACTGCCTGCGTATTCGTTCGCAAATTTACGAGCGAAAAATTGCGACCGACGAGTGGAACGAGTTGCGGAAAGTGAAATTATTTGTCGCTCGAACCATGTCGCATTAATTCCCGTCAAATCTAATCGCAAGTGCATCGAACCAATTCTTATGCTTTCCGGCCACGAAAATGCAAATGCTTCGCAGCAAAGTTTCTAAAAGAAGAGACTCCCTCCCGGTCCTATAATATTTGGAGCCGGTCGTTCGTCGCGAATACAGGAAGACGAATTCAGCTGGGCTCGTGGGAAATTCAGGTCTCTTTTCAATTTCACCAGGCAGCAGGATAAAATATAAATTACTTTATTGGCAAACATCGGTCTTGCCGGAACAGGGCCAATTGTCGTAAAAAATGCGGCGAGCAGGGGCGAGTCGACGGTGCCGAAGATGTTCAGGCGAGCTGGTACGGTGCCAAACGTTGACAAACGAGATGCGCTCACGGTTCGCGCGATTCAATCCATTTTTTCTGCCTCTTCTCGCGACGGTTTTTCGTCATTGCTTCCGGAATACTTGAGCCATTCCTTTAGCTGTTCCATGGGTCGTCTCGTTATATGTTTTGGGATCGTGCGATCGTACTTTGCGTTCTATTTCCGAAAGGTGGGGGAGGCAACAATCACGGTAATAATTAAGAAAGCCGCGCGATACGCGAGCGCCGTACAGAAAATTGCAGTATCGACATGGCGTGGGTTGAAACATGGCAGCGCGGAAAATCGATTTCACGGGGGGATTTTCGTAGCAGTAGCGCCAAGATTCGATGAGAAAGGAGCTCTGGAACATCGGAACTCGTTGAGATTTCCAGAGATAGAACAGGAGCCAGGTAGGTATCGCCCGGGGAATTATCCTGGAATTTCTCGAGATCAAACGCCGTGACCGGGTTATTCGGTTATATTCGATTCTCGGTGCGAAGTTGGAAAATTTACGGTGTCCCCGGGGCGGCTCTCGCGCTCGCGCGCAGAGGTTTTGAAAATTCCGAGGGAAGAAGTTTGCCCGATATCCGTAGCCGAGGGCTCTGGGTTCGGCTGCACGTCGATTTCCAAGTTTTCCATCGAACTGAGAAACTTGCCACTGCCGCCGTCGAGCATCTCGAGATTTCTCCAATTTCCACAACGCTTCTCAAAGAGATTTACCAGGTGCGAGCGGAATGTATAATACGCGCAATAGGAACGACGATCGGACAAACATCGACGGTCTGTTAAAGTTTCGCCAGTTTCTGACGGGCTTGCCGCCCATCGTCAACTCTAACGGGGCCAAAATTGAAATACTTGCCGAGGTAATTGACGTTCTTTCGACGGCGACACGGGAACCACCGAGCACGACCACGCGTACGCGAACACGTGTATCGCACTCGCGAAAATTTAAATCCAGCGGGACCCTACGCGCTTTGGCTGCACAGCTGACCTCCGATGCCAGGATTCTCCCAGAATCTCTGGCACGCAATCTCTTGCCCGCCGCGGCGGCCAGTTTTTTTTCGAATACATACCACGAATGCCTGACGATTTTTCAAGCAGAAAAGTCGCGTCGACGGTGTCCGAGCTCCATAGCTCGAGTCTCGATCTCGTCTGCTAGAACGAGTGGAACTAGAAATGCCGAAGACCGCTGCACGATTTTCCCTGCCGGACGATATCTGAATGCCAACAGAATTAATCCCCTTAGCTGTGGCAACGTACGATCGGCGATACCACGAATATTCTCCTTTCACCTAACGACGATTTCTGAGGCTGCACAGTACACACACACAGAGAGAGAGAGAGAGAGAGAGAGAGAGAGAGAGAGAGAGAGATTTTATTGGTGGCGTTAACAACTCGCGACTCGTATTTTAATTAACTCTAATTCGAGACTAGGGGACCGCGGTTCGGCCGACGACAAAATGAAATAGTGTCGGAGGGCCGCCGGGAACGGTCCTCGCGAACGCTCCTCGTCGGTCTGGCCGTCGAAATTTATATCACTACCTACGGAGGCACGAGCACGTTCCGTATCACGAAAGCAATGTATGTATATATTCATTTGCACGCTTCCCAGTCGCTGCCGGCCCGTTTCTCCTGACCATTTAACCTGCTGTCGTTGCCCTGGATCGTATAACCCCCTTGTAAACGGTTTGCAACGATTTAGAGCGTCCTGCAACCCACCGACCGGCATGTGAAACTCGACCGAGGAACGTCACTTTCCACGCGGTCTTACTTTAACGTCCGCCCTCAAGGACCTAGCCTTATTCCGCTCGAAAGTTCGTCTCACAGATATTCCCGATGCTCACGATTAGCCGGCGTAAATTAATACCGCGTCAAGTGTTAGAAACGTCGAATACACCCCCGAAAATACCACCAGATTAATATGCAATTTTCCGAGTTATTTCATTATTTTTTGCGCGAGGACGAACGTTCTATGCTCCGAGAGTAGGTACGTAAATGCGTTAGGCGATGCGTATCGTTCAGTAATGCTGAGAATAACTTGGCTCGTGAACTATGCGACCTGCTTTGTGGGCGATTCGTCGGCCAATCGAGGGCATTGCTGTTGTTGTTCAATTAGAGCGAGAACGAACGAGATGTGCTTTCGAGTTGCTGCAGGAGTTTATGCCATGTCTGGTCCGCGGTAGATGAATGGCCGGTCACGCGAATATTAACACGTAGAAATAATTAATCGCGATCGCCGAGAGTTCGCGGACGCTATTTATTACGCGGCGAAGTGGCGTTTCGCTCCCGGCGCAGAATTTAAATAATCACCCCCGGAATTTGTTACCGCTTTTCGGTGACGTCGAATGATTCCCAACAATTTTAAAGCCAAGTGGAGCGCAACGTTTCTCTTCCTCGAAATTACTCGATCACGAGTTTCACGAGCGGAATCGAGCGAATGGAATTTGAATCTATTTGATATTCTTCGCAAATCGCGAGAAGAGTATCGCAATCGGGAGATATTGATTATGTAATTCAGGGAAGGACATTTAAGCCGCCACGGATTATGACAAATCCTTAAGGATTTTCGTGCGGTATAATCCTGTCAGTACCCAATGGGATAATCGTAGAGAGAGAGAGCGCCCTCGCCGCTTCTCGCCGCATTGCAAATTAAAAATCGCCTCGATCCGTTCTGCTTTTAGTGGCAAGCCCCAGTTAACACCTAACACGCGGTACCAACTTCCCTATCTCTTATCGGGGAGTACGCAATTCGTTTGTTGGCGCGCGACGCGAACCAAGGGATGCGTTATTTTTCTCGCGAATAATCAGTCGATGGTTGCACGGGCCTGCAAGCAAGCCGAAATTCAATTTCGCAATTTTCCAGCCTCGAGTATTCCGCTGGCTGTCGAGCAACATTACTTCCGACTCGCAACCCTCGCGAACCCGCCGTTTTCCCGGCAGTTTTGATTTCTTCGCTCGCTCTGGAACGGGTAGCTGGTTGTCGGGCATTCGTGACCCGCTTCCGCTTCTCGTTTCGCTCATCCCAGTCGACAAATTATGCGCCACGAAAAATTGTCCAAGCCAATTTCTCGCAGCGTACACCGAGAACTCGTGGTACGAAATTCCAGCGCCTGCATCGTGCCGGTGGTCTCTCGTGCATATTCGAGCGGGAGCTGGCGCGATAAACGTGTTCTCGTCTCGTTTCGATTCGTCTGCGCTTGGAGAACTTGGGTGTGGGTTCCCTTGAAGTGTTTGGAGCGCACAGAATTGGGGAGTCGCTGTTAAATTCATGTGCATTCCCACGCTACCCTTGGCCAGCGAACGTCGCGCGTCCCCTATGCGTGGCCGTTCTCGATGAAAAAGGTAGAACTCCGTCGTTGTTTCGGGGCTCCCCTTTGAACGAAAGTCTCGAAGGCGAGCCACGTATTCGTACGTGCGCATACAGAGAGATACGTGTAACTATAGGAGTAATCGGAGCAGCGACAGTAGCGCCGCGACGCGGCGGGTTATTGATCGGCACCCCTTTTCGTCACCCCTCGGTCCGAACCTTCCTTCCTTCCTTCCTTCCTTCCTTCCTTCTGCCGACTGCTGGCACGCCACACAGGAGCGACCCTAAGGTTTATATACGTAATTCCTGAACGAACGGGAATACATTTCCAAAATTCGATCGGCAATGTTCTCCCTTCGTTCCTTTCATCGACGCTTGAGCACCTTCGCGAGGCGAAATTCATGGCGAGGGTTAAAGCGGTTTTAATCGCGATCTTTTTGCCGTATCGTCGATCGATATCCATGAACCGTTCTCCACCCCGAATCCACAGGAAAGGAGTGAATGATAAAGGTTGCGCTACGCGCGAGTATCCTGCGACAGTGTCCCGCAAATTCTAAAAATGGTTAATCAAAGGTGTTTGCGGTGCACGGCTTGTTTAGCAACGCGTCGGTATCGTTAGGGCGTAGATTAAGTACCTAAAGACACGGTTTAACTACCTCGTACAAGCACGCTGCCTGATTTCCCAGCGCATTAAGGATAAGCACTTGGGCGACTACGTTTCTCGAGTGTCTAACAGTGGGACGATCGAAGGTAGCCGAAAGGCTGGTTCGACCTACCGATTCAGCGTGCAAAGTGAGTGGGTCGACGTTGCGTATCATATTTTTTGGACGACTAGACACCTATCAACGTTCTTCGATTCGGACGGGCTCGAGTTTTGTACAAAGTTTTTCGGCCAGCAACGATCCCAAAGGAGAAGCGCAATCGACGAACGGGCAAAGTGGGCCAGACATCTTCGTGGCTTGCGTAATTCTCCGCGATCCAATTTGCGAATTGGGACGGCGGCGTTTCTTCTTCGCCAGCCCGTTGCCGCGTGGATCTTTTCCACGAGCAAGAAGTGGACCGTGGCTTTTTTTGCCCCCGCGTCGCATTGCTCGTTTGCGTAATATTTTGTGAACATTCGTGTTGATAGAAGGTCTACAATCGATACAAGCTGACCTACCTTCCCTTGAAATTCGCGAGACCAATATTTGTCTACAATCGGTACGGATACGCGCAGAAAGAGTGCGATCATACGCGCGTTTTGCCCGCATTTTTGTATGCTCGTGTTCTCCTTTTTTGCACGCGTTTCGTTACGCCAGTATCGACGAGGCTGAAATGTGATTTTACGGGTTCAGTGTTGAAAATTCGTATCCCTGTTCTAAAAGCTCGAGCTCTTTCCGACATCGGCCGACAAGTCTCGACAATGTAGCCGAGCAGGGTGAAACGCTATGGAAACGATGCGTCGAGAATTACGTTTGCCGATCGACGAACTGGCTTCGAGAAGGAAACAATTTTTCTCGGGTCGAAAGTCGGGTCGAAAGTCGGGTCGAAAGTCGGTTCGCGACTCGCTCCACGACTCGTCGAGAAGTTCGTCGCGAATTCCCGGTGACGTTTCGCGAATTGTTTCGTTGCTTCCTGGCGAAACTTGGTATTGCATCGCGCTCCAATTGTTCGCTCGACGATCTTTCTCTTCCCGAGAGGGAGACCGGAAACGGGTCACATCCGACGCTATTGCCCGAAAGCGTAGCGGCAATCTTGCTCCTGTGATCCGTCGATAGCCGACCCGACTTTTCCTCGCCTTTTTTCCCCCCAACAGTTGCATTCTCTTTCTCCGAGGAGTTTGCCCAGCTTCTAATTGATAGCGCGACGGGAAGCAGAATCGACGGTCAATCTAAAAATGAAACCAGAAGCGAAACGGACGCCATTCCGAGTTTCCGGCGAAACGAGCGCGGCATCCGTAGGCGGGAACAATTATCGATCGAAACGAGAAACAAAAATGACACGCGTGTTAACCCGACAAAACGAGGGTCAATCGTCGTTCAGTCTGGTCGGATGGTTAACGCGACTCCGCAGCCGCGTTGGCTGGAATGTCGGTTCGACGATCTCCGACTAAAATAGCTGGACGAAATCGTCGGAAGCTTCTTGCTTCAATAAGACGCGGGGTTGCAAATATGTCTCAATTTATCCACCGACGATAGCGATAGGTATCGGAAAGCGCTAAACGTAGAAGCCTCGTTTCGCTCCATTCGGGCGCTGCCTCGATGAAATTTGGGGCAGAGAGATCGTTTACGGTGCGAGTGATGAAACGTTGTTCATCGTTCTATTCGGTCGATTCGTCTATCCGAAATCTGCGCAGCTGACGGTCGGCGGTCGGCGATTCTGATAAAAGCCCAGGGAAGCACGAAAGTAACGTTTCTACGACGGTGAGGGAAAAGTGCTCGCGAGGTGAGATTTACGTTACGAGAGAAGTTGCGAAAGAAAGCGGTGGCCACTTCGGTGAACGATCGCTAGAGAAAAACGTGTCGCTGCAGTTGTTCATTTGCGGATGAATTTCATTCTACCGACAGACTGGATTTCTCGCGGGACGAAAGAACTACGGCACGTCTGGGATTACTCGTTCCAGGCCGTTCGATTGATCAGGCGCGGCCGATTTAATCGTGCCTTGTTCCTGCCATTCTCTGCTTCTTGCTACCCAGTTCCCTTGTATTCTCTATCGACGATAATTGTCGAAACGATACGACCCTCTCGTGGGAGACTTATGCAAGCGATCGATTCCGCGAGAACTATGATAAAACATTTGATGATAAAACACGTTGCACTTGAGTGCACCGTTGCGGTTCGAGCACCGCGTCGATCGCGATACTCTCGGCAAAATGGATCCGCTCCGGTTGTCATTTGCTTCTGCTCCGAAAAAATCGAAGCAGCTGGAAGAAATTGGCAATTGAAGGAAAGACTAATCGATTCGCCTCCATATGTTCGTATCGACTTGGAACGGTGAATGACCGACGCGCGACGACCCTAAATTTCATTCAACTGTCCTCGTCCCTCCGAAAATGAATGCAACATTTCCCTAAGCAAATCCTGCGATCTTGCTCGCAAACGATCCGCTGTGTTCCGAGGTAGGCCGCGCAAGCACTGTCGCGTGCAAGTTCTCTAGATGCATTTAAGGATTCCGCTCCGCTGTAAACAAGCCTGGACGTCGTTTCCCCAGCGCGAATAAAAATATGCCATGCGTCCAAACTGTGGGTGTCGCGCGAGGGGTTCGCGAACGGGCGCGTGAACAAACGACCCGTGTCTTATCACCGTGGAACTGCATTTTATTATCTAAATGGCTTTCAGCGAACCACGCCAAGTCGTAACCGGAACGAGGCTTTACGAGCCGGCCCCTCTAAGAAATTTCTAAGCGACGCGATCGTTCGCGCACGACTTTTCTTCTTGTTTCAAGAGTCGCGATTCGCATCCCTTTCACGGTATTCCCTGTCGTACTCTAAAATGCTCGGGATTCTCCCCTTCGTTGCAACTTTTATCCACTTGAACCGATATCGACAGGGGTGATTCGTGGCACGCGAAACGGCAGCAGAAACAGGACTCGGTTCCAGAGACGTTGATACGGCCTGCGGTGTTCCGTTCCGTTTCCAGCTTGCAGAGCTTTCGAATGCGATTGCATTGCCGATGTTTGATCATTCAATTTTTCAGCCAGCTCTTTGCGCGTTTATTCGCGGACGAATATCGGAGCACGCGAAGCGGTCTTTTTTTATTTGTTGAAAGGGGGAATTCAATGTCGAGCTTGCGGCGAATTGTCCAAACGTTTAACAAAAATCCCCGGTGGTGGATCGGTGAGTCGTTAAGCATTAAAAAGTCTCTCCTTATCGGGTTCATTCTTAAATCGATCGGGCTAAGGTTAATTTCAGGGCTAGCATTGGGTCAAGTTTTTGTAAGCGGTGCCCGCGAAGCGGCAAGCGAAAAGGAAGGAGACACGGGGAACGGAAAAGTGGACTCTTCTTATCGGGAAAAGCGGATCATTAAGACTTGCGGAAAAAAATTGCTTAACGAGGCGCGAGACATCCAGGGCGTTTCGTTGCCTTTGATTGCATTTCCTGTAGCGTCAAGTAACCGATTTTCTTGCGAAAACTTTTAATTAATAGTATCAAAAGAAACGAAGCGGTGTCTGTCAAACGCCCGGTTTCCTTTTCCTACCGTCGCTCCACGGCTCTCCGGCTCTCCGGCTCTCCGGACAGACACGCTCGTTCGATTCGCATTTCCGTCACGATTGCAGCATGGTGGCAGGCAATAGATCCCTGGCGCTTGCGTCTCGGCGAGTAACCCGATATTCGAGTTTACAGCGGGCTCGTTTGAGGCAAGCAGAACCCCGGGCCTCGGGAAATTTTTCGCCAACACGGGACGTTCCACGGGCGCAGCTTTCGAATCCGATTTCGACGGCGAAACACGCTTCTGCACTCGACGGAGAACTGCCCCCTGCGTTTCCCCTTTGTTTCCCCTTTGTTTCCCCTTTGTTACGACGGCGACGCTCGGCTCGGCTCGGCTCGGCCCGCCCTGTCCGGAAAATTAACCGAATTAAATCGTTTTTGTATGTTCCCTCTTTCGCTCGCAGCATCTCTCCCGTTGTCGCTAGATTTCAATGACCGTCCCCCAACTTTGCGTTCCTCGCCTGTCCTCGCGTAAACTCGACTGCCGCGAGAGCTAAAGAACATTTGCTCGTCGATCGACGTCCCTGCGATGTTTAAAGAGCTATACCTCCTGTGGAAGTGCATATGCAGTTGTCGACTTTGCACGTTGCCGCAATCAGTACCGCGCTCGATGGACACGCACGGAGGCCGCGATATCGATTTCGACAAACGAGCACGAAGAATAGCCGGTCGATGTGTCTGTGCGTATTTTCTAGACGAAATGCGCAGCAACGGGCTTCTGAACGCATGCGCTTATCCTATGGTGTACCCGTAGGCGTTGGACAAACACGCGCGTAACGCGTGCGAACACTTTGCCTAAACGCACATCGAGCGTAGACAGGTGCAGCGCAGCATACCTGGAAACATCGAGGCGAATTTCGATCTCTCGCGAACAGGTTGCATTACGCGTGCTTCGCTGCTCGTGTACCTCGCAATGCAGCCACCTATGGACGAGCTAGTTTTTCTCCAGACCGACAGGACTCACGGGCATACGTGCAAAGCCGAGCTTGCTTCGTGCGTATCATTTTGTAACGGTAATACGAGAAGCAACGTAATCAACAGATGTTGCAATTACCGGCGCAACCGCAGCCGTGGCCGCGGTCTTGGTCGAGGTCGCGGTCGTGGTCGCGGTCGTGGTCGCGCCGTGCAAAAATTGCACGCTGGCGAACGACCGTGGAAACTGCGAATTCGGTCTCTCTCTTAGAAAACGTTGAGCATACGTTTCACCTAGAAGTCTCGCCCGTGCCGACGAGAGCGGCAGTTTGATCGTTTCCTCAATTCCTGTCGAATCTCGAAGTTCGGCGGAATTAAACGCATGGGCGACGACAACGCGCCGAGCTCAGCTTCGCCGGGATGCTTTCCCGCGGAGTGATTTATTAGTCGGGGTATTACAGAAATCGTGGCGCGCCATTACAAGTTACAAATCATATTTAATTGCATTATCGTGGGTGTCGGGGGAACCGAAACGTACGCGGCATTCGAAAGTCGGCCACGGGGGTGGATACGCTGGGTGGAGAAACATCTGCGACTCCACATCGCCGCCGCGCCGCCTGTTTTTCGCGTGCTCCGAGGGCAATAACACCATTGGCAGTGTCTCAAGCGAGAGGAGGAGGCTTTCGTTGTCAAGGAATTTTGAAATTGCAAGGCCACTCGAGGCTAGCTACCGTTCATATTCTCCGACGAACGCACAGTGTTTTCTCTAATTCGAGTTCTCGAAGAGCTTGCGGGGCGAAAGATTTTTCGCCTCGCCAGGCGAACCCACCGCTCGAGTAGCGAGTACGCGATGCAAAAAAGGGGAGAGGGTGGCATAGGTATCAGGGGATGCAGCAGACGAGCTTCACGTGTCGCAGCCCCGTTTTCTAGGACTCTTGCCAAATACACAGGTCCGATCGATGCCAAGTACCAGGCTCGAGGCTAATCGAAACGTCGCCGTCTGTGTGTGCCGCGCACCGGGAATGTCTGCCGAACGAAGGAGAAATCGAAAATTCACCGGAAACTTTTCTCTCTTTCGTTCCTTTCTACCTTTCGATTCCACCGGGCCTAGCTGCAATCTTTCAGCCAATCTAATCAGCCGGCCCGCCTGTACAAATCTGTAGGAATTTAGGACCAACCTTCCGTTATCTAGATTATTTAGTGTCTGCGCCCGAACTGTCCTCCCCTTCGTCCCTTTTCATTTGTCTCCCGTCGCACACTTCTGTCCCGCTTCTCTCCGTCTCCATTTCCTTCCTCCGTCCGGGATCTTGGAGTTTCTCTGTACTCGACTGTCTCGGTATGGCTAGGCTGTCGCAGCGGAAGTGGTGGTACGCCAGGGCTAAAATTCGGAGGGCGAGCGCGGCGCGACAGCGGGAACGGGGGATGCATGCGCAATGCGAGGAGGATCTTTTTCTCTTCGTACGTTCGTTCGTTCGTTCGTCTCCCTTTCACCGACTTTGCCGATGGACGACGCCGGGTTAGGGCTGCTGGAAATTGAGAACAAATGCCGGTTCGTGGCGCACCGTGTAATCGAGCTTGTAACACGTGCCGCCGGCAACTACCAGCGACGTTCCGAGGGAGATTTCCAGGGGAAAAAAGGAATTCGCGATGGCGATGGGTCGTAGTTTCCGGGTTGCATTTTCCATACGAACCACCGACCCGAGATAAATGGACAATCAACGATACGCGCGCTGTGTTTGCGCCCAACCGCCAACTCTCCTTCCGCGAATTTGGAACCGGCAGCTCGGGGCTTCTATTCACCATAGCCAACGAGCTCCCTCCTCGAAGTTTCAAGTTCCACCTCTACGCTGTTTCGGGCAACAATGTAACCTAGAGTACGCGACAATTACCAGCGGACTACCCGGCCGGTCATGCCCCGTTACGTGGTTCGTTAAACGCGCGATCAATCTTTAAGCGCGGAGAACCCTTGCATCGCGAGCCCGTGCTCGTACTCGATACGATCGGGTGAAAATTTCATGCGCGAAACTAAGTCACCGCGTTAATTGCCGCCCCTTCTTGTCCACCCTTTCATACTTTGCTCGCTACCGAGCAGTACCCAGCAGCGGAAAAGCACCGAAGCAATTCCACGGCGATGAAGAATTTACGTCGCGGTGGCGTTCGCGCGGCGATGGCGGTCCGCGGCCGACGCGAGGGTTGTATAATCGGCAGGCGTTATACCTCGCGAGCCTTGCGACACGCGTTACTGACATCCCTGCTACGATTTACGGGGATCGGTTTTACCCCTTTTTTCTTTCGCCCTCCCTCTCTCTCCCTCGCTCTATCGCAGCGGTGAACTTGGCCGTAAATAAAAGTCGCTCGACCGGCGCAGCAGCACCGCCGTTCTCCGGAACCATCGGTCGCACTCAAGTATTCAGCATGGAGCCACTTACGCGTTCGTTCGATGCATTTTTATGCGGCTGATTATCTTTTTCCCGTTCCCTTGCCAGCGTCCGCACCCGCCTCTCGGCCCCGGATTCTGGATTCACGGATGAGGCGACTTCCGCGATCGTTATCCTCGCCGAGAATCCGGTAGGAAAGCGGTGCGCCCTCCGCGCGATTGCCCCGCAATTTTCTTTTTTTTGCGTCGCTAAATATCGAGCGGGCGGCTTTTTCTGTCACAGCCGGAGTCACTTTTTGCGAGGCGTCGCGATCGCGGCGCAGACTAGATTCCACGAAGGAAAAGGAAAAGGAAAAGGAAAAGGAAAAGGTCGTGACCGGCGACCTAACGCGCGGCAGCTCGTTTTAAATTGCAGGACAAAGCACGCGGCCAGACTGGTATAAATGGCATGGAAGTTGCGTCACTTGGGCAGAGATTAACGGGTGGAAATGCCGTCGGTCGTTAAGTCACTTTCGGCGTATCTCGCGTAGACGGCCGCCGCGCCGTCATCCTTTTTGTGCGCGTTGCTTTATGACTCCGGCTGGACATGAATCATGATCCGCAAAGATGCGCGTGGTTTATCGGATGTCGTTCCGCGACGACCATCTCGTCGCGTGGTTTTATCGGTTGGAACGATTCACGGAATCGTCGAGCGAACGGTCTCGTATCTCGGTACGCGATCGGGACCGAGAAGCTCGTTGCACGCTCTGCATGGAGCAACTCGAAACGCGTAAATCGATATCGAGCTGGCCGATGGCTGCTATTCCGTGCAATTAGCTGCGAGCCGGAATACCGAGTCCCGTGGAACGAGATCGGATTAATGCAGGACGGGGCGAGGGTCGGTCCGCGCCTCACGGAAGGCACCCCTTAAATTCCATTTGTCGGCCTCGTAAGCAGAAATCCCCGTCACCGACCCTTGATTATCACACGCGCTTGCGGATTTTTACGCGAGACGCTTGGAAGTCGAAACTCTCTTGCCCGCAGTCACGAACGTGTTCTGGTTGCTATACCCCGTCGTTCGCTTAACGAATCGCAGCGAGAATCGGTTGCCAAGCACATTAATTGCTCGACCATCTGGATTTCGCGTCGCCTGCCACGCTTCCAGCGTCGGGGGACCTCGAATTACTGCAAATTGAACCGAACAAATTGACCGGTACAAAAGCATGCAAGATCGCGCGTTAAAGTTGCGTTGCGACAAGTCGGAGAATTTTCTCTCTGGACAGGTGGAGCGCGCAAGCGAAAATTTCCCTGGGAAGAACATCGGCAGCCGTGGCAGGGCGGGCGAAAGCGACACGCATAAGTATCGCAGTGACCCAGCCGATACAAGGATTTGTTTTATGCCTCGTATTTCGTTATGTTTTACGATCGTTTCAGTGCCGACTGATAACATAAAACGGTCGTATAAACTTTTCCCTCCCTCGAAGGCGGTTCAAGATTTAGCGTGCGCCACTGAAACGAACTCTAGTTGGCCAGCGATAAGACGCGACAGAAATGTCTCGATTATCGTTACATTCCCCAACGGTAGATAAAATTCCACGGGGGAAAAAATTGCCCGCAATTCGAGTTTAATTTAATAAGAACCGTTCTCGCAGCGTGCGCAATAAAATGCAAATACATATGCACCTTCCGGCCAGCCGATGGGTATACACCTGCGCGTGTGCTCGTCGAAGAAATTCGCAGGTCGACGCGGTTCGACCCTACCTTTCTTCCGGGAAACGCGGAACGAACTGTCTTTCTATGCAGATGCAATCGGGCGCTCTCCCTGCGAATCGTTCTCGGACTTGTTTCCACTTTTTTCGTTCCCCCCCTCTTAATCTTTCTCAAACGATCCTTGCCGCAAAATAGGAAGGGGTAGAGAAAAATTCTCTCGGGGCGCAATGTGCGATGCCGCGACATGCCGGAGATTTCTTTGGCAAACGATATCAGAGGAGAAGGAGGAAGAACGGTGCGATCCTTAAACGAGCCCAACAAAACGGTTAGAGCCGTGCAAACAGCCGCGGAATCAAATATAGAGTGAAACGCGATTATTTGCGAGTGCAGTCGGCGCGGCAAACGCGATTCACCAGCTGCGCTCGGCCACGCGGCGACGCGGCGACGCGGCGACACGGCGCGTTTTCCCCTAGCCAAAGATATGTAAGTACTCTACGCATATAAGTATATATGTATATGCACACCGGTGGTTCCAGTCGACGGAAGTCGTGGATTTAACGCGCCGCGCCGACGCACCTCGCGTGTATCGCGACCAAAGAGAACACCGTTTCCGGTAGTAGAGAGGACAATGAGCTTGGGAGCAAAGGTCGTGCGCCACGTGTCCCTATTGTGCCCCACCCCATTGACGTCCGTGAACCGTCCGATTGTTCTCCACCCGTGACCCCGGAGAATACGCGACCACGCACAGTATCCTTTGCTCGTCGTTCAATCCCCTGCGCGAGTCTGCTTTCGCTCCTTCCAAATCTTTTTGCCCCTACGAAATTTTTCGCAAAGCGGAACGTCTCAGGGATCTCGACGTCGCTGATAGGCAGGCATCGCAAATTGCATAATGGCGCGGGCGATCGAGGATTCCTTGCCGCTGCGGGACACGCGCCATTCACGCCCATAGACGGCCTAATTGGGCTCGATTCGTCGCCGAGGAGAATAGCTCCTCGTCGTGTGCGTATTTCTCGCGCGCGAACATTCCGGGCGGCTGAAAAATTTCGAGTCGGAAAATGACATCCGGCGCAATTTCTAATTAACGTGCGCAACTCGCGTCGCGACAAAACGTAGCTGATCGAAACGACCAACGATTTGTCGCAGCACGGACGCGGAACGCGAAAGGACCGAGGCTCGTTTTTATCGCTCCCCAGCCGGTTATCGTTCACCGCGGTTAATTTAGCGCCGTTAGTAAAAATATGCGACGGTTTTCGAACTCGATCGCCGGATATCGCTTCTGCCAGCGCGGCCCGACGCCACCCGGCGCCACCCGGCGCCACCCGCGCGTTTTCCGAGCAATAATAATTCTTACCGTTAATTTATCGCCCCGGATCCCGGCGCATTTGGCGTCTCTTTATGAATGCGCCCCCGACGCCTCGTCCCGCCCTAGCCTCCCAATTAATTCTCGTCACTGTCCCAGGCTTTCGCGTCGTCTCTTTCGCGACGGGAGAACAGATTTCGCCCCCGAAGAGAGTCGTCGAATAAAATGGCTCGCGTAATAAGATCGTTTTGCGTCGCGGTGTAAACTAATCGACGACATTTATCTTTGCGACGGCCAACACCTATCGACACCTTTCCGCTTTCGGGCGACTATTAGCGTCCACGGGCGAGGACAGGATGGGCGCGGAACGATCGCGAACATCACGGAGTAGATAAACGATAACTGGCCGCGGTGCATAGGGAACAAAGTTCCAAAGCGTCCTCGGAGAAAATTAGCCAACTGTTCGGTCGTTATCTCCGCGTCGATGACAGAGTCGAGAGGCTTAACCGAATTACGCGAGACAGCAAGAAGTTCTGCCAGGGAATCGAAGGGGTGGGTAAGAAAAAAGGGGTGGCGCGGCAGAGGTGGAAGGAAAGGTATGCCCCGCTCGGGCTGGGAAGCAGTGGGTCGCGTGCGGCTTGGATGCATTTGGCGCGACGATAGGCTTGCCAACATCATCGATCGCGTGAAACAGTAATGCGGGCTAATGCACGCTCGGCGCACGCTAATGCACGAGAGGGAAGGCAAATTAAGGAGCTGATAAGCCTTATCGAGCGACGACTCGTGCGAACGCGCGGCCCTGCCCGATGCATGCGCGCGAGTTGCAGCTTCAAGCGGAATACATTCTTGGTTCGCGCTCCGGAACAAAGTGGCCTCGAATCCGCAGAAATGCACGCGCAGTGTCTCGAAGTGGATCGCGTTTGTGCATCGTCTCGAAAATTAACGACGAGGCGGAACGGCGTGGGAAATGTGGCGGGGAACGAGTCGGCCCGGTTCCCCATCGGGAAGAAGCCGCGTCGCTCTCTCGAAATTGCATCCGAATATGCGGGACGCGGTGGGAATAAATGAAAACTCGGCCGCCTCGAAATCCGGGAAATTCGTTTCCATTCTGCTCGTACTTTGTTCCCGGTGGCTGAATTCGTGGAAGCAATCCGGAAGACGGAAGCGTCCTGGGATTTTCTTGCACGGCGAGAGGCCGCGTGTCCGACACACAAATCCCGGCAACCAGTCCCGGCTTTCAGCTACCTCGATTATAACGAATCGCTTTCGCGTTGCTTCTCGCGCAGTAAGCGCAGTAAGCGCAGTAAGCCCAGTAAGCGCAGTAAGCGGACTCGGAAGCGTCTCGGGTCCTCTGGATGCATTGGCGACCGACGAGATACGCCCGAGGTGAAATATTTGTTTCGCTTTTCTCAACGATCGCGCCCTCGTTACTCCGTTAACCTCGACCAGACCACGACGGGGTCGCAGAGCGCGATGAATTTTTTCGGTCGGAGCGCACCTTTGATTGGACGCGTCGTCGACCATCGATACGGTTGTAGATTCCACCAGCGACCTCGCGTCAACGGAGGCGAGTGTGCTTCGATTATTACCAGCGACAAAGTTTTTTCCGCGACACGTCGAAACGCCGCCGGGGGATAATCGAGGCGGATACGATCGAAGGCTTTATTTTTCCTACGCTCGCAGCGAAACGAGCTCGGCTCATCGATCACCGTCAGCGGCGAAGAAACGATACCTGGCTGGACGTGCATCGAGGCCGGATGCGGCGAGTTCATTCCGCACGAGTGCACACGTTCGAACGATTCCAACGACATCGCCTGGAAAAACTCGATCCTCCAACAGCCCCTGTAATCGTTCGTCGCTCGTCGTTCGTCGTTCCTCGTTCGTTGCCTTCCTTCCAACCGGCTTTGCCCCTCTTGAAAATTTTAGTCGACAGCTATAAAACCGTCCGAGCCGGTGTCGAGGCCGATCGTTCTTGAGGCATATAGGAAGATTTTCCCCTCGACATTTCGTCGAACGGTGTGCGAGCGGCGGGAGATGGCGTTATTTCGCGCACCGAACGAGTACCGGCTCGACCGTTCCCTGTGCAAACTGCATCGTTACATATCCGCTTTTGTTGAACTTTGATTGCGTTCGATCGGCCCGGGATAATAAAGTCTCGTCGCGGTTTGTCCCACAATAGAGTCAACGAACTGTTCCGCGCCGTTGGAATATTTCGATACGTTTAATCGTCGAGCATTCGCGCTAGCCTGGCCCGCCATTATCCGACATAATTGCACGACCGTTTCGAGCGGCCGGATGGCGGAGCTAATTAGTTGGCAACTAAATTCGTTTCTCGTTCCAACTTTCTTCTCATTCTTTCGGGCCAAAGTTAATCAGGAATCGCGGTAAACGCGAGTACGCGACTCCCATTTCTCTTGCGGAATGAACGTTATTTAGCATCGTCCTGCTGGAGTTCCCGTTGCGCTGCTTCGAAAGTTCGGGACACTTGCATTTCTCGCAACCTTTTCCCGGCGTCCCTCTCGAAAATATTGCTATTCGGAATGAATTTTCTATGGAGCATTACACGAGGACCCGGTTCGTCGAATTTCGACAGCGGTTGCAACGAGTTTCCGATTAAGAGAGACATCGCGGGAAGGGTGAATCGCCGCAGTCAGTCGGTACGCATAAGGAAAAGCCAATACACTGCGTTCGATCTCGCGACGGAAGCAATCTCGTGGGGTGGCTCGCAATTATTTCGCGTTTTTTGTCGCGCGAAACCACGACGCAAAATCGTACAATTTCACGCGCGGCTCGACATTGAATCCCGGGGAAATTAGCTCAAGTTTATTCCAGGTGCGCCGCAGCCGATAAAATATCGGGACGGTGCGAGATACGCGTTGGGTGAGCTAAGATCGCCACCGCGAAAATTCGATCCACCGATCCGACGGGAACTCGATGCTTCGTCGAGAAAAAGGTAATTAACCGACGCGTCTATGCTGCCAGTTTTGTGTACCGTATAGAAAATGTGTCGAGCTGAGAGAGAATACCGACACGACTGTCGTAAAGCGGTGTAACCGAAACCTGGAAACAGGGGCAATCGACGTTCGATCGCGCTAGGCAACTCTGTCGCGAGCAGATGCAACGATTCTGGAGTACTTACCCGATCAAGTGTTCGAGACTGTTTGCCGATCCATTAACGAACGCGTTCGAGATATGGCTCGCGATTCGGTAGATACAGTTGACCTAGATTCTGCACGGCTGGGATAACTTATCGAAACCACCCTTCTCATTGAATCGAAATTCTCCGGCCGGATTCGAACAAATTCGCTCCGGATTTGCACACGCCTCTCCTATTCACAGCTCGCACATTTCTTGCAGGGCGTCGGACCGCGAGGTGGAGCGTATATGTCGAGCAACTCGGAAAACAGCTACGAGGAAAGAGCTTTGTCGGGTAAACGGCCAGCGCGTGGTACGTTATTCGTTGGCGCCGACAAAATGGTAGCCAGACAAGCCTGCCGCGTCTGTCATCGACGATCGACAAGGGCTCCTTTCTCAGGGGTGCAAGTATCGTAGATATCCATTTCCCTCGACTGGTCACGCCTCGTCTCGTCCGCCACTTGTTGATACGAACAATTGCCGGTAAATGATTAGCTACGTTTCCCGTCGAACGCGCACGCGATCGCATCGACGACGCGTTCCACGCACCGCGAGTAGCGATAATTCTTTCACGCGCGAGGAAAGCAAATTTCGTTCGACCTGTCGTTCGGCTGTCTTCCGGGCAAGAACTTTGCGCGCCCTTCGTCGTAGAAAATTCGAAGCGAAGGGGGCACTCGAATCTGTTCTCTATGGCTCCCGTAAATTGATTATTGCCGGCAGAGCATTAACCGCCGCAACAGTGTACGATCCGTATCTCTCGCGACCACCCGCGCATATTCTAGTTTTTACCTGGACAGTTGTTAACCAAGTCTGGCCAACGGTGTTCGATATACGCCCCTGTCTTCCCCCACTTTTTCCATCCCCCTTTCCCTCGAAAACCGAGTCGCGTCACGGACTTTTTGGTAGAGTTCGATAACAACCAGAAGGTTCGGTGCGGTCACCATAAATTCATTATCGTCGCGGGAACGCAGGCAACGCGGCGCTGGCGTGGAACGAAACACTGAACGGGCTCGTTTCCCGGTTCCACCGAGCACCGCGACGTCCCGATAACGCCCCCGATAACGTCCCCGATAACTGCCCAGAAAATTGAACGAAAGCCGGCCGACCCGAAAAAAATGCCCACGCATTTTTCTCTTCCCCCGGATGAAATTAAGGACAGGCGCTCTGTTGGAACGCTCTCGATCGATCCGACCCTGCGGTCGATTCGTCGAAATGATTTGTAACCACCTATGTAAATGGCTACGAACTGCAATACTGAGCAAACCGGGGCGGGCGAATTGCGATTACAAGATCGCGTGTATCCAGGAACGCGACGAGGAGACGGTAGAGACGAAAACGCGAAACGAGATTCGGCGTACAGTTCGATCCGCGTTTGCTGGTAATTAACCATCCGGGCTGAATCCGTAACTCGTAACCGCGCGACTATTCCGGTTTGAATGATTAATCCCGCATTTGCGTTAGCCCACGCGTTGCGCTGCGCGCTGCAGTTTCGCAAACGATTCACGGCTGCGGACCACCAATTATTGCTAGTCGCGGTTCGAGTCCAACCCAGAACGGCGCAAAACCGCCTAACGTTCATTTATCGCCATCGTTTCTGCTCCCGAGCTCTCAGGACATTTTCGTCGATACCTCCACCGCGTCGACCGAGACACGAATGCCGTGCTCCGCCTTAACGTATCGCCCCCAGATAAGGACGCCTCTTGCTTTGCCAGCGAGGCTGTGAAATGTGTATCTGGGAACTAGGTCGACTCGAATGTCCGTCACGCGAAAAAACTCTCCGCGCTCGCTTCTCTTCGATATCCCTCTTCTTTATTTCGCTTTTCCTCCCCCCGCTAATTGAAGATGCCTCGCATTCAAGTAAGTTTGAAAACTTCCTCCCCGGCTTCGAACCCACTTTCTATTAGAAATACCGCGCCTGAAATCTAGTATCGAGAGTATTTGTTAGCGGTATAACTTTACGTGGACGGTAGGTGGTGGTGGCGGGTTAACGATGCTTTGCCCGCGCGAAGAACCAGGTGCGCCGGGCTTTTGTTTCGCCCGACCGTACCAATCTTGTTAGCGTTCGATCTTTGTGCTCCGGATATCTCCCTTCGAAACTATCGACGTACTTGGCGTCGGCCAGCTATTTATTTGTCTAGAGATTCTTTCGAAAAATGTAGAACGGGATCAACGGGCTCGGGAACCAGTTACATACTTGGAATCGCGTTCGCGACCGAAAGACATTAACCGTACGACAATGCGAATACACGGAGGGACGCGCCAGCGATCGCGTTTTCTTCGTGGTCTATCTCGTCGAGCTAGCGAGCATCGTACGTTCGTAAAATGTGCACGGGCGCGATAAATGCCAGGGTAAAACCAGGGAGTCGAAGTTTCGGCATTTTACGGTAGGCTACGTTTTTAGGTGGTCCCTGGCGGGCACCGGGCTGGCAGGCTCCACATTTCTTCCGACGCCATGCCGCATAAAACTTTACCGCGTCTGCTTCCATTTTGTGCGATCGCCGGAAATCGAGTTACTCCCGAGCTCCCTTCCGAATGTTATCGCTTTTATTAATGCGCCGCGTGGATTGTATCGATGGAGGAATAACGTAAGAAATGTATAATATCAGTTTTCCCTTTCGACATTTACCGTTCAATTCGTGGACGACCTTTTCCAATAGCAAGACATGTACTTTCAAGCGGCGCGAAACAGTTTAAAGAATGTTTAATGAAATAAGAAACGAATAATGTTGGAACTGCGGCCGGGGGACTCGAATCCAGGCCGATCCGTAAAGGAGTCGGCCCGTTTGGTGTCCCTCGTTAACGACGCGACCTCGACAGGGAACGACAAAGGGGAAAATAAAGGGTAAATACGGGAGAAGAACATTCCGGGAACGTCTTTCGCAACGACGTAACAGCATTGTGGCAGAATCGCATCGTTAGGTCTTTCCGATAACGTTCGGCCCTACCCATTGCTCTCCGTTCTAGTGGAATCACGTGCTCGACCGGTTCGACGTTTCCTGCACTTGTGCAACGAATACAGTATTTGTAAAACTGGCTAAACGGGCGACCAATTGAAATCGTTCCCTGCAACTAATTCGGTTAATCCATAGAATTCTAAAAGAGCGTCCCAAAGCAGGTCAGCGAAAATGTTTCGGGGCCCGATAGGTATTTCCTTGCTGCTGTCTGCCTTCCCACTTCCGTTTCCTTTCCGGCCTTTCTCGACTAGGAGCCTCGGCGAAGGAAACACGCGTTGTCTCAACGAGATTGAAGTGCAGCCAGCGCGACACTCCGCATCGCGGCGCCAAGGGACGCTCGCATGACTGCTCGAGAACACTAGTCCCGGTTCCACGGTGGGGTAATTTTTTTACAAATCTTCTCAGCCCCCTCCCGCCCTTCTTTCATCGCGACGGGTTTAACAAAGAAAGTTAGATTCGCGTTAGCCCGCGCACACGAGACGCTACCCGCGGCTAATTTAATTACGAGAGGCAGCGATGGCCGCGCGGACGCGTCCAATAAAGCATCTGGACCACTGGATAAGGGTGGTCGACGCTGCAAAGAGACTCGAGTAATCGATCGTGCCTCGGCGTAACGCCCGAAACCGCTATCTGCTTCGTTTCCTTTTGGTCGCAATAAAAGCAGCGAAAAGAGTTGACGGGTTCGTTCATTAGTCATGGCTTAACCGCGGGTCGAAGACTACGGTTCTACCTGTGTGTGCGTGCGTGGAAACGTAGCTGGTGGTGAGAGGTAGCTGCAGGGGGGCCGTTAAAAAAATAATGGCCTGGGGTCGCGGCTGGCAGAGCCGTCACCCTGGCACGTGCGAAACTTTAATGACTTTCGCTCGACATAACGCCACTCTCGCCCCTTGCTCGTTCTCCTCGATCCGGCCAGGATTGACCTCGTATGCGCACCCCGTGCAGGTCCACTCGTGTGGCGAACCGCCGCGCCACCGAAGATAAGCCACTTCTCGACTGCGTCCCGTTGTGCTCCGCGGACGATCGGATCGGAAGATTGCGGTCTGCTCCTCTCTTTATTAATTCACCGTGTGTTCTTCCTATCTTCCTACTCCGGTGCATGTGCCGACCGGATACGGTCACCCTCCGAGCAACGGCACGCTCGCCTAAACTTACGTAGACGAGAGACGGTTTACTGCAACGGGTTTGTTCAACGAGCACGGAGTTGTTTCGGGGAGAATTTACCGGATGAAGGATTCACTAATTGTAAGAGGTAGGAAAATGATCGACGTGGAGGCTCAAGTTGGCCCCAAGCTCGTGCATTTAATTGCTATTCCCCGGCTGTTCTATCTTTCCGTGTTAATTGCGCGAGGGCGAGGCAACGATCCGCTCGAGAATACCGTGTGCATCTTTCATCGTGTGCCATACCGCCCCGCACCCTTTCGGACGGGCCAAGCTCAAGGGTGGCGGAGAACGATCTCGCAAAGTTCGATCGGCAAAGTTTCACGACCGGGTCGTAACTTTGAACGCGTTCAATATTTCCGAATACGCGGCGCGACGTTCCGGGGCACGTCACTGCACCACCTGGACAAACTTGTGCACGCGTGATTTGCAGCCCAGCCTCCCGAGCACCGCTGGGCCAGATGAATCCTCTCCGCTGGTTTTTTTCCCGCTCCACGAACAATCGTGCGGCCCGATTCGCGCACGTTCGAGATATCGTGAAATATTGTACGCTGCCACGCGAAATCTCCGAAACCGGTTTTCTTACCGAGGCGGACGTTTGCCACGATACTCTGCGCGGCGTAGAACCCATCCGCAAACTTTTCTGGAAATCGATGCCCTATCCGCCACGCGATTCCCTCCGCTTCAGGTGGCACCATTCGCCTGGCATTTTGGTCGCGGCCCCCGATGTCCTCCTACTTACTTAGCAGCACGATGAAAATGCACAGCCGCGTGGCGGGCAAGCCCCGGCCCAATTAACGCCAGAAATTCGAGCATCGAAATGAAAGTGACGTTCTCTTTGGGCGATGCTCGAAAAGCGATATCTGCTCGGTGGCTCGCGTTCTGAGACGATTCTCCCGACGAAACGACCCTTCCCGTCCACCGCGAATAAATGCTAGGAACCGCTCGCAAGAATTCCGCGTGGTCGACTGTTAATTTTCGACGTATCCCGGAATTGCAGAATCGGAAACGGTCGAAAAAACAAACAGCGGTGGTCCGATAATTATCGATCGGAGTACGCAACGCGTTCGGCCACGGTGAAAAGCAGTCGAGAGCAGATACCGTAAATACTGCCGCAACGTTTCCACGCGGAAAACGTTTAATAAGCGGGCAGCGAGCGATTCGACTACGCGTACCCCGGAGCGATTCCGCTGCGATTTTCTATCTGAAACAGTTCCCCTATCTCTCCGCCGCCCTCGCCCTCCATCCTCCCCGATTCTCTCGGGCTTTCCCGTCGAACGACGACGAATGTAACGCCAGCCAACGTGACGTTAATTCGTTTCCAGTGCAAGACGTATGATCCTCCGATAATGGTCCGGCTACCGTTGGCTCGTATTCCGCGGCAATCAACGACCCAAATTGCATACGCGAGACACGACGCGACGCTCGAAGGATCGATATTGACCGGTGTCGGAGGGCCGCGTTAATTGCACTTCAGACGTTGGCCGTTCGGGAACGGCGGATAATAATTATGGCGCGATCCCGAATTTTCTGCCACGTTACGCTCGCCAAAGCTTGCGGTGAAAACGTTTCGCGAAGCTGGTAGCAAACGGAAGCAACGTTTCAGACGGCCGAGAAGTATGTATTGGCCGTCTCCATTCTTTTACTGGGAACAGGTATTCGAGTAGAGCCGCGAAAAGTGCGGAAGCGAGTGACCGAAGCCCGTGGGTGGAATCTCCCTTGGAAGTTGATCGGAATTACGTTAATTACCTTACCGAACGTCTTGCAAAGACCGAGCGAACAACGGCCGGAGGAGGGCGCGGTCCTTCCATAATAGCCAGCTTCACCGTAGCATCCGTTCATTGTTACCCCAGATGCAATTGCGCGCTTATCTCCGACCTAAATGGCATTCAACGGATGCGCAGGACCGGTCAGCGACATTGACTGACGTAGAAACGTGGAAACTGCCCGATAATATAATGCTGTCAATATGGCAGCCACCGATTAGAATTTCCTTCGAACGCGCAGCTTTGCTGCTTCCCGACTTTCATCCGGGATTTCCGAATATCGCGCAGACACTTTCTTCGTTGCTGCCACAACCTGCCGTGCGATGGGTGGGCCGCCGCGAGAAGGGAGCGAATAATTGTTCGATCGAAGTTAACGCGGGCGCCACGGTGGTTAAGATCTTTCGCGATACGCGACAACGACACTCGCGAATCATCGCGGACACTTCCGAGAAGCGCGTTCGATGGAACGAGCTTCATTCGCTTTGCGAGTTTCGCTTTGCGAGTTTCGCTTTGCGAGTTTCGCTTTGCGAGTTTCGCTTTCGCGGGGGAGGACCGTTCCGAGAGGGAGGAAGGGACGATCGATCAGGGGGGGGAGGAAAAAGAACGAGAGAAAAGGATGCCGAAACTAATAGATAGGTAATTAGAGGATAATGAAGTAGCTTCCTGCTGGGAAAAAGAAATTGCCGATCGGGGGACTAGATCCGTTAATGATCGATGGAAGCTTTGTTCCGCTCGGCAGCAGTCAAAAGGAATCTATTACGCTTATTAAGACGATTCGTTGGCCCGTCAATGGACCAAAGAACGCCAACGATTGGCTTAGCCCTCGGCCTTTCGCGGGTTGGACATAGATATTGCCCTCAATCGATATCGCGCAGATGACAAACCGTGGCGATCCGCCGATAGAAGGAAAGACAGCACCGGCTGTCGGCTGCCAACTAATTAGACGAATAAGATGATTCCCCTTTTCAAACGAAGGAAGAAAAACCGAACCAACGTTTCTCTGCTTTTCTTTTTCAGGTGCGGAAGATGTGTTCAGGTTTACGGGGAACGAGACGCACACAGACTACTTTCGGCTGGTGCTCCGAGACGGGAACTATCTTCTGGTCGGCGGACGGTAAATAGAGGATTCATTTGAAGCGAGTGCTTTAATTAAAGGACCGCTTCTTCTTTTCCTGCTTCCCTGCTGGCCGAGGACCCGCCGCCGCGATCGACGCCCGCAACCCCCCGATCTCTCCTACGCGCGCCGACCATTTTCCTCGAGAAATCTCGCCTCTATGGATTTTACCTTCCTCGCCTTTTCTTCCACCCCCCATGCGACTACTTCCCTCCTTTCCAGCGATGAATTCTGCGAGCAGCCGCGAACCGCCTTTTCGTTCCTTTCTGGTTAACGAGATCGTCGAACCTTATTTAGAATCCCTTATTTTGCAAGCCCCCGAGACGCGATTCCATTCGGCTAGAGGAAGAACCGAAACTATTCGGAGCGAAAGCGTTCCCCACCTCACTACCGCCTCTTTTTTTCCTTCTAGAAATCTCGTGCACAATCTGAGTCTCACCGACCTGACCGAGCAGCAGAGGCTGACTTGGTACTCGACCGACAGCGACGTGAAGATGTGTCTAGTGAAGGGCACGCCCGATGAAAACTGCCAAAACTACATTCGTATCCTCGTGAAGTCGGAATCGAACACGCTGCTGGTATGCGCGACGAACGCGTTCAAGCCGATGTGTCGGGATTACGCTGTGCACGCCGGCAATTACACGATTCTGAAGGAAAAGGGGGGCCAGGCGATGTGCCCGTACGATCCTCGGCACAACAGCACCTTCGTTTACGTCGATGGAGAATTGTACACAGGCACGGTGGCCGATTTCGCAGGAATGGACCCGATCATCTACCGAGAACCGCTGCAAACCGAGCAGTACGACTCGAAGAGCTTGAACGGTGAGCATTCCTTTCATTTTTCTTCCTAGCGATCGGTCTAGTTGGGCGCCGCGTTTGCTACCGTTGTCGTGCATCGCGTTAATTGAACCGCGGGTCAAACTAGGAAGCAGAACGGAAACAGTGAAACCCCGTTGTCGATAATCGGGGGAGCGGCTTCGAGCTTCCTGGCGCGCTGTTTCTCTGGATCGCGGACCATCCTGGACCACCGTCGCGGTATTTATGCGAACGGTGCTTGTCGTAAAGCGTTCGCGAGCAAAGTGCTCGGGACGGTCGCAACGCTCGAATCGCTCCGACAGCAAAAGTTGCAGCTGCAGGCGCGCTTCCGTGTTTGTCGGGCGAAACTGCGGATCATCGGCGAGGGGCTTCGACTTTGAAAATCCTGGCCCCGAGCCACGGGACGAGGACTTATGGAAAGACGTCTCGATCGGTCGCGTCGCGTGCACCAGCTTCGATCCACGCGGTGTAATTCCGAGATCAACCGATCAACGTGCGTGTCCGTGGATTTTGCCGTGCGCCAAACGCCGAGATTATCCCGCAGCCCTTTCGTATCTGTACGAGGAGAAAGCAGCGACGCTTTGTCTTCTCTCGTTCTCGACCAAATTCTTCTCGCGGCACCGTAGAAAAGACCGTCCCGTTCGTCCCTCGAGCTCTCTGTCGCGGACTATTATCCACTAACGGTTAACTGCTTAATCGGCCGATTCCCGTTAATTGTCCCGTCGAGACCACCCTTCCGTCTCGGCCGTCTCGGCCGTCTCCGCATCCACGCTCTTAGCTGGGCCGAACCAAATATTCTGCGCGTTTATCGAAGAAAAACGCTAGGTGGAAGAAAGTTACGGGTCCCCCGGGAGTCTGCGGAAAGGTCGAACTTTTATTTGGAACGGTCACCCGGCCGGATGAATTATTGGCCGGGTATCGAGAGATGACGCGCGATAGGGAGCCGAGACGAACATTTTTTACAAGACCGACCCGACGTTTCGACCCCGACAATTCGGGAAAAAAGTGGGCTCGATCGCGACCGTCGGATGAACGTAGAAAGCGGTAAACTGGATGTGCAATTTGTTCCACAGCTTCACTTGTACGCTGGAGCATTTTAATTGAACGGTGTACGTACGCTAATCAAGTTTCTCTCTCCTCCCTTTTCCTGGATAATATTGATTTTCCCTCGGTTCGTTGGAAATTCAATTTTGTGTCCATGTCTCTCTCCTCGTTTCTCACTGTTTGCCGCTCGGCGTTCGAAATTTCCGTCGCGCGTTGTCGCTATAAAATCGAAAAGTTTCCGCGAAAACGCGCAGCCCGGTCGATCATTGCGGCGATGATTTTTCATTTGCTTTTTCCCCGATCAAATAGGTGAACGATCGTCGAAAGCTTTAGTCGACGCTTCACGCGCTTCGAGTATCCTCGTTTCGACCATCCATCGGCTACTTCCGTCGAACCTTGTCTTTTCAGCTGTGGCTACCGCTTGTCGAGCCCGATTCTAATCGAGGAACGAAGCGGAAGTCTATGAGAGGAGATCGACCCACGATCTCCACTGTTTTCCTGCTCCCCGTTTCAGTGGGCCGCACGAATTTTCTTTGAGACGGAAAGGGGATACGGTTAGGCGCGTCGAGAAAGAAGGAGCGGCTCGACGACAGGGTGGCAAGAAAAGTGGCAAGAATCTCGAGGGGCTGGGGGAGGAGAAAGGGAGAAGGAAAACAAGAGAAAATTTATGGGTCGGGGGACGATGACTCGGTCGGATATACCCACGCGGAGCTCGAGATTAATATTACTTTCTGAATCCTAAGAAGCTTATGAAAACCCTGTGAAGTTAATAAATCGATAAAGTTTTCCCACTTTATCGGGCACTTGTGCGAGCTAGCTGACGGTCGCGCAGCTGAACAGCAAGCTCGCGGTGGCCGTGGGGACGAGAGAAAAATTGAAAACGGACGAGGAAGACAGGAAGAGAGAAACGCGTCTTTCCGCCGCGCTAGCATTCGAACAATCGACGAAATAAAACGGTTCTTACTTATACGTATTCGGTATCATAGCAGCGCCGATGCTTCCCTGCTCGTACAGTAAAATTGATTTTTACGATCGCAGAAAATCTAGGTCCCTCCTCGGACGATTTCGAAACGAGTAATGAATGTTTTTTAACGACAAATCCGTTGCGGCGTTCTGGAACGAGGGCGCATTATCGTCCACTGGAAGGTGATCCCTTTCGAGAAGCGTTTATCCGTATTTCTTCCTTAACGCATAGACATTTTAATTTCAGCGCCAAACTTTGTGAGCTCCATGGCCCAAGGAGACTTTGTCTACTTCTTCTTCCGGGAGACCGCCGTGGAATACATCAACTGCGGCAAGGTAAGCGTTTGCTGCCGGGTAATCGCGGCGGGTACCAGCCTCGTTCGATCGAATACAGACGGCAACAGTTTCACGACCGTTTCTCTCATTGCTTCCGCAGACCGTCTATTCTCGCGTGGCAAGGGTCTGCAAATACGATCGTGGTGGTCCCCATCGATATCGCAATAGGTGGACCTCGTTCCTGAAGTCTCGTCTTAATTGCTCCGTCACCGGAGACTTTCCCTTCTACTTCAATGAAATACGTAAGTACGATGATTCTACTCGCTCGGCCCTCCGAGACGCCAGCGAGCACAGGGAGGGTACTGGAAGTTATCGTGGGCGTTGTTTGCAGAATCAACGACGGAACTGATATCGGGTCAGTACGGGAATAAGTCGGCGCAGCTGATATACGGCACGTTCACTACCCCGGTGAACAGTATCAGCGGTTCGGCCGTCTGCGCTTTCTCCTTGCAGGACATCAGCGATACCTTCAAGGGCAATTTCAAGGAGCAGAGCGCCATCAACTCGAACTGGCTACCCGTGCAGAGCGCAAAGGTTCCCGACCCGAGGCCCGGCCAGTGCGTCAACGATTCGCGCTCGTTGCCCGACTTGACCCTAAACTTCATCCACACGCATTCCCTCATGGACGAGCTGGTGCCGAGCTTCTTCGGCCAGCCGATCGTCATTCGAACCAGCTTTCAGTAAGTTCGTTAACGTCGGGCGAGGGAAACGAAACCTTGTCGTATTAAACGTTCGACTCGCGCAGTTACAGATTCACGCAGATCGCGGTGGATCCTCAGGTGAAGACGCCCGGCGGCAAAACGTACGACGTGCTGTTTATCGGCACGGACAACGGAAAAGTTATCAAGGCGGTGAACGCCGAGTCGGCGGACACGCACCTCAAGGTCAGTCCAGTCGTGATCGAGGAGATTCAGGCGTTCCCCTCGACGATACCGGTGCGCGGCATCAAAGTGGTGAGAGCCTCGCAGGCCGGCGACGGTCTCGAGGACGGCAGGCTGGTCGTGATAGCCGACAGCCAGGTCCAGGCCCTGAGGCTGCATCGCTGCTACAGCGATAGAATCCTGTCGTGCGGCGAGTGCGTGGCCCTGCAGGACCCGTATTGCGCTTGGGACAAGGTGGAGGGCAAGTGCAGAGCCTTGGTGGGTCCGGCGGCCACCGACGCGAGCAGATTTTTGCAGAGCGTCGCCACGGGGCTGCACGCCTCCTGTCCGCCGGGCAAAGGCCTGAGCAAGGACGCGGGCAGCGTGGGCGCGATCTCTGCGAATCAAAACAAATTCCCTCAGGACTCGATGATGCCCAGCAAGGAAGGTCAGGGCGGGGAGATCATCAATATCATGCAGGACGAGGAGCAAGACAGTTCAGGTAGGAGAAGAAGCGGCGCCTAGTCGTGGTCGTAGGCGAGAGGCCCGGGTGCATAATAAAGTATCGAATTGCCGCAGGTCCCGAGGTATCGGCAGCAGACTCGCCACCGCCGCAGTACTCCGTGGAGACTCTGGTGATGGCCGTGGTGGCCGGCGCGTTGGCGGCTCTACTGGTTGGCTTCGTGGCGGGTTACTTGTGCGGCAGAAAGTGTAGAAAAGACGAGGACGACAATCTGCCGTATCCGGACACGGAGTACGAGTACTTCGAGCAGCGGCAAAACGTGAACAGGTGAGCGACAGTGAAGGGCAAAGCGTGATCGCGCGAAGGGACGGGAGAGGTCGATCTTTCGATGTCACGAACAACTTTTCACTCGGTTTCAGCAGGCTTGCTCCGGAGCCAAAGTTGTTGCCCCAGGAGGAAGTTACGTACGCGGAGCCGGTGCTGGTTCCGCAGCCGCCGAAGCTGCACTCGCCGAAAGGTACGATGCGAAAACCGCCACCGACGCCGACGGAAACGCTGTTCCAGTTCCCGGACGGATACGGTTTCCGTGGGCCGAGGGACAACTTCGGGACCCTGCGATCTCACCAGGGCGACGCGTACCGGCGCAACGACGGATTCGCGACCACCCGCAGCGTGAAGAAGGTTTATCTCTGAGAAACGAGCGAGGAGGGAGGTGGCCGTCACCGGAGCTTAGGACGGCCAGCACGCAATCGGCACAACGCGACCACAGCGGGCAGGAGTAGTCGCGCTGTGACGTCCGGGGGACAATCGAACCGCGAGCTCACGGGCTCGAGGGCGCTAGAATCGCCTTCGCCGCCCTCGAGCGTCTCGTCCAGTTCCCCGTCACCTCCCTCCTCGTCACCCTCGCCCACCCTCGTACCGATCGCCATGACCGGTGGTTCGCCGCCACCGCCAACGCCACCCTGCAGCTTCATCTATAGGTCATAGTCGTCGTCGTCGTCGGCGTCGGTCTCTTCACCGCCGCCGTCGTACTCTGCTTCTTGTTACGCGACGCCTGCAGCCGGGACACCGTTCTACAGTCCTTCCGCGCGTTCCAATCCTGTATAGTAGCGTGACCGTGTCCCAGAGTCGTCATCGAGTCGCCCGGTCTCGAACGAAGCGTACCGACTTTTCTTCTTTTCGTTTCGTTTCTCTTTGTTTCTCTTCATTTCTCTTCGTTGCACGCTCGTTGCGTTTTCATTTGATCGTCGGTTTCCTTTCTGACCGTCGGATTTGCCGATCGGGTGCGCGATTCGCATCTTCTCGCCTCTATTTATACTATTTGTAGAGGCAAAGCTGGTCGATCCGATCGAGCCGATCGATGGACCTCGATCGGCGAGATATTGCGTGGAGTCGTCCGCAGCGCAGCGTCGCGATCTTCGCCGTTTTATGGTCCGATTCGTGAAACTGCCGGTAGTATTGCGACAAAAAGGTTTCTTCTCGTGAAGTCAATTAAAAGAGACTATCGTTGAACTCGGCTTGCGATTTTTCTAATGTTGTAATATTTAACGCGAGTGATCGACGGTGCCAATATTGTCCGCCCGTAATACTACTGCGCGCGTGGAACGCATGGGATACCACACCTGGTGAAAATCGCATCGTTTTCTCGCGTCTCCCTGCATAGAGGAACGTCGATCGAGCGGTGTGTCTCGGATATGCGGTCGTCGATGAACAATAGAAAGGAAGGAGCAGTCGAGAATAATCACAGCCAAACTCCGTGAACGCCGCGGCGAATCGCGCCACAAAACCTGGATCGTTTCCTATAAAATCGCGGAGATCGCGGCGTATTCTTTACGACGGGTTGGTTAATCTAGCCGACTCTCTTTTGCTGTCGCGTAATATGCATAGGTCGACGAAAGTTACCGCGGAGTTACCGCGCCGATAGTTTCCCGCGGGCGACTCATAATTTTGTCGTGCGTTTTGGATACACGGGTTTCACCGTCTACACCTGTACGTAACAGCCAGTGAGCAAAGAGAGGCTGAGATAGAGAAAGAAGGGTCTGGGTGGTAGTGCAAGCGTGCTCGAGAGCTGTTTCAATTTCAAGATTAAGCGAAATAAGAAGAAGGAGAAGGGGGTTGAGAAGAGAAGAAGCGGTGAAGACGAGGAGAAAAAAACGGGAAAGGCAGGCAAGGCTTGTATGTAAATAATACACATATATACAAAGAGAAGAAAAATAACATATACGAAGGAGTTTACGAGTTTTGGGGCGGGTAAATTGGTAAAAGGGAGAATCGAGAATCAGTCCATCTAGACGCTGGGCCCGATGGTACACGTAGACATCTATCTTAAAGTGCTTCTTATTTCAGTGTGTTTAGAAGTAACGCGTATGTGATATATACTATATAACGTGGTGTTTTCTAGAGAGGAAGAGGGGAAAATGTGGGTGGGATACATACGGTCAGGGGGCATGGGACTCTCTTCGATGAATTTCGTACGATACACGGACGTGACGGCGAACTCGACGAGCTTTTGTTCACAAGAATTTTTTGAAGCCTGCCATTGTTTTCCATGGATGTTCGTAGAATTGTCGGCAACGCAAGGACATGAGATCCAGTCGCGATCGAATTTAATCCGACATTCCTTTCCATGCTTTTCTAAACTTTTTTACAACTTTTGCTCGCATAAGTAATTGAATAGCTCCGTCTCTCGCGGTTCTATCGAGAGACAGAAGGGTCGCGAGATTTTGTGAACAATCGAGCGCGGGTGTCGCGTAGCTTTCGTCCTTTTCTTTTTTTCTTTCTTTTTATTCTTTCTTCTTTTGCCTTCGTTCATGTTCGACACGCACACGTTTACTCCGAGTACACTCCGCGGACAAGGGACTTGCGCGTACATTTACGGCGTTCTCCGAATACCGATATCTCATCGGCAAACTTGGATCGATCGACCCTTTTTCAATTGACAAACGAAGGCCCATCCGACTCTCAACCCACCCCCGCCACCCCAAACGGTAAGACTGAAAAGATTCCCAGGGCGGGTGGGCCCCTTCAATCCGTTCATCGTTTTTAGACTACCGTTAGATCAGCATCGGCATCGGCGAACGCGATTTCTTTTTTCGACGGTACAAATATTCATCGCGTTTCTTGCAACAAATTGCTCTCGTTTCACGCGCAGGCTGCACAAGCATGTCCGTACAGCTTTCCCTCGCGTTGGAAATTATTGACGCGAACAAAGTCCTGCTGTTAAAAAAGGGCTGTGAATAACTAGAAAGAAGAATACAGGGCGTCGAGGCCTGCCCGTGAAACGACAGGCTGGCGAGAATAGGGGACTCGATTTGCACACACACACACACACAGACACACACAAAATGCGCATACGTGCATTCACTCGGACACATGTATAGACACAAAGCGCGGAAACCCGCGCGTTTCGAAGCTGCTATGTATAATCAAGCCGATACTGCTCGTCGTTACGAAATATGTAGGGTATTTCTGACGGCTTGTCATCACTTGGATCGGAGAGGAACGGACGTTTTCTAAGTTTGATACGATAGTAATCGAGTTCGCGTTTTATCCGGTTAAGATTCTACTAAATCTCTTTAGTAATTTTTCGCGAATCGAAGACTCAGGCACGATACCAAAGATATTACTCGTACGCTAGGCACCGTTGGTCGTTAGAGGCGCACAAAGGGTTAAGGCGTGCTAGCCCTCGCACAAAGTCGAACGCACCCTGAGTTCCCGTTCGAATTCAATGCGAGAACGGCCTGCAACCGGACAGATAGTCGCTTCTTCCCTCTTCTTTCGCCCCGCTTTTCGGCGTCCCCGGATTCTCCCCGCTTAACGTTAACAGAATCGCAACGATAATTTCTTCCGTTGACCGGGTTACTGGCCCCGGTATGTGTTCGTCGCAAGGCTGCGAAATCTAATCATTCTAAGGTGACGCTGTTCCAACCGCTCCTCGAACCGCTGCTCGTTTCACGCATCGATCATTCGTACTCGCGACTCTAGACTTGGGCGAACTGCTCCGCGTTAACGAAGCATGGGGTGAAAGAAGGGGACAACCGGTTTCATCGATTGCATCGACGTTCCAGCGACCGGGGGACGTTGCAATCGCGGCGCGGAAGGAAGAATTTCAACGCCAATGCGATTTAATTGGGAAAACGGTGAAATTGCCCGCGACGTTGGAATCAAGTAATGCATGAAAGGCTGCGAGAGATATTTTTTAGAGATATTTTTCCAGTCCAGGATAACGAGCTGGCAGCGTTTTTGAACAATAAGGGGGCACGAGGGAGAGTTAAAGGGAGGGAGGTAGGGAAATCAGAAGTCTGTAATCTTAACGATACTATAATCGAACGTTGATATTAGAAGTAGGAGTTAAAGGGACAAAACGGAGGGATGACGTGTTAACGGAGAGTCGTGTTATACGTGTTCAAAAGAGCTCGCGCATACGTGTTGTTTAAGCCAATAAGGAACGGATTCCATCCAACATAGAGAAAGAAGGAAAGAGAGAAAAAGGTTCATTTGCGACATCGCTTGTTGCACGAACGAATTTTTTTCGTGGACGTTAATTGAAATTATCCGTTCGGGCATCCGATTTCGATCCTCCGTGGCACGATTCGATCGCAAAACGATAAGGAATGGACGGAAAGAGAGTCAAGGAAGAAGAGTTTGGGAAAATTTGCGTCGTCGGAGCGTCATTAGAGTTGGACGCGATGATTTCATGCATTATTTCATTTCAATCGCTTGACACCTCGGGTTCTTTTATCTTGTTTTTTTTTCGGTTTTTTTCCTCTGTCTGTACATTTCTCGCGGGAGAGCGTTACGGCTAAGCAAAGATAGGAAGGAAGAAACGAAGACAAGGAGGACGAGGTAGAGAGAGAGTGCGCGTGTGCTTGAGCGTGGAAAATTTAGCCAGGTATTACGATTATAAATTGAGAAGAGAATAATTAAGTAGATACACCGGGGTCTCTCGTTTGAGAGAAAACGCTCCGATTAGATAATCGCAGCATGTACGAGACATGAGTTCGACGATGAAAGCTTAGATATAAGTAGAGGATTAGCAAACGGTATATATACATATATAAATAAAAATATGAATATAAATAAATATAAATATAAATATAAATATAAATAAAAAAAATATATATATATAGAACGCTTGAAACGTATATTAATATTATAACTTTTTATAAATATATTTTTCCGTCGAAGTCTAGCCTAGTTGGATACATACACGGTTATTAACGACTATTAATTTATCCGATCTGATTATTATATCGAAGATCTAGCGTTAATTCGAACATTTTAGACGTCATAGTTTTACATGATAGGCAAAATTGTACGAATTGTAAGTGACTCAGAGGGAGATTCGCGGAAACGGCGAGGAGCCGAAGAATGAAATGAAGAAATACATTAGTACCTAACATTATAAAATTTAACTACTAGCGTTGAGACATTGGAAAAAGGGTCGGCTGGGCCGCTTCGCGACGCCTCTACGCGAAATCTGTCGATCCTTCTTCGCCGAGTTCTTCCTGACACCTGGCAAACGTTACGGAAATTGTTAGCGGCGCGAGAAGATCGATCCGATCGAGCGCCCGAGCAACGACCAGTCGCCCTTTTCGTGCTTCGTAATTAAGTGTGAATCGACGAGTGCGATTCAGCCAGCGTTGGAGATTTGCAGCGTGCGCGATCATTGAACGAGTGCGAAAGAATGTCTGCGACCAAAGAACGAGTGCGCATATACCCGTATACTTAGCCTGCATATACACGAAACCTTCGTTTATTTTCTCCTCTCCTATTTTCATCTGTTAGTTTCTCAAAGGAAAGAGAGCGAACGAACGAAAGATAGTTTCGCATGCACGATAGAGCGAGAGAATGGGAGAAATTTGGGTATGAGAACGAGGGCCCGACAACACGGATACCCCGAGTCCCTCTGAAAAAATTGTAACGCGGCCAGGGCTCTCGTTCTTACCTACTGGTATACGGGCGAGTACTAATTACTGCATGTAACGTTAATTAATAATTACCGATTAACTACCAAATAATAATCATATTGTTAACTAAAGTAATAAACGCGCTCGCGAAACCGGAGGATTTTTAAAGGGTGAACGATACGAGAACGCTATAGTATTTATCAACGATAAAGTAACGAGAACGTAACACGTATTTTGCTTCTTCCTAATACAGTGCCGTTTACGCTATTTTTTACTGTAACTGATAGATCAATTTGGCCAGGGGTGTACGCGCAGCATTAGGGGGCGAGCGGCGGCTACTCTTTCAACAAATACTCGCCAATTCGTCGAACGGACGAGCGAGCGAACGAACGAATGAACGAACGAACGAACGAACGAACGAACGAACGAACGAACGAACGAACGAACGAACGAGCGTGAGCGCGAGAATGAAAAATGTGGCGGAGAGAAAGTGCGAGTTTAAACGGCATCAAGCATCTTTGTAAAAACGCGACTGTCAAATGCGTGACTCTGGCGCGTATATACCGATCCATGACCGACGCGTGACCGAGATCCATTAGAGTAGAGGGTATGCCGACGACACTTGTTACAATGATTAAACCGAAGTTGCGCCCTCGTTCGTCGATGAACTCTGTCATTCGTTTGGCAGCCGTGCGTTCGTAAAGGTCTCGAGGAGTTTTCCCGTTCTTCGGACCACAGGTGCGTTTACTGTCAATTACAACGGAATCAGCGGCATAATTTTCAGGCGTCCTATCTCAAGTTTGGCACCTTTTCGTCCGATTCTTCTTTAATCATGCATAAAGGGGACAGAAAGTTTGGGGGGAGGGGCAGGAGTCACTCGAATCGAAAAATTGTTCGCCCAAACATCGCAGACCAGAGTCACGATTTTCGAGCAAAAGGGATGGGATGGGATGGGGGCCTTTGACTTAATTAACGCGCACGACCGTGCGACCCGCCGTAATTTATTAGTGAGAACACCATACGAGATTAATGAACGGCAGACGGAGAGTATGGGAATGCATGAGGGTGTGTGAATAGTTGCGCGGCAAGAGAAATGTGGGTGGGGGCGCGAGAAGATCGAAGTGTGTAGCTATAGAAGGGAGGAAAAACTTTTTGCGCAATGTTTCGATGGCGCGAGAAATTACATTTTTTCACGTGACTTTCTGGAACCGACTCGGTTAAGACCGTTCTACGGACAGTCGAACCGATTTAAAAGAAAAAGAAATATATATATAGATAGATAGATATATAGTCCCGGGGAAATGAATAATAACTAATAAATATATTAATAATACTAATAATGACGATACTGCATTAATACCGAAGGTATATTATTGCCGATCATTATATTGTAACGACACGAGAATGATATTATACGATACTTTATAAATGCAGGAGATGATCATATAACGCGACGAGGTGGTGAGAATTACGCAGAGTGATCCGAGAGCGAGTAGAAACGAGAGGAATAGAGTGCACGGTCTAGAAAGAGAGTGAAACAAGCAAGATTGTGAGTGAAAAAGTGGCGGGGATGACGGAAAGAACGATAAGTAGTCTTTTTCGCAGTAATCACGTCTAATATTAGCGAACAAAAAAAAAATAATTAAAAGAGTAAGGTAAAAATTATCATAACGCGAAAAAAGGTACAGTAGTGGATTTAACTATCGGCTGACGCGTAGTGTGAGTGCTGACATAGGAGAAGCATGTTGGCCAGGAGTGCTTTTGTGGATTCCGAGGTGTAGGTATACTTTCAGCCTGCCACATTTGACTCGCCTTCGCTGCTTTCCTTTCATTGCCTTCGAATATACCGACATCAGCGCGTTAATTGGCAAAGGCAAGAAGGAACTGGTCTCGATGCGCTGTCGCCGATAGTATTCAACTTCTCGAGGCGTTCGTATATTACGCTCGCGGCCGTGTTCGTCTCGGGGCATTTGCTTTCCCAAGAAGAGGAATCGTCCGAGGAGAGAAATAAGACGCGGAAAGGAGGGGGACTCATCTTCATTACCGTAATGCGTCCGTTATGCCTGACATAGTTTGCTATTAAAGAAAAGGGATGATGAGGACGCTCGAAGCGGAAGGAAGGCCCACGGAAAAATACGGCGACGAGCTGTAGAACTCGATGGAGGTGGACCGTATTTAAAAAAACGGAGGAACGATACAAGGACGGGGTGAAGGCGAGCAGAAGTGAAAGATTGAGCAAAGCCGACGCAAATAATGAAGAGGAGTTAATAGCATGTGTGTGTGCGTGCGTGCGTGCGTGCGTGTGGGTATGAAAGTGGGTGTGGGAGAAAGGGAGGGAGCGAATGAGAGTTTAAAAGAGTGGCGAACGAGTCGGGGAAAATGAAGAAGAGCGATTATGGATTCGGAAAGTCACTTAGCCAGCAGACTGCTGTTCATAGTGCCCTGTTATAGTGGGTTCTCTAGGCAGAGCTGCAGAGTCGCGATTAAAAAGCGATAATAAGAGATGCGGACAAAGAGAGAAGATGAGGCACGAGGAGGACAAGCGCGTGGTGGAAAAATCGGGTGGAGAACGAAATATCGGGAATTGGATGGAACGAGCACGTCCTGACCTGTGTTCCCGATTTATCAACAGCTTTCTTTTCAATGCCAATGTAAGATATGTCGCGTTCGAAGTTTCTTCACTCTGTAATGAGCTGTCTTACCTTTAATTTGTCGCCGCATCCAGAGATATTTGGCCTTCCTTGACTGCCAATTAAAAGGACAAGTCGCAATAGGTGACAAAACGCTTACAAAGCCAACGCTGAATCGAGTAAACATCTTCTTAAGACCGTGATCATTTCTTCGTTCATGTAAAACAATATCGAGTGACACTGTTGACTATTGTTACTCGCGTTAATAGCACTGCTACTACTGTTGCATTACAGCTACTGTTCAAAGAAATTGTAGAGAGCTCGCGGCTAGATCGTTCCATCCGATGATGATCAATCAGTGTTACAGAGTTCTTGCACGTTGTTCTTTTCGCGAATCGATCACGAACGAGGAGGGGACTAGGAACGTTTGAACAGCTTTCCATCAGTCTTTCTGAGCTAATCAGATTTGAGGGAAGAAATCGTAGCTTGGTAATAACGAGATACTCCGCTCTCTGCCCACGGGACCCTAATCTATTTTTCAGAATACGCTATTGTGATTACTACTATATAATAACATTTAAAAAAAAAAAATACTAAAATCACAAAAACACCTTGTACTATTGTTTATTATACGATTCTGACGACGATTATTTATAATGTTAATAATCTACATTAACGATAATTACCGCATTATACCATTATTATATTTAGTACTATTTAGAGAGTGAGGCTGCTACTATATTAATGAATTAAGTACTAAGTAACGAATTAAGTAATTCATTAGAATTTATATATAAATATATAAATATTACTAAACATACTCTTCGCGGCAAACTGCGTTTATCGGTTTTCTCTTCGTATACACGTTGATTTCCTATACATATACGAAATATATCTAAATATATAGATATGTATATCAAGAAATATATATATATATATATATTTATATATATCTAAATATATAAATATAAATATACATAAAGTATCGAATAGTCACAGTACGACTGCCTCTGACTCGATTTTTTTTCCGAGCGCTTGTTCAGTCGGCGTTACGAACGTTTTTTCGTTTTACCCGTTTACATTCGACGACTATGTTACATATTTTATATATCGTAATAGACATAGACTGTACCACGAAATATTAAGTAAAAATAAATTTGATTAGGTAATAAGACCGCGTTTCCTTTCAATAGGGGTCCCTGCCCAGGACGTGCACAGGACGTCGGACGTGGAATAAAACGAGACACGCGCATTGTTCATTTTTGTTCACCTTTATTTAATCGTAGCACATACTATTTCAAATATTCATAAGTACGATGTAGATAAAAAAGTACAAATATTTACAAAATACTGTAAAAAAGAAATCGTTTACAAAACGCCTAGGGATATGAAACGTCGTCTAAAAATGGATCTTGCGTTCGCTGCTCGCTTACATTTTTTCCACTGTGTATGACTAGACATTAGACGTAATAGGTCGCTTCGTTAAAAACCACTAAGCGTTTGTTCCGTCAGAGTTGGCGGTGTCAACCACCCGACGTGCCATTGAATAGCAAAACTGGGCCATCGATTCGAGTAAAGAGCTTGGAGCGAAAAATTCTTCGGGCTAGTAGCAAACATTTCCCATTTTAAGCGGCATAGAAAATGTCTCGCGCTAATTCCGTCAAGAGGGGACGACCGCAAGCTGAGGAAAATTCGGTCAGCGAATAAGCATTGTTAGGTTCGTAAAAATTGCCCCGAGTGGGCTTACAACGATCACGAACTGTCAGCCGAATTGCTGCAAGGTATGTTCCTAACTTACTTTATGTTACAAGAATATTTCACGGCATATACTAAGAACATTTGAAAAGCATTCGAAAATTCAGGCCGGACGTTTGCATGCGCCCTCACGAACGTTGTCGTCTTTGTTCTATCGAGAAATTAAAATAACGATCTAATAACTGGGAGAAACGAAAAAAAATCCCAGGACAGAAGAGGCGTAAATTTCCCGCTATTCACCTCTCAAACTGTTTTCATCTACCAGTTCCACCTGGAACGTAGAACCGCAAACGATCGACGACAACGTTCGGCACACCTTCGCGAAATTCTGATTCGTATAGTCCTGTGGGGAAATCAATGAGTTCTTCTCGACGATTTTACGACGCCTTCGATTCGGCGAGGGTGCATAAAATTAGGGAATGGTCGTATTCGCTATGATTATGAAAACTTTTAACACGTTACAGAGATTACTCATTGGCAGTGTTTACCTTAGTATTTCGTACATCTAGATGCGTATATAATACATTATATATTTTCTATGCCAATACGTGTGCAGAGCCGAGGAATACTTTAAATACTTTAAATACCGTATTCTGTTCTCATTGTTGCTCCGTCGAATCGATCTATGAAATTCGACCGTGCGACAGCTCTGCACGTGCATACACATTCTTTCCTGCACGATCTATGATAGTCCTCTGATTAGTAAAGTATCTGATGCGGTATATATGTATTCAAATATTTCAATTTGCATTTTAAAAAATTTAAATTTTCAGGTATATATACACATATATACCTAACATGATCGCGTAGAATATCCTATCTGCTTTCCAAACTGGGCAACTGTGTCGCACAATTGTTAGTCTATTATTCTGTGCGGCAACAAATTTGCACCCTTCGAGCTCTTCGACTTTAGCCGCGAAACGAAAGAAAAGCGAACGGAAGGAAACAGCTTCGTTGTACGAATTTCGTGATATAGGCTGTAGACAGCCGACGTGCCCAGTCGTGCGCCGTCGAAGAAGGCAAAACACTGAACGCGACAGATTCTAAACCTGTCCTTCTCCGAATGCAAAAGTAGGCTCCGATCGAAACGAGAAACAACGGGAACGATACAAACGTGATTAGCCATGAACGCGTCTTTCGATAAAAATGAAAAGACGAATCTCGCGACTGCTCGCGAGTACACGACGAACAAGCATGCTCGCATACCCACGGTATATACAAGGCCGTTTGCTTTACCATATTCTGGCCGATATCGAATAATTGCTCCTAGTATTCTTCTCCTCCTTTCCCCGCCGCTTTCGGGCGCACAGAAGATGTACGGTGCCCTCCCGCACGCATATACATTATATTTCTATGTAATAGTTTTATATGTACGGGTCAGACGCTACGAAGAAACAATCCTTAAGCCTTTAGACCTTAACGGAATACAACGCTTAGACGTGAATTAGGCGGATATAAAAATTGTCGTTCGGTTAATAATGATATGGTCGTGATACTTTCTTAACGATGCATTCACACTGTGGCTCGAGATTTCTGCCGTGGACGACAATGTAGCGTATGCGACGAGTATTCGATGCGCGGTGATCGATATACATGCGTACCTATCGTTACAATGGTACCGGATACTGAATATTGCATTAGTCGTATAATATTGTAGCGTGTACCGGATCGTACGTATTCTTACGCAAGTCCGACGGTGGCGGCCGCTGGAGCGGATCCTTCTGTTAGAAATAAATTATATCCTTATCGATCTAATGGACGCGAGAGGATACCGCGGCACGAGTAATCCTCGATTCGTTTCGATTCGTGCGACCGTCGCTCCTATCGCGGTATCTCCGATTTAGAGCCTCGTGGCGTTCTCGATCAATCTAGAGACAACTGTCGACGACGATTTCACCTATTTTTGCGACGAGCTCGTCGAAAGTGGGTCTCTCCCGGGGATCGTTGGACCAGCACAGAGCTTGAAGCTCCTGCAGGGCCGGCGGCGCAGCCTTGTGAGGCTTCCACGAGAGAGTTTGAGCTTTAAGCGCGGTTAGCACAGAGTCGTCGTTCATCTTGTAGAACGGCAACTCGCCTTGATGGAACATCTCCCAAACGAGACAGGAGAACGCGTAGACGTCGCTCTTGGTCGAGAATTCGTCCTCGTAGACAACCTCGTGGGGCAGCCATCTAAGAGGGATCACTTGATTTCGGTGCTTGGTGTACTCCTGCTGGTACGGCTCCTTGGACATGCACGGCATCGAGATTTTGATCGTCAGGTTGCTGGCGATCAGACAATTTCGGGCGGCTATATCTTTGTGAACCAGGCGATTGTCCGCGAGATGCTTCAAGCCTTTCGCCGCCTGGTTGGACAACGAGAGAATCTGCGCCACCGAGAGTTGCGGTGCTCGAGGAGGCTTCGACTCGTGCGTCGGACTGGACGCGCTGTCCTTTCGCGAGGCGATCAGGAACTGCTTCAAGTCTCCCCAATCGGTGTACTCGAGGATCATGTAATCCGGTTCTTCCTCGCGACAGAGGCCGATCAGTTTCACGACGTTCTCGTGGCTCAGCTTGTGGAGGAGATCCAGCTGACGCTTGAATTCTTGCAGCGCGGTCTCGTCTTTCGTATTGGTCAGACTCTTCACCATCACCAGAGACTCCCTGTCGCCGTCCACTTGATACTTTGTCGCGTAAATTTCACCAAACTCTCCACGACCCAGCGGCTTCAATTCTTTCAAGTTGCTACGCGACGCGGCGATCTTGTCGTAATTGGATTTCGACTTCTTCGACTGGTTGCTGCTCTGACTCTGAGCGGTATCCGCGCCGTCGCTCTTGTTCTGCGAATCACGGTTCTCCTTCTTCTTGCCGGTCGAGTTCATTTTGCTGTTGCTGGTCTCCTTCAGCTCGGTTTGTTCCTCCTGCACGTCCCCGTTCTCCAGTTTTTCTGCGCGAATTAAATCGAATTATTTTCGGAACGCTTGCGCAACGGCGCAACGGCGCAACGGCGTACGGCCGTAAATACCTTCCGCTTGCTCTTGGAGATACTGCTGCTTCCTGCGACGACGTTGGTAACGGCAGTAGAGCATAAGCCCCACGACCAGCACCATGTAGGCCGCGGCCGCGCTCAGAGTGATCGTAACCGTCTTGGTCATCATGGAGCCGTCGTCCCCCGCATCCAAATCCATGTCGAATCTGTACGTGTCACCGGCTACGAACATAGAACCATCCTCGTAAACGCGCTCGTCCTCGCGCCACCAAGAGAGCGATCTTACTTACCTTTCACGTTCAACTGGACTTCCTCCCTCTTCAAGCCTCCGCTGTTGCCCGCCGTGCAGCCGTACTTTCCTTCGTCGCTCAGGTACACTTCCTTTATGTACAAACTTCCGTTGCCGAGCACCTCGAACCGGGAGTTATTCAGGTTGTTCATTCGCGAGTCCCGATCCCACTGGATGGTCGGTTTGGGATCACCTTCGGCCGCGCAGTGCAGCATCACCGGATATCCCTCGATCGCTTCCGTTGGATTTTGCGGCTGAATGGTAAACTTTGGCGCGACTGCGACACGACAAAATACGGGCACGGTTTTACGACGCTACAGATTCGCCCGTCTCTAGCCTAAAATGCTGGCCGATAGAGATATCGCACTTACTGACTACGTCGATACTGATCGTGTGGTTGATAGACCCCTGCCCGTTGCTGGCTATACACGTGTAGCGTCCCTTATCTTCCTCGAGAACACCATTGAAGTGAAGCGTCCCATTGATATCTTGCACGTGCTTCGGAAATTCCTCGCCCAGGCCCTCCTTGATCCACTTAACCATTGGATTTGTGGCACCCTGAGACTTGCACGGCACTTTCGCCGTCGAGCCAAGCTCCAGTCGCTTGTCCACCGGCTGCGGGGAGAACTTGAGCTTCTCCTCGACGGTGAGGCTGGCTCGTTCCGAAAATATCGACGGGAAACCTTTCGTGAATATCTCGCACGTGTAGCTGCCCTTGTCCGACAGGTCGGCGCTTTTCAAGTGCAGGGTCACGTTGCCGTGGTGATCGATTACTCGATGCCTCGTCGGGCCGCCGGTCTCTTTCAGAGCCTCTCCGTCTTTCAGCCAACGAACGTGGGTCACCGGCGGCTCCATGCCGGAGTAGGAGCACGTCATCGTCACGGAGTCACCCTCCATCGCGCTCAGGCTCTCCGGCGAACTTATCAACGTCGGTGGGGCTGAAAGAAAGCACGCGGCGACGTGTAGCAGCGAAGAAACGGCGAAGAGATCGAACGTTCGTTCGAACTGGAACTTACTGGAAATGAGCACTTGGACGGATATGTCGGTCTCGCCGGCCATATTCTCAGCTACGCAAGTATAATTGCCGTCGTCCTCGCCTATGCGAGCCTTCGCAACGATAAGCGTGCCATCCTGGACCCGCACCGGCCCGGAATCGCTTATAATGTGTCCCTTGGGATCTCTCCAGTAAAGTTTCGGGACTGGCAGGCCGGAGGGCTCCAAGCAGCTGACTTGAAGCTCCTGGTCCTCGCCAACGACGGCCACTTGGTTGGACAGCAGAGGTTCGAAGGACGCCGCGGAGAGGTTCATTAAGTCTGCGACAAACAATAATCGCTCCCTTCGTAGCAAACCCGTTGCATCGTTTCGCGGAGCAGCAGCCGCTGGGCGACAATACTCACAAGCTATTTGGAGTTCGATCGTGTACACGATGGCGGCGCCTCCGCGTTCTCCGTGGCAGGAGTAGAAGCCTTGGTCCCTGTGCTCGGCGGAGCGTATCATCAGAGTGCCGTTCTCGAGGACGGTCCTCTCGTCGTCGGTCTCCAGTGGGCCGATGTCCTTGAAGAACCACTGAACGGAATCAGCGTCCTCGAATACGCAGTGGAGAGCTGCCGGCTCGCCGCGTTTCGCGATCAAGTTCCTGGGAACGACCTTGATCGTGGCGGTATCGTTGCCCGAGACCACCAGAGGGTAGCTGTCCGTCTTCGGGGACGATCCCGCTTCGTTCCTCGCCAGGCAGCTGTACATTCCGCTGTCCTCGGGCGCGGCTCGATGGACGTGCAGCTTCTTCTTCTTGATTTCGATTCGGTCGCTTCGCCCCATCGGTTCCCGGTTTCTGCAAATCGTGCGCATCAAGTTTTCCGTATTGGCCAATTCGGGAGTGGGAATGGCGGGTAGAGCGACAGCTTTTCCATCGATAGACCCGGCGCGGGCTTCGATCGCGACGCGGCGTCGCGTAGAACGAGAGGAGGGTTAGAAACTCGCGAGGGCGAGGCGAAGAGCGAAGAGCGCGAGGCCAGCGGGGATATACGAGGGGGATAGATAGACGGAGGGACAGGGGCAAAGGAAAATGTCGCTTGATAATTCAAAGGTAGTTCCGTAAACGACGGGTGTCAGTTACGCGACGCGAAGTTAGTTCGGGGGGGCTGGAGGAGGGGCCGGAGGAGGGTCGGGTTAGGGCGACTCGCCCTCGGAGTCGCTGCTTTTCCTGAATTATCGGGCCCGGCGGATATTTCACGGGGCGCGAGTAAATGGCAGCAAGGTATGTAACGAACTTGAACCACTCGTATTTCATGTCTCCGGAGCCATCGACGTGACATCGAAGTTCAACCTCGCCTCCCACGTGGATCGCGGAGGGTAGCTTTGGTTGCTGCAGTTGCACGCTTGCTTCGCTGATCCCTGAAACAGAAATTCACACGGATCGATCAGACCACGGTCATGCGAATAATTTCCACCGACGGCTTTTCCTTCGAGTACGCGCACAAATTTCTAACTACGATATTGGTAAATACTTTTCCATGGTCGAACCAGCGCCCCGCACGATCTTTCAACCCACGCGGCGCGACGTGATCGCGCGCAGCTCGGAGCAGATCGAAAAGAATCATGTTCAAGTGCAAGGTCGCTACGCGGTGGATAAAAAGCAGTGGCGGAGAAAAGGAGAGCGAAGGAGTGGAGGTCGCCCTTTCGTCGAAAAAAGAAAAAACATCAAAGCGCGGAAGGTAGCGGTCTCGGTGGTTCATGAATCCTTAAAACGCGGGCGAAGTTATTTGCCGACGTCGTTCGACAAAGTCTGGGTAAATTAAGAAAAAAGGAAGGGCGCCCCCTGAAGCGTTTGTTCCGCGCAAACCAAAGGACATCGCCGAAAGTCGACGTTGAAGGAACTCTTTTCTTTTTCGCCATCTCCCCCCTTCTTTTTTCCTCGGGAACCGTACGCGTTCTTTCGCCGTCGTCTGGACGAGTCCTGTCCGAGGACCGAGGCGGAGGAACAAGATATGCAACGACGAAGAGAACGAACGGGAGAAGAGAAAGAGAGGCAGATGGCAAGGACCGGGACGTTTTATTTAGTTCGATTAAATCCATGGGTTTCGAACGGTCCCGTCTCCGCTTGGTTGCACGCTCGCCTCCAGCGCGTCGCTCGATCCCATCGGGGCAAAAAGGAACGCGGACGGAATCGACCTGACATTCTCAGAGAGCAGCTTCCACCTTCTGCGGAGAGATCCGGCCCGTTCCTTTTCTTCCGCCTCCTTCGATCGTCCTCCTATCGTCCATTCTCTTCGTCCGATGTCCTCGGACGGGGATTGCTTTTCCTTCCATTGTCCTTAGGCTGGTCTTTCCCTGTTCTGGAATTCCGCTCGGCCCCGTAATCGCGCTTTTCACCGCATTCTTCGTCGATAGGATTCCGGTCGAGCGGCCCGGAGCGTTCCATTGGCAGCCGACTTTCGTATTCTCGACCAGGTTCTTGGTTCGCCGGCGCATTTCCTCCAGCCGACGGGAACAACGGAAAACACGTGATGGCGAAACAAGGGGGGCAGATTTGCAAGGTAGAAACTACGGACAGGTAACCTACTAGCGAGACCAAAGACGAGTCGATCCGGCCGCGCACCGGGAAAGAAACTCGAGACAGATATTTCGAGCAACTTGCGAACAGTTTACCGTAGACCGGCAAAGCGATAAGGCTTCGTTCGCTAATTTACCTTGCTGCCCCTCGTCGCCGTTCGATCGTTCTCAGACTTGCGGCCGGAAAGCGTAATTCGTACCTTCTTAAACAACGAAACGTACACCGAAGGTAGGGACGACCGTTCTCCGTGTCGTCTAACGATTCGCGAGCGATTCGCTAATTGTGCCAGCAAACGGCCGCGTCATTAACGGAACACGGCTCCTGCTCCTCAACTTTATTCCGTTTCCTTCGAGTTCCAACCATCCTGCCGTGACACCCTGCCGGGCTCGCCGTTTCGATACAGGCGAGAGCGGTAGGCGAAGGAGAGCCGTGGTCCATCGCGCGTTTAATCCGAGAGTTTAAGGAAACATGAATCTACTTTCACGATTAGCTCGATTAGCCGTGAAACGGAGAAGTACCGCTGGGCGCGGACGACCCATCCTCGAGGCCGAGATGGCATTATTGTCGGCCGACTGGGCTCGCGCAGTCCGTTCGATCCTTTTACTTTTGCCGTCGACGCAACCGTTTTTTTAATCACGCCGATGTCGGGTCGTCGGGCCTGGTGCGCTTGGTATGCCGCGACGAGAGACGCATCGATGCACTCTCCGCGACCCTATTATTTCCTGGTCCAGGGTAGAGAACGGACTCTTCTTACCTGCTGTTAAGGCGAACCGTGTCGCTTCCGAATCGATTGTCATTTCGAATAACAGTCGCGGGAGTCGCTCTCTCCTTCGCCTCTCTACGATGGTTCGTGCTGCTCGTTTCCTCGCCCTTTCCCCGGCGCACAGGCGGATTAAAGGGCTGCGTTAAAATACCCGCGCGCTCTTCTTCGGCATTGAGTCCATTAAGGAACATTAATCTCGAGGGGTTATCCTCGAAGAGGTAGATAATCGAGGGCCGCCGGTCGTCGACTGCGCACAGAGCGACGATAAAGAGTGGCAAAGCTCGAAGAGAGGAACGAAAAATCACGAAGGGATGACCGAGACGACAAAGGGAAAGGGAAACAGAGAGGAAAGCTGGGAGAAGTCGAGCGATGAAAGAAGAAGACGCGAGTGGACCGCGCAAGGGAGGCCCGCTTGCAATCGTGAAACTCACTTTGCGTCTCCGAGGTCTCCACGAGATTTTGCTCGGCCACTCGACTCGTTTTACTCGTTCTCTCTTTTGCCTCCTCCTCCCCCACCAATCACTCTCTCTCTCTCTCTCTCTCTCTCTCTCTCTCTCTCACTCTTCCTCCCGGTTTCACGGGCTTTTCTCCCGCGTCCTCCTCGAACCACGGCCAGGCTCCTTCCACTACTCGGAAAGCCGTGTTTAAATGCACAAACGAAGCGAGGGATCAAAGGCACCGCTGGCGGCTCGCGCGCGCGCTAAGTGAGAGCGGGAGAAGAAAAAACGGAGAAAAGGAAAACGGGAACGAGCGTTCGCGTATACCGGGGAGAAAGGCAGAGGGCACCGGAGCCTGCCAGCTGGTGGGGGCAAAAGAGGGGGGTGAGAGCAAAAAGAAAGGGAGAGCAACGTTTATTATTATCATCGTGTTCGCCGGCAGCGTTCGACCACCCCTCCTTTGACGGCGTTCCGCGTCGCTCCTTCAGCATCCACTAACCGCGCAGTCGAGATTAACTTTCGTGTAAACACCGAGAAAGACGCACGTGCGTGGATAGCTGACTCGCGGAGGCAGCAGCCCGTTCCCGGTTTTCTAGCGGCGCCGCCACGATGATAACGATTAGAGGAATTGAGGGGGGGCCCGCTGTTCGGGGAATAGAAAGCAGACGCGCTTTTTTCGACGTAACGCGATACCCCTTCTTTGCAAAGGGGTGATCACGAACGGGGATCGAAATGGTATAAACAGATGCGTGGAATTTTCGGAGGGAGGTTCGTCAGTTGCGGTGCCGTGGACTCCTCGCCCCGTGCCCGCCGCGGGACATCCAGATAGCTCGATGCATCAATTGAAGAAGCAAATATCAATACATACGTATGCATATTTCGGTTGGATCGGTCCGAAACGAGCGCAAGTTTCTTTGGCGGAAAATTGTTGATCTTCGGAGGCGACGTGGAGCGGCGAGCACGAGTTTAACGTGCCGCGTAAATCACCGGGGACACGGTTCACCTCACGGATTATCGGAGCCGCTTAACGATCCGATTATCGGGGCGATTTTCGCGCTTTGATTTTGATTTCCTATGAACGGACAAAAGCGGCTGGCGTTTCTCCTTAATTGAGCGTTCGAAGGGAATCGGACGAAGGCCGTTTGCACGCTCGATTTCCAACTCGCAAAGCGCAAAAGAGAGATAGCGTCAAAGCGGCGAGAAAAGTCGAGAGAGCAGCGGACAAAAGTGATGGCTTCCCGAGACACGCCCCGGTTCGATATCGAACTCGAAAGGTTTAACGCGTTTACTTTTTCGCACAAAAATATGGTATTCGCCCGCGATCCCATCGGCATCACCGATCGGAAACACCGGACCTGCGTAAACGAGAGCGAGGTGGCGTGCTCGATGAAACAACGGAGCGCTTTAAAGGGATAGCGCCGGGAGCTCGAAATTGTATACAATATAGTAAAATACAAACGACGCGTAGGACAATTTTCCTCGCTGAACGGAAACGTTTCCGACGAAAGGGGCATCGCCCGGGGATCTAAAAGCGTCCCGTTTCAAATCTAATATCCCTCGAAAAGACAAAGCCCTCCCCTTGGAGATCGTTTACGTACATTGTAAACCAAAAATGACATGAAAGAATGCCGCCAAAGGGGTGTGACGGACCGCAGCGGGTGCGAGACCGGTGCGGCGACGAGCAGGGGAGCAGGGGAGCAGGGGAGCAGGGGAGCAGAGGGCTAGACACGTCGGGCCCCGTTTTCCGCGCGACGCGCGACGCGTTTCTTCCTGAGCGATTCAGCCTTTCCGCGAGGCGCCGCGCCGTTGTTTATCCTAGACGTGCAAACAAACCGCGGTTTTCCCTGGAAACCTGCCGCTGGAAGAGAGACGCGGCGGAGTGGAAAGAGTTGCCTAGCTCCTGTTGAATTATTAGTGGATTACGTTGGCTCGAGGAACCTGGTGAGCCCTCGTTCTTCGCGCTCGGCGGACGTTAGCCCCGCGAGCAGCGGGAAACAAGAAGCAGGAGAGATAAAAGAGTCCAGAGAGAACTCTTTCTCCCCGAACGCCGGCGCAAAGAGAGAGTTGAAAGGGTTGGCGAGCTAATTCGCCGACAGGAGTGTCGGCCGGAGACACCGCCGGTTTGTACGCGTGTACTTGTTTCCAGCGACGGCTCCAACACGCCTTTGCTCTTCTAGCGAGCTTTCGAAACTTTGCTTCGAGGGAATTTGTTCGGCTCGCTCAACAGTTTCGCGGTCGGCGAAAGTGGTTGACGAATTTCGGTCAGCCGCGGAATCCCACGAGGACCGGATTCTCTGGGAAACCGCAAGTTATCGTTCATCCATCCTTGCATGAAACTCGAGCTTCGATGCTCATGGGATATCGGTGGATGGCGAGTCGCGCGTGGCTCGGGCATTAGTCGACTAGAATTACACGCGGCAGGAGCTCTCCGCGTCCAACTTTGTCAAAATCGTACGCCTCTGATGCGTTTTGCGCGAATGAACGGATTCTCGCATCCCGTACACCCTTCGAGGTATCGCCGTTCATGAATGGAAGTAGCGGCGGGTTTGTCTCGAGTACCGCGAACAAAACGATGATAAAAAGAGGCGGCCGATTCGAAGTTCGAAGCTCGGTGAAATCCGATAGGGAGTCTGGCCAGAAAAAACTATGCGTATGCGCATACGCATGTGCATACGCTACGTACATGCGTGCGTTCGGGGCGCCCTGGAAACCCGATACGCTTGGTCGTAGATAGCCAGCAATTTGTAAGTAGCCAGCTCGAAAGCCTTGTCGGCTTTCGATTTACCATTTATCCGGGGTGCTCCGAAACGGATGTCTCTGCGCTTCCGCGCGAACGGGATTCGTTTCTTCGACCAGAGATCGTCGTAGGCGGTGGCGTTCGCGATAAACATCGCAATCAGCTGCTACGACTCTGTTCGATCTCGTTTCCTTCGAAACTGAGCCGTATCGCGGGCGGTGTTACCCTTTCGAGGAACTCGACGCACCGTGGCGACTCGGTCGAGCGAGATAAGCCCCGGAAGCGTGTTGTCTACGCGCTATCGAATATGTACGCGCCGTCAGGGTCCCAAGGTCCGGGCGAACGATGCGCCCGAAAAGAACGGGAAGGGACGCTCCGTCGATCGGGGGATGGTCCGAAAATTGAAAAGAAAACGGGATCACCGAGGATGTCTCGTGAACGAATAAGCATCTGATTTTTCTTTCTACAGGTTCGCTGGCGTAGAATCGGGCGCACGCGTCGAAACAGCGCGTTAAGGGATAGAAAAGGAGAGGGCAACCGACGTACCCTCGCGGCCGTCTATCCGAAAGACGAAGAAAGCGAGCGGACGAGCAGATTGAGAGAAAGCAGGAGGGAAGGAACGAAAGAGAGAGGGATGCAGGGTGGCTCTGTTCGGGGGTCGGTCGTTGCCATGGGGATGGTAGTAAAGTAGGGAAAGGGAAGGGAGGGTCGGTCGATGCAAACGCACCATAAAGTTTTATGGCTCTCCAGAACTGTACCTATCCGCCGCCCTCGTCTGCCCCAGCTCTGGGTCGCCGATTCTCTTCTTCGTTTCGGGAAACTCTGCTGCTCTTCGCTTGACCGAATGGAATTTCGCCTGGCGAAAAATCGACGAATCCGAATGAAAAGCGGGGGAAAAGAGTTCTGTTAGTCGGCTATTTGCCGAGACACGCGAATCGCTCTCGCTCGGAGAATCAATTTTGATGCGGGCCCGTGCACATCGCGCTAGAATATCGTACGACTTCCTTTGAAACGGCTGGACGTTTATTCGGGCGGCTCTTTCACGACCGCCCACGGACAAAGGGAGAAGCGGAGGAGATTCCGTTTGCTCGTGGAGCAAAACGGGACACGGGCGATTATCGAAATACGGTTCGATTAGCGAGGAAACTCGCCTGTCGATTGTTGCGGTGCCCTGCCGTGTCGTCGTCGGAAGAACGTGCGATGTTTTAAATGTCCCCGGATTCCCTACGACGCGAATAGTATTAATTGAGCAGAGAAATTCGGGAACGTCCGGGTCGGGTCGTTAACGAACGAAATCGATACCCGCTCGATAATTCCGTGTCGGCTCGATTTGATTCGCGGGGCGCAGAGTGATTCCGTTAATGGAAAAGAGAAGGGAAAGAGTCGAATCGGGCGGGGAATTTTAGGTGCGAACTTACTAACGAACGGGGCTCTGCCTCGTTACTTTTCTCGTCGCAATTATTTCGCCGTGCTTCGACGTTCAAAGCTGTTTATACATTATACATTATACATCGATCGCCTAGCCGTCGAATAACTTCGAACCGGGGTCTTCTGTGCGCAGCGTTTCGATACTTTCGGAGCAGCCGCTTCGTCGCTCCGAAACGTTTCCGACAGTCGAACATTTCGTCGGTATTTGTATCGACGATAACGGCGTGCAGGGTCCGCCCCAACACCGAAACGCTCTTGCATTTTTATGACGCGTCGTAAAAGGTCGAGATAAATTCGGTTTCGGAGTGGGAAGACTGAAAGGTATTATGCCGTTCGAGATAGGATATCGGCCGCGGTCGATGACGAACGCTTCAGGATTACCGCGGCAATAAAGCTGGACGAATCTGCAGCCGATTCGTTTGCTTTCCGGAGGTACAGAATCCACTAGGAATCGTCTACAGATAGCACTGGAGGAACGGTGCCCGCGTGGCTGCAGAGCACCTTGTGGCACCAAGAAGTGAAACGCAAATATTGGAACGATACGCTCCATTCCCGATGCTCGGACAATCTCTTCTTCTCGTTGTCGCCCTTTTCCAACGAGCGCACCCCTTACCGATTCATTTTCGCTGCCCTTTACCTCGAATTAGCGATCGCGAGTGAAACAAAACGGTTAGCTGGATCCAGTTCGCGAACCGCGTCTGAAGAAAACGCAGAGCTGCGTCTCCTTCCGCTCTTGAATTATCTAATATTTGGAGAACTAGTAGACCAAGAGGAAGGCAAGGGGGCAGAGTGTATCGCGAACGTGCCCCGAGTGCCAATCCTCGAAATCACCCCAGAAGGAATACGAAAACCGTGCAAGAGAGGCGACGTTAGCTTTCAGGGGGAGCATCCACCGCAACGGAGAGAGAGAGTGAGAGAGAGAGAAACACGGTAATTATTTTCGAACCGTCGAACCTGCGCGAGGAAAGGGTGATGTCGTCAGCCGTCATTCGAAAGCCAAGGGTTACCTAGCCGGATAATACTTAAACTTTATTAGCGATGTAGTCGCGCTCTAGAAATATCTACGAATTACGCGACCACCCTTTTCTCCCTCGAACGAGCAAGATGCATCGGCGGAAAAGTCGCTCCTTACCCCGCGAAGGTTGTTAAAAAGTTAGCGAACGAACGAGTCCCGCCTTTTGCGAAAGTTTTCCGACGTGCGCTGCAGAAAAGTTGTGGCCGATCGGTATTCCGTCGCTCTAATTCGATAACTTTTCACTGGGGCTGCTTACACGCGTTTCCGCTACCTTGCGAAGCAATGCGCGGCGCCCGTCGCTTCCGCGGAATCGAACGAGGGCGAGAACAAATTGCAAGAGGCTCCTCGTTGGAGATGGCTTTCATTTCGAAGATATATTCGTCGACAGCGGTCTTTAATTAAAAATCTATTGTCGCGTGAGACAAAGTCCACGCAACGAGGTAGTCGACAACCGCAGGCAAACAGTTGATCGCGTCGAGAGTGTGTCAGACGTCCCGATGAAGCATCGAGTCGCGCTGTTTGCCGTGCAAATCAATAAAACAAACCTCGTGCAGGTGCACGGTCCACCGTCCATTTTAACTCGACCAACGATACTTCGATGTTTCCTACTTTGCTCGATTGCTCGACCGGATCCTCTTCGAGACCCGAACAGCTATCGGCGGTTCTCGAACGGGTTCCGTCCTTGCCACCCTGCGCGGATCGGATATCGCAATTACAACAGGAATATCTCGTGGGAATCGAAGGGGATAAACGAAAAGGGGTAGAATCGGATGATCCAGAAAAATCCAAACATCAAGCGTATCGATTGTACGCTCGCATCGTTTATACATATATGTACGGCTCGTATCTCCGAACGGGTGTCGAGTTGTCGGCAGATAAAATTGCTGAAAATAGTGTCGCGTATCTACGAACAGACGCAACGTTACACCCACGATGCTGGGAGGCGTCGCGGTTCGTTCGTTCGGGCGAACTAAATTCCTTCTCCTTGCGGAAGTGTGCGCCGTTTTTGCGCTTCAGCGTGATTCGTTTTGTCCCACGTTGCAGACAACAAAGTGTGTACATATTATTGCATAATTGGACCGTCGCCCCGCAAACAGTACCGTGTTCTCGAAACTTGAAAACTGGAGTTCCACAACTTTGGGGCACCTAGACGGAAGTTAAATTTCGGTTTCGCATTGAACGCGATCTATCGACGGATACACGTATCCGACACGCCGCGACAAATGATTCGCGTGTATACCTGTACACGTGCAAGTGTACGCGACGCAGAATGGCTCGACACCCTTTCTTGATGCGGATCCCGACAGAAACGCAATGCCAGATCGTCCAACAAAAGCGGCCATTGTCGCGACTGAAAATCAGAAACTGCGAGATCACTTCCGCCCCTAGCCTGTGCTCGAACGGCCTCGAGTTCGAGGGTCGTGTGCCCGCTAGCTCGCCCACTCGCTTCCTCGCGTGAAATTGAGCCAAACAATGTGCGCGCTGCGGCGATCGATGCCTCGCGCCGGGAGCTTTCTCGTCAGACCTATGCACGTAACGGAGTTGAGTAGATTGGAAATTCGCGCGCATTCCTCTTTCCTGTTCTTCGGGACGTTTAGCAATCGCTGTATTTCGTCCATTTATTTAGGAATACAATTGAGCTCGCGTCATAGCTGTCCGCCGAAAGAAAAAGGAACGAGGCCCGAGAGGTAAGAAGAGGCCGTTGAAAAAGATTGATGGGAAGGAATGGAAAATGTGGCGGAGGCCGTGGAGAAACAGGGGCTCGTAACAGCTTAGAGAGATAACTACGAAATAAAAAAAATTGTGCAGTCGTGCGATTTCTCTCTGGATCGTGTCCCCAAGAGCTTTCCGTGGCCGTAAAAACCGGCGCATCCGCGGCGCATTAAACGTGCCAACCGACAAGGAACGACTGCATTTTCAAGCGATCTGAACGCAAATGAATCGTTCGCTATGATTCCCTTCCGCGCAGCCGAGTATCGTTGCAGGTTCACAGGGGGAAGAGAAGGAAGGTAAAAGAGGGAGAAAGCAAAGAAGCGTCTCGTAATGATAGAAGAGTCTGCGTGCGGTGTGCCGCAATTCCCAAGGATCTAGATGCATCCGTCAGCAATGGATCTGCATCCGTCGATGCATTCGAAGCACCGTAGCAAAATTAATGGCCTCTGGAACGACGCCGCGACGCGACACGACGCGACGCGTCGCGACGTTTCGAGCTCTCCTGCAGAAGACTGGCCAACTTCGAGTACCGACAGGAGACTGTTCGTTTCGGTATATGTTTAGCGAAATATTCGAAATATTCGGTGCACGTTTAGCGAAACGCGGTGGGAAAAATCGAGGCCGCGTCGTTGGTAGACGACAGCGTAATATGAAAAATATATTCGACGCGTCCCGCGAAATAACCAATTCATCATGGCTGTCCATATGTCCCATAGAAAATCCGGTTTGACGGTATTCGCAATGGTTTCTGCCATCGCGCAGCGTTTACATTGAACATCCGAGCCCCAGGCAGGAAAATAAAACGGTCGCGCGTCAATTTTGCAGGTGGTTTCCTCAAGTCGCGGCTGCTAATTTTCCGTCTCCTACCCTCATTTTATCGTCGCGCGACACGCTCGTATCCAACCGCGTGGCTGTATGGCAACGAGAGTCGTTTCATTTTTCAGACAGCGCGGCGCGTCGTTGTCGTACAATTTGTCGGATGAACAGGTGTCTCTTTCTGTTTCGCGACGCTTAAACGCGCCAGCTTTTTTCTCCGCGACGCGTACAACTAATTAGGGAAGAAAGCGCAAGGTTAATTAGTAAGGAGCGTAATTAATGGAAAGCGCAAGATCTTCCCGTATTCATCGGCAAGATTCCCGTGACAAGGGGTGACGCTTCTGTCGTGCACTTTTTTCCCGCATCTGCCACCCTTTCTTTCGCTCTTCCTCCTGCTCCACCTCGTCCATATCTATCTTCGGGTTTTCTCTCTTCCCGCTGGCTCACCTCCCGCCCCTTGCCCTCGTCGATCCTATTTCTCCGTTGGATGATCTTTCGCACTCTTTCTTTTTATTTTCGCGCACAACGAACTCCCCTCCCGCTCTCTCTCTCTCTCTCTCTCTCTCTCTGCCCTGCTATTAGTCGCGTTCATTTGGCGCGAGGAATGATTACGGCGCACCCTGGTTAAAATGCTTTACCGTGTACACTTGGCCCCGATTGTTCGCCTCGATGACGGTAATTTGACAGACAGGGGTTGCACCGTGCGAGACAAAAGTCGCGCAAAACAAATCGACCGGGAACGCCTCGAAAGAGCCGGGGAAAACGAGGGAACTCTGAACGAAATTCTCCTCTGTCGAGTGGTGCGCTATTATCGAGGGAAAAAATGTTGGAGAAAATGCAAATCTGCGACGCCTTTTTGCTCTTTCAATCTATGCCCCATCGAATCACGATGGAAGATGTACAATAATGCCACGAGCATCGAAGTCTAGTCGCGGTTAATTATCGAGGAAGGAAGGACGACGACTTGCTTTCCCTCGAGTCGGGGCAGACCTCATAAAATGTTCGCAAGAGGTTCGTTAAAGCGAAATTTGCGGAGGAATCTCCCGTTCTTCTTATTTTTGTTTCCTTTCTTTTCTTTTTTAGGGCTACCCTAGAGTAGCTCGACAGCCGTGAACGGGCGCGAAGCATTGCATACACCGCACTCCTGCAATTCATTCGGCACAATGCTCCGACACAGCTAGCGAGATACATCCAGCTCGAGGAGAGAAACGGAAAAAAAGAAAGGACGAAGGGCGCCGGAAAGGGCGCGCGCGCTCATAAGAGAGAGAGAGTTGTTTCTCGTGGTACGCATTCGCTAGGAGCATTCGTGGTAGTGTTTTTAAAAAATGCAGTCGCCCCGGGGTGCAGCCTCAACGATTAGCTTACCCCGCCCTCTCCTTCACTTTCCATCCCTCCACCTCTTCAACTTCTCCTGTTCTTCACCCGTCCCTTTCTTTCCTTCTTTCTCTCTCTCTCTGACGGGCCAACGACGTCGACGATGAGGACAACGACGACGTCGACGACGACGACGACGACGACGACGGTGACGGTGACGGCAACGTGCAGCCCGCACGGGGACGAGACAATGAAAATGCAAGCAAACCCTCCTGAATCGAGTTCTCCACCTGCGCGCGACCGGCCGGGAATAAGAGCAAAAGGGAGAGCACGGGGACAAGAAGAGAACGAGAGAATCTCTATGGTATGTTTGCCTCGAGATCTCGCGGATTATCTTCGCTTAGAAGGGAAATAATTCGAAACTGCGCCGACACGAGCCGTGGGAGCACTGCCGGAATCGAATATTTGCGTGCGAACGGTGTGACAGTTATTAGCGCGATCACCAACACGTTTTCGGTAAAGTAACATCGCTCGCGTACTTGTTGTGCGTAAAATATGCCGCGGATATGATTTATCGTCCAGGTGTCATGAATGCACCGATGAATCTGGATCGAGGCGCACCCCTAGCACACCCCTGAGGTGAACCGGTAAATTCATCGGGGTATTTAGGAGGCCCTGCGCGCGTTCTTCCCGCCAATACGAGCCCGCTGAAAAATGCCCATTGTTGTGGCGTACAATGCAGGAAGCCTAATTGCCATTTGGCCTTGCGCGACTGGTCGGGTCGTAGGGTTGAAACCGGAGCGGATGCCTGCGAGCGTGCGAGCCAAGAATACGGATACGTATGCGTAATATACATAGCTACGTGCAGAGTTTTCTGCCACGATTATTAATCCGTCCGGTGTCAAAGGTAAACGAAAGTTGTATGGAGCCTGAACGTTCAAAGCGGCCGATTAACCACACTAATGGCGACAATGTCCAGAAGCATTTGCCCGCGGCTGTTCTTGCTGCAACGCGACGAGATACTAAAGGCAGCGGTTTACGCGGCGGAGGAAATGAGATTCCGAGGGGAACGATGGCTTATTGTCGAGAACGCACAATGCGTGGGATCTAATTGTCGGACGGACGAGATCGCGAAGGAGGTAAACGTTAATCGCATCGCAGCCTCATTAGATGCCAGAGGGGCAGAACTTTTCGTGGTGGTTGAAGCCACTTTTCGATCCCATTATCTACTCGTTCGTCTACGACGAATACTTTCAATTTGCAGGCCCTTGAGCTGTTAAACCTCGCGAACCACCGTACGCTGTTCCGTCATCTTTTTTATTCGCCCGACATCGCGGTGGCCGAAGAAAAGGAAATCCGTGCTGCGCGACATTCGATGGTCGCATAGAAAAACACGTTCGGTCTTCCGAGAGTCTTTAATGCCAACCGGCGCGGCGGGAAGAATTGTAGGAGCGTTGAAAGACGCTACGTACGCATGCTGCGTATAAATCTGATAGGATATCGCAGAGAATTCAACCCTTGGTTCTCTCTGTTTCTCTCTGGCTCTCTCTGGCTCTCTCTGGCTTTCCATGGCTCTCACCCCTCACCTCCCCACCGCCGTTGCCGTAGCTCGGGGCTGAACAAGTTCCTATCCATTGTCGCGTATCGCAGCAGGCTCTTCCTCGTCGCGAAGCGAGATGTTATTTTTTTATTTGGACAAAGGATCCTCCTCGGCGTGTTATTACCCCCTGTGCGCCCGTCCCTCGTAGCCCGGTCTGTGGCCGCGAGCCGAGGGGTTGGAAATTAAAAGAGGGAAAGGGATGGTTTTCACGGCGAGATACGCGGAATATGCACGGCGGACCAGCTCGTCATCGCCGAGCGTGTTCGAGAGATCACTCGTCAGACGCTCGACCTTTCGAGGGTGGAAAAGGCGGGGTTCGCGTCGACGTCGCTCCTCGATATCGCGAAATTGTTCCAAAATTTGCGCGCCGATTTTCTCGCTTCGGCTAACTTTGTACGCGCTAATTCGACGCGCATAAAAATATCGTGCTTGCGCGAATACCAGTGGAAGTCGAAAAACGCATTCCCATTCGTCCGAAAAACGGGGCGGCTGGAACTCCGGATACGCCGACGAACGGTTCACTTAATGGAATGAAAATGCAGCAGGATCCCGTTTATACGCATACATACGTCCCGAGAGCAGCAGAGATTGCAGGCACTGTGCCGTGTTTAAAGGTTTAGCTGAAACGGAAATGCCCGTAACGCGCAAGGTGGTTCGGTTAATATAATTGCCCGCAATTGTGGCGAAAAAGTCCAGCGAGGCCAGCCAAATTTCCAATACAAATTTTGCGGGCTCTGATTTCGTCCGAGCGTATCAGCTTCTTCGTTCGACCGTAAACTTCGTGGACCTTGCGAAACCCTTGGCGCTCGGACGCGTAAGGATGCTCGAAAAATATGAACCGATCGCAGTCTGGCTGCAACTTTCGTTGCCGCAGTGGCAAGTCCCGTCGTTAAACAGTCTGGATCGCTGGTCGAGAAGGTAATTATCGCGCGAGCAGAACCCCGTTCGCATTAGCGATTCGCTGGGATACTGGAAGAATTCCATGAACGATCTTTACCTTCTGCGGGGCTAGCTTCGGACGCGTTTCGCTTGGATCGCATTTATTCCATCTGGCTAGGCGAAATGCATTCGTCGACGGAAAACGTGGATCGCGCTGGTATCCGTGCCCAGCCGGAGAAAGCATTCCATCGTCGTTATCATTATTATATTTATCGCAATTATCAAAAGGAATCGAGTCGGGCGACGGGTATTAAGCACGCGCTAAATGTACTCGTGCTCGGTGCACTTCACCGGGTTGGCAGCTGCGTGTAATAATAATTACGAAACGATACATGATAACGAGGTGCCGGGCCGCTAACGACGTCCCGACGTCGTTTCTCTCTTTTCTGCTCCCTTCCCAACAAACTCCGCGAATGTTTCACCACTATTTCTCTCTCCATCTCCCGCCCTCGACCGTTCCCCGATTTAATAATATGTACTTTTTTTTGCAAATTTCTTCATTATTCATTCAATATCGCGCCGACATGATCCCCGCGTTCCCAGTTATCGCGAGCAAATTTTTCGACGCTTTAACTCGTTCCCCCTCGGCCTGCAAGCGGAAAGCACCATTTCGCGCGCTGCGTTTTCAGCTACGAATAAAAAGGCGGAAAAAATGGTACCGGCGTGCATCTCGCGCGTAACATTATATACGTTTCCATCCTCTGGCCGACGTTCAGCGTTGTCGTCGTCTTCACCATCGCAACACCGTTGGAATTATTTTCCATACACTCGTAGCTGCGAACCCTTGAGCGTTTTCGAATCGTTAAAACGCAAATATGACTACGACCAGAGTCGTCGGAATTGGTAAACGCCATACTGGGCAGCTCCGTTCGAGGGCAAATTATCTTGCCTAATTAATGTCGCGCCGGCGAATAATTGGGATGGGCGGAGAGTAAGGGGAAGGTAAAAGAGTTCGGCAGCAGAGGCTATCGCGAATCGATTCCAATCTCGGCGCTTCTCTACGCTTCGGTCCCTGTCTCCGTTTCTCGAACCTTCGACCTTTCTCTCTTGTCCTCATCGTCGCGTCTCCGGTTCAGCTACCGTTCGAACGTGTTCGACACCTCGCTCTGCTCGTTTCGCTCGTCTCTCTTTGGTTTAGCTCGTGCAATTTCTGCACAGGAGGCGTTTGATCTGCGCTTTTGCGGAGAAAGGGCGATTAAAAAGTGCCACGAGGAACATAGCCATGCTGAAATCCGTTGTACCGCCGCTCCGAATCCCTCGAGCGATGGTCTCGGTACTGTCCTCTCGTTCCCCATCGTCTCCCCCCGCAGTACTTCAGCGCTCCCCGTTCCGCGCTTGCTCGCACTTTGTCGATTAAGCAACGCGAGCGTGAACGCGGTATTATATCGGTTTGTCGGTTCCAGCTCGCCAGCGAACGCGGAATGCCAAGTTCGCGCGACGCCCTCGAGACTTACGCGATTAATCTCTCGATGGTCTCGCCCACCATCACGAGAGCGTTATTAATTAAATGCCGGCGTGCTAGTAACGCTCGTTAAAAAATTCCCGCATTTGTGCGAAAGAACGCGTTCCATTATCGCGCGACGCGCCACCGCATTAAATACGCCCGCGCTATTCTACGCCCTTTACCCGATCGCGATTTCCCGTCTCGGACGGAACAGACGCCGCCGAATTAATTGCGAATCTTCCGCGGATATTTTCCTCCCCGTTATCCTTAAACGATAACGGGGGACGATCGCGCTTCCAGCGATGCAAGGGGAACTCCTTCCCGAGCAAACGAAAAAAGAAAAAGAAAAGATAGTGCACTCACATTGAATATCGATCTTGGCGGGCGAACTCTCGATAGAGTATCCAGTTTCCTCGTGGGTGGCGACGCAGACAAAGTTTCCGCTATCGAGAATTCGGTCGACCCTAGTGATACGTAGATCGCCGCCGTCCTGATGTCTTCGCGGACTCGGTGCCAGAGGCTGGCCGTCGATCTTCCACGAGTACCTGACGCGCGAACTCGGCTGCGCCTCGCATCTTAGACGCACGGGGGATCCCTCTCCAACCGAGTGCTCGTCTGGGCTCACAGAGAAGTAAAGGTCGCCGTCCTGGCCAAACACTGGTACCACTGCGCAAACATATCGATCAAATGTTACGCGATTCGACACGATTACCCTTCGGGTTGTGCAGCTGAAAGGAGAAAAATTGTCGACATCGAGGTAATTCGTTTGTTCCGTTCCGGCGATTCCCTTTGATTCGGCCCGAGTGAAATACGCGAGACAGAAAATCCGCTGAACCATTGGTCGTATCGATTTTATCTCGAAATGTTCAGCCCGACGCCCAAAATTGTTCGCGACCGTGCGGCCAATGTAACACGGACGGTGGAATTTCCTTGCTGAAAAATCCGCTAATTATCGTGCTCGAGCGGCAATAATCGACCGATAAACATCGACGAGGAAGCGGTCTGAAACGAGGGGTACCAAACAAGAAGCAGGTACCTCGAATACGGACTCCTCGTTAAGTTGATCGATAATTAGCAACGGGCAACGATATTGTATCAATGTCCTTTGATTTTCGAGAACAGAAACACCCCCTAGCTTTCTTCGTGCATCGTTCGACGTGGTTGTTTTTTCCTTCTCGTTATCGTTGCGCGTTTACTCTGCACGATTCACCACGCTCGCTCGCTGCCTTCATTTTTTCACAAATCCGAACAAACGTACACGCATTTCCCTAGAGTAACTGCACACGATTTACCGATTCCATTGAATATCTGTGCATCGACGATTCACGGAAAAATTAAGGGGTCGGGGGGCATGATAATATCCGATCGTCATCCGTGAAACACGCGGCAGGTGTTTCTCGCGGAATATCGTGCTCCTCCTGTTTTCCATACACGTATATATACGTCCGTTTGCTCGCACACCAGGCATCTGCGACCGAGAAAGACGCCTACCCGACAACGAGCTTTTTAGTTGCCCGTTAACGAGCTCCCTCACCGAGACAGGGCAATTTAACCTCTTTCAGCTAATTAAGTAAAGTCCGCGATCTTATTTCGTCACGTATCGCCACTTCGACGAGAGTTCGTTAAAACTTGGAGTCGATTCGAGACGAACGAAACGCAGATCCGTTCCGAGTTACATTTCGAGCAAATAAATTTGGACCAGACCAGTCTTTCTTTTTTCTTTTCTAAATCGAGCACGAAAATCTCCCTTCCGCCCAACGTCCGGCGAACAAGCGTTGGAAACGAGCTGCGAATACATAGTTGGTTGTGCAAATTACGCGAATCGCATTGCGCCGAGGAAGCCGGCACGAGCGAGCGGACCAAAGGGTAGAGAGGAAGCCCGAGAGGAAACGTGGGCAGGGAAGCAGGGAAAAAGGGAAAAGGGAAAAGGGAAAAGGGAAAAGGAAAAAGGGAAAAGGGGAAAAAGAAAAAAGCCGTAACAAGAATGTTACGTCATGCTTCTGCGATAGAAAGAGCAAGTATGTAAAAAGGTATAGCTCGATGGAAACTCGTACGAGACGCGTGCGCTAGTCCACTGGCGATTCGGAGCCGAACTCGTCGTGTATCGACCGATCGGAGCATTTCCCCGGTCGAAACGAAAGTTTCGGTTCGTCCGCTGCGTCTACGCTCTCGTCCCGTTTAGGCTCAGCAGCTTCTCAAAAGGTAACTAATTATCTCTGTCGATTCGTAGTGAATACAGGTGGACGCGGAATAGCATAGAATTTGTTGTCCTATCTCGAGCTTGCCGTCAATGAACATCGTAACGAGACCCTCTCAGAGAAACGCACAGAACTGGAACCAAGTTTCACGGTTCCGTGGAATTCGCGGAAGTTCGAGACGTCTGCCATAAATCTGCCAAAGGTAGGCCTCGTTGTTCTACGTATCTTTGTTCGAGTCTCCCCGCCCCTATCTAATTGCGGTGCCAGGTAAGGCACCCTTTCCGTCGTCCTTCCAGCATTTTCGGATTTTACCTGTGTCCTTTGCGGATCCTGTTATTATCTCGCGCTGACCCAAGATAAATCCTGAAATTTGAAAGCAAGGTGGGACGTGGGGCTCGACGAACCAGCAATTTTCAGCACGGTAAATTCGAGGGGCACGTGATTTTCGACCGAAATTCGGAGGGTCGCTTGATCGCGCTTGCGCGACTCTGCTGCTAATGACGATCCCGCCTCGCATAGATTTTCGCAGCCAAGAATGAGAACTGAGGTGGAAACGACGCGCTTCTCTTCTTTTTCGAGGTAATCGTGACCCGGCGTCGATGCTCGACCGGGCTTATCCGTGACAACATCCGAAGCCTAAAAAAAGAATACACGTGGCTGATCCTGGAACCTCCGCCAGGGGTAAACACAACCGCTTTTACGACCTACTCCCAAGATTACTTTCCTTCCCGAGGCAAACTCGCCGCCCGCGTTCCGTTCTTCTTTGATCGACGAGTGCAGCTGCTCGCGCAGCTTTATGGCGTTTATACATATGTATACATATGATGCATACACAAACCGCACGATTTTTCGAACCTGTGCTGCGTCCCACTCTTCCTCGTCCTATCGGAACGGCCGAACCACGAACGGAACGTTTCGGAAGCGGAGAATCCGATCGCGAACCAAGAAGAAACTGGAAGAAAAACTGGAAAAATCCCTACCTATGTCGACTTCTTCGACGAAAAACATTCGAGGGCGAATGCGCTTCGTTCCGCGACGTCTGTTTAATGCGCGAGATACGAGGAACGAGGACTCCATCGCATCGCTCCGCTCGGGGCAAGCGAACTCCGCGAACATGATTTACGGCACAACAGTCGCGGCCAGAGCTGGTGCATCGATGAAAAGAAAAGTTCACGGTGGCGAAGCGAATTCGCGTGCACATTTTTCACGGGGTCCTGGCCGCAACGAGTGTGCCAAAGCTCCACAGCGCTTCGCTGCAAATTGTGTTCGGAGTACCGCCTTCCAGACGCTCCGAGCACCGTGAAATTCACACTCTCCGGACGGTTTTCACGACTCTGAATGCGCGATGAGAGCTGCCTTTCTTCGTCGCGGGGCGTCGAGACAAGACGCCAGCAACTCGGAGTCTTATTTGAAAGAGGGAAAAAAGGAGGCGAAGGGGAAGAGAAAGGAGAAAAGCAGAGGGAACGAAGAAAGGGAGGCGAAAACGAGGGAAGACGCGCGAGCATCAGCGAACTAGAGTAGCGACGCCCTTTTGACAGCGTGGAAGCAACGCTACTTCGTCGCGCTTCGCAGTGACCAGCATAAAGGCGACCGACGAATTAGTGAGTGTTGCGTGGAAATTCCTTGGATGCTGCGTCTCCGGCATTTGAAATTTCTTATCGCAGTTCGTTAAAATGAATTTTTCCCTAAGAACTCCTTCTTAGGACAACGATGAATGTGGACGAACATTGGAAGCCATCCGAGTCGATCGGTTCTCTCGCAGCGTGATCCACGGGCTATGAGCTACATCCACGATCATATTTAACAGGATTTCCTTGGATGCCGCTTTCGTCGGATACGTCAGAATAAATAGCAGCCTCGTGGAAGAGAGAATATCGAAGAGCCAGGCGATAACGAAGGTACGACGAAACGCTGCGGTCTTCGAATCGAGACGATCGCTGGAGCAACCTTTCGAGGCGCTGTGCTGCATCGCGAGGGCTGCTCGAGGTGCTTGTTTTCCCGCTTAGAAGCGTTTCGAGGCGCACTGGATACCGATGATGCGGCCCGAAATAATACGCGCTGAAAGGATACAGCACGAGTGGACGGAAATGTTCGGAACGGGGCAATTCGTCAGTCCCTTGGGAGAGGAAAGCAGCTTCCGCGGAGAGGTGATTGCGATAGAGAGGTACTCGTGTAAAAGATTGAAAAATCAGGAGGCACGAAAGGGATGCACGCGAAGAGCTGCATTCACGTGAAGAATCAAAGGGAATCCGTCGAACGAAAAAGGTCGATCGAGCGGGTGGTGCGCGGTATATTTCAGTAGTCGTCCGCGTATAATGACGACGCGCGAGCAAATTTCAAAGAGACCTATCGGGCGGTTCGTCGCCGCTCCAAATATATTATCCGCGTCTCTTGCGTTCCACGCGGGTCATCAAACGCTGCTTTTGCCCGCGACGAAGCGTTTTACGTTCTTTCAGATGCGCTCTGCCGCTCTGCCGCTCCGCCGCCGGTCCAACAACCCAATGAAAAACAGACCGAGGAAAAAAAGGAAGCGGTGGCAGAAGAGCCATTTCCTGCCGAAGTATACACCGCCGGAAATTCCGCTATCGAGCGCGATACGCTATCTATTTCTCAGGACATCTTCCAAAAGACACGGCCCCCCTTTTTTCTTTTATCGTGCTCGTTCGATTGCTCGTTAGCTGCAGCTTTTGCGATCGACGCGACTGCGAGCATCCCGCGAGCGGATGCTATTTTACGCACAATTCAAAGAACGGGCGCGCGCCCAAAGTTGTGACAAATGGTAAAAAATGTAATGATACTTGAACGATCGAGGTGACGTTTAGCGACCGGTAGAAATATCCCACGATCGCGTCGGGGCAACGGAGAAGGCCGCTCCATCTTTCGATGGGGACGAGTACGCGAAAACGAGACTCGGAGGGAGGTTCGCGAGCTGTCCTAACACACCGCAACGTTTTCCTCTTTATGCGTAAATAGCCGCATTACGAGCGTCCTCTCCTTTTATTCGCTCTCTTCCGAGCCGTTCCACCAGCCAAGGGATCAAAGGGCTAATACAATTTTTCTTGGTGCTCGGTCCTGTCGCGCGACAACCACCCCTCTCCTGGCGCAAACTTCTTCGTCGCGTCGTGGTTTCAGACGCAGCTTTGGAAGAAAAGAGAAGGTGCACTCGAAGCCAGAGTGAAACGGTCACGGGAAAGGGAACCAAGAAAGACAGAGCCTGTAGTTGCAAGTACATACGTATACGTTCAGTATAACTCCGTCGCTGAATAACATTCGGCGTATAAAATAGCCGGGCACGCTGGGCCCGGGACAAAGCGCCTTTAGTGGCAACGGCAAGCAGTGTAAAAAATACGTAGACAGGGCGAAAGAGAAAGAGCGAGGAGCGTAATATGGAACGAGGGGTGAGTATCGTAGGGAAGAAGAGAGGAAGAGTCTGAAAAAAAAATGCGAGTGGGGCGGTACATGTATGTAGTGCATACATAAATATGTACCCCCTTTCAGGGCACAGGGCACAGGGCACAGGGCACAAGGCACGGGACACGAGACGTCTCCGAACGGCAGGACGGCCTTTCTCCTTCGTAACCCGAGACGTGTAATTAGGAGCACCGGACCAAGATGAATAGCCAAGTGGCCGATGGGGTAACAGCAGGCGGAGAAAGGAAAAGCGAGGATACGTTACGATCCATTTATCGAAGACGTTGAATGAACGATCCGCGTTGCCGGCGCATCGTACACCCAACTCGGATGCCGATGCGATCGAAGTCACCGATCAGAATCGGCCACGATCCCACTTGCTTACCGTTCCTCCAAAATCGCAGCTACATACGCCCCACCTACGCCTATCCTAGACTCCTATTTACGAATGTTTTCATCCCTTGTCGGTCCTGCTGCTCCGATACGACCTCGATGTTTCGAATAGGAGAAATTGCTTTCAATCGCGATCCTTTTAACGCCGATCCATTTCATCGTTTCGCGTTCGAATTTGGAAGTCGGATTCGAGTTGCGTTTGAATTTTCTTTAAAAATATCAACCTACACAACCATTCTATTTCGAAACAAGGGAAGCCGTAGCTAAGTATCGCAATTGGAGAACGGCTGTCAATGGAAACCGACAGAAGCAAATTGATCCCAAAATGTTCCTCCGGTCGCTGCTTTTTAAATACCTAACAGGTTTAGCCGTCGTTTAACAAATAGCAAGCCCGCTCGGCGACGACGCACCGGTTCGTTGCTAGCCCATTACTGCTCGCAAGCATCGCTACTAATTATACACGTGCAGCCGTACGTATATACGACGTTATCGTCGATATTAGGTAACGCCGAGTCTGCGTATATTCGCTTTCTAGGTGTGCATGGCTATCGAACCGGTTCTCATCTCTGAGAGGGAGAAAGAGAGGCGGCAGCAGTGGGTTACCGGCCGGTAATATGAACGATGAAAAGAGGACGTAGCCAGCATCCACCCAGTCACCGAACCGTTGTGTCGGCGCTTCCACTACCACCGCCACCGCCAACGGCAGTCTTGCTATCAGGAACGGATCGTCGAATAGGCAGCGAATGCAAAATTTCGCGACGACACACGCGAGAGATGGGTCCGACCGATTGCAAATTGGAGTCGCGAGCCGCATTTCCTAGACCGGCCGACGAATTCGTTGGCCGTGTTAAAGGGCCGTCGATACCGCTTTGTCGATCCTTTCGACCTCCTACCAATGCCCGATACGTTCGCTGCCAATTCGCTCTGTTCCGTGACATATCGACTCATCGGTTATATATTTACCACAATTATACAAATCTTTGTACAGTGGAGTACTTTCGATGTGGGCACCAAGACTTCCAGATAATTAAAGGTAAAATTACTTAGCAGCTAACGCTTCAAGGGTAAGCGTTCCAATACGGTTGTGAAAACACCAAGAGCCGTATTATCGAGAAGGCGATTCGTGCGAAAAGGGGCAAATTGCTCAAAGCGCCCGTTTGTCTCGGAGTCGCGGCAGTCAAGCCCAATTAACAGTAATTATAGCGAAGCCGGTGACGAACGAAATGAACGAAGCACGGAGATCCGTTGAAAAACCAGGGGGTGTACGATTTCCAACGGGAAACGAAAACGTTTCCACCTATAATAGCATCCCTCTACCCTTCCCAACCCCCAACACCTATCCCCTTCGTTACTCTTTCCGTGATTCATTGCCGAATAGGGGATGATTCGGAGAACCGGGATAGAATCTTGTGCATCGTCGATAGGTGCATGCGTGTACATACGTATGCATTCAATACTCACGAAAGCAAACCAGAAGCGTAGCTACGTTGAGACGCCGCATCCTTTAGGCTGTTGAAGAACGAGGAAAGTGCCCGGCTCGAAATTCACTCGGGAGAAATTCAGCAGGAAGACGGTCCCGGTTTTTCAAAACCTACGCGTCGCTGTCATTCTATACCTTTCCGTGCAAAACTGGCTTCCCAACGAACACACCGTCCGATAACAAGACCGAACGAAACGATCACCACGAAAGGACGCGCGACACTGAATGCGGCTGACCCACGCCGTGTCAAGGCGACCCCTGGTCCCACGATCAGCGACCGATGGTCTGAGTCTATGGTATCCCACAAGGGGGCACCATCAACTGGCACATGTTTCCACTTACCTACGTATACGCGATGTCCACCAAGGAGATATATGGATAGACCAATCGTGCAATGCATTCATTCAATCCGCTCAATTTCCCCGGGGATAAAAACCCTTATCATTTCCACGTCACTCACCCCATGGGTATCGCGGCTGTGTTGGGACATATATCGTATGGCCATCTATAAAGAAGTGCTGGAACCTCCACGTGGTGTGCCATATCTACAATAGGCAATGTTGCAAATAGTACAGACGAACTAAAGGAAACAACATGTCATACAATGTATCTTTTCCGCCAGTATTCCGGGGACCGTGGTCCATTACCATTTCGGTCTCACTAGCAACATTAGAAATTAATTTTTAAAAATTTTGAGAAGAGCTTCAATTTGAGAGGTCGTTGATAAAAATCGATCGATTACAACGCGAGATAATTGAATTTGTTTAAATAAATTATAAACAAATGATTTTATTTCGGCTTGCAGGCTAGCTACAATAAATTGAAGCTAGGACTCTTAGCTAACATTTCCAACAGGTGCGAACATAATTCCACGTTCTGTTCAATTGTTATAAACAATTAAACAATTGGAACTGTCCTTACGGCCCATTGCATATAATTACAACATCAGGATATTTTGTATCGCGTAGCGCATTCGATTCCCTTTCATTTGAGATGTCGTTGATTAAAATGGGCCCAGTAGAAGCCGAGATAATAATTTTTAAACATTTTGTCGGTAACGATAGTCGGTAATCGCGTATGTGGCGCCATCTCGCGTTTGCGGCCTTTTCGCAGTTTTCCGCACCGCCAAAACCGAATTCCTGGATTACATCGTTAATTTAAACAATTGCGTTTTCCTCGGCTTCTACTGGGTATTTCTTAACCAGACTTGTCTTAAATTAAAGCTACGAACCGTAGCTATCTCCTCCCAAAGTGGCAACAATATGGAATTTGTGATTCGAAAGTTATTAACAATTGAAAAATCGACAAAAATGCACACCGGATCAATGCAATTATCTCAGCTTCTGGACGCGCCAGATTATTGAACGAATGCTTAAAATGAAGGTGAAGGATGGTGCTACACGACAATAAACGATTCACAAATGCTGCATGCGCTGTCCATTGGTTATAAGCAAATAAATATTTCGTTTGAGCGTTGCACCGAAACTATACACGAGGGCCTAGCTAATCGTGCGTCAGAGTGTTCCTTGATCCAAGTGACTCAATTTGAGAGGTCGTTGATAAAAATCGGTCGACTACAACGCGAGATAATTGAATTTGTTTAAATAAAATATAAGCAAATGATATTATTTTGGCTCGTGAATCGTTTATTGCCCTGTACCAGTATCCTTCACCTTCATTTTAAGCATTCGTGCATTAATCTAGCACGGCCAGAAGCTGAGATAATTGCAGTGATCCGGTGTGCATTTTTGCCGATTTTTCAATTATTAATAACTTTCGAACCACAAATTCCATATTGTTGCCACTGTGGGAGGAGATAGCTATGGTCCGTAGCTTTTATTTAAGACAAGTCGGGTTAAGAAATACCCAGTAGAAGCCGAGGAAAACGCAATTGTTTAAATTAACGATGTAATCCAGGAATTCGGTTTTGGCGGTGTGGAAAACTGCGAAAAAGGCCGCAAACGCGAGATGGCGCCACAATCACGATTACCGACTATCGTTACCGACAAAATGTTTAAAAATTATTATCTCGGCTTCTACTGGGCCGATTTTAATCAACGACATCTCAAATGAAAGGGAATCGAATGCGCTACGCGATACAAAATATCCTGATGTTGTAATTATATGCAATGGGCCGTAAGGACAGTTCCAATTGTTTAATTGTTTATAACAAATTAACTGCATTTGTAATCATGTTCACACCTGTTGAAGATGATAGACTAGGCCTCTAGCTTTAATTTATGTCTGATGATAATTCTTGTAGCTACCCGGAAAATCGAATAAATCGCATTTGTTTATAATTCCTTTAAACACATTCAATTTTCTCGGCTTCTGCCCGGCCGATTTTAACCATCGACGTCTCAAATTAAAGGTCTCGAATCGAGGTACGTCCTATTCCTATTTTAGAACTACCTCGCACCCCTCATTCTGCTCGTTTTCAAATAAACCTCTGTTTCTCTCTGTTTTTGGTTTGGCCCTACCTTCTTTCTGTTTCCTATAAATATCCCATAACAAACTTGCTCTCTTCTGTTACATACTTACTAATATATGTTTTGTGTGTGCAGGTTTCGCAGGCAAACTGACGAAGAACATTGACCGCCACTTCTCCTTGCGCATAAGAGCAAGAAAGATGATAAATTGCAACATATTTGTAACATGGATCTTCATTAATTAATTTGAATAAATCTTCAATGAAAGGAATTCCACTGCTTTTTTTATTTTCAAACCTTACCAATCCTTGAAAAGACCTAATTCCAATTCCTTAAACAAGTACTACCGTGCAGGAACTTTAAATGCAAAGTTCACAAGCGGAGAACTTGTAAAAATAGACCTGATCGTTATTAAATTTGGCGCTAATGATCCAGAAATTAATACAACGTCTTGATAGGGGCCCCTGAGATTTTGTGTTTGGAAATTCCTACGTCGCAACGTCATTTCCTACAACAGCGAAAGTTCGGATACCTCCTCGCATATCATATTCTCCTGATACAAATCCCCGACTTTCAGCAGAAATTTTTGTCGGAAACCAAGAAATTTTGCGCTCGGAAATTCCTGGAACGTGACGTCATTTCGAAGAACTGTTGAACTTATTTTTCAGATATTTTTGCCAGAAACTCAGAAAATTAATGCCCAAATTGGGTGAATTTGTATCAGGAGAATATGATATGCGAGGAGGTATTCGATAGCAGCAATTCTAAGAAACAACGTTGAATTCCAGGAATTTCTGAGCGCTTAATTTTCTGGACATATTCCGAAATTTAATAACGTATAGAGCCATTTTGACAAGTTCCTCGCTTCAGAACTTTGCATTTAAAATTCGTCCACGGTACTTCTTGTATAAGGAGTTGGAATTAGGTTCTTTCAAGGATTGGTAAGGTGTAATAATATAAAGAACAGTGGAATCCTTTACATTTAAAATTTATTTAAACTAATCAATGTAGATACAAGTTACAAAATGTTCTAATTCAAATTTACAAGCTAGTACTTACGAACTATTCTTTTATATCTATTTACATTATATCTTACAACTAAATCTTAATCAATTTTAAAATAACATTTATGTAATATGCAAAGTACAATAGACAGACACAAATAAGATAAAGCTTGTACTAAAAATTTACATACGTTGTACGCAGAAGTGCATTTATTAATTTACTATAACTAAAAGATAACGAAAGTACGTAGCGAAAATTCTTCCATCTTTTTTCTTGACCTTATGCACAATAAGAAGTGTCGCTCTTGAGCAGAGGACGCTCAAATCAGCGTGAGACCTCTGAGTCGGTATGGCAGTCACGTTGGGCCACGAAAGTCCACAAGGTGATTTGTCTATTCTTATATGCCGCCGGTGAAAATAGTATCGCTGCTGTAAGGAACCACAGACAAGATAATTGATACGAAGAAATAATCGGTGGCGTCATCTCGCATTTGGTGGACCCCGAGCACCTTTGAGACTTACTTTTCAGATAGCATCGTTAGTACTTTCCACATAGTACTTTTCAATCAGATCGGGCTGAAATTAAACGCGGGGCTGGTCGCTTTATTTCCCAGCCGGCTGTAAATTTACAGCCTTTGTCGTTTAAAAGTTATTAATAATCTAAAAATCGACAAAAATCCATTTCAGGACATTGCAATTATCTCGACCTCTGAACGCGCTAAATTTATGATCGTAGTCTGAGATATAGGGTTTTCTAGTTTGCATAGGACCTATAAGACGCGTGGGGTTAATGAATGGACCGCCGAGACACACTGACCTACATTTTTTCGCAGAAATGCATACTCATAAAAAGTAATAGTGAAAAAGAACCGCGCATTCAGCGCCTGTCACTGACCACCGCCGAAGCTGCGAATTGTCATAGGTCAGTGACGAGATGAGAATGAGAGGTCCGGGTGTGCAACCAAGGCAGTCGTCATATAAAATCATTGAATATTAGTTGGGAATCTTTGGAATTCAGGAAACTATGAACATTACAATTCAAATTCGATATATTATTTCATACATCTTATGACACGTACGTCGTTGTTTTCTCCCGCATTAGTCGTAGGTAGCATTGTTACGATCGTATTTATAATAACAATCTAAACAATCATATTACTTGCTATATATTTACTATATTCATGTTTCTTTCACTTTACATATTAATGTGTACTTCATCTTGCCTCCTTTATTACGCACGCACCGATTTCCGCGCCTGTGGTGTGTCGGTGGAGAAACGCCGTTTTTATTTCGCATTCACCGCACCGAATGGAGTCGAACTAGTGAACGTAGAAATTTTGAATGCCACTCCGTATCGAGTCCTTTTGCAAATTATTGTATTTACACAACGTCGAGTTCGAAGTCGAGAAGAAACCGAAAATGTTGAACAAACACGCCTAAAGTGAAGTAGCAGCAGCCATTGAACAATAATGATTGGTTAAAATGCCCTGCCAGTACGGTATTGCATGTCGGAAAAATGGTACATATGTACAGAATAGAACATCGTGCTCTCGTATGTATAATTTATGTACACGGTATATCATGTGGTGTGTTGTACACACGCGCACATACGTTCATCATTTCTGCGGGTAAATCCTTAACGAATACGGTGAAGGGTCTATTTTGCTTTCTCATTGCTTCCTGTAAATTCCGACTATCTAAATACGTTGACTGCTTCGAATGGCACAGGGCTATTTATATTATATACATCAGAGTTCCCTACATCGAGAGGTTGAGTTCTTTGGCGAACGATTAACTTCGTCCCAGAGCGTAACGATGAAATTCGTGACTCATACAACAGCAAACGTAAACCAGAAACTATGTATTCTCCCGTGCAGTTACTATCAGATGATCAGATGTAACGCCATGATGTAATGTAATTGGAAGAGCGAACGCGAACCATACGAATAATCGTCCCGCAACCCCACCCACGTATACATCTTTCGCTGCAAATATTTTCGTTGATCTTTACATCCGAGATGACTAGTGTAACAGCAAGTGAACGTACAGTACGGGGGCGGAGGATTGTTTTAGTTGGGTTTCGGATAATTGTAACCAAATTGCACATTTCAAGGAATAGAGTGAAACGAAAGCAAAGCTCGCAGAATTGAACCTTATTAAACGGCTAACGCTTCGGAATATCGCAAACGTTAGGATACAATTAGTAAAGCTAATCGAAGTACGCCCTGCTGCTTCGTTCGGTCTCCTCAAACTAATACGCGAATAGAAATGGGACGACGTGATTTTGTCGAACGCAGGGCAACCATTATGACACTCACGATTCACGCGGTAAAGTAGCGGAGTTTGCAATGGTCGCAATTGATCGATATGTCTAACTCGAAGAGGACCGCCATTCCTCGTTCTTCGCACCCTATTTGCGAAGCGGTTCACAGCTATCTACTTCGAAGCAAAGTCCGCTGGAATATTGTCGATGATATGTAGCGAAGCCTTGATTCGTTTATTAATTTGTGATTCACTTCCGATCTCCCCATCCAGCGCTGTTGTAAAACCAAGACGAAGCACTCTCGTCCCTCGTTTTGCTCCATGTATTGTCTAAACTGCTTCCTCCACCGTCCTATACATAATTCGTGCAGCCTTCGTTAGGTATCGATAAGTTGCAGCCATTTGTTTGTAGGTGAAAATTCAACAGCAACCGGACTTACCACTACGTTCAACTGGTGAGTGGCTGGCGAGAGATAATCCATGTTGGTGTAATAAGAGGAGTAATTTTGATAGCACTGTTGCTGAGAGGCGGTTGTCGTCCACGCTAACCTTTGGTGATCGCCGGGGAATCCTCCGCCGCTCTCCGTAACAGCGGGGCTCCAAATACTGCTGCTGCTACCTCCACTGCTGTACACCGTTCCTCCCAACTGTAAACCCGAGGATCATTCTCCGAGACACTTTCCCACCGAGGGTAAATATACGAGTACAGGGCGAAATAGTGGTCGATAACTTACGCTTGGCGGGGTTGTACTGGCAGCCAAGAGCAAACTGGTCGCACTACCCGCGGGTTTGTACTGAGGAGAATCTCTTAGGAGAGCCGGAGAACTGGCTGCTGATCCAGCTGTACCTCCACTTCTATAAACAAAAGTTGCAAACATAAAAAGAATAGGGCACAAATGTTGCATTCAATTCTAGTACAACAATCATGGGGGTATGGTTTTATAATGCTCGGCGATTCATCGATTACACGTGGCTACAAATAGCATCCCTCTGCGAATCGATTTATCACGCATCTAGGTATATGTATATTGCGCGTACATATGTACATATATTCCCTTTCGTTTGTGCGGATCACAAATGACACAGGGTAATTGGAGCTTTATCCTAGAGAAGTAGGTATCGATGTAAGCGATATTTACAAGGGTGTTGTGGCAGGCACCGCCGCGGCAGGCGTGGGCGTGGTAGCAATCGAAGGACTTTTTCCAGAGGGCGGATTGTTGGTTGGAGTCCCGGAGGGTTTCTTTGACCTCGGGGCTTTGTCCTGCTGTTGCTGCTGTTGCTTCTGTTGCTGTCTACATTTGGCCCTCCGATTTTTGAACCACACCTGCAGCACGCACAATATATCATTTGTAGGCGCAACATCGGAGGTACAGAACCGTGCGAATATTTACAGCGATACGATTAATCTAGGAGAACTGAGAAACTCTTACTTTTCGTTTTTCGTATTACACGATTCTCTATCTACACATGTGTATACATATAGATATGTATATAAAATAAATAACTGAAAGCAGCTTTCGGACCATGCTTTTACGTTCAATCGCGCCGAAGCACAGATCCGTTGGGAACCACGCACGGAATGGTGTACAGAGCTTTCATAAAGCTGGCGTAATAGCCAATTATAAGGGAAAGCAGCACCGATGCAGCTATCAATTACCAATGAAGCCAGCTTCGGTAACGCGAGCGGAAGCCTGCACGGATCTGCCTCGTTGGTGTCTGTACCGTCGCCGATGCAACGAAATGATGGAATACAAACAAGTCCGTGCGTGACAAAACTTCCAAATCCTTAATGGAATTATTTCTCTCCTCTTTTCATTCAACCGTTCCCGATGGTTCCTTTCTACCTATACGAAAATCAACTTCCAAGATGTTGAACGCCGTAGGCAACACCACCGAGAATGCCAATTACGCGCGGAAAGGTTAAGCAATTTTCGTATTAAAAGGTGAAGCGTCGGTACCAGACGACGATCGATGTTAAATTTTTGCCAAGGTATTCGACAGTCTCGGCTCGTCCTTCGATCCGCAGTTCGCCCTCCTAGATTTCCAGAACGCGAGAACGACCTTTAGAGAAGGACGCGAGTGAACGAAACCGCTCGAAGAACGGGGACGGAGGGTGCACCTCTTCGGGCGAGAGAGGATGACAGCGATAGCGGGGGAGGGAGAGTGATGAGGGTGTGGGAGGGGCAGGGGCGGCGAGGGCAAGAAGGGGAGAAAGAGAGGAACCTAGAGAAGCCCTGCGCGATCAATGTTAGAAGCGGAGAGGTGAGCTTGGGTTTCTACGGATTTTCTGGGGAACGTCACGAGCACCCCGCGTTCTTCCACTGAAGTTGCTCCCTGCTATCTATACGTGTACATATGTATACCTTCTATATTCCTTCGCAGTCCACAAAAATTCTGCCGCTTTAACGCGTGACGGAGTAAGCCGCGAAGAATCTTATCATTTTGTTTCGGTCCTCGGTCGCTTTGGAATCGCGGCCGAGCAGCTAGCCGTCGATACAAAGGAAAACCGAATAACGAGCGGAAAATTCGATCTGCGGGTGTTTAACGTTTGCGGCAGGTAAGATTCAACCGGAAGGTCGATCGCGTTGACCGGTTGCGTCCGATTGAAAGGACCGTGCCGGGGTCAGAAAACACGAGCCGTGAGTCGGCAGCGAACGTGCAGAAGACTATGGGCCTGGTTGGACCCATTCAATTCATTTACAGGGCTGGGACCAGGTGCGTTGGTCCGCAATTACGGATGCGACGCGCCCTTTCCGCTCGTGATCAGGGTGGAATATGCATGGACACGTTCTTGGGCCTCGTGGGCTTCGGAAGTCGATTCGTGCGACACGAAGTCGTTCGTGACAGTGTCGCAAGTTAGCGATTCCACGAATCCACCGTGCACTATTCACCCATTTTTGTCACGGGGATTTCCTTCTCGAACGCTCAGAGCGACCGAAACTTTTCGCGACATTTTCACAACCACAAAATTCGTTCGAATCTTTCGGCGAGAAAGCTGCACTCGGCTAGCGTCCACGGTACAATCCGGCAAGAGCGAATGCTCGGTAAAATCGATGCCGTCTACCTAGCGGCGTTTGCATGCCGACACTGCACACCCACGCGTGTACCCTTCGGTAACGAGACACCGGTCAACGCGTCCCCGTATCGTTTCGCCACTCGTGGAAACCGAGTTACGTCGACGTACCTGCACTCTCGATTCTGGTAGGTTAATCTTCATCGCGACCTCCTCCCGCATAAATATGTCGGGGTATTTCGTCTTCGAGAAGAGACCCTCGAGAACGTCCAACTGTGCCCTGGTGAACGTCGTTCGTTCCCTTCGTTGCTTCCTCGGGTTACCTTTCGGACAAAAAACGAACAGGGTATATACATACGCGCCTAATCGCGATGCTCTCGTTGCGAGAAATGCTCAAAGTTCTGATACAAGAAACGGAAGAAGAGCGATTCTACGAATCTACGAATAGTACGAAAAGTGGGGCACTCACAGTAGTAGGACTCACCGGCGGGAGTGCAACCGGGATAACCGATGGTGGAGTGAAGAGCCTCGATCGGCGGCATGCTCAGGGCGCTGACATAAGGGTTGGTCTTCAGGGCCCCGTAGGGCCCGGCCGCGGACGCTCCGAACGCGGCGGGCCCGAACAAATCGGAGGCCGAGGTGGTGGAGGCGGCGAGGCCTCCGAGATCGGTGGCGCCGGCGCCTCCGCTGCAGCCGGAAGTACCGCCGAGGCTGTTCGGCCACATCACCACCCCCTCGGCCCCCACCACGACCACCCCCCCGCCTCGAGGCCGAGTCTATGCGAACCTCCTCCGCTCCTCAAAATGACTTGCTGCTTCTGAAATTCAAATTCACACGTGCGTTTTAATGTTTGCCTGCGGCGACGTTTCGAGGAGAAGCCGTCCTCTCGTTTTTCGCCCTGCTTCCAAGACTTCTGGTTCTGTACGGAAAATACGTCGCTGAATAATTTCCCTCGAGTACGCGAGTATCGCAAAGTGTGTGCGCACGAATACCGAAAACGATCGCGGAAGATGGACGCCAGATAGACGCAGGAAGGACGCGGTTGGCAGCTGGCTATGCCGGATAATCCAAAGAAGATGCAACACGACCCCGACGCTTCTCGAAGGTGTTCCCTCCCCCCGTTGCCCGCGCGGACTAATTCCAAAAACGTCTCGACCTTTCGAAAACCGAGAACGGTGTTGAAGAAAGGGCGAACCTGGACGGTTCCGAGTACGCGTCGTAGCCTTTCCGTTTCACGTTTAGCCGCCACTTAAGCCGCGTTTTATCCTCTCCGATTACAAAGTCAAGAACGTCGGTCTATCAGCCCTGTTCCGCTCGACTTTCGATCTCGCACCTCCGCGATCAGCCTTACTAATTCATTTGCCTTCCCATTTATTACGCCGGTGCCGCCCGTTTCGCATCTGCGGCGACGTCAAGCCACGGTACGTCGTTCGCCGACGACTCGGCCGGGTGCTGCGAGGAGGAAGGGAGGCTGTCCGCCACGCATATGTTTCGGATTAAAGTAAGCTAATCGTCCGGTAATTAACATGTGCGACGTGAAAAACAATCGGATGACGACAACGGCGCAGAAGGCAACTGTGCCGTCCCGAAACGGAGAGGGGCTGGTCCGGGGAACGACGATCAGCGGATGAGACGGTACGCGAGGAAACTTTTTTGTCGCGGAACATCGTCGATCACGTTTCAATGGTACAGTTGCGCGAATGAATTTTCGCATCGATAAACCGGCTTTAATAAAGCATTGTTCCCGTTTCGACGGTCGTCGCAACGGAACCACGAGTTTCGTATGAAAGGAACGACGCGACGCCGCGCGAGGGGCGCCCGTCTGCGTACTCGGACGTTTACTCGAGCGTGAGTTCCTTCGCGCAAATATGGATGGAACACCCGCGTCACCCCTTTACTACCACTCGACTTCCGATGCGTTCGTCGTTGAAACTTGTTAACGTCTAAAACGGTCCGAGTCGATCCTCCAGCACGCCCCGTCGCGGACAAGTTATTGTTCCGCCGCCAAGAGAGGTCGAACGTCGTCGAAATGGATGTGCAGACGCGTTCCCATCGAAATTTCAGTGGGGTCGATCGGCGGTCAGTGGTTCCGCGAGAAGGAACGGGCGAAAAGAGGGCAGCTTGAAACAATACAGCCGCGATCACTGCCTACGATGTTTAATTACGTTCTTTGCCCAAGATCCTTCCTCCGAAATGAAGTTTCAGATGATTCCCGATGAAAGAGAATCCATAAAGCGTGAGCTTCCCCGCGACGCCTCTTTCCCGGCCCGCTATATTAAAATTTGGCCCGCTATGAAAAGAAGGCCGGCGAAGAAAGGACGGCTGCTTTCGAGGGTCCTCGTGGAGTAAGTCAGGCGCGAATCTCTCTACCTTTGTGCACTTGTACGCTTTACACTAGCCACAAAGCACTCGTTACGGGGCATCCGATGCGCTGCCGAGAAACGTGCAAACAATCGTCGGGCAGCAATATTCGCTGCTTCGATTCCCGTGCGATCCACTTTATACTTCGTACCTGTAGTTTTCGTGGAGGAAAAGCCGCGGGTCCCGTGTCCACCAATATCGACAGCCGACATTTAATTTGCACGAGCGAACAGTTTGTTTCGAATTCACGAGACGAAAACGGGGCGCTGCGCTTTTCGAAACAAAGAGCGTAGTCCAATAGGGGAGAGCAACTCTACGTATTACTAAGCCGCCACACTTATTTACACTGTCGTGATATTAAAAGCCCGCGGTGAAATTGCGAGGTCCGAGGGGAGAGAAGGAGGGACGCTCGAAAATCCTCTCTGCTCGCGGTAGTCAGAAGTCTCTTTATCTTTGTGCAGTGCGGCGCACAGGACAATGCACTTGTTACGGGCCGCCAAGTGTGGACAAAATGCCCAAGTCGCCACTCGATTGGCCCTCGAGGGTACTCGAGTAGTCTACGACCCTGCAGTAGCGTAAAGGCAGAGAGAAGCGGCGAGTCGAAGAAAGACGGAGAAAGACGGAGGGCTTGCCTTTTCCACCCCCGATGAATCGATCTCCCGCTGCAACCAGCCACCCCCACCCTCGCCCTTCGTCAGTCCGGCCCTACTGCAAACACTTTGTGTTACCAATCGACGTATATACCGGCACGTTGTCCCTAATGACTGTTAAATCCCCATTATTGCGTACCCCGTGCGCGCTCATCTCCGGGGGTTGCGTGTTCGCGCTTAAGAATTCGATACGCGAATACTCGATAGATCGTATCTGCAAATCCGATGAACCGACAACTGCGGCCACGTGCGTCTATTCGTCGTCTCTGTCTCCCCGCCAAGGGGCCCCTCGCCGCTGTTGATTATAATAAAAATCCGCAGAATCGTTCCCGATGATAACTCCGCAACGGTAGGAATGCAGCTGGATCCGCGGACTCCGGGGACAAAATTTGCGCCGCAATTGCATTCGGCCGCGCACGTGGAGCGAGTCTAGCGGAGCTATCGCGGAAAGTTAAGTTCCGGCCGCATTGTTTCGAGAAGTGTTTGCACACAACCGCATTGTTCCTGAAGAGCACTCTCTCGCTCGGCGCGTCCACAATAGACGCGCATCGTAGGTCTGTGCGTGAACGGAAGAGCGGCAGGAAAAGTCGGAAAGTACTTGCCAGGATTTAACCGATTTCACCAAACATGCGTTTCACCGGCCCATTATTTCTTCCTGCGACCTTATTGCCGGGTACCGAAAAAATCCATCCCGTCTTTCGCCTCGATGGACCCACCGTCGAAGAATCGTCGCGGTCGCGTCTCGAGGTGTCGAGGCAGCGAACCGTCGAGGATGTCACAGGACAGGCCGCGTTACGCTTCCACGAGTCGTCCTTCGAGAAGAAAGAACCTTGTCCCGCGATGCTTGAAAGTCGAGAGCGAGCTTTAACACGGAACAAAAACTTGTCCGCGAATGTCTTGTGCCTCGATATCGTGCATCTATACATATATACTTATATACATATATATATGTATATATATATAGGTATATAGACTTGTATACGACCTATTAGGAAGTGGTATATCCACGTAGTCACGAGGAAACGTTCCTTCCCTGAGTAGCATTGAATGCAATTTAGCCCGAAGGCCGCTGTTGTTGTGCGCTCATTGAGCGTAAAACTTAATTCCCGTGGAAATTCCATGAGCTAGATATATATATATATATATATATATATATATATATAGTACCTATCTTCGACGCTGCGCTCTCTCACTCGGATTGTTGGTTTTTATTCTCGGTCGTCGAAAGAAAAAAAGATTCCATCGGAGTTGCACAACCTTCCACTCAACGGGATTGAGCTCTCCCTCTTTCCTTCGCGCTCCTCCATCCACATTCTTCTCCTTGCATTTACCCTATTCCGTTTTCTTTCAAATCGACGGGCCGATCGGTGAAACTGGCTGCGATACTTTCGAAACAATTTCAACAAAGTTTCGTTCATTTAGGACGTCGTTCCGGTAGAGCTCGCGCTTCTTCTCGATAACCTCCCGCGAAGATTCGCGCCATCGCTCAAAGCCAATCGGGCGGAATAAGATCTTTGTTCGATCGGTTACCGTTTTTCCTCGTCTTCTATCCGAACACATCGTTTCACGCAGATCGTTTCTCGATCTCGCAGCCGTTTGGACGCGATCAGTGCTGCAGAGTATCCGCGACGTATGCGACAACCCGACGACGACTAGGATTCGAAGCGTTCTCCGCTTCCATCGAGGACACTCCATCGACGTGGACGCGTGTACACGCGACGAGGAGACGAAGGTCCTCCTCGTGGAAGGCGGACCTTAACCGGGAGGGAGGCAAGCCCAGAAGATTACCGTAAGCAGATTATTTCCGTGGAAATCCTGCTGGCCAACTCTGTCGGCACGCCGCCACGCTCGAACCTTTCGGAGTCGAATCTTCCCGTGGAGTCGTGCCCGCGACCAGCCGCCGCATCGTCTCGGATCGCGCGAAACTTTCTCTCGGCGTCGACGTCGGTGACTTTAAGGTCGCCCTCGAGATGTGCAAGATCTTCGGCGTGGCGTTCGCGTGCAAAGAAATGGAAACGCAACGCCTCCGCGCGTTCTCGACCCGGCATCGCGGTGGTCGCCGATTTCGGGGCATCTCCTTTTTTCGCCGTTTGCGAATCGCTCGATGAAACGGAAATGCGAACGGATTAAATTTTTCCCGGCAGTGTCGCGCGGTTCTTTAACTGCTGAACGACAACGAAGATTCGGCAATGGCACGAGCTTCGGGTGCCGAACGCATCGAATAAAACGAGTATTCTCGTTCTGCGAAAATGACTAATCGCAAATTTCATGGTTTCGCGAGAGGGTGACTATGTCTCCCAACGGTCCCAACGCCACCGAACGTTGCCGGAAATCGAACACGAAAAGAGATAGAGCGCGCTTTCATTGACAAAAGAGAAATCGGGTGTTCCTATTTTTCCTGTTTTTGTTTTTACTATCCCGACAAAAATTTCCACCGGTGCTCGGAAACGTGGCAGCTCGCGGCTCGCGGTGTGCGTTCACGCACAAATTTGTATTCTCCCTTTGGCTGGATAAAAGCTTCGCGTACGCTTCGACGATTAAATGGCATTTTCGAGGTTTTCGTGCACCGCGGCGCACCGTCCGAATCTGGTTGATTCGGTTGGTCGGGCATTCCCCAACCCCCAGTCCCCCGTAGCTCTATATTTTCCCTCGGCCCCGTTTACCGCGAAATGTAATTGCGCGTTTCGTACGAAAATGAATATCGCGGGGACGGTTCGCAACGACGCGAGCTGCGATAAAAATGAACGATTAGGGACGGAAAAGCTGTGACTTACTGTTCGCAGTTCGGTACTGCTGCGGACGCAGAGAAATTGGCGTTCCTCGGGTTTCGGGTAAACGCTGGCTAGGTGCAGCGCTTAAATCGCAGGAATTCCGATGCAGTCGCAAGGGGAAGCCCAGTCACTGTTACGAAACGAGTAAACATCCGATCGATAAACGCGTCGCTGGCGATTCTTGGTCAGCGCAGCGAAAGTTTCCGCAATTCGGCAAACTCAGCGGGGAGTTCTGAAAATTGGCCGCGCGTACCGGAAGCTGCGACAGGGGCGGACGGCGCGACGAATGCCGGCACGGCACCGTAAACAAATCACTGGGTATACACCGCCTCGGGGTTCCAGCTCGCGACTCGACGAACGACACTCGCGTAATAAACTCGGACGAGGAATTTTACGGCCGGGTCCAGGTTCGCTGGCACGGATCGGGGGTGTTCTCCCCGCAAAGGTAAACAAGGTACTCACCCGTAGCTCGTGGATACGGTAGGTAGCGACGTCGCCAAGGGTGTTCCTCTCCTTCGAAAGGGGTAATCCTCGCGGAGGAATCGGCTGGATGCCGGTGGCGTTCGACAGGGTCGAAAACAAAGGTTAGGTATCCAGTGGTTGGTTGCTCGAACGGCACACGCGCTCGTTGCTACTGCCGCGGCGTTTCGCACTACCGAGGACGTCCGATAGAGTATATCACGGATATGTAGACCGATAATGACTATTCTATTCCCTAATCCAACCGCGTCTCCGTCTCGCTCTTTGTCTCTTCGTCGATCCCTCTCTGTTTCTCCGTGGAATGGCTCTCTTTTCCTTCCGCCGATCCGTCTCTCTCCCCCCACCCCTCTCAGTCCACGGTCTCTCACACTCTCTCACTCTCTCCCCCGTTGTCTCTCCACCGGTGTTCCTGCCGTTCCTGTCGTTCCCGGCGTTCCTGGCGTTCCTGGCGTTCCTGGCGTTCCGTGTGCGGGATGTGGGACAGACCCGGGACAGATGGACAGGGATAGTCGGTAGGTAGAGAGAGCAGCGAGCGCGGCTATTATAGCAGGAGGGCGTAGGAGAGCCCAGCTCAACTTTTCACGAGAACTTTAGTTGTTACGGATCGCTCTCTTGGCCGAGGGGTTATGCGCGAGGGGGGCGCTCGCTCGGTCGCTTGGCTCTCGCCGCGGGAGACCGGACCGCGAACCGGTTCAGGGGTGGCCCGAGGGGAGGTATCCAACCACGGAGGGGTTGGGGTGCGAATCGAAGAGGGGGCAAGTTAACCACCGAAGGGAAGGACGGTCGAGCAGGGGTTCGAGGAGGAAGGAGATCGTACCGGGGGAAGAACGACCGAGACGAAAGATCCGTCGAGTCTGCGCGGAGGAAGAGGAGGGACGTGGCGTCCCGTTGCGAACGGGAAGGAAAAGTCGACGGAGAACGGAAGCCACGAGCAACCGTTGGAGAGAACGGGAGAGCGTCGAGAGCGACGCCGAACCGCGTCTGCTCGTCGAAAGTTGGCGTGGCAAGGGCCGTGGCATCCAGACCTTACCGACATAGTGGGGCACCAATCGGCATAGGCCGCTCGAGCAGACCTAACCAGCCGCGATGGCAACGCTTGCTCGTCGCGACGTTACTTTAAAAATATATTCGAGCCCGGAGTCCTCTTCCTCCCTCGGCTCCATTCTCCTTTTCCATTTTTCCGTCTCCCCGTTCCTTCGACCTATTCGAAGGAAACGCGCGAAAAGATTCGGAAAACGCGCACAGGAAGCAGCTGCCGACCGTTCTCTTCCATTCCAGATCGATTCGGCGATCGAGGAAACGAATCTACCCATTCGCGGCGCGATCCGCGAACGCGCCACGCGGACGCTCGAAATTCAGCTGGACGAACTACGTGTTCGGTGGGAGCGACAGATTTTGACGAAGGGAAAGCGGCGAGCGTCGCACCCTCCCGAACGGGCAACGCTTCTCGTTCGTCCAGCACGCGATTTTCCTGGCGTGCCGAGTCGTCGCGAGCGCCGACTTCGAAACGTTCCCGGTTAATCTTGTTACGATGGCAAAGGGCAAACCCGTTCGGTACGAACGCGTCACCCCTTTCCTCTTTTCCTCTTTTCCTCTTTTCCTCTTTTTCTCCTTTCCTCGAAACGTCGATCAGAGTATCGGCTGCGATACTCTCCTCCTTTCGTCGCGTCCTGCGTGTAGCCAGGTGATAGCTACATAGCCGGGCGTATACCCACAGCATAGCAATTTAACTTGCTCACGTGCGAGCGGTTAATGCTCTTACGGGATTTCGAAAAGATCAGCCAGCATTACTATGCTATTAGCGTAGCTAAAACCGGCTTGCTTCCATAAACCTATACTAACATGCAGCCACTTTATTCACGCCGACCCATTCATGAACTCTTAGCCAATTTTCCTCATTGACCGATTGACTCGTCACGCGACTGGCCGACACGTGACGCGCGCCTTTGGACCACCAAAGTTTTCCCCCTTTCTCTGTGCCCGACGTCTGCGATCCGTCGACGCGAGGATTCGAGGATTCACCGACGGGAAACGTGTTCCCCGTGCACGCGTCCCGCACTCGCACCGAATCGCTCGCAGCTCGGCCGAGAGGACGGTGCCGCGGAAGCATTGCTCTTCGCGAGGATTCGAAGAAACGCCGCGAATAGCCACTGGACCGCAATGCTGGCCCGTGGCGCGGCATCGCGCGACACAAAACTGACTCGATCGCCGATAATTAACGGAGACACCGTTCTCGGAGCACGATCGAGCTCGCCTGGTCCGTTGACGGGAACGCGAGCAGGCGTTCGCACCTTCGCTGTCCGGCGCGCACGGCGCGTCGATCCTAATTAGCCTAGCGTAGCGCTCGAAGCGAGACAGGCGCGACGCAACTCGTAGCCATCCCCGTTCTCGTTAAACTCTCGAGCGTTTATTTTCTCGCCGCTCGACTGCAACGATATCGACGAGGGAAAGAGTAACGCGGTTCTCCGAAAAGCAATTGGAATCGGTCGAGCAACGATAACAACGGATTACGACGCGCGGCAATCAGCCCTAAAATCTTCGGACGCGCGATCGACGAAGGGCAACTCTCGTTAAGCGATCGATGCTCGGTGTCCCGTGGCACACCGCGAAAGCGCATTCGAACAAGGCTTAAAATACTCCCGAGTTTTATATAGAATGTAGTTCATGCTCATCATCCCGAAGATCAGCCGGCTCAGCCGTTCGACAAACGGTTCGAACAAAAAGCACCGAAAAAAGACAACTCGGTGCAAATAACCTTTGCTACGTTCTCCGATCTTCCCTTCGGCACTCTTAACCCCCCTCCCCTTCCCCAACCCCCAACCGATCGTCTCCTTCTAGCTCCTTCACGTTCGAAGCATCGGAGGGTAGTTTCCTCCCTGTCGGTCTCGCGGTCTCGCAGGATAGAGCTCATTGACGAGAACAGAGAGAGAGAGAGAGAGAGAGAGAGAGAGAGAGAGGGGGAGAGAGAGAGAACGGAATTTGAAACTGAGGCAAGCCGCTTATGAAGCTTTCGTGCGAATCACCGGTGAAAGTCACCGAGTTACTAAGTCAATGAATTACTCGGCTCGCCGACCGAGTCTGCCGGGGTCACGCGCGCACACACGCGCGTTCGCATCACGAGGTTGCCAAGTATTATCGCCGATATCTGCGAACGAAACGACGATTCTGAGACACATTCTTCTCGCGACGACCACCTCCGTATTTTTCTCCGTGGTCCCGTTTCGACCCGAGGACACACTTGTCGTCCGACGCTTTCATATTAATTGGATTCCCCCGATGTTAATCCCGGCGCGGATTATCGTCTCGAGATCTTTTATCGGGGATCTCGTCGGTATGGCTTTCGTCGTCGAACTACCGTTCGATTCACCGAATCATCCGACGTAATGTAAATTCGATCGACCGCACCGACACGAGGGACTCTATTACGCGCATTATGCGTTCAGAGAATCCTGGCACGACGCGTCCCGCGATCGAACAAATCCCGCTACCTACGGCGACAACGAACGCCATTGATAGTGATTGATCGCGCGAGCGAAGATAGAATCGCCGCGAGGGAAAAGTCACGGTCAGGTGTATCTCGGGACGTTTTCGAGTGGATTCTGCGCTGAATGCGAAGACGCTTTTGCTGGTCATCTCTTGTCGTCTCCCACGGGAACCATTGTGTCGCAGGTGTTTCGGGTGTTTCGGGAACGTTCGTGACAGTCGTGGCTTCATGCAAGAGCAAGCGCCATCGAGAAAAGCGACGCGCGAACCGATATTGTCTCGACCGGCGAGCTGGTTCCATCGAACCTCTCGGGTATCGAACGTTTCAACCGGGTCGAGTTACGCGCGCGTAACTTGTTGAGCGACGTTCGTTTATAATTCCATTTCTCCCAAACAATGGCCGATCACCGAGCGGGGCCCCCGCGGGGCCCCGCAATCCCGTGGCCCATTCACGTAATTCTGCCCCGTAATACTCGCGGGAATCGAGATACCGATCGACCAATAAGAAATTGATTCTCGACAGTCAGCTGGGTCACAGTCATCGGCCTACCACGAACTCGCTTCGCTGTCAAAATACATACTAGAATGCTTGGGACGCGAGCAACTTCGCCCTCGTATTTCTGAAACGGAATAGAGAAAAAGGAAGGGAAGATGCAGCTACTTTGAAATTTATCTCCTTGTTCCGGTTCGCTCGCGCGGAGACCGTAAATCGCGTAATACCGGAGGCAGGAAGAAGGCTCGAATAAAGGTTGGAGAAGTGGGAGTTCCTAGGGAGTAATCCACGTTCCCACATTTATTATCCTTGAAGCCAAACCGGGGCTAACGAGTTTTTGATCGGTCCTGCCGGTGCCGGTCCATAGACTCGATTGCACCGGTTGTCCATCGTGGCCTACCTGCTCTTCGATTTCTTCTCCGCACCTTCCTGCTGGTATTGTCCGAGAAATCCAGCATACCGCCGGACGCTAAAGATTTTCGCCGAACAAAGCGAGACCGACTCCTCCGACCATTCTTCCTCTTCCTTTCTATAGCTCGGACGACGCCCACGGCTGCAGGTCGCGTGACTTCTCGGTGAAAATGTGGAATTAATTATCATTGGTAATGAGGTTGCAGGTGGGACCGTGCGAAATCTGTCCGACGTTGACCGACCGAAGCCTTCGACAGCGACGACGCAAGCACGAGATCCTGGTGCTCCGCGCTGATTGAACAGCTATCCGTTTTGCAGGGCGCAGTCGAAATTTCCCGAGGGAATCGAACGCGGTGCGCTGTAGGGAAAACGCTGACGAGAAGGGAACTGACGGGGCTTCGGCTATTAGCGATCGCAAATAGGCCATTACAGGCCCATTAATACGGAGGAACGATGAGTCGTGCGTCTGTCGAAACACGAATCGCGGACACCAGACTTCCATCGAACCGCCCGAGCCGATCTTCCTCCCTCTCTATTCTTCTCCTCTACTCTCCCCGGACGATGGTACTTCTCTGTTTTTACCACCGACTCACCAGTGTAAGGTTTCCACGAGCCCCAGAGACCGGTAATCCGAGATTCACTTTGCGCGCAAGGTTCTGCATGCACGTAAGCCGAGGGCGCGCTCTCGCGTGCCCGCGTCGCGACGCTCCGCTCGCATCGTCCCACGGCTCCGGGTACGTCGCGAGCCTCTCGATCGCTCGGCGGAAAAACAGAGACGGATCCTTTTAATTTCGAGCAAACGGAAGAGAGGAAGAGGCAAAACAGCGAAAGGAGCAGCAAACGAGGCAGAAATAAACGTAAGCTCGGCTAATCGACTGGAGGCAGCCACGGAGAGGCCGTGCCACGTGTCGACTGGCAAACGTTCCGGTGTCAAACGCCGCGACGACCGACGTTGTTAGCCCAGTTAGTCAACATCGGCGCCTTCGATGCTAAGCCGATCCGTTGTAGCACCGACCGACCCATCCCTCGCATCTCCCTTTACTACGAATCGCGCACACGTTCACCTACCCCATTCTCTCTGCGGGGTGCGCGTCTCCTCTCCTTAAATTTCAACGAACCGGGCGAGCGCGCGACAGCGCGTAGCTGCAACGACCGCACGAGAGCTGGACGTGGTCGAGCGAAACACCGCGACGGCCCGAATACTTTGCGGAGCAAAGTCGCCGATGCTCCACCACGATCGGTCCTCGACAGACGCCGCGAGTAAAACAAACCCCGAAACCGAGAGCGCAGGAAACGGACCGCTGCGGTCGCGAGGCCTTCTTCCGTCTGATCTTCGCGTCGCGGCTCATTAGCGTCGATTAACGACTCGATCGGGCCGAACCGATGTAGCTACGCCACTACCCTCGATACGTATCGAGCTTCTGTATCCATATAAATCTCGAGCAGAGGCGGATACGTTCGAGGATCGAGTTTAACGGAATAGCGTCTTTGAAACGCGCGCAGGAGTGCCTCTTTGCCATCGCTGGAGACGGAGCACCCTCGACGAAGGGTTGCCCGTTGAAGGCCGAACGAAGGCTGCCGGGTATCTCCCCGGTTGCGGAGAGAAGCTGAGAGAAACTGAGAGAAACTGAGAGAAACTGAGAGAAACTGAGAGAACCTGAGAGAACCTGAGAGAATGGCGGCACAGGGATGAGACGAAGGGTGGTAACGGTGACGGCGGTGGTCGCGAGGGGCAGCAATCGGGCTGCGAAGAACCGAGGGAAGGTAGATGCTGCAAGGGGAGCAGAGCGAACGGGGGTTGTAAGCGGCTTACGCCCGCCGAGTGGAGAGCGACTCCTCGCTAATTATTTATAGGACCCTCTCCCGGTTCTCTCTCCTCGTGCACGAAAGATCCTTTGCCGAGAGGAGCTCTCTCCTGTCTTTCTCCATCCTGCTCCCTTTCTCTCTTCCTCCATTCTTGATCTTTCCCTCTTTTCTATATCTTTCCGCCGCCTCGCTCCCTCCTTACCATCCGCCCTTCCTCTCTGGGCACCCTCGTACTCTCTGCGCGACAAGTTATACGTGCTCGGTCCTTTTTACGCTGGTCCTTGCCCCGGCTTCCTTTAAAATGGAAAAGGTTTGGTCGTCGGTGGGAGAAAATGGAAGAAAATGGGAAAAAAATGGTGTGGAAATGGGGGGGGGGGAAGTGGGTTCCTGTTCGAGTTACGTATTCCGCCGACACGAATTTCGCTGGAATTCACCTCCCTAAGAGCGACGAAAATATTGGACGACGGATGCAATTTCGACGAAATTTTAAAACGATATTTCATCTCTGCTCGTAAAAAGAAGAGTATCGAAATCTACTTTTATGCCCCGCGGCAAGAACACGTTTGTGGAAGAGCGCGGTGGCGATTTTTAACTCCCAAGGTCCACAACTTTGTCTTCCTCCAACTTGCCGAACGTTGATCAGCGACGCGATTCACGGGCCGAGGTTAATTAGCCGGTCGCGTATCATTCTACTCGAATCGAGTTCCCCGCGTTTCGCGGGAAACTCCCGCCGAGTCGGGAATTGCGGCGGGTGTTCGTAAGCGACGCGCGCGTGTGTGCGCCCGTGCTTTGGGATCGGTGAAAGAGTGACGAAGGAATCTTGTCGTGCCCACGACCCCACAGCAGCGGAAACCAGTGGTCCATTTTTTAGGATTACCTGCGGATGTTTCTCGCGCGGGCACCGGGAAGGCCGAGGGTGGCACGACCGTCGAACAGGAGAAAGGGCGACACCGAGAATGAAAGAAAGAGATAGGGCGACGAGACGAATGAGGCGACGGGGGACTAGGTGTGCTGGTTACCCGGGAGCGAGCCGAATGTTTGGACAGAGGGAGCTTAACAATGCATTCGCGCCCCTTGACTTCCTGCCGGAACGTCTGATCCCTGTGCCCGGCCAGCGAGTGTAATTGGGTCGAGCGAACCGCGAGTTCCAGTAAAAAAGGAGGAATCCTGCTCAACTTTGCGCGCGATCGACCGATTCGACTTCCTCCTTTTCAGGATCGATCGACCGCCGAAATCGATACGAGCAGCAAAAAATACCCGGCCCGCATTCAGGAGAATCGTAGCGGAAAGACGTTTTTCCGGCGATTCCCCCAAGGTGTACTCGTACCTGACCAGCTACACGGATACCCGTTGCGTTCGTCGGCGAGTTTCGCGTCATCAGCAGCGCTAATTAAGAAAGCAGCTGCACCGATTAAAGTGTGACGCACGGCGTCTCCAACGAGAGCGCGTGACGCGCGCGGTTCGAACGCGTGGAAAGAGATCAAAGGGCGAACATCGAGACCGCGGACCTTGCAGTGCGCATCCACTAGCGGACTCCTGCAATTGAATTTGCCAGTGCGTCGCGATCTCGATTCGTCGCTGATTCGATTTCATCGAGTTTAAAACGGCCGCTTATAGAGCATCAAGCGATCCTCAAAGTGGGACCGAGAAATGTAGTTACGAGAGCGCGAGCTGTCCTCTTTGATCCCACCGCTCCTTCCCTTCCCTTTCCTTCGATTCATCTTCGCTCCCATTCTTCCGCCACCGACCCCGCTCTACCTTCCCCGCTCCGCCGTGCTGCTTCCATCTCCCGGTCGAGAGAATATTGCCAATCGAGAGAGAATTCCCTTTTAGCCTACAGGAACCACCGAGATTGCGTGACAATCCTATCCGGAATCTTCGCAGCGCGAATAAGTTCATTTTCTATCGGCGAAATAGTTAATCGCTGCCACCGATGCGGGAGCCGACGCGACGGCGGCAAGGATAATCGTCGGGGTTTGCCGCGAAAAGTGGCAAGCGCGGATTCGCATATGCACATAGACCCGTGGAACATCGGCCGAGGTGCTGCGCTCGCGAATTAGCGCGAAAATGATTGAATCGCGTCTCGTCGGTGCACTATCGAACTGTCAACGGAGGCGTCGTTGTGGCCCACGATCGCGTAAAGTATGGGATGGCAGCTGAAACGATTGAGTTATCGGAAATTTGACGGCAAACCAACGCACGAGCACACGCGCATAATGCATGATTTACTCGTGCGTCGAATTCTCGATGCTGGAGCCGGTCGCGGGTGAAAAATGGACTGCGCGTAAACACGCGACACCGTCGAAGCGGCAGCGGAGATTCTAATTTTCTGCAGAATTGGCTCGGGCACGCGTCCGAATGGACATTCGTCTCTCCGTGACAAGGCGCAGTCAAAGTATTGCCAATAGCGCAGCGCAACGAAGTTCGGCGAACAGGAATCGGTGAGCCTCGTCGATTCGAGGCGACAGTGGACAGTCGTAAATCTGCCAGTTAAAAACAATGCGTCGGTCGTTGATCGTTCCGCGTAAATCTGTTTCAAAGTATTATTTCTAGTGGCAAACAACGGGTAGAACACTCGTCGGCTCGACCGTCGAAAAATTCGTGGAACGCGTGCTGCGGGAAAGCGAGCTGTTTCCTTTTGGCGGCACGATCTCTTCTAGCAAGTTTCGGTAGGTGTGGCAATAGGGCATAATGCGAGTATTAAACTGGCATAGACAGGGAAGCTGTAGGAAAAGGGGTAAGAGAGCGGTTTGCAAGGATAGGTAGGTAAGTCGAGGCTTAGCCCGGTGACACAGTGAGCGGAACCAAGCCATGAAGCTTACGGCCGGCTCCGAGTTGTTATAATGGGATCCGGCTAAACGCAAGCCGATTTTAACTCTTCGCCGCAGCACTCGGCCAAGTTCAAGGCCATTGTCTTCGCCACGCGGAAAGTGAACGGCCGACACTCGCAAACCCGCCTAAAATGTCACCAGGATATCTCCCCGGGAGCATTCAGCTGGCCCGTCCAGAGGAAGAATACCCGAGCGTTTCCTCTCCGCTGTTCCGTCCTCGTCTCGCTTCTTTTCTTCCTCTGCGCCTCTCGGTTTATCCCTTTCGCCTCTTGCAAGCAGAGCGGCTTAATTAAATATGGGGAAAGGAAAGCGTGCAGGCCCACCTCGGATAGATATAATTTAATCTCCAATCTTATCGCCGCTATACAGTTAGAGCTCGCGTTCGTTTGCTCGAAATTTATTGGGGATGCTCGAGCCCGCTGCTTCCTCTTCTTTTCCTAGACCGCGATCCCCGGAACGGGCTTCGACGAATCCGGTAAATCGAGGGAGCATTTTATCGCGGCAGCTATTCTCGGCTGGGGTTCCTGGTAGGCCCGGCGATCTCGACGGGCGTAAGGGATTTGATTCGACTGCACAGGTAATTCGGTCGTGGACGTTCCCTGTGAATCGAGATCCTCCCTTGAAGAGAAAGTCGCGAAGGATTATGGGAAGAGGTCATCAAAGGGCTCGAGGAGTACTTAGGAACGCCGACCGATTTGTTATAGCCCGTTAATTTGATGAGTTAGAAAGGATGCCGGATTACGCCGTCAAAAGGTAGACAGGTACCCGATCTGTCCAATTAGCCAGGCACAGGCCGGCCTGGTGGTGCCTTCGGCTGCTTGGGGTTCTTTGTCCCTCGAGCTTAGACCATTTAGAGATACGCTGCTTCCGCCACCCTTCTATCTGTTAACGACCAGCGTGCTTCTGTGCGCCTTCGCACCGCATGCGTACGCATTAACGTACACCTGTGATCCCTCGACGATGGACCGTCACAGGACTCTATGCGCGTGCCAGCCTCTCTCGATTGCTCCATCCACCTATCTATCTATAGTATCTTCCCCTTCTACGACCAGACGTTTGCTCGATCGCGACCAAAGGGTCGTCCGTCGTGTACGGACGGTTTGCGATAACAAACGGCACGCCGATGACACGTAAGCGGACTAATTGTCCACCCCGGTCGAGCGGAGCACGCTCCATTTCCCTTCGAAGAGCGACCGTGCCCGATAAATGAAACGATTCTAAAATGTGCGGAAAATTTGCGAACGCGAAACAGAGATCGCGAGGATGATACGCCCAGCCAATTGAGACCTAAATTCGTTACTTTATTTCGCGGGGAAAATGTTTTCTTAATTTCCCGGAAAACAGGATCACGTCGGAAGGAACACGCGACGCGCGTAAACAAATTGCATTCCCGATTACGCCGACCACCAGCCTGTAATTAATATGGCTTTTAACGGTTTGCGATCGATACGCAACACGGACGAATAATAGGGTCGCGGGATCGCTTTAATTTTAATTAATTTCGAGTGCATTAGGAAAATTGCAGCCCCGGGCAGCGGGAAGTTGCGAGCATCGATGTGATTAATAGGAGGCTGACTCGCGATCTATAAGCCCGTTGTATCGAAACGAAATAAGACGGGCTTACGCCGTATCAAACTGTTCTCGCAAATGTTACGTTAATTAGAATCCCGGCGGGATTAATTGCTTTGCGCCGATCGTAGAGAGGAGGACCTGTGTGCACGGTTAAAGAAATCGGTCGATTATTTATTAATAATATGCGATGTTTTATTTTGACGTAGGAAGATTCTCTTCTCACATGATAGGACAATCATGTACCTTACAAGTTAGATAATTATGTACAGCTTGCGTCGTATTATTACAAAGTAGCTTACTTCTATGTGCGCACAATAATCATTACGGTTTACATTATCATCTGCTATCGTTAAAGTTACTGATATCTTTAAATTGCATTTATCCTCTAGTTCACGATAATATACATTAGGGTTGTATACACGAAATATACACTCACGTTTAAGTATGCGTATTTTGCGTTCCTTTGCTCGCGTTTCTTCCGCTTGGAAGCCATTACGATAACGCAGCCGTTTTTCTTTTTCACTCGCCTTTCTTCCAAACTGCGGACACTTGTTAACGTCGCCCGGATTAAGCCGAGCGCAACGCGAAGAAAGCACGGCCCCCGATGAAAAAGAGAAGCGTCGGGCGGGCCAGCAAGAATGGAACGGCGATCGCGGATCCACGCAAACACCCGAAGATCTTCTTCGCTCGCACGCATACGCACACTCCGCTCTCCATATTTACACAAACTTTCGGCTGCTAGCCGTACTTGATATGAATGATTATCGATACAATGTTAATCGTAAGAATAAAGTTCATAACGATAATACTAAGAATAATAACGGCAGTGATGAGTATTCGTCGTTCCGCGTTAAAACTGCAAACAACACACCGACTACAAGATAAAATTGTTACTCGCCAATTCTCAGGATTGCGTAAAAATCATACAATTATACACGGACAACGATACGCATCTTTCTTCTTTCTTCTCTTCGCCTGTTCTATCCGATGTTCTATCCGATGTTCTATCGAGTTCGACGAGTCTCCTCTTTCAATTACCGCGAAACCAACAAGTCAACCACCGAGGAACGCAAAGCGCCCCGCGCGCTTATCGCTTATCGAACGCCGCGGCGTTGAAATGACAATGAAAGAAGAAGAATAAAAATATCAAGGGGGATGACCGCGTTACCGGGACCAACGACGCCGCTCGATCTCTCTCATCCGACGTTATTGCACCGTTTCGTTTCCGCCGATTGTCCGTAGATTCGATTAAAGCGATACTAGAAGAGGAAGTCAGTGCGGTGCTAATCGTTTCACGATCGATGTCGAAGCGACGGCGTTGGTTTCTCTTTTCCCCGGAAATGTCGTTTCCTCGAAGCGGCGAAGGGACGATGCACGGTGGAATGACCGGGCATACGAAGAAGAACCACCGTCGCGGGTCGGTACCGAAATTGTTCGTGCACGAAGGATCGAAGCCTTCGTTCGTTTCATTGGAAGATAGCAGAAAGTGGGAAATGGATCGCGACGCGAAACCTCAACGAGCCAAAGCGTTCATCGATGAATGACTCGGCGATGGGCTTGGCTTGCGATAACGTTTCCCCACTTTCGATTGAAAACACTTGCTATTAACGCGCTATTAGGGATTAACGGGCCGCGCGGTCGATTTCTGCGCTTCGAACGAAGCGCAACGACCGCGATGAAAACGACGTGGAACGTATCGCGAATAATGATGAGACGCGCCCGACTCGAACCCGTCTTATAAGCGTTCACCATTATTTACTCGCGTCCACGGATTTTCAAGGCGTCGCGCACCGTGTTCGCGAGCTTGCTCCCGATTTGAACGTTTCGAACGGCATGCAAACGATGGCATAGAAAGCGAACATGACATGACATTTCCATGCACTGTTCGATGTTTAAATCGCAAACACTTCGCGTAGCGACCGGCCCGTTTTTGATCGCGCGCGTTGTCGCTCCAACTCGAACGAAACTCGAACGAAACTCGAACGAAACTCGAACGAAACTCGAACGAAACTCGAAGGAAACTCGATGGAAAAGAAAATGATCGATCGCCGTCGGTCACCACCTCCTTCGCATCGCACGCGAAGATGGGCCCCGTTCGTCGCGGATGCGTCTCGGGCGATGCAGCATAGGTGCGCCGGCAAGCAACGCTCCTATTTCGTCGCGGATGCTGGGTGTTCTCGAAGCTCGTATCGTTTCCGAACAATGTCTCGAATAAAATGTTGCGCGTCTATCAATTATCATCGGAATCGATATTACCACTGATCTCGGGACAATTTGGGGTAGAGTTCAGGCGCCAGTTGTAAGCCACGGATGATCCGGCCGCGAGCGAAGTTTCCTGGCCACGATGGAAGATTCCGGAGGATCTGCTGGACCGCTATACCATCGTCTGATACTTCTGATCGGGCAGGATGTATCCATCCGAGTCCGACGGCGACGCGGCCATGTCGTTGCTGCTGTTCGGGTTCAGATGATGGCTGGTCAAGTGCGACATCGAGGACGTTAGCGACATATTGTGGTGATACTGTGGATGATGATAGTTGCCCTGCGGGCTATGGTGCATATGCGAGATCTGGGACTGATAATAATCGCCGCTGGTGTACGGATTCTGGTAGGCGTTGTAAGTCTGCCCGGCGTAACATTGGCTCGGGTTCACCGAGCCGGGCGACGCTGAACTCCAAGTGAAACCATACTCGCCGTGATGAATCTGGTTCATGGGAGGCGGATAAGACGACGGTGGTAACTGGCTGGAACCCGGGGTCAGCGGCGGAGATGGCGTGGTCAGGGCGCTGTTCGCGCCGCTTCCGCCGGTCGGTGTCACTCCGAGACGCGGGTACGTCGACGTCGTCGATAGCAAAGGTGAATTGGAACCCGGTGCTTCTTTTCCGCGCGGCGGCGAAACCGGCGAGGAACGTCTGCTTGGCGTGGCAGTCGAGCTCGTCGGCATTTTATTCCCGCTGTTGCCGCTGCTCTGCGTCTGATTCGACCTCGGCGATCCCTTCGAGGGGGAGGTCTGTTGCTGCTGCTGTTGCTGCTGTTGCTGTTGCTGCTGCAACTGTTGTCTGCATTTCGCTCGACGATTCTTGAACCACACCTGCGCAAAAAGGAAGGAAACGTTTGCTTGAATTCGCCGTCTCGGTAATTTGGAAACATCGTGAACGAACGGACGATTGGACGCGTGACCGCGAGTCCTCGCAGCGTATCGCTAGCGAGGGATCTCCGAAAGTTTCGCGGGGATCGTCGAGAAGAAAAGGTGTCCCGTCGCGGGGGGATAGAACCGTACCGATGGGGAGTTAATCGGTGCAATGGGAAAGTAATCGCGGGCGGACGGCCGTAACATTTCATTAAATCGCAACAATAACAGCGAGTCCGAGAAGGGGTGGTAGTCCTGGGGCTTTGGCGTACACGCGCACGCTTCTCGTGCGTGCAAACCGAGGGGTTCGCGTTGCCGATGTTCGGCTGAACGCATGCGCGAGTCCAAATTCGTTGCCCGAATTATACTTGTTAGGTTTGCGGCTCGAAGTTGAGCGAGGAAGGTCGAGCGATTCGGGAGAGACGCGGCGGTATCTTAACGCTGCTGCCCCAGCGACGCGACGGGGAGAAGGGAACGCGCACGCCGAAGCGAAAAAGTATACGCTGCGATAGAAACGGGACGAGATACTCCTTCTCCCCGCAAGAAAGAGGGAACGGGACAAAAAGTATCCCCGCTAGGCCGCAAGCTTACGCGGCCCGAGTGCCCCCGTTCACTCCCCCTCGTGCACCCCCTGTAATCCTGGAACACAATGTGGCCAGGGGTGCGATCCTATGAATCTATGCCTGTGCCTTTAAAAGCGAGACCCGTCGTCATTGTTGTTATTATCGACAGCATTGTAACAGTTGTTGCAAAGAGCGCGAATCGCTGAAGCGGACACGGGATTTCGAGTCGCCATGAATTCCGTGTTAGTTGGTCGAGTTGAGAACGAAGAAAGGACGGCGAAGGTAGCCCGTTGAGAGCGTATAGGGTTGACAAGTTAAAAGTAACCAAGTATAGAAAATATTAGAAATTCAAATGACAAAGGAGCGGAAACGACGTCGACGATGGATGTCGTTCGCTTCCACGGCTACGCCGAGATGATTGGCGAATCTTTGTTTCGCAAACACGGATCCCTCGTCGATGGGGTGCGAAAATTCGAGGCGCGTGAAACTACGAATCAACCGCAGCGAGCAACCATCCCGAAAAGAGACAGAGGGAGAGGGGGTTCGTCCGGGAGCCCGGGGGAAGAAGCTCGAGGAGAGAGAAAACGCCCATTACCGCGCAATGTTTGCACAACGACACCCCCCGTCAGAGACAACACACAACCCGAGATCGCAGCTACCCCAAAAGCCAACCGAGCCGGCCGTGGCGCGATCCAGGAAGCCCTCGGGGTCGGTCGCGGCCAGTTTTGCTCGGGGTATCGATGGCTAGGTGCAAATTGCATCACCATCTGGTTAACGTCGGGCGCGGTAAACCAACTCATCGGCCACGGGCCGGAACAGCTGTTCGTCGACGTTTCGTTACGACAAACACAGTCTCGTATTTGCCTTACTAATATTGCCCCGCGTCGCTCGGCCGCTTGGTCGTTTGCACGCAGAACGGTTCCAGAAGAACGAAGCAACGGCCGTCTTCGCGTCGCCCGCTGGAAAGCGGAAAGCGGAAAGCGGAAAGTGGATAGGTATACCGACAACCTCGACGAAGCAGACAGATCGTAAAACGCGTATACGTCAGCCGCGTCGCTCCACGATCCGAGTACGGGCGTTTCAGCGACAGTCGAAATTATCGTCGGAAGAATTTGGTACTGGAGCCCGTTCGCGAGGAAAGGTTGTTCGTTTCCCCGGCCCGATAGCATTCGACGATAGCTTCTCGAGCCGGAGGCTCTTCTCCTTTTCTCCACCGGGAAAATAACGTTTCGACGCGTTTCTCGATCGTAAATGACGAACGAACGACCTGGCGACCATTCAAACGTAGCAAACATCGCGCGCAGCTGTGTCGTTCTCTCGCAGTGAACCGCGTATAGAAACTCGCGAGCGAGATGGAACGAAGGGCTATAATCCAGGAACAAATCAACTATATGTTGTGCTCCATACATCGTGTCTCTGTGTTCCTCCACCTATACACACCTCTGCCCCATGCCGAGCTCCACTCTTCTCCTTCTCTCTCGGAAACTTTTAGATCCGCGCACACCTCCATCTCTCTCTCTCCACCCCTCTGTCAGCTACCGATCTCTGCCATCCCCCCCGGGATATTATTCGTTCGCGTTGGTACGCCTCTACAATGTACATCGTGCACACGTGTGTTACACCCTTTTGCAGTTGCGCCTCCATTCACCGGAGGCTTAACTTCGCGTGGAAACTCCGTTGGGCGGAATTTCCCCGCTTTGTCCTATATCTCACGACGACCACGGTGTTACCGTAACTACCGACCATCTTGTGCATCACCCTCCGCCGCTCGCCGCACGCCTAGTCTACTGCAGAATTTTTCTATCCATCGATTCCGGAATATGCCCGAGAGGAAACAGGGTCGCGCTAATGGCGCATCGTGATCCCCGCGGGGGGGAGCAGAGGCTCGCCGAGGGATTCGCGATCTCGAAAGTCCCGTCACGATCGTGACTTCTAGACGTCGAGGCACCCCGCCACGAAATAAAGATGTTACGTGGACCGCAATAAAAGCGTCAACGAGCTCGTCGGCGCATCTATCAATGTGTAGCCACGACGCGGGACAATGGCGAAACGGAAGGACGTAGGGTGCGACGCCGCGTTGTGTAAATACCTTAAATCTCGTCCATGCTTGCCAGAGCACGAAGCACTCTCCTTCCCTCCGCCTATCCTACCCGTTACCGTCGTCCGCCGAGATTCTACTCGTTTCTCATCACTTGTACCGTAACGCCCACGGCCGCATCCGCGACTCGCCGAAATTCGGACGTTTCCGACGATTTACAACGTGCAAGGGGAATCGCGTTACCTGAACTCGAGATTCTGGCAGGTTGATCTTCAGCGCAACTTCTTCTCGCATGAAGATATCCGGGTACCTCGTCTTCGTGAAGAGCCCTTCGAGCACGTCCAGTTGAGCTCTGGTAAAGGTTGTTCGTTCTCTGCGCTGTTTGCGCTGATTCATTCCTGAAACACGAGTAAACGGATCGTGGATTAGACGACGTGGATTCTTCGAATCGCGGAAACGGCGAGCACGGTTCGCGAATATTTCACGCGACCGAAGGAGTAGCGATGTCCAAAGCGTAGGAGGCCAAATACGGAAGGCGCGGCGGGAGAACGAAGATGAGTCTCGAGGTTGTTCAACTAGAGAAGGGTAAGGCATCGGTACCGCGCAGAACGGTGGACGGAAAAGGGGGTGGCGCAGAGGGGTGTGAGCGTTGCGAGGTCGCGATAGCGTAATTTTGAACAGTTCCCCCGCTCGACCCACCCTCCTCTACCTTCCTCGTGCCATCGAGCCTCGCTTGGCTCGTTTCGGGACCCGCGTAATCCGCTTATGAGGGGGTCACAGGGGCGGCGGTTGGGGGGAGCAGGACGGAGAACGGTGGCCGATGAGGAGAGAAAGGGAGGAGGGGTACACCCTGGAATACACGACCATCCAGAGGACCAAAGTCGCGGTTCGTTCCCAGCTGCCTCTGGAAACGATGGTATCCAACACGCCAACGTACAACGTTCCGGCCAATAAAAAGAGGAGCCTGGAAAACTGCGCGTCGCCACTGTCTCCCGGTTGGAAGCTGGATCGTAAAGTCGAGAAAGGAATGGTGCTCCACGATGCGCCGAACCGAGTATTCGAAAATCAGACTTAGCGAAAACTGCTTCAACGAATTCTAATGCGATAAATAAAATAGGGAACTTGCTTTCGATACGGAAATAAATATACGCGAGCGATATCTGTTTCCCCTCCTTTCGCCTCTCCGCGAAGTCGCCAAACCTTTGCATTTGTGCTTGTTCCAGAGCGCGTGAACGTCGTCTACGCGCAAGTTGCGGCCCGATACAAAAAGAGAAAGCACCGGTGAGTGAGTTCAGCGGGCAAAGAGAGGAACGGAAGAAAGGGCCAGGAGGAGGAGGAAGAAGAGGAAGAGAGAAATAGGAATTAAAGCAGCAACTCTTACCGCAGGAGTGGTTTACGACGGGTGGAGAAAGCAAACTCGGCGAAGGCATTGTACGCGCTTTGTGCATCTCCCCTTCCCCGTTTCAAATGCTCCCACGAAAGTTGGCCGGCAAATTAAAAGTAACAATTGCAAAGGAGTTCCGCGTTGGTCGATTGCGCGACGAACCGTGGCACAGAAACGCGAATAACATTGCCGACGAGAAGCGGCAGCGAGACAGAAGTTTGAGAGTGCGTCCTCGCATCGGTCGTATCTTTGAGCTAAGAACGACACGTAGGAACTGAGAACGGCCCAAAGGATGTTGACGACGAGGCCGACGATGATGCATACGCGGGATCGGTGGCTAACGAACTGGTCGAGTGGGCTATCGGCGTGGTGGCCAAGTAGATCGCCGAGAAAGATTGCGCCGAGTACAATGTGAAATTCCATGCCGGTTGGCTACCGGTCGCAACGATGGCCACACCACGCCGATGATCATTGAATCTATGATCCGTATCTTCCGTTGGGTTGCCTCCGCGGTGGATCGGAGGAACGGAGGCTGGGACCAAGGGGCGAGGCTTCGCGGGAAAAAGAGAGAGAGAGAGAGAGAGAGAGAGAGAGAGAGAGAGGAACGGAATCAACGAGAGGATGCTTGATTGTCGAGTGGGCGTTGGTGCTACCGTTAACGACGGCCTTTGCCAGCTATATACATCGGTTCGTGTAAAAGCCAGGTCCTTATCCAACAACGAGACAATGGAATTCCGATTATGGTCTTCCATCTGCTTCCGTGCGACGGCGAGTGGGCGCGAGGAAAAGCCCTTCGTTTGCTTCAATTCTACGGTAGAGTAGATTTTTTATTCGGACATGCACATTTTCCACGACTCCACAAAAGCAGTCGCCGAAATTGCGCCCGAAAGTTTTCCCCGCGGCAGGCCGAGGGGCGATAAATACCGACGCGTCTTTATACACGTTTGCCGAAAGGCGACTAGCTAAGCAATCCTAATGGGACGGCAAACACCCGCTGCGTCCCGAAGTATGATTCGATTTATTATCGTCAGCGCGAGACGATACCGAGGGTTGATATAAGGGTTGCTTTGGCTCATTGGTCCACAACGAGATCAGACGCGACCCTAATAGCAAATTCGTTTTCTGTTTATTGGATTCTTCCTTCCCTCTGCGCGGGCTCTCGTGTTTCGAGCTCCCAAGTGGAACGGAATCCGTGGAAGTCAATGGACTGCTAACAAAATTTCACAGCAATTTCTCTCCCCGCCTCGGGAGCAAAGTATCCTCCGATTTTGTACGTATCGCCGAACGGAAACGCTGCTCGATCGATCTAGTTTTCGTCTAAGCAAGTTCATTTAACTGCACCGTTTGATGAGGTCGACCGACGGGAGCGACTAATTGTAAGTTATCTCGGGGCACGAATCTAATTAATTATCTTTGCCACGGTGCAACGTTCCTGTAAAATAGCCGCACGAATTATACGACCGGCGGTAACTTACTCGCGATGCGATCTAAAACTATGCTCGCGATGAAATACGGTCTCTCCGAGGAACGCGATTAAGCCCGACGTGCAACTCCTCGCTAAGCGTTTGTTGCAGGATTCTTGTATGCGGGTACGCGATCAGGTGATAAATAACCGAGATAGCGCGAAAAATGTCTAATTCGACGAGCTTGTCGAATTAGAAAATGCAAATCAGTGTCAATCGCATCGTTCGATCCGGGGAATCCAATAGAAAATCCTGCTGCAATTGTTCGATAAATTAACTGGCTACTTCGCGGCCGGCTATTCGTCGAAACAGTTAAACCGCGGCGATTGAACCATAAATAGCGCATCTTTCGCGAGCATCGTGAAATCGGAGAAGAGACGAAGGTCTCGCGGCGATAAACCCGTCGCACGTTCGAGTGGTTACTTCTGTATTAATAGAATACAAGATGCGACAGTAGGCCAAGTAGGCGAATCGAGTGTCGTGGGGCGACACCGAGGGGGCGAGCGAGGAAAATCGAGAAAAAGTGAATACGCGCGAGGCGGGAATCGAAACGTAATTAAAAGCTAAAATGCGAATAGGCCGCTAGACAGCGCGGGGTACGTAGGCCAAGGGGTGGATTATTCGAGGGACCGTGGGATGATAGCACGTGCCACTGCCGATGGGAGAGTGAATTCTAAAAGGCCATCAGCTACGAAAACAGTTCGGCGACTTTGCGTTTACAGGCTGACCTCCGCGAGATGGCTGCGCAAAGCAGATAACCGTGTCGAACCAGGTTTATCTTTCGCACTTTTGGCGTTACAATATCTTCGCGGAATGGAAGCGAATTCGAGTCCAGCTGTGCTGTCAGAAAAAGTGGCTTCGTTAAGGACGGAACACCTGCATCCGACGCAAGCACACGAACTTTCGACAAAAGGCGCAGAGAGAAACGCGTATAGCCTTCGAGCCTAGCCATACTTGCGTGGCTGCGTGATAATCTAGCAGAGAGGAGCATAAGTAAGTAACGAAATACCAACACACATCCGGGACAGGAGAATAATCGGATAAGCTTCGTGTTACCGTCTTCCACCCGATGCCTTTTTCTTTCGCTTCCTCTTCGATCGTCCTTCGACTGTCGGTACACCTACTTTGAATAACCTAACCACCGATCTTAAAACATTATCGGGGGAAATATTCCGCGTGCTCGGCAACGACGAACGAAAGACACCGAATATCGACGGCAGACCAAACTCGATTCGTTGACGCGTCGAAAACAAGCTCCGGAAAATAGAAACAGTCGGCAGTGGCGGAGAGAGATTCAAGTATCGATATCGTTGTACGTGATATTTCACTCACAATCAGACTCGAGTGTTTACTCTGCAATTAGGACTGGACCTGTATTCGGATCCCCCTTTCGAGGACGATATCGTCCACCTACTCAATTTGCTCGTGACACGCGTCGACCGGTACGAGTTGGGTGTCGGTCGTATTCCAACGAACATTTCGCCCTGGTGCTTTCACGCGTGCTTGTTTAGCCCGATATTTTGTGGCCACTTCGTAACGACGCGTCGCGACGGTGGGCGCACGTGCGCCGGCCGCGTGCCACCCTTAACTCGACGCCTAATTGAGTGATTGAAATTCTATCGAATCGACAACCTCTCGGCTGATAGATCTCATCATTCTACTGACACGCAAAGGGGGCGAACTATTGCGAATCGAATGTTGAAACAAATGTACGCATACAGTTTCTGTCGATGCATGCACGCGTCGGAAATCTTCGAATCGAACCGGAGACTGTCCTTCGATGCGAAATCAAAATCAAAAGAGCGAATGTTTGCGCATCCCGATCCCACCGGAAGGCGGAGGAAGTTAAGTGGACGGGCAATTTCTCTGCGACAACAAATAGCAGTCGTCGGATGAGAAAAGGGAGAGGCATGTGCCGCGATTCCCACGTAGCAGCATCCCCGAACACCGGGATGAAACCTCGGCGCGTTAACAACAACGTTTCAGCAGCCCACCCTTTTGCCACCCTCCACACCGCCCGGAGCATCTACTTTTTTCCTCGTCTAGGCGCGACCCCTGTCCGATTGCATAATAAAATAAATACACGCCGTCGAAACATTGAAAGAACGAGCAGCCGTCGCTCGACACGAACTATCTCTTTCACCGCACGCGCCAATTCGTCAACTCCACCCGTAACATTTCGGCCAGCTCGCGAACGCGGACGATTTCTTGGCGAAATTCATTTCCACTTCAGTTCGAAATATCTTGCCGGGTGTTTCGCGTATTACGTATTTCACGAACGCGAATCTCGATCCGCGGTGCGAAGAACTATTAACTAATTGAACGTCGCGGGCTGCTCGCGGAATTTGTCGAAAACATTCGCATCGCAGTCAACGGCATAATCCAATATCAGTCGCGGCAATCAACAACCAGATCATGACATTTGCTTAATAAACGGACGATGAAAGCGGCCTCTCTTTGCCGCGAGTTACCGGCTTGCACTTTGCTCGCAGCCACGAACCTTGTTTCTACACTGGTCTCTCCCGATTGCCTCTTTCGCACCGTTGCGCCCAGAAGCAGAGGGACACGCGGTTCGTTCCTCTCTCGTTCCATGGCTTTTCGTGTAGCTGATACGCCTACAACAGATAGACGGCTGGACGCGGGTACGGAGTACGTAGAGACCTAACGGACAGATCCGTGTTTCCATGGAAACCCACGTATCTGCGTTGGTTGGACCTATACTGCCTGCTGCCACCCTGATAAGCGGCTTACTCTCATGGTTCTCTCTACTCTTCTTCGCTGGGCCATTCCGGCCCATTCCTCCTACCCTCTTGCCACGATTCGACTCCCTCTGATCTCCCTCTCCCTCGCCCTCTCGCAAACACATTCGCAGTCATTCCTGCCGGTCTCTTTGTAACCCTTTCGGATGACCGCGAAAAAAATTGACAATACGAAAGCCAGGTACGTTCGCGTTACGCGCTCTGTGTCTCTATATATTTGTATATGCATACATTCGGTAAATGAAAACGCGCGCGGGGGCGCGATCGGAACAGTAGAAAAAGTAGCCCCGATCACGCTTCTGACAGAATCAAACCGCAATGTGAAAGTGACGTAATCATTTGCGATTCTCTCTAACCACTGTTCCCCCTTCCAAATATACGCAGGTCCTTGCTGCTACCGTGGCAGAACCCAAGTACTCGCTGGGTATGGATCCATCGAAACGTGCCGAATTTTCCAATGACAAATTCCGGGAAATCTTTGAAAGCATCGTCGAAGAGAAATGCAATTCGAGTGCCTGCCGCAGAATGGCACAAGCTGGATGTAGTTAAGAAGCCCCGAGTTTACTTCGGCCTCGTATGGCTTCACTCGATGCATCGATTTGCATGACAATCAATAATAGCTGGCATGGCGTACAGACCAATAATTTTACTGGGAAATACACTGCTCTCCGTGATTCGCAAAACGCACGAGGTAATGCTGTAGTTCCCGTTGAACGAGTAAGGACACACTTAAAAATCGACAGAACTCTACGAAACGTTTGCTGTTAAAACAAAAAAATCTACCGCAACTTTCTTCAATGGTTCCAGTCTCTCGACCGTGCTTGATTACATATTTCTACGACGGTCGGGTACAAGGAGACGCAGGGCTAAAGTAATTTCTATCCAGATGATCTGAACTTTCATATCTGCGCTTGAAAGTCGCGAGAGGTAATATAGCAGGGGCTGCATAGGGCGACAAAATCTAACCTTCCTCGTATTATGACACTGTCGGGGCTGAAGAAAAACGGAAATCCTGCGAATTACTAGATAAACATTCCGTTTGCCAAACGAAAAAAATTGTCGTCTACGGGAAAATAAGCGGGGCCATTAAAGATGGGTGTAATAGCCACCGCCGCGCCACCTCGCGATTCTCTCTCAACACTTTTACCTATTCGAAGGTGCGAATACGCTTTGTTTGCATTACCCATTGCAGCCAAGCAGTGGCCGCGAGTGTGGTCCGCGATTCAAATGTGATATCAACGGTGCGTACCTAGGGAGAAAAAAGAAAATGAAGTAAGACCAACCTTGTGGAAATGCAGCGAGTCCGTGGTCCAACGGATGAGGATGCGGATGACCGTGAGTCGCAAGGGCGAAGGGCGATGGCAGCCCAGGGTGAGGTGCACCTGGGTGCGGATGTGAATGCGGATGCGGATGAGTACCAACCCCCATCGCCGGATGACTGTGGGGATGGTACTGAGGACTACCGGTCGGAGCGCAAGTTGCGCCCGCGGCCTTCAAGTACCCCGCCATGTAACCCGCGAGGCAAGCCAGCTCACCCGCCACCGCTGCGCCCTTATCACACTCCCTTATCTCTTGACCTCTACCCTCCTCCACCGACCACCAGCTGTTCTCCTCCCGATGACCGTTCTGGCTCGATTGCGACGATAATTTCCTGTTGATCTCGGACACCTCCGTTGGCGACTCGTTTATCACCGACACCCTGTTGTTTCGAGCGCAATCGTATCTCTCGTATTCCTCCACCTGCAACATAATCGTTACCGTGTTATGTCCGACCATCGTTTGCATTAGCGGTTCAAATTTACGGTGACCGATCGAATTATTCCAAGGGCGAAATTCTTTGAATGCCTCGCAACAATAAAGCGACTTCCATTCGCACGTGATTTTTAAGATTGTACAAGGTGCCCGAACGTGAGGCACGAATGGTAGCGCTCCTCGTTTATGTGCCCGGCACAATAAAGAAATTAGCATTCTTTCCGAGCAAAGGAAAACTTTGTCACAATGGACGTTGGAACGAAAGGAACCGCCTCTATTGTTGCGAGCGACAATTTCTCCAGGAGATAGACGCGCGCCCTATCTCCTGCAACTCGCCGATGTTCTTTTTACAAAATCGCCAGCTGTCAAACGCGCTGTCTAAGATAGAACTAGCATGCGAAATAATTACGTTTTACTCGTTCGACGGATGATGTCGCAAGCACATTGCTTTCACTGGCATACGCGACAATCGATCAGACGTATCGGGATATTCAAGATATTCCAACATTCACTGGTACAAATCAAAGAGGGAAATTAATATTGTCCAACTGTCACTTCTGTATCACAACACTGAATCCAAGCTATCACAGGCACTCCTTCTCTTTGGTATTGTTGGCCGTACAGAACGAACTGTATTAGAAAATATTCTGTCGCTGATAGCCAATCACTGTCGCGCGCTGCTCATTTCTAGTCCTGAGTGAGCCACGTTGTAAGTGACGACCCGGAGTACCTCGTGCTCCGGAGACGGATTCGGTTCTACTGTGATCTACCCCCACCGTCACATCCCTAAATAGTTTTCCAGGCCCTACCTCAGTCCCTACCCAAAAATGGGGGTGGGGATTTGAGAATGGGCCCGTCGAGGGTGGGGATATTCGTATGAATGGCCTCCCATGGAGGGCCTTTTCGAATCTAGGCACCTCCGTGCGGATGTCTCGAAAAACCCGCGAATACCAACTGACCAATCTCGGTTTTCGTTCCGCCCACGTAATCCAATTTCCCTTGTGCAAAATTTTGCATCCCTCGATCCTGACAAACTCTGTGCAAACTGTTTCCCGATGCCTGATATTCCTATCCCAGTTGTATTTAGACGAGCTGTCGCAAAAGGCGCAGCTACATATGTTGCATAACTTTCACATAGATTAACCATGGAGTGTGTTTTGTATAATTAGCAGATAGAGACATATGGACGCACGGTAGCCGAATCGGCATTGAGTGGCGGCACGTGTTAAACCGGAAGAAAACGAGGAATAGGGGATACCATGCTAAAAAGACGGCTTATCCGAATAACTTAACTTCCCACTAAATGCTAAACGGCTAAATAAACTTCCAAGTTTTTATCCGGTCAGTGAAGCATAGACAGAGAGAAACACGATTTGTCAGAAAAAGATAGAAGTAGAAAAGGTGCTGAGGGGCGGGGAAGGGCGGGGAGGGGAGAGGAGTGAAGAGGAAAGGATGTGGATGTGGATGCACGTTGGTAGGTATGTTTACACGGGGGCATTATGGTGGATAATGTTTGTTATGGGCGTCTATGCTCTAGAGCCAGGAGAGGCGAGACTATCCGACGTTAAAAGGCCAGCCAGGTCGATCCGCTTACGGCGGATGAGTCTCAAATTGAGTGAGAGATAGTCAACTCTCGTACTCTCGTGCAACGAATTCCACGAGTATGTATCGCACGTGCCTCGGTGAGCATTCAACGCCCACTTAGGCACGCGAAACGTCACAATTAGGAAAAATATCTCGCGACAACTTTGGTCTAGCAAGTAGTGGTAGACGCGATAGACGACAAACAGCAAAGGTAAAATTATACCCAAACCGGTATTGACCGATGCATTATGCTACATAAATGTATTTTAATCTACCTACACATAGTGGAACTGTGTGTGATAGACACGATATGAAGCGTCTTTCAAAATTTTACCCCAAAACCACCTATAATACGCTTCGAGTGTAAAACGAAAAAATACACACATTTCTTAGTGCGACAATAAACATCCACAGTTGACGAATAACTCGACCGTCTGTGGTACGAAATTTTTATAATCACTCCCACGAAGAGATCGTTGAAAAAAATGTGCAGGCGCCGAGGGCGATTGAAGACTGTTCCCAGCGACGTGTGTGCCTATGTCTTGCAATAAATAGTTTTAGACGCATCCTCGGAGCAAGTGTCAACATCGAGTACGCGAAACTCATCATTCTCTACCCTTACTATCGCCTATATTAACCCTAATCAAGGAATTAATAACACTTTGCGCAGGCCTCCTCTTCGACGCCCATTGTGCTGCTGAATTTAGCAGCATGACAGTATTGCGATTTGTGGGAGACTGTGGTCAACGGGACAGAAGTACCTCGGTTTGGAAAAACCCTTAAACGGTTCCCTATTCAGCTAGACAGTGTCTGTTAGCGCCCTTCTGGGTATTAACTAACCACGGTAAACATTACAGGGTGTCGGTGACCAGTCTGTAAGAATACATACCACTAATACCTTGTATACCTGAGGATCTATGATCTGACAGCATCTCTGACACGCGATTCGGCCTTTCTTTGAAAATCCTTTTCCGGGAGATGCACTTCTCCGAAAATCTTCTTTTGTCATGGTTAATGTATTCGTAACATGAAAATGTTAAGTATTATTCATTAAAGAAAACATTTTTACGCGGTATTACCAATCTGCAACGAAAGAGTTTGCTGTCGGATACCCACGACTATAATTTCTTGCAACAATTTTAACCTACTGCATTCGGTTCAAATTGGAGTAACGATCCCGCTCAAACTGATAATCAACTGAGCATTGAAAATTGCTTCTCCATGTTCCCATATCCGGTTTCCCATTAGTATTTCCGATACGACGTTAAATTTCTTGCAATAAAATAAATAATTCCTGCGAGTTTCATTTTTTACTATTATATATCTACTGTTTTAAGTATTTGAATTAAAGCATATCCGGTTTCGCGAACAACCGCTTGAATTCGCGATATATTGGTATAGCGAGCGCGAACCGTCGCGTCAGTTACATTTCGCTGGTACCTTCGATGTGCGCGAAGTGTTTCGGTCGCGCTCATTTTCTCGTTTTATTTGGTTCAAGTGCAAATTAGATATATCGTTCAGTGCCTGAGGATACGAGAGAGTCCAAGAGCTCAGTGTGTGCATTAGATTTCGTAATTGCATCACCGTATTATGTATAAACGAAGAAATTTCTACCAACGAAATAGACGCGTTCATTTTTTCGGTTGAGCGGTCGACCGATGGTATCGATCGCGATTTATCGTTCCTTCATTTTTGCATAGCACGAAATACGTATCTCTCCGGGGAATACGGATAATTAAGCGCTAAATTATTTTTACGGTACGGTAATTACGTCAATCTGGAATCGAATTAGATGCGGTGAAAAGATGTGGGTGGGGGGAGGGGGATCGGGGGAGGGAATGGTTCAATTTTTGAAGGAGCTTGGAAAGAAAGATGGCCGTTGCGTGGCGTAACGGCCTTCGTGTCCGCGAACCCACGGGCCCTTCTCGTAGGAACGAGTCAGTCGCGAGTCGCGTTCTTTTCCGAATTAGTTATGAGTGATACGAGTGAAGTGAGCCAAGGATACATAATGGATACAGAATGGATACAGAATGGATACAGTGTTTGGATTATTTGGATATCTACCGCGTTATGGATTACTGCGAGATAAATATCACCGAAAGCAAGGTAGGTGGCATGGTTATTCATGAATTAGGTTCTGCGGCATATTGGAGATGAAGCGCCATAATGTGAAATCTATCGATGCACCGTAGATGGCACTACGTGAAAATTATGAATTCATTTATGTATACTTTATTCCCTCTCAATTCGTAGCGGTGGGTTATCCGTAGCGGTGATCATTCTCGCTAACCAAATTGGAATAGTTTGACGATAATTGAGCATAATGCTCGCTTGCGCTAGCACAATAAAACAGAATAAAGATTCGAAGTAGTGGCACGCGAGAAAAAAGAAAGGTTTGGGTTAGCATTGTGCAAGCAAGGTTAAAGGAAGGAGCCTCTACTAGGTAAAAGAAAAAAAAGTATATAAAGGTGAAAAAGGAAAACCGGATGGGGTGGTTGGCTGGAAAAGTAAAGCGAGAGAAAAGGGAGAGAAAGAGAGAGGCGTGTATCGAGTTTGCGCGTTTTATTCCTCCTCCTGCGTTCAGGCTCCGCCCTGACGTTTTCCCTCCTCCAGCTTCCCCATTCTCCCTTGGATCCCTCCTGGACCATAAGGGATCGTACACATTTTGTTTTCTCGATACGACAGTTGGCACTTGACGAAATCGAGTCGACCTAGACGTTGACGATAGGTTACCGCTAATTCAACGCTCGTCAAGGTTTTCCTTTTTCATTTCTTCTTTACTCTTTATCATAAAACAGTACAGACGGTAGAAAATTATTATCCATGCTTGGGATTACGTTGATCTTGTCTTGAAAAATCACCTCGTCCTGCGACGGCAATAAAGAAATATATTGCGGTGCCCACAATGTTCCCCACAGTCGACTCTACCTCGCACTAGGGTTTTTACAACCTCAATGATTACGGTGGGAAAACTAATTTCGTCGGATCGGGGATCAACAAAGCCCTTCGTCGCTCTTACACATCGGTGAAAATATTTAGGGGAAACTTATTATCGATTGCTACTGCAAATTTAATAACGAAAACAACAAACTTGATTAAACATTCGTTGTCCAAAACTCGAGACCGCCCCCGCAATATTTATTTGATTAGATGCCGAAGCTCTCTTTATCATCAAAGTCGGCGCAATTTTGATCGGGACATTGTTACATCGAAAGTATTCCGGTAAGAGAATGAAGATGTTACCATTAACATTCGTAGTTGAACCGAAAACACCTTACGTATGTATGTGTATGCATAAGATGTTCGCAATCGCAATCCGCGTGGTGTTTCATCGACTTGATTACTTTCACCGGAATTCCAACGTGTCGCGTAACCGGTTTACAAGCACACAAATTTCTTCGATATGTTCCGCTTCTAAAAGCGCGAAATTCCCATGCGGCCGCGTGCCCGGCGTATCAAACAATTGATATCAAGTTACAGCCCGATTGCTGCACGGGTTCATTACGTCGGCGTCGGTTGAAACGAATTCGCTTCCCCATCCCTGTACCTCTAGAATCATAAAAAAGAGCAATCCCTCTGACAGCTACGCTGTTTTTTCCAGTTGGTCGAAATAAAAAGCCCGAGTTCTGCTGTCTCTGTTGTCTCGTAATACCATGGGGCCAGGATCTTTCTTTATCTCTCTCTCTCTGTTGTTCTATCTGTTGGACAGATGCTACCTTTTCGCACTCGCTGCCTTCGCGGAGGCATATAATCCGCGGTAAATAATAAACGATCTGCACTCGTGCGAAATCGCGCGTAGACGGTCCGTGGATAGGAGCAAAACACGCACGAGACGTTAAATACATTTGCGTATTTATGACGGCTTGTGGGGAAAGAGAGATGGGACCGATCGGTCGTGTCGGCTCGCGGGGACCCTTGCGGAAGAGTAAAAACCACGAGAAAGCCACGGTAGAGGGGTCCAGTCTTCCTCGACGAATTTATAGAGGAGAAATTAGGAGGTTTATAGAAGCTGTGCGCGGTAGCTAACCGTAGATCATCATTAGAGGCCCAACTGGGCTGCTATGTTCGAATACATATGTGCCATGGTAGCATATATTTACCGGCGTGCCAACGGCACACCGATACCTCTCTCCGCTTCTCTCCTCATCTATCCGTCGCGCCGCCAGCCTTCGCGTTTACAGGACCTGCTTTTCAGCGGGCGCATCGCGTCGAACAAGTCCCAATACGAAGGAATATTAGATAGATATTTCGGAAATATATTATTTAACCTTTGAAACGTGTGAAAAAAGCAGCCAGGTATTTCGTATCCTTGGCGAATAGGAGATATAGCATTTATCGCGAAAGGAAAGTTTTCGGGTGTGAAGGCAGTGTCGAGCGTGCCGGCCGAAATTGCCGTACGTGGTAAGGACTAAAGGGCGCGTGAACCAGTTAGTGATTTATGACAGGCTAATGGAGGGCAGGTATAACGGCATTGAAAGGGTACGGTCGCAATTAGCGTGAAACAACTGTAGTGGAATAAAGTGGCAAATTTGTGTTTCTGCGCCGAAGGTAAATTCGTCTGAGAAGAATGGCTGCGTTCTTTGAGAATATGTGCGAAACTTTAATCTGAATCTCCTTAATCCAAGCATACAAATCGTACTGATTTCCAAACGAGAAATTTCAAACGTATATATTTATATGCATGCGTGCAGGGAAATTTGCAGCGGGTACTCTAAACGAACCGCGTGAACCTTTGCAGTTTCATGCCTCCCGTAACTCTGTTAGGTAAGCTCGACCACTATATACAAATTATTTTATGGCCCATTGATTAGGGAAGTCGGTGAAAGGGGCTGGAACCTGGGCGGTGTCGCAAACGCCCCTCATTTTATAGGAGCTAAAGTTATAATTATCATTATGCAGAGTACAGTACTTATTACGACTAGTTCGCAGTCAACCGCGCGAGCGAAAGCGACCTTTCGAATGCTCATTTCGTATTAATAACTACACGCCACGCCCCCCAAGACGCCTCCGGTCCTCTACTTCGCCTGTCCGAAATTCCAGTGTCATTTTAATCGAGAGAAACGAATCCTAGTAAAGTTTAGAACTCGATCCAAGGTTTCTTTAAGATTCCGCCGGGCGTTCCGAACTTTGCCCTCTCTAATTGCGGGGCGCTAGGTCCGTTCTTTCGCGATACAACAAATCCTGTGTCCGATATCCATGACCGAAGGTAATCTTAACTCTGGAGCAAGGATACTGAAGAGGGGAACAGGCTGCAATTCGTTAGATTCGCCGCGGAAAACCGATGGTCTCGTGTCAACGCGGCGTACATATAACACATACATACCTGGCCGGCGCGGCCCGGCGGTCCGAGGACGGTCTGCCGCAGAAACAGTTAAATCTCTCGTGGTGGTAGCAAACACCATCAGTGCTAAGCCACAAATCCTGGCTTAACCCGAGCCTATGAATTGAATTGGTTAAAGCCCGCGTTAAACTGGGTTCTCTCCTGCGCCCAGTCAGCAACAAGAGAGCTGTACTCGCTTTCTTTCTTCGTACGCTACTTTCTTCTTCCTTTCTCCCGTTTGTTCACAGCCGGTGTTCGTCTCCTACGATCCCGAGGTCGTTACCTTGCATGCGCTCGGTCCTACTTGAGCAGGACCTAATTGGCAAAACCAAGAGATTCTCGAGATCTCGCTCGGATTAACACAACTACCATATACACACCTATTTGCTTTCAAATACCCGAGTAAAATATTGTTCGACTAGCTGACTACCAGAATAAATGCATTTTCGCCAATAAGGGTTAAAGCTTCTCATCGACGATCCTTTAAGTATCGTTACTGCTGGAATGCACGCGCGTCTCTTTGAAGAGACCCTTAACCTGCCGTTTGACCATTCTTATGCCAAATTCGCTTTCAAACACGTTACACGGAAAGTTGTAAGCAATATCGGGTTGCAAGGGCTCCTCGACTCGCGTGTATCTTTTTTCGCATATGATTACTGTCCTCTGCAGTTTACGTTCGTTCCATCGTCTATTATAGCGAGGGCAAGTTTGACACGACCTAACGTTCGATCGTAGGCGCGCAACCGGCATGCAAGACATTACGAAAGAGAGAACTAGGAAAGAATCGCGTTAGGGTGAAAAAAGGGCAAGCCGTGTCAGAGGGCCCGTTCGCGCCGGGGTAGCTCCTAAACAAACTGCCGTTTACTCGTCGATCATAGAGGCCTGGGTAAACACAGTTTACAGGGCCCGTACAAACGAAATGCCAAATTGTAACAAACTGATCTATAACTAAATTACACGGTCTCCCGTGTATGCGTTGCCTCTCCCAGCGTCTCGCCCTCTGCAGCTATATAAACACGTCAGCGGTGCATTGTGTCGAGCTCGATCCGAGGATCGAAGTCTTCTTTGTTACACTGGTAGCGTTGAAAACGCGTCGTGTCCCGGCCCTTCGTCTTCCCTATTCTTCGCCCGGCCGCCCGGCCGCCCGGCCGCCCGCCCGCGTGTGTACGTATACATTTGTACACGGGCGGGGGTATGTGGGCACGCAGCACACGGCAGAATCGGCAGCAGCTAAGCGAATTTCGTTTCCGGGCTTCCACGAGAACGCTCGCTTTCCTTTTAATGTGAACACAGGTGCGCGATCTTACGTAGGTGCGAGGAGCGTCGAGTTAGAGACACCCGCTGGGCGATCTCACGGTAAATTTGGATCGACCCTTTTCGAAAAATCACCGACCGCCGGAGAAAGGAAGTCGAACCTTGGATTTAACGACTTCCGTCTTATCTAACTAGCCACGCTTTTTCTTCCCATTTTATTGACTTTCCTTTGACCGCGCATGGAATTTGAAACGCAAGACGTATCCATCCAACGGCAACGCCGGAAAAAGCAGTGCCACCTTGAATTGTCTTGTAATTAGGGTAATTGGGGGACGGTATTGGCCTTAGCTTCCGACTATAATACCTTCCATGCATTGAACGTTTCGCAGATGCTCCTGTAATCCGGTTAGGTCGTACCAGTTATCAACGTGGAAAATCCTATTAGTCGACGCGGGATTTCATTGTTTCCTCCTACGATTATTTATATTACCCAATTGTATCGCGAGTCCTTGTTAATAATTATAGGACGGCGAGTACTGCGGTCTAAATGTACGTACACACAGCGAATGCGCGCTCGAAAGCAGGAAAAGTTCGAGCCCTAGATCGAGTGCAAGATTAAGTGTAATAGAAAACATCGACATTTTATCGGCCACGGTGAGCGGATGGTTTCCGCGTAGCCTCCAAACTAATAGGAGAATCGAAATCGGCGTTATTCGACAAACGGCTAATCCTTCTTCGCTACCACCAGGAGACCCTATTAGGACGTCAATGCATCGCAGTAATTGGTATTCTATCTTCCCGCGATCGGCTTGCTTGCTGTGTCGCTTGCGCGTGGTTTCGACGCCAGTTAATTTACGACCTCCCCAAATTTCATTGTACACGGAATAATTCGGCGAATGTCGTTCACTGTACAAGAGCTTCCAAGGAAGCGCTCTCACTCGCCCGCCTTCACATTTTTGTTCTCTATCCTCGAAACCCGTTAGTATTATCGCAGGACAATGTTTCTCGCCCCGTATGAGAACTGAAGCATAAGTAGAAATCGATTGTTTACGCGTGTACCCGATTTACAGGTATTCGTATTTTGTGAAATCGTCGCAATTCTTTGTTTCGCATAAACCGCGCAATCTATCCATTACAGATAAGACGGATTATACGCACTAGGCTCGTCCGCGTTCTCGTATTCGGTTTACGTTGAAGTGACTTTTCTTGTACCCCTATCGTATTACACGAAAGGGCACGTCCACCGATCCGGATGCCTGAAAAGCAGTGCGACTAAAAAAGTGACGAAACCGAGAATCGAGAAAAGAAAGGGCGACGTCTTTCCGACACGTCGCCGTCGCGCCGGTGACGTGACACTGCGATCGAGACAGCCAGGGTTATATTATATTCGTGCGGGACACAATGTTCCAATATCCACCTGTCCAGGTGGTGCGTCTAATGTAGAGGCAACAGGTACGGAGAGGAGAGGGACAAGTCTAGTAGAACGTTTTCCCCGTGAAGGGTGAACGGTCCACCTTCAGAAATGGATCTTTTCTTCTGTATTTCACGATAGTGAAATAGTTTTATGGGACGTCGGAAGTCGAATGCGTCAGGGTAAAACGGAGGGCACGATGGTCGTTCTACCAACCGTGTCCCCCGACCAGGCGTGTCTCGAATCTTTTAAACATTTGACACCGGCGACACGTAGAATACGTTCTGCGGGTGTCCCTCGTAAGGCGCAGATTCCATCTCACGCGTCAACCTGTCGGAGCGTCTCGTTTCTCGAAAGCTGACGGGGACGGGTTCGTAGATGCGTGTTCGTCCATTCCAGCCGAGATCGATCTTTTACTTTCTAATCTTGTCCAAACTTGGTACAACATAATAAGTGCAGAATGAATTACGTAATCCGTATCTAAAGCAAGTTCTCCAAGCGGAACCTTCCCCGGGTTGAACGCCGATATATATATATATATATATACGTATTCTTTTCGCTTGAAATCGAGGAGGCGTAAACGACGTTAACGCAAATTGCAACAAATTGACGAGTGGAGGAATCGCGATAGGGAAACGAATCGAGGGTTGACGTTGCGGCCTATTTTCACGGTTGGTGGCAGCGGCCTATTGTACCGCGAGGGGCGTTTACGGGGTATTTGCGGGGGGTTTCCTGCGCGCAAAGATTAGCACTCCCAATGGGATTAAACGGCCCTTTCCTCTATGGCATATATCGCGCCACGTGTGTGCTCGTCCGACGGACCATTGCGGCTGCCAAAAGAGAAAGAAAACGTGGACTGGAAACGGTCCTACGTTCGAACAGCCTGCGCAAACCCATCATGTGGCGTTTTCGCAGCCCCTCGGGATTTCTCCTATCTCTCTATGTAGTTAATCACTGGCAAACGACTCGTTTATTGGTACGAAGTTACATAATACTCGGCTCCATTCCAGCCCTTAATAAAATACCGAGATTTTATCGCAAAGTAGGCTCCCCAAGACCTCAGTGAATCTCTCTCTCTCTCTCTCTCTCTCTCTCTCTCTCTCTCTCGTTTAGTCGTTGCGAATCCTCGCGTTAAATTAGTATTATTGTTATTATTTTTCCTTCCTTTGATTTTCGATATCGTGGATCGATTAATAGCTGTGGGGCGTAAAATGGCCTGAATAGCGATCCATAAAATCTCTTAAATATCTCGGTGTGTGTCGTATCGCGACAAGTGCACGAAGGATTATATATATATATATATATATATATATATGTATATACGAGCTAGAAAAAACCATGCGACCGTTTCTCACGAGCTAAGGTCGAATTGGACAATGAACCTGAGGGCGTAGGATTTATAGCCCTGCTAGAACGATGAATGGAAACCGTACTGTTGCCCACCCTCTACTACGTCACGACGTTTACCCCCAAAGAACGTCGAATTAATTTATATTTCCTGCTTAAGGTGGCAAGTTGTCCCTCGATCAGGTGAGTCGACCTTGTCCTGCTTAAGAAATCGACTCAAAAGCGGTAACGTTATTCAGATTGTCGAGTCAAACCTATGTCATTCTACGTATATATGAGAAGTTCTTGTCTACGTATATCCACGATCTCGCGGTGCTCCGTTCGTGGCACGGACGTTCATTCATAGGAATCTTAATCGATCCAAGAAATTCCAATAGCGAGACGGACCTCTCGGTAAAATGCATCTCGTCGATCCTTCGGTTCGCGCGAAGGGAATGAATCGCTATTGAAATTTTCTTCTGAAGATGGCCGCCGCGTAGAAGCGTCCCGCCAGACACGGGTCTTCTATCGGCAATGGTATTCGAAGGAAAATATCTCGTTCGTAAAGATCTGGCGATTTTGGAAAGCTTTGGTAGCCCCGTAGCCCCCCAGTAGCTCCGTATACGCGTGTACGTGTACACCGCACGCCCCATCGTTGCGGTCGTTCCTGTCCGCGTTTTCGGGAGAGCAGCGGACGTGAAAATGTTCAACGAAGCGTTAAGTGATGCAAAGTACAAAAAGGTACACTCGTTCCATCTGCGAGGCAAAAGGGGATGGGTGTCTTTCGGGGGAGGGAGAAGAAAGCTAAGTAAGTATCCAGGAGGCTCGCACCGCAGGCGTCGGTTGTCAAGGGATGCAAGGTCCTCTAGATTGGATCTCCCAGCGAGTTTACATCGCTTTCCCACTAAAGGAACCGCAAAAACCTTCGTAATCTCGGCTGGTCTGTTCAGTAGATATTCCGTGCGAAAGAGCACAGTTTTGCGACGCTTCTACCTAAACCATTCTTCCAACTACTTTTCCGATGCCGAGTTCCAGTTTTCTTCTGAACCCTGCTTAGTAAATATCGAGCAGATAATATCTCCGATTGGTGTTGCTTCTCTTGATGACGACGGCAACCTTGTCTAATTTGCTTTGCCATGAAACCGGTTCGATTCTAAGCTCGTTAAGAATCCGAAATAAGAAATTCCTTCAATTGTTCGCCATAAATCATACCTGCGAAACTCTTTCCTACACCGTCAGACAGACGCACCGAAATCGCACGATTCAACATTACCCCTTGTCGTAGAACTTGTAGGTTTCCATAGCGATCCGTGATCTTTTTACGGATGTTCGAAATTGATAGCAATGTTTGTTTCATTCTCGTCGTACCTATGAACCCACCGAGATCGACAGAGCCGAGATGGCGGCTGGCCGTTTCAAGCTTAAAACGTCTGGACCAAAGTATGCCAGCAACGAACGCATTTTGTGATTACCTTTCGTCACATACCGTGCGATATTTTTTAACGCGGTTACATTTATTGAACGCAAAGTCGTAAAGATCATGATTTATTTCGCAGCAGAGAACTACCGAGTCGTTTAATTAAAGGCTCAGCGATAAACGCGTGACTCCTTTATTATCCCGTTCTATCGATCCGGGAGCCCGAACATTCGACACCGTTCACCAGTCTCTCGTAGTCACCGAGATGTGGAGTACGAAGGCACCTTGGGAATCGACAGGCATAATGTACGAGGTCTCTAAATAAGGACAGAGGCGACTGTGCGCCGCAATGAGGGGCTGTGTTTTGCATCGCTAGATTAACCCCCGATTCGCCCGATTCGCGCATGGAACAAGAGAAACTTGTGAAAAAGACTTTTCCTTCTTGAACACGCTTCGACAAATTACGGTACCTACGATATTCTTCCTCCCCGATGGGCCCTTCGCCCCAGCGCGCTGCAGCGGTTCATTCCCGGTCGGCCTTTCCTTCTTACACCCTCGCGAGCAATCCCGCCCGTCTCGTTTCCCTCGCGTTCCTTCCATCCATGCTTCACTCTTTTCTTTCAATCTCCTCGCTGCTAATGCTCCTCGTATTTCCTCTCGCCAATGCCACCGCCTCTGCTTCTGCTTCTGCTTCTGCTTCTGCTTCTGCTTCTGCTTCTGCCTCAACCTCGTTTCGACTCTCCTCCCGTCGGGTTTCGGAGGATGCTTTTAGGAGGCATTAGACGAGGTGCTCACGGTTCGTCGCCCGTAGTCGCTTTGCATTAAGGATCCACGCAATGTGCTCGACGCGATCTCTCTTTCTCGCTACTTCGCTCCTAGCCTCCCTCTTTATTATCCGCCTGCCCTTTTCGCTCCATTGATAGATGGCTCGTAAAGAAGCTGTTACGTACCGTGTCATAGCTCGATCATTCGAATCGTAAAGGAAAATTGATGCGCGAGAACACCGCGATGCGTAAGCCCGCTTAGCAAGTGAGCTTAGCAAGGCGAAGGATTAGTCGGTGGTTTTTCCGCGAGAGCATTCGTCAATCTGTTGGTCCGCCTTTTCGCCATTAGACGGAGGATCAATTGCTACGGGCCAGTGGCATTGGCTGTGTTTCCCTTAAAACGGGAATAGAAAAATTTATCCGCGCTGTAGACATATATAGTCGATCGGGGGCGATAACGCGAAACTTTCGCCTTGCTTCCGACCAAGAGATTAAGGTCATCCGTATCGGACGTTTTGTCCTGTTCGGGTCACGCGCGGGTCAAGATCATCGGTAGGGCCGACCGCGAGGAGGGACGGCAAATCGGTGGCACAATCCTTAATTAAGGGATGAGGCACCCGGTGGCCCGAGTCACAGACCACGCTCATAAATTCTTCGGCAAATGCACACAAAAAGTCAAACTAGCTGGTGGAAGAAGAAGAGCGATCGAAATAAAAAGGAAAGCGAGGAGAACGAAGATGCCGTTGCCGACGATGATTCCGACAAACGTACAGTCCTCGTAGGAAATCGGTCTATCTTCGCTGCTCATCCTATGGTGACCGACCGGCTCCAATCGAACTTACGTATTCACGCGTAAATCAAAGCCCGGCCGTTCCGTATTCGTATTCGGGAGTTCGAGCCACCAAATAAATGCTCGCTGGTCGATATTAATAACCGCGCGACGATCCGTTTCGAACCGATTGCAATTTATAATCTCCCCCTTCTTCGATATGCCCTCCCGAAACAAACTTCCTTCGACTGCCTAGTAGTTCTCAGCGCTTGCTTCTTCTTTTTTTAATCCCGATGGAAAAGGTGGCGTGGAAAGTGCGAAGCACTGGGAGTGTTCGGGAACGAACTTCTTATGATACTGGCTGTACCCTGTATGGCACCCCGCGTCTATATATAGATGTGGGACATCGCGCACACCCATAAAGGATATTCAACGTTTGGGTGGAACGAGCCTTGAGCATATCATGGTAGGAACAGAATATGGGATGGCATGGGAGATGACACATGGTCGGTCCGCCGCGCTGGTTGTGTGTCCTGTATCGCCGGCCGAAGTGTCGGAGGGAGAGAAACGCGCATATACTCTGTGGTCGCCAGTCGCCAGTCGCCAGTCGCCAGTCGCCAGTAAAACGAACAAGGAAGCTCCTATAGGAGCGGTGGATAGAGGAGGCAGAATGGAGCGACGGAGCGAGAGGGGGTGGAACGAAAAGCGATGGGTGGAGGAGAGGCCGGTTAGCCCTCTGCCGCAAGCCGCCGGCGCGAGAGCACAGTAGCGGCAAATACCCATAAATATAAAATATGTCCCTCCTTTTCACCCTTTTGCACGCACACCGACCCAGCCGCGTAATATATCGATAGCGGGATACACGCACCCACCGATGCAAAAGGTTCCTTCTCCGTATCTCTCTCCCTGTCGCTCTGCCTTTTCCTCCCGCGTTTCTCCCCTTTTCCTTTCTTCGGACGTTTTCTTCGCTCTCCCGTTCTCGGGTACACGCGGCTATCTACCTCAACACCTTTGTGTACAACATTCCTTGCCTCTTCCTTCTCTCCGTACCCACATCCACCGTCGCGGCGGCCGTTACGGCCTTCCTCCTTCCACCTACTGTATTTAGTGCTCGCAGCTTCTCTCTTCTCCCTCCTCCCTCTAACCTCACTGTCTCTTGATACGCGCAATCCGTAGCAGAAGCAGGAGCAGGAGCAACAGCAACAGCAGCACCAGCAGAGAAGCGTGGAAGAAAGGATTCCCCGCGGTTTTTACAATCTGCCCAGGGTGATTACGATAAGTTGCCTGGGAAGAACATTTTCGGTAGCGCGTTTCGTTTCAACGCTGTTATCGTATATAGGTATTTTCGTTTGTAGCGGCTAATTCACCGCCACGTTCCGTAGAAGACGTTCCTTCCGTTTAAAAGCGACCACATCGAAGCAGCGGCGACCTATGCGCTATCCAATTGTGAGTTTATTCAGTTACTCGAGACTGCTCCCAGTCGAATTGCGAACAATCCCCTTACGTAGCCCTTACGTAGCCCTTACGTAGCCCTTACGTTACGCGAGCGTTGCGTGTCAGAATCGAAATTCGTATTAGGTCTCCGGCCAAAACTTGACAACGAGTAGAAGAGGGTATCGTATCTATTCTGGTTCGACTAAAATTGCGATTGTTTTATTGGGCCGTCCGGTACGCGCGCATAATCACGCTCGAAGGAGCGGCAGAGGCCAAAGCGACGGATTGGCTCGCATCGGAGGAGCGCGTAGAGATGAGTTCGGTACGGAGAGGGAATTTAACAGGTACAGTGACACGTCTCGTTTTGTTGTTGTTGTTGTTGCTGTAGCTGCCGGCGCATCTCCTTCGCGGGTACCTATATAAGATGGAAATAAGCGGAAAAAGAGGAGAGAGAGACAAGGATGAGAAGCGACTAGTCGTGAGTGGAGAAGAACTCGAGAGAAGCCGAAGGACGAAGAGCGGAGAAGCGGAACGACGACGAAACCCGTTCTCATTATTATATTCATATTCAGAGCCGCGCGATGTGGCAAACCCTCCCTCCGCCTCTGCCCCCGCCACCACCTATTGCCCTCTTTGCTCGACTCGCTCTCGGTCTACCTTCCTCTCCGTCCGTTCAAGCGCATCTCGAAAGCGTAGAGCGGTATAGATATAGCGGTATAAAAATCTCTATAAAAAGTTGAAAAGTGCCGCCGCCGGAGTTGAGGGGCGACAATGGATGAAATATGCCGCTCCGTTCGACCCTACTGGAAGCCTTAAGGTGCCGGACACCTCCTTACACCTGCGCCCGGTTCCATATAGTGCCTTATTATAAACCGACCCGACGGAGAACGACACAGATAGAACCAAAAACGGTCCACGAAATCGATGTAGTCTTCTTTTGAATTATTTTTCTAGCGACAGCTCGATGGATCACCTTTTCAAATCTCTGCAAACCTTGTTCGCAAACTTGTCTGTCGACCACGGTTTTCCAAAGTATCGGATAAAAGAGCCGAAACTTGAATTTCCTACCGTAGCGGATCAATATTCGCGTTAATTAGAATGGCGCGGCGCATCGCGTCGTTGCGAATGCGTTCTTTGTGCAAAAACGCGCGCGCGTACACGCACACGGGCATGCACACACTAGAACAGAAAAAGAATGAAAAGAAAATGATTTCGATTCGTTTGGAGAGAAGCCAGCGCGAACCGCAGGTTAGCTGAAAGCTGCTTAATAAAGATCCAGCGCTCGCGATATTTCAAACGAAACGAACAACACCGGACGCACAATGCCGGTCGTTAATAATGATTTGTGCTGGTCACATCCTGATCCAGAGTACCGCGCACCAATAAAAGTCATTTTTTAGTCGGTCCGCCAACTCTTCTTTCCTATGCTCCCTCTCGCTCGGACGAGCTCCGGACGAGCGAGTCCCAAATATTGTCCCTCATTAGAGCGACCATTTTATTTCGCGGTAAAGGAATCTAGCTGGCACGAGCGCGAAGTGATTTTCTAGAAAAGGAAGCGAGCGATGAACCGCATCCAGGTGTTCCCAAAGTAGGGTTCTGCTGGCACCTTTTGCGGGATAACCAGAACCCCTGGCGAGCTTCAACGAAACCACTAATTGGTGTAGAAGAAGGAAAGTGGCGGGGATAGCGTAAAAGCGAAAACTGTCAGGGACAGTTTATTGCGAACTATGAGGGGGTGGAGCCGGTCCCAGGAAGCCGAAGGCTGTTTTTGAAGACGACAATGAGGCTGATTATTAACCAAACCAGGGGGTCTCTGTTGTGGCTATGGCCCCGTGGTGCTCGTAGTACGCGGCTCAACCTATGGATACCTAGCTGTGCACCATCGACCGCAATGAGAAACAACCTAAAGCTATTTGCAAACCTTTCGGATATTCCACGATCCGTGTACAGGTGCCAGCCCGTTGAAACAGATCTACTTAACTCGTCCGGAAATTCTTCCCCATTTTGCTTGTCAAAAAGATCGGATTTTGTTTGGAAAGGATTACGCGTACTGCTAACAATGAGCTACCTCGTTGTCTAAAATTCTTCAAGGGACCAATTTGTGTTCCCGAGCGATTCTGTTTCTACATGAATATACATAGTTCCAATAGCAAAGAGTAGGCTGAACCAAATTTTTCGTCCGACTAGTCCACGCGTTTCAGCCGTCTCGATATCATCGCTTCCCCTTAATACTTTTCGCGATCTCCCGGTTACACGATTACACGATTACACGATTACACGATTACACGAGTACACGAGTGCGGTACAAAACTTACTACATATCTACGCGTCGTACCGCGGCATGGCGTTGGGTGTAAATCACGCACAATCAGCATCGACAATAATCGACGCGTGTTTTAACACCTGACCGTACGACGCCTCGTCCTGTATTGTCAGTTGTGCTAGAAACTCCGACGAAAGATTAGATAGATTTGCGCGTAGTTGATGATAGTTGATTTTTTGTGGAAATTGAGTAAGCGAGTAAGATAGTGTAAAGAAAGCAGGGGCACTCGGCGGTCTATTTGCATTTTGATTCGTTCGATATGGCCCACATAAATTTCGTTAGAAAGTTTCGGGAAGGAATCTCGTCTAGAGCGGCGTCCGACGGTCTGCCAGGTTCGTCGCTGACTCACTCGGCTCGCTCGAGAACGCAGCTGGTTCGAGGCAGCGCGGAACATGGACGGTCAGGTCGAACCTGACCCCGCCGTGGCCGTTACCGTTTCTGAGTGACGTCTTCATGTCTGGCTCTGCGGGGCATTCCACGTTCTCATTGTCCGTTTGTCCGTCAGTTCGTTCGGTGCCTGGACACGGGACGCGTATCGCCAACCCCCCGTTGTCGGCCACTTCTCGCCAAGAAAACTTGCCGCCACCGACTGCTCCGTAAAAAGGACGAGAAGTCCACGAAAATAATCAACCGGACCCCCACGCTCGCATACCGTCGCGTATCATCGCGTATCATCGCGTATCATCGCGTATCATCGCGTGCAATCGAAATCGTTTCCCATTCCACTTGCCGCGTGTCTTTCCTCCAATTGCACTGGCGAAATTCGAAATTACGACAAGCACCGAACTTGTATACTTCGGAGCGCTAAGAATGGAGAAACGTGCGATGGCACAAGCGCGAAGGTCTGGGGAACGAGCAGACGCGTATACGAACGAAAATCTTGTTTTATTAGAAAGATTGATGTCTTCTGCGCGCGGCGCGCTCTTCGTTTCCTTCATTGCTGGCAGTCTTTATCGAAAAGGCGCATACGAGCGTACTTCTCGTGACGATTAGCGAGGATGACGTTGCGCTATTCGATCAAACGCATACATATATCTATACGATGCTTCACCGCTGCTTCAGAATGTTCGTTACGGAAGATGGGACAGAACCGATCGCGAATGGAGTAACGAATCGATGAAACGCCGTCGGAAAGAGAGATGGGTAGGTTTAGTTAATTGGCCACAATTAACAGAACGAACCCGATGGTGAGATTGGCTACTGTGATCCGTTTAGACACTAGTCGGATTTCTCTGTATCGTAAGAAGCCGAACCTGACCAGCTTTCGAATGCTGCCATTGCTGATCACGAATAACGTGGCACAATAATTAGCGACTGCTGGAATTTCTCTTAAACAATAGAAACGGATTTGATAATATTTGAAAGGTGAAACGCAGCTTTCTTCGTCCAGCATTCGGCGAATTCGTAGGCAGGGCGTGTCGCGATCAAAGCAACAGAGTCGCCGTAATAGGGACGGCGATTTTCCAATTCATCGATCCCACTGCTTTCCACTCATTTACGATTTAGGAGTGGAATAATAAATAGGTATTTTCCGCGAGCACGGGCGATGCACGTTCCGCAGCTTACGCATTCATGATTGTTCCCAAATAGTAAGTAATATTTACGTCAGTGAACGCAATACAAATCAATATGTAATACTGTAGTATTCCACAGTAGTAGAATAGAATAATACGCTAATCCAATCATGAAAACATTTTCATACTACATATCTATTTCTCGCACGTAGTTCTGGCAATTTGACAATGATTGACTGACAGAATGTTATCAAACACTGCTCGTCCTCGTTCTTAGAGGAATCCATACACGCGTACGGCAAATATTTACAAGGAGTTACAAGGAAAGTATCGTGGCGTTGTTCGGCTTTAAACGAGAAGCACCATCGATGAATTTTCTATATTTCGAAGGATTCGAGAACGGGCAGCGCGTCTACGATTCGCTTCCTTAAGGAATCTTACGAATCGAAAAGAACAGAAGCACTTGACTCGTCGCTGGGTCAAGAGCTTCCAACCCTCGCACCACGGGCGGCGAATTCGATCATTGAGAAATATCGGCTAAAGGATTCCCTACTGATGCATGCATACGTATAGATCGGGAAGCGGTAGTAGCCGCACGCCGCGGTGCACGGCTAAACAACGGCAGTAGCAAACAATCGGAGATGTTTCTCTTACCTTTCCGATTCGCGATCAACCCTCGATGTCTCGTTCTATCTCTCCTCGCCGGATATCCGTGCTTGGTGCCCGGTAGGGGTTCGTCTGGGGAAGCTTTTCCGAATGGTGAAGACCTCTCTCGTGCCCCGTAGCTGGCGTAGGTCACTCGCGATTTCGCAACCCCGTCGCGTCCTTTCGCAATTCCAGACGTGTCACACGCGAATCGCGCGCATGGAACTCGCAACTCGCACGGTCTTCGAGTTGTCTTCGTGTTGTCTTCGAGTTGTCCTCGGTCACGAGCACACGGCACGGTATACCGGTAGCGATAGAGCTCCGCAAGATTTCCGGCCTTCTTGCTGAATTTCAGCGAAATCGGATGAAAGGATACACCTTGCGTGGCGATGGGAAACTGGATTTTTCGTTACGCTTCCAAGTTTGACGGTTCGCGAGGTGCGAGTTTCGTGATTTGTTTCGTGAAATTCACTTGGAGCACGAACTCGTGTGTATCGCACGAGAACAGCGATATCTCGGATACTCTCTCGGCGGTGGACTTCTCTCTCTCTCGGCGGCGACGATACACGGCGGCGGCGGCGGCGGCGGTGACGACGGACGACGCCGCTGCTTCCTGGTACCGCCACTCGATAGCGCTACCTTCGTCCTCCCGACTCGTCCTCCTACCTTCTCTCTTTCCGTCCCCACCAGTTTCCTTCGAGCCAGCCTCTCCACCACAGCCGAGGATCACACACGCGAACACCCGGTACTGCTGGGCCGTGTTCCACGTCTCCAGGATATGCCCGCGATGCCCGCGAATTCGCTGGCCAACGGAGACGGGGAGAGAACGCGCGCAAACTCCTCTCGTATTCTCCTTCGGCTCTTCGCACCCCCTGTCCTCGTACCCTTGCCGCCTTGTATTTCCCTCCCTCGTTCGAGCTGCTCGACGGAACACACACGAAGAATGCGGGGAGCGGCGACCGCGTTCCGTATAACGAAAGAAAGACTCCGATCTCCGAGGGAATATCACAAACTCTCGCACCTTCTCCTACCTGGCCTCCTGGATATTTCCCACCAACCACGCGACCAATCTCTGCCTCGATGGAGACGCGCGTACGCCCGATGATGTCGCTGTCCTTTTCACGTACAAACGGGCACAATGCCCAGTCGGATGACTCTCGATAAGAACCGGGGGGAGAGCGAAAGAGAGAGCGAGCGAGGGAGGTGGGTGGAGGGCGAGAGACAATATGAATAGGTGTGTGCAGACTCGTGGTCCGTCCTCCTATTCGTCCTCACGCCTCTTATCCAACCTTTCGATCCACAATTTTCTTCGATGGGACACTCGCAAAGAATTTTAATGGCGACGTTACGCGTTCGTGCAATGACCAAAGTATGTACATTGGGCACATTAGACGGTTGCAAGTTGATCGGGTTCAGTTCGTTTCGAAGCAAAGTGCCGTGGGCGCGACGCTTCTCCCTATCGAGATGGCCTAGTCAAATTGGAAAATTAGAGCAGAGCTGAATTCGCAAGCTTTCCAAGCTACGTCACTGCTGCATCTGCTCGAATAATTATGCTCGCGCAACAGCGACAACTAGAGCCGATATTAGCGAACTTTGCCGTTCGATTTACGTGTTCGTCCTCTTACCCCCTTTTTCCGCTGGTTACGCTTTCGGTGGATACTAGTCGGCGATGCTCGTCTTCCTTGCGATAAAGAAACGGGCAAATGCGTGATCTGTGCTTCTGTGCTCCTGTGCTCGGATACCAAAAAGGGGGAAGAACCGATACCGTTCGCTACGACCTCCTCCTTCTATCTACTTTCCATAGCCCCCGCCAGCGTCGACGAAACACCGGGACTACCTCGAAATCCAGCCTAGCACACGACCTCGAAGCGTCCGAATTTCGCGACACGCGACACGCGACACGCGACACGGGACACGGGACACGGGACACGCGACACGCGATTAACTATCAACTATCGCAGCGTTTTCGTTAACCAAAGTCCCTTGAACCGACCTTGGCTCTCGCGTTCTCAAATTCCGAAAAATTTCCGAAAAGACTAACCGAACGCGGTTCAATGAGACACCTAGTTCGTTCCACACCCCACCAGTGGCAGTGGTGCAAGCGTTTCGGCTTTACGGAACACACTCGCGCAACATCCTTCCTCGGAGCATCCTCACACACTCGAAGGTCACCGTATACAGTGAAAGACAAAGATGAAGGATAAACGCGCAGCCTCCATATGGACCAAAATGGCCGGTCGGGAGCAGACGGATTGGCGGGCTGGAAACAGTAGGGGCGTGGTGAATGTACGCCACGTACCTTCCACCGGTGGACGATAAAAATAAAGATCTCTAGCAGGAAGTGGGGATGAAAATGGAGGGGAATCGAAGAGAAGTAGCGTGCAGAAGGGAGGAAAAGGGAGCGCGAGAGTGCAGGGTGCACGTTGCATTCGTTACGCGTTTTCGAGGGGCGAACGTGCCGGCAGGGTGAGGTTTCCGTGGGTAGGGGAAAAGACTTTTTTATGGATCCCCACTATCCTTCCCTGCTTCTCCGAAGTTCCTCTCTCCCTCCGTTCTCTCTATCTCTCAATCTCTTCTCGCCCTCTCGCTGTTTCGTCGCCGTCGCGCCTTCTATCTACAAATGCAACGACTGCATCTATGACAGCGTATGTGTCGCGCGTAATGTACCGTGGAGAGAGTTCGTATATGGCCTTAGCATACAGAGAAGCGTACGGTAGCCGTGAACATGTGGACATGTGAACATGCACTCGAAGGTATATGCAAGGTAATGTACGCTGATGGGCGTCACGCGAGCGAGCGTATAGGACGGTGGTGTTCGTCGTTAAGAGAGATGCTAATTGGAAGTAAAACGCGGTCGAGCCAACAGCTCGCCAAGATATAGCATCCTCGAATTGCGAGCAATATATTTCCCCCCTAACGTATTTCTACTTCCTACCGCTCCCCCCCTTTCGCCTCTTTATCGTTCCGGGTAGAAATTTGACGGTAGATGCGTTTTTCAGATACACGTAAGCTTGTGCTCCGTTTTTACCTAGAGAAGGGCAACGAACGATGAACATTTTCTCCGATATTGGTTTTCATCTCGATTCAGCTCTACTGCGAGATCGACGCGATACGGCCACGTAAAATACCCATTATTCTGCGCCGGTTTGCGACTCGTATGAAAATATTGTTCGTACCGTTCGGTATGCGTGGCCCTACGCGGCTCCAATGCACATTTCCACGCTACACCAAATTTTCTGTGCCCCCGAAGCGAACAACGTACGGGTAATCTTATTCAAATATGTTTTTCCACGGTTCGTGGATCAAACTGTGCCATCCTAGCGGTGGAGATCCAGTGGAGCATCATTTTTGCCCGATGATATTCCGAGTGGCGGGTGTAGGTCTCGTGGACATGACCAGACGGCGGGTGTTTTGTTTGTTTGTATATACTGCGAGCACCCGGGGTGCGGCTGGTTCCAGTGGTACAGTGAAAAGGGAAAGGGGAGGTAGATGGGTATATCGTGTTCCATTCTATAGGTACGGGCGTACGCTGCGTGCGGTTGAGGCACGACGTTACCAGCCTGTAAATTGAATGTCAGCCAAGAAAGGAATGTCACAATATTCCGCGTGTCTGCAGCCCGGCTTGCTTTCTATTGCATCGTCTTTCTCTATGTAACAGCACTCTCCCCATCACTCGCCCCCCCCCCTCTCTCTATCTCTCACTCTCTCTCTCTCTCGCGCGCGTCACTGTCTCGCTCGTTGCCCGATTTCGAGAATACTAGAGGACCAGGCATTCATTTTCATAGGGTGTGTTTACGCGCTGGATGCCAAAGAAGGGGTGAACGATACGACTACGAGCAAACGCGTGTGACACGCGAACGAAAATAAAAGTGTGCTTGGAAATATGCGAGACGCGCGAGGCATTTAAACAGTGATCGAGCAAAGCATCTGGAACACAACAATATCTGGCAAAATATCGTCGAATGCTGGGCGCATTGTATCATCGGGTCGATGCAACCTTTCTCTTAAATAAGGAATAATATTTGAATTTTATGGATCGATAAATTTCACGTCCGGCCGACGCGACGACCTCCCAATTTGCTATCCTCTGACAATGAGTTGACGCGTAAATCAACGATCGTCTCGTTGACCGAGAAATCCTTTCGGCATCTCCGCAGCCTATTGGCCGGGCCTTTCCTGAAAAAGCGTGTCCTGGCGGGACGCGAGGTCGCCGCCGTAATCCGACGTCCGAATGTTTGACAGAATAATTTTCACGTTAGCGGGGTGCATTATGCTCCTTTATGCTCGCGCCTGGCCCTAAGCATTGTCGCCGAAATAAGCCGTATCCCACACCGATGCGGCCCCCTCAGCTTTTATGCGCTTTTGCACGTATACCGTGACCTTACAAAAACCAGGGAACCCCGTCTCGTATAGTTGCACTCGAGGATACACGGAGAAAGAGCAAGAAAGAAGATAGAGATTAGAGATCCTAAAGCAAACCTCTGTTCACTGTTGGTATACAGCTCCGTATGCCAAGCCGTATACCAAGCCGTATACCAAGCCGTACTCGTCCTACTAGCCATACTTGCACGAACTATAGTTATTTCTTCTTGGAAACGGTCCCCCCCCCCACCTCTGTTACATTTCAATATCAATTTTTTCATTACCTCGCTGCTTTGTCAGCGGTCGTGCGCCTTCCTTTTTTCAGCCGCTCTAAAAGGGATCGATTAATCCCAGATGCTTGTAACGCCCTCTGACGCAAACAAAAAATGCTGCGGCCCGATTTTTTTCGTCCGACGAATCTGACTAAATCAGATTCGCGAGTACGTGTACTTGCCGAGAAAATATACAGTAGGATGACTAGTTAACCTCGAGAATGCAACGCGATCGAGCTATCGAGCGTCTGTCACTCGACACCAAATCAGACAGAATCTGTCAAAAATCTGTCACTTGGCCACAATGGTCCGTCCTCTCCCTCGAAGACTTTACCTACACGGTGAAACCAGAGCGGTGGGGCAGAGAAGGATGGAAAGTGGCAGGAATGCGAGTAGGAGGGCCTTTGCCACCTATATTTGACACCTTTCGGTCCAATAAAATAAAATGGTTCGGTGGAATGTGGTCTCCGGTTCGAGACAGAAGTGCCGTTTCTACGTTGGACGTGTAACGTCCATGCGAGGTTGCTTCTCTCCGAGAATCGTCTCTGTCGACCACCGAGTTCTCCTGAAAGCCGAGGATAATATCTCGAATCCTTGATAAGGGTTACTTCCTTCGTCAACTTTCTCCTCGGAAACTTGTGGGGAATCGTGCTCAGATTTTTAACGCACCCCCCCCCCCCCTCGGATACGTTGTGGTTGCATCCGTTTATATCTATTTATATCTATCGAAAAATTCGCCGTCAGGAATCGATCAATTCTGATCGATCGCGTCGCGTTGTCTCATTTTACAAACGTTTCTTGAAAGTTCAGCAAAATAACGTTCTATACAATGAACGTGGGTAATTCGAGTGGTCAAAGCATCACCACGTGCGCGCCCTTTGTCGCATTTTAATACGCGATCTCCGCTATTGATTTTTCCGGTGTCAATATCTTCTCCATTGTGGTCAGAAACGATAAGCCATTCGTCGGTGATTCGTGCTGAATTTTGCAAACTGTATTGCGGTTCGCTTGCCAACACCGCCGCACATTTAGACAACGATTAAACGTTTCCAATGAAACTGTTCCACTGAACTATGTAGGTACGTACATACTACTACGGGTGGTATACTGTGGGTTCGAGGAAAATATCGCGGAAATAAATGTTGAGAGCTTGAACGGAGCATTGTTCGCCTTGCTTCAAATTCAAATGGGCTTTGCTCTCTAAATTTTCGTGAATAGTGACACGTGCGACCACTATCATGAATATTTTATGATCGATCTTTTGCAGATTTTCAACTCCGGCTCGACGAATGACTCGACGAAAAACACCCCTCGCATTTACGTTCATCCTAATCCGATAGGCATCGTTCCTCCAGATGTTTAGGCGAGTTGTTTGTATTGAGATGCGTTGGACAGATATATAATCTAGTCAATTTGACACCCTCTACGAGGGTCTAATGGGTGCTTTCAACTCGGGACGAATCAGTTATGTAGAGCTTTCTTGCGACAAACTATCACCGATGCTTATCGCTTAAGGATTCATTTGTTCTACGCGGTACATATTTGGTTGTCATTGAAGAAAAAAACACTCGGTTTAATACAGATGTTCAAATTAATCGTCGCTACGAACACAATGCCAGAGAAACGAATGAGACGAATTATATTCGTTTTACAAATTAAGCTTCTCCTTTTCCGGGTCCGTTATCAGAGATGTCGGCACCGAATGCAATGGTACCTCGGTGTATTTCTTCGATGGTAAGAACCTGGAACGATGGATATAGGCGCGGCTGTAAATGTTGTTCGCGTTTCACGGCAATTGAAAATTATTTGACTTTACTGTACCTTTGAACGATCGGTGGAAAATGATTTCTGTCGACGTCTTTCAAGTCAGGAACGCCAAATATGAAACTGACTATTGTTCCAAACACCATTACTATTACGAAACCAATCGTAGTGTAATGCATGAACGATATAGTGAAAAGGGGGAAAGGTTTCTCCTCGGAATTGGACAAAGTGGAACCAATATTCGTCGTAGTCTGATTCAGGAGGCTTGGCGCGTTTAGACAATCCTCGGTCGAGGTAGGAAGAGGCGTGTAAAATAATCGTTTTTGCGCCATGTTCACCTGAGCTCCAACGATGATCCAAATCATAAACAGCATGGAGAGTAATCCTCCCGCGACAGCGCCTTTCGACGTCGCCCATGGTACTAGCATTCCCAATGTGAAAATACCCAGCATGGCGCCAGCCGTGACACCGTGAAGAGTCAGAGACATTTGAAAGATGTCACCTAAGCGGTCTACAAGGAAAACTAGTGCCACGCAAACTAGTCCTGCGACCACCACGATCACCTGAAAATCAAACGCAACCCTTTAGCCATTAGCCTGAATTTCTGTCCGAATGGCCGATCGATCGTGATATTTTCCGTGCTTTACTTTCATTATAGTTGCCGCTCTCAACTCTTTATTAGGACTATCTGGCAACCATGGGTCGATGAAGTCCTCGTAAATTGTCCCAGCGGCTGTGTTCAAATTGGCGCTCATTGTCGAGAGGCCGGCACTGACCAGACCGGCCAGGAAAAGTCCCGGGAGTCCTGGAATGTTCACGGCAACGTCCAGCACGTAATACGGAAGTAATTGGTCGCTTCTAGAAATTACCTGTGAACGAATTGAACCTTCGAATTTATCGAAAATAGGGGACGCCATAAATTCCAAGGCGTGTACCCCAGAAACTAAAAGATGATACATACGTGCGTGCTTATGGGATCGCATTTGTGATACCTGGCGTACATTATGAGTCCGGTAAATACGGACACCCATTTTATGGCTACCATGCATACCCCCATAAACGCCACTGCCCTGCACCAGAGAATTTATGAATGCTTATTAATTCCCTTAACCTTTATATTAGGTGACACTCACTTGTGAGCCTCCTTGATATTTGGTACAGCTAAAAATCGTTGCATGGACACTTGACTGATACCGAGTCCTGCTAACCACGTCATTACCATGCCAATTGACATGCCCCAAAAAGAATTTCTGATAAATGGGCTGGGGTCCATGCTGTAACGCGTAATATACGATCTCTTATTGTCACGGAAGGGACAAATTAAAAACGATTTATCCCAGAATAATAAAGGTTCAATGGGCTTTCATACTTCCAAAATACAATTCTGCTACCCTCCTCGGATACTCTCCAAGTCTCGGCTACGCCGCCCACAGCTATGGTACCCAAGATGAGTACGGCAAACAGACTTCCCAGTGTTACGATCATTTGTACAGTGTCCGCCCATACAACTGCTTTCAAACCCCCCTAAATGTTTTGAAAGAAAGATTTATTTTCAGAGCGAACCTATCAATACCTTCGTCGATGTGCCGTGAAACGAATCCGTGTACCGTGAGCTCAGTGTCTCCGACGAAATGCTTCATTACATTCGCAACAGTTCCTCTACGTTTTATTTACTCGTTTCTTCGACGCAACACATTTTTTGCACGTTGCAAGTGATGTTTGCAAGCTTAAGTTAACTTTGGAAATGTTAATCGGGTTGAACTTAGTTTTCCCGTTCACTCTTTCTTTCTTTCTTTCTTTCCTTCCTTCTTTCTTTCCTTCTTTCTTTCTTTCTTTCCAAGGATATACAGTATTATCGAGGTCGGGTCATATGTACGTATGTGAAATGCTTTGGTTCGTTCGAGGTGTTGAAAATCGCGGGAGCTTTCGATACACTTCACGATCTTTAAGAGCTATTTATATATGAAAGAACAACAATTGAAATAACTTACAATAGTGGTATAGAATATGCATACGGCGCATATTATCGGAGTTATCAGATGGAGATTGATCGATGTAGCCTGGGAAAAGGCTAATGCTGGTACGTATACAATCAAAGGAACGTACAAAACCAAGGAAATTGTATAGAGGAACGAGGCGAATGTTCGGACTGGCCTCGTGAATCTCATCTCCAAATACTCGAAGGTGCTGGTCAATTGCAGTTGATAAAACACTGGCAGATAGATAAGGGAGATGAGGCCGCACGATAGGAAAGAGGTAAAAATGCATGCAGCATATTGTGTACCATATTGATACACTTCGACGGGTATAGCCAGCAAAGAAACTGCCGATATATGACTGGAACAAATCGAGAGAGAAACGTTACGGATCCAGCTTCGGCCAGACTACATAATAGACTTGGCAGTCAATTTTTGTGTAGAATACGCTTTACCTGGCAATCAGACTCATGCTAACTGGAAAGCAGGACATTGTTTTTCCTCCCATCAAGTATTCGGTGGTGTCAACCTGCTTCTTGCCGAAACATCCGAAATAGATCCCTATCAGGGCACTGACTCCTAAGAGACAGGTGAATAGCGTGTAGTCGGTCCATCCAAAAGTAAGTTGCTTTAATCCCTGCCCAAGCAATGATCCTGTTTCATTTTCTGCCATTCTAAAACTGATTTAGACCCAAATTAAATATCACACCGAGGATCCTATGAAAGCACGTTGCTTGGTCACTCGCGTCCAACGAATTGAGCTTAGATTTCTTATGCTATTCCCACTGGTAAACAATTATTCCCTCTTTCTCTTTCTTCTTCTCATTCCTTTTCTCTATCCCTTGCCCTTTCTCTTCCCTCCCCAATGCCATCTCTATTTCTCTCTATTTACAATTCGATAATGTTTGTACGGAGTATGGATACAGAACACGATGAATCGTGTCCACCTCTTGCGTCACTCACATCTCAATCCTGTGTTTCTATCGCACTTGCCGTTATCGAACTATCGATTTATTAATCCGTAAATCGACAATTGAAGACTATCTCGTATTTCGGGGGATCTATTTACGCTTAACGATTGTCGCTGAACAATTTCATCGTACGAATATCGGATGTGTACGACGATTTTCTACAATCTCGGAGAAGTATCCAATGAGAACTACATTAACACTGACACTGATGCCTTTCAGGCCGATGTTATACGTTTAACAGATTTTGCTCAAACATCAGCCTAATTTACGATAGGTAGATAAAGTTCTGTCTTTCGCAATGTTCTGTAAATAGTTATGTATCCTGTAACCAGTCTGTACGCTGAACCTTGAGTTACTCGGTAACCATGTCTTTGCGGCCTTGTTTGCTAAAAATTTTGTAAGAATTTTCACCGATCATATATCCTTCGCGATAACGCAGAAATCACGGCGGACGTTATGACGTTATGACAAATGGCTGTATCCTGTCGATACGAAGAGAACATTGTTCCCGTGAATAGGAAAGGTACGAAAATACCAGCAATAAATTCCTTCGACATTAACCAAACACCGCTTGTGTCTAGAACGCTTTAGTTTATTCGATCGAAGGCGTATAACAATGTAGCCTCGTGTAGGAAAAGAATAACAGAAATATCTCACAACCAGCTGCGTATATTTTTGCTTTTTACACACAATCTATAGTATAAAATCTTCTTAGGGTATTCCGTACAATAACCATTCCGTTAATTGTTGTACTTTTTGTTGCTTCTCTGTACCGGTACAATTTCCTAAGAGGTCGTCTAACACCTTCTTCTCGGTAGCATCGAGGAGTTCGATGGGATTCAACGGCTTAGTAATCATACTCGGAAGTGTAACGTCGTAATAAAGAAAAATCTGCGGATAAACGTCTGTAATTGTAGCATTCCTAGTTCATTTGCGTCTATGCTTACACAGCAATAAAACGAGATTACCTTATTATTGAAACTGTTATACACTAGGCATGGTGTCGAAATTCCGGGAGTAACATTATATTTGCCAGTGCAAAATGCTCTAACTGGTTCTTCAAATTGGAAACGTACACTGTTCCGTTGTTGATCTAAAATATATGTCTGCCCATCCCATGCACAGGCTACTATCTCATCAGAACCATCACCAGTAACATCTAATCGACATAAAGCAAATATTTGATGATCTACTTGCATTGACCTAAAAAACAAAAAAAGACGAAAAGAACGAAATACTGAGAGACCGTTGAATAGTAAGACAAGTTTAGAATTTTACCATAAAATATTTTCATCCTCGACTAACATTATCGTCCCATCTAGAGTGGCAAGAGCATATGGTTTTCCTTGTAGCGAACTTTCCTCGGTATTCGTGTCACTTTCGGTTCTATCTTTTTTCCCCAGACCTTTTATCTCACCATTAGTGTTATTATCTTGAAATGGAAAATCCGTAAATATAGGTAATAAAGAATTCTTTTCCGACTTTATATCGTAATCACCGAGGATTACGTTGCCACCCAAAACGTTACCGTCGACTTGATCTCGACTAACGGAACAAATACTTTCAGAAATTTTGTTTGCCTTGCAATCTTCTACAGTGGCATTTTTTCTATATCTTTCCGCTGTGTCATTTTTCCTCACTTCTGTTTGCGTATCATTATTTCTTGAACCTGACGAAACACCTTTCACGTTTTGCCCGTGCTGAATTTCACTCGAAATATTCTGTTTGGGTAACTGTTCCCTGAACTCTACAGTGGATTCTAGATCACCGATTATTTCCGTCGATATATTCGGATTGCGCATTCTTGATATTCCCAACGTTTGATAGTCGACACAGCTCGCAGCTGTTCCGTTATTCTTCTCGTGTGTCTCATCCTCTAAATGGCAATCATCCGGATTGCATTTAATTCGCATAAACGTTCCCCCAGGTTGAGCGACTAACAACGTTGGTGTACCATCACCCATATGCTAAATAAGAGTTTAATACAATCGATTAATTACAATCGTACAACTAAAATTAATATCTTCGTTAAGAAACTTCCTGATACCTGTAACGTGACCGTCCCTATTTGATTCGCGCACTCCCACTTGTTCAATCCAACTAATTTTCCTCTCCCTACCTGCAAATTACTCGACCATCTGTAAGATCTAACAACGCGATCGGTCAAACCAAGTATCATCTCGTTTGCACCATCTTCATCGACGTCTGCTACCAGGACAACCTTTGTATTAGTAGGAATTCTCTGAACATGAACGCATTCCATTTTTCCAGACAATTCTGCTGCTTCATTATTGCCGTCTGTCTGATCGAAGCTCGGGGTACTTGTCATACTAACACCTGTTGCAACATTTACAATTGTAGATCACCGCCTTTTTACTTTCCTACCAAACTATTTCTAAACTCACCAATCTTAATGTTATCTTGATCAACCGTTTCCTTCGCAGTTTGTTGAATGGAAGTTGCATTGATGATACTAGGATTAACCGACCTTGGGCTGTAAAAAATATGTGCCCAACCATCACCGCATATTACAACTAACGCATTTCGGCCATAATTAAAAATATCTCCTATAGCTACACTGGTCACAAGACCTAATCCAGGAATCTTTTGCCATAACTCTGATCCCTGTAATGTAATGGTTTATAATAAATGTTGCACAGAGATTATTCGACAGGATTGTTACTGCGCAAACAGCTCACTTTAAAAATATAAAGTTCTCCCTCTGCGGTACCAACAACTAACTCGTTATCTCCATCGTTGTCAACATCTCCTATTGTTAACCCGTGTCTACAAACTGTGCCGGGTAAGTCCCATTGCAGTTTTTTAACAAAACTAACAGCCCTCATATTCGCCAAACTTAACTCTATCCAGCGGGTACTCTTGATAAATTTAGGGGGAAATTATGATTAGACATAGAAGGATAAAGATACTGCCAACGGTTAGGCGGCCATACTATAGAAGTAGCCTTTGCAGTTATTAAGCCCACGGAAACAGGTCCAAACGTATTAGAGTCCATAGAACGACCAATATGATCACCCTCTACCCAACAATGGCCCTCGGGTACCTGGAGAATAAATATACGCATTCTTACCATTCATGAAAATTCTTTCCATAAAAATAAAAGTTTAAAAGTATTTAAATACCTTGAAAATGTCCGCTTTGTATCCATGAGTACGCACAATATCGCCAGAAAGTCCTACAACACGTTTAATCAGAATTTGTTCTGGAGTTTTTGGAGATTTGACAGTTACTATTTCGCCACGTTGAATATCTTGGGTTCGAATTGCTCTGCGATTCAGGAAAACATAATCAGGATGCCTTTCATCTGGATTTAATGTTGGCTGCATAGAGATTCCTTCTACTTTGGCTATATAACCAATTGTATCCAAAAAAGTGATCCCAATAGGGATGCCCATAAGGACACCCGCAAGAAAATGCCGCACTTTCATCTACCGCATTTATTTACTAAAAATGATAAGCATTGCAGTTATCAGTTTAACAAACCCACAAATGTACACATGTTTCGTTACATTTATTAAATATAATTTTCCGATTGGGCATGCAGATTTATGATTGTATATATATATACTCATGTATACACACATTCCTATTATTATTAATGGAGAAAATATGAATAAACCCGTGTGATAGTTTCAGGCATGTAGAATAACTTTTTTATTGGTTAGCGCCCACAAGCTTAAAATAATGATTTACTTTTCTCATCAGTTTTTTGTAACACCAATTAATTTTCACAAAAAGGAGACTGTATAATTACGAAGGTATTTTACTAATATTGTCGTTTAATAATTCGAAGACCCAAAAAGAGTTGAGGTTACAACGATAATTTTAATGTTGAGGCTGGAGGCTGTAAAGCTAATGCCACTATATGTACATATAGATAGCATGCAATGTGTATCTGTAGAAAATGATATAATGTACATTGTGTCTAATTTTAGTTGTTTAATAATCAGTTTTATTTATCGTCGATTGAACACATGTTACTACCATAAACATTAGTCATACAATTGTATTCTATTATAAAAATATACGTCCCGCTGTACAATGAATTACTCATATTTTAAGGGTTCAATTAAAAGCATAAAATTTGATACAATAGTATTCTTTATTTCGTTAATAACGATGCTAAACGTAACAGCTACTACAAAATGCATAAGCTTGAACGATATCGTACGTTTCACCATTGAATAGACCGATATTTTTCAAAGTGAACGAAATATTATTAACTGTAACAAGTGCACCTACTTTCATAAGAAACCAACGGTTCTTCAATGCGAATTAATGTAGAAAAAGCCAGATGAAATTGGATTCATTACATATTTCTAATTTCTACATCGTTTTCTCGTAACACGTTTCCATTAATAATGCAAATTCACAAATCTAACAATTTTCCGCGTTTTCTTTGCAATTAACATTATTCATTCATGTACACATATCGTGTGATAAATTTAGCAACTTGTACTAATCATGAAAAGATAAATTGTATAAACGTTAAAACACATTGCCAAAATCATTTGTGAGGAGTAATGTATTTAAATCATTATGTTCGATCTTTACACAAAATGAATTGCGGTTTCGTTTGAATCTCCTATATTCTTCACGCGTTTATACATAATAGGACGAAAAGCATTTCTGCTAATTGAAAACAGGTATGAAAATGACAATGGTACACACTAAACGGATTCCCAATCATTTAAAAAGTTGTTTCCTAAATATAACTCAAATATTCTATATAAAATTGTTATAAAAAAAACCAAACAAGGGCTTTGTAAATGGGTGGCATATTAAAAAGGACTAAGTTGCATTAAACTCAATTGTTCGATATATGCAGATACGCTTGCCAATCGTAATGCTCAATACAGAATTCATATTAGAACAGGATGAAAAATTTTTTAATGTCTATTTAACTGTGCTACAAAATTCTCTGCACTTCTTCACGGCACAATGACTCGGACACGCGTACACCGCACTGCCTCTTACTTGGCCCCTCTGATTTAGAAATTTTGGACTACAGTTTGGCTAAATTTTGAATTCTGTGAAATATAAGATACAACAGACAATAAGGTAATCGTGAATTAAATTTGCGTCGAAAGTTATTAGTTCTTTGGCAGTGCTGAACCAAGTTCTGTACCATTCGCCATTATTTTTATCCCCCCCCCCCCCCCGGTGGCCTATAAATTTCAAATATTGTTATACACTGACTGATTTAGTCAAACGATAGTTTGTCGTCTTAATTATTTTTATTTTGAACTGTCTTTTCATTATAAGGCAACCCATTATCTGTATCATCAATCTCTTCAACTCCATTTTCTTTACGACCCTTTCGTTGCTATTTCTATCCCTGCCATTTTTCAGTCCCCTTTGCTTCTTTCATTTGAACAGCACATTTTTTTGTGTGTCATTGACATTTTTAATTTTTACTATTTCCTCATTTACTATCGTTTTCGACCTCGTCCATCACCTCTTCATCCTCCTCGTCTACTTCATCTGTTCCTCCTTCCTCATTTCCATCCTGTTGTTCAACTTCTTCACTGCTCTCCTCAATTTCCTCACTATCCCCTCCTTCTTCTTCCTCTTCCTCTGCCTTGATCTCTTCGACTTCTTCCCCTTCCATCTGGACTTCTTCCATTTTCTTCTTTACTCCGCTTTTGTTCCTTGTTCTCTCCTCTTCTTCTTCAATCACTTCTATTTCGATCCTTTCATTCTCTTCTTCATCTTCTTCTTCCAGTTCTATTTCATGATGTACTACATCTTCTCTGCCGTTAGTTATTCTGCTACTTAGAGTATTTTTTGTGTCTTCCGTATTTAAGGTTGCTGTATCTTTGGTTTTTCGACCTCGCCCATCTTCTTCAAGTTCCTAATGCAATGGGACAATATTTAGCAATTTTGTAATTGTCGTTGAGCGGTGTTGTTGGTGTCTAAATAGGACCGAAAGTGAACAAAAATTGTAATAATGAAAGTGTGTAGTTATTACACATCGTACTGTATAGGGCGTATTGCTAGTTTTGTGAAACAAAATAATTGCTATAATTTTGTTAGCAATGTGTTAGTAGTACTGGTATTAATATTTGTGGCAACCAAGAAATATATGAGATGTGTAAATGTGTGCGTCTTAGATCGAAATTAGTGTATTAATAATAAATTTGCAATGCATAATTTAAATTAAATGTTAATGTTCCGAGCAAATCACAGATTGTAAGTAATCGTTGTTGCATAATAACATAATTATATATTTAGAAAAGAATAGTTCTCTATCTGCCATCATCCCTGTGATTTGCCATTTTTTATTAAGTGATCTGTATAGAAGCAAACAATTAAATGAAAGAAAGAATCACCAAATAAAACAAGGCTCCGCAGATTCATTTGATTCTGTTGGTAATTCTAATATTTTCTTACAGCTGCATTTTGGTCGAGACTGATGAGAGAGAGTGTCATTTTGCCTGAAAGTACAACAGGTGCTTCCACATCTTCTTCTGCTTGTTGGGCTTGTGTTTCTGAATCTGTTACAAGTAATTCGCATTGTGGGGGAAGCGCGCCTTCTAAATATATTGGTTTCGGTGGTGTTTTTTCCCTCTCAACATGACTAAAAAACAATTTGTCCATAACTATCAAAAATTTTCTGAAATATACATTTCCCCCTATATGCAGCTCCATTACCTTGACGAAATCGGTATTATAGGAGTAGAAGGTCTACTACCCTTACCCTCACAGCTAGCTGTCATTTCCATACCCATAACTTTAACAGTTGGAGAATTTTCTATATTTTCTACCTCTTCATCTGCTTTACTATGATTAGCCTGGGTAACGGTGCTGTCCTGTAAATTAAGTCACCCATAGAAACGTCACTCATATTCCGCTTACCAGGGGGACAACTGCACACGTTTAAACATAAAATAATCGTAATATTGGCGTGTATAATAAGTACTACATTATAATGATTAATAGTCATACATCGTCAACATGTATATAGGTATCTCCTCTTTTAAATGACTAAGGTTGCGCTTGCGTTAAAAAAACGCACCCTAAAAAATAGAAAATATTCATGCTGTTCTATTAAAATTAAATTGATTTTACAAAGCGATAGAAATGTACTTGAAATTCCGGCAAACAGCAGCTTATGATCAACATGCATTAAAGTTCCGAAATTTCTGAAAAAAGGGGTACATTCGAAAAGTGTGCATGGCAAGTTACTTTCACATGTGTTAGTTTTCGATATGTTATAAATACTCTTGGACATTGTTATTGCAAGGTAAGGTGCTCCAGTATTATGCAGCCCCCACACGTTGATATGCCATCGATTTATAAAGTCAATAAAAATTTTCAGTTCTTTATTTGCGACAAACATTTGTTACTCTTGTTAGGAAATCATTGAGGCAAAGAATATACCTTAGGTGAGCGATCAACCCCAGCCAGGCCTTTGGAATTCGGAGGCCCATCTACTATTTAAATATAAAAATAAGAACTATGAATTCCATCGTGTAATGAACGTAATATTTTAAATGCTTTTAACGAGTACTTCACTCAGCTAAAATATGAGTATGCTTTTTGTAACTAAGAATATATGAAAAATCGTCAATAATGTATAAACAGTTATACAGAGGCATTGGAATATAAGGAAAGCAAACTGCCAGAAATTATCTAGTGTATATTCGATATGTCTGTAACATATACGATAGGAGAGGTAAAACTGGAAACGCAATCAGAACACAACAACGTGCACATATCTAAGGACTAAGGAACTGAAAATGTAAATTGTTTCATAATTTGTCTAGTAAACCTTGAGTTCTTGTTGCGAGCTTGGACTATGCATAACTGAACGTGATATGTTCCCCATCTGAACAACAATTCTTTCCATGGCTGCTTCTGTCTCGACCAAACGTCGCCTCAGTTGATCTATCTCTATGTCCCCTGCCGCTTCTTGTGTTCCAGCATGTATAACATTACCAAACGTGTTCAGAGAATGTACTAGAGTACTTACAATATCTTTAATTTCACTTTGTAACATTTGTTTCGTTAAATTTATGAAACAAATACGTGTGTGTTCTAATTGTGCAAACCTTGCATCATGCAACACCATTTAAAAATCTGATTAGATACTCAAAAAGACATGTACCTTATTTTTCACTATTTCTTTAAAGGAACTAGCTTTCAAGGAAAACACTGCATTAATGATAATGTAAATCAAGTGTTGTCGATAGCTTTTAAACTTTGGAAGAACTTACGATCCTTTAACTCCTCTATAGAGGGAGCAGGTTTCTGTGGGGATGAAGATTTCTCCTTTTGGCGATGCATTGAACCACTTGTCACTGCTGTAGCAAAGGCTTCAGGACTAAACACCATTTTTTGAAATTCTTTCTCCGCTGCCTCTCCCGGATATTCCGATATAATTTCACTATCCGAACTTTTCTTCAACACCTGCAATTAAAATGGAAGGTTTATGAAATTTCAGGTTCTTCTGTACTAACATCTTCGAAAATATTTTACCTTAACAATTGTGTACAAAAAGAACAATATAATGCCTAGGGTATATAATGGCATTATGATTCCCATAGTGCCATTCCCTTTTGGTGCAGCGACAACATGCCCCGCACCACCCAAGGGTGGTCTCATTTTTGGCACAACGTGGTCAGGTCTGTCTGCAACCTTTGGTACAATATGAGAGGAAGGTATAGCTCTACCTCTTTCTCTTAACGCAGGATGAAGACCACCTGCATGTGGAGGTGTACGCCTTTCTTGCCGTAGAGTACCTAAAAACATAGATTTAATTGTTTAGACTGTTATTTGAGACACACATATGCAAAACAAACATGATTCACACTCCATTATATTCAATTTATTGTTAGTAATTTTCACAAATTATATATTGGTCATTAATCATTTTCTACAAAAAAGGAGTCTATTGCAGTTGCTTTTCAAGCTGTGACTATAGGCCAAACTTATTCCCATCTACTCATCTCTAGTTATACTTGCTCTTTTGGCAACTTGCCAAGTAAAAGAGATAACTTGAATCCGCTTTCCATATATAATTGGTTAGCTTAATAATATCAAACCGATACCTTTATGTCAAGAGTAGTAGCAACTGATCAAGCAATTCAAGTCAAATAATACATGTCTGTTAACATTAGAACAAAGCTGTACATGCTATTTTGTTAATAGTTAATAGAACAAATTTTTAGCAGAACCTTTTATCAATCTTACTGTGCGGCATTAAAATATGATATCTGATAAGATGCGGAGTTCCTAGTTGAGAAAGAGGTATACCAAAGTGTATCTTAAGACAAAGGGAACTGTTAAATGATCTGATTTCTTCTAAAACTTGTTTATAAGATTTTCCCATGCGTTCCCTTTCTGCAAGAAATGTGGATAAATCTATGCCGCATCTGGATAATATTTCCTCTCTACACAAACTTGCACTTTGTGGTGTCAGTTTTACTGTTTTCAAAGCATCTCTTACTCGTGGATCAATTTGATGATGCTTCAAAACATTCTGGCATATTTCGTACATAATATCAGCAGCATTGACATCACTCTCAAAGAATACGTCGCAGCAAGCTAATAAATATTTATGAATATAATTAACTTGATAAGAAAGTGTATTTAAATAAATTTGTTACGTTCAAGACAATGATCGCAGAGACATGAAATGTAGAATGCCTGGAAAGGCAATGTAATACACCTGCGATTAAATTGTGGAATTTTCTGAATCGAATAGCTACATAGCCTGCAGCATATGCAAAGAATATAACGTGTTTGCGAAATCTTACCAGAATTATCGGCTGTATGTTGAGAAGTGACAGATGCTGTGAGCATAGGGTAGAATATTTTTGGCCATAAGATCGCAAAACATCCTGCCACGATAGCTAGAATAAGAACCGTCTTTTTCGGACCGAAATCCGTTATTTCGGCCATTTTCGTTAATTCGTCGTTCGTGTAGCTTTCGAAGCTTCGATAAAAGGTAAATGATGGATCCTCCACTACACCACGTCTAGGGATCGCGAGAGCGGATGGAAGTCACAGCGCACTGTCGTCTGCTATTTCTGGCATGGGACAGGGCTGTGTCTATTGCTTTTAACTCCCGAAATATTTTTCTCCAATGATTCGTGTCTGACGCGATTTACTTTATTAACGATTCCGTTTATTAACGAGCAAACAATAAAAAGCAAATCCTTTAGGGTCTTAATCCTTTCCAACCAGTATTGTAATTTCTGGGATTGTACAACTTACACGCGAAAAAGAAATCATGGAAATAGAAAGATCGAACGCGGATCTTGCCGTATTTCAAAATATGTACACAGCTTTTTTATATTTAGAAGCTGACTAATGTTTAATATCAGTCCCTCGATATTAATACTAATTGTAAAATACAAATATTACGTAACAATAATCAGTTTTTCCCCGTAACAATAAGTATTTTCCTTTGTCTACAATTAACATACTACTTGTTACAAGAATAAACCAAAAAGCAATCCAGAAATAGCAGCCTCTGGCAATGTCACACAAGCATTTTGAGACCTTGTCCGATAGATGGATGACAGAAATATCTACAGTTTGTTATTTTGTTTGCATTTATTTACAGAATATTATACAGAAATGCGTGTAATAGTGAAATGACTTGTTTAAAATTGCTAGGATTGATGGTCTTCTCTGAGCTACTTCAAGAATTCATTCCGGACCACCCCTCTGTAAGAAAATATATTCATTTAATAAAAAGCACCTCCTCTACCGTTTCACATAAAATATTAACGAATATTGAACAAATCCGGAGGCCCCGAGTTCATCTATGTTGCATGAACTTCTGCTATGCATGATACACATATGTATGTACGAATGGAAAAGTGAGATTATGTAAAATAAGCAGTGAAATTATAGTACACTTGCATTAATATATGCAATTTCTTTTTCATCAATGAGTCGCCTTTGATAGCGTGGTGGTAGATAAATGTCTTCTATTGTAGGTAAAACAACTACATTCGGTCCCGTTGCACCACTCCTTTGTTGTGACATTGTCGGCCCTGGTTGCGCAGATGGTGGTGTATTCGTACCTGCAGTAGTTAACCAATAACGAGGATTTCAATCAGCTTCTTCAATTGACGCATGCGGTTACATTCTCAATAAAACCATTTATTTCACATTACCCCTGTTAATTCCACCCTTGCGAAATTTAATCATAGGCACGTGTGGCTTCACTACCTACAGAAATTCAAGGTTTCATAAGTTACTGTCGGTTGTATTTCACTGTACAAATTAATATATGATACATGTTTTTTTTATATTTTGACCGAGGTCCTATAATTATACTGACCTTCCATCCCTTGCCTGCCATCATAATCGGTCTTTAAAAACTATCTGCTGTCATAAACGAACACCGAATTTTAGCTGCAACAAAAACTTCTCTCGATCGCTTTAAACCTTTAAGTAGATGGCGTCGTTTGACATACTTTTGCAGGCACGAAATAATCACCGAACACTTCTGCGAATACAAAGCTGTGCAAGACTCCTGTCGAAGAAACAGAGTGATAGCATCGCCAATGTCAACATGTAACTCTTGGATTTGCTAAAAGTACTTAGTATTATCCCGAAAGTATGTCCTGCTTAATTCGAACGTGTAATACCCTTAATACCTACGTAAAACTGATAAGGTGACATACCGTACATTGAATTTCAAAACAGTTGTTAAATTAAATAGAATATTCGAGTACGTACAGACTAGCACGAATGACGTTATGAAACATTGATCTCTGGCAATTGTCGCTAGCGCAATAATTATTCATTTTTTTTCTCTATGCTTATATAATGGGGTCTTGTGTCGGGATTTTCAAAGGATTAACGATATCGGTAAAAAGGAAAAACGCATACACTGTAATCAATTTTATTTTATTGTAAATCTAACTTAATTTCAAGATATTTGGCATTTTAAACAAAGGCGTTCGATAAATTAAGATTATATGATACAGGAAATAAAAATGAGAATGGATAGTAATGCCACATAAAACGTGGCCATGTTTAGCAGTCTTGATTTTAAGGACTACAATGACATTTAATGAATGATGCCATTTAGATCTTAAGTTTAATCAACTTCCTCCATTCGGGAAGCGTCTTCTGTATCTCCTTCGAGAAGAGGAATGTCTTCAGTACTCTGCTCTTCTGGCACGGCTTCCTCTTCATCAATACCAAGACCCAGCTTGATCATTCTATAAATTCTTGCTGCATGAACTTGCGGTTCATCCAATGTAAAACCTGAAGAAAGAAGAGCAGTCTCAAACAACAGGATTACCAAATCCTTCACTGCCTTGTCACTTTTGTCAACGTCTGCTTTCTGACGAAGAGTTTCAACGATAGCATGATCTGGATTGATTTCGAGATGCTTCTTGGCTGCCATGTATCCCATGGTAGACGTGTCCCGGAGGGCTTGAGCTTTCATGATTCTCTCCATATTGGCGGTCCAGCCATACTGAGACGTAACTATACAACAAGGAGAGTCGACCAATCTGTTGGACACTACAACCTTTTCCACTTTACTATCAAGAATAGTTTTCATTACTTTACATAAGTTTTCAAACTTAGCTTTATCTTCTTCCCTCTTTTTCTTCTCTTCTTCATCTTCTGGCAGTTCCAGTCCCTCTTTGGTTACGGATACTAATTGTTTTCCATCAAACTCTTTCATTTGTTGTACAACATATTCATCAATGGGTTCTGTCATGTACACAACTTCAAAACCACGTTTCTTAACACGTTCGACAAAGGAACTGTTTGCAACTTGTTCTTTGTTTTCTCCAGTAATGAAGTAAATGTGCTTTTGATTTTCCTTCATTCTGCCTACATAGTCCTTCAGAGAGCAAGCTTCATCTCCGGAAGCTGATGTGTGATACCTCAAGAGATCGGACAGCTTACTACGATTAGTACTGTCCTCGTGAATACCTAGCTTAATGTTTTTACTAAACTGTTCGTAGAACTTTTTATAGTTATCTTTATCTTCTGAGAGTTCCTCAAATAGTTCGAGACATTTTTTGACAAGGTTCTTACGGATAACCTTCAAAATTTTGTTTTGTTGAAGCATCTCACGAGAGATGTTTAACGGCAGATCTTCACTATCAACTACACCCTTCATGAAATTTAAGTATTCTGGAATCAGCTCGTCGCAGTTATCCATAATAAATACTCTCCTTACGTAGAGCTTAATATTGTTCTTCCTCTTCTTACTTTCGAATAGGTCGAACGGCATGCGTCGCGGAACAAAAAGTAAAGCTCTAAATTCCAGTTGTCCTTCCACCGAAAAGTGCTTGACAGCTAAATGATCTTCCCAATCGTTAGTTAACGATTTGTAGAATTCACCGTACTCCTCTTGGGTAATATCATCGGGATTCCTAGTCCAGATAGGTTTCGTCTTGTTCAATTCCTCATCTTCCGTGTACTTTTCTTTAATAGTCTTTTTCTTCTTCTTTGCTTCTTCCTCTGTTGCCTCCTCAACGTCATCTACATCCTCAACCTTTAGCTTACCATCGTCTCTCTCTTTCTTCTCCTTCTCTTCATCCTCCTCCCCCTCATCTTCACTCAGTTCCTTTTCACGTTCTTTTTGTACTACCAGTTTAATTGGATAACCAATGAATTGGGAATGTTTCTTAACAATTTCCTTAATCTTGCTTTCGTCCAAATATTCAGCTTGATCTTCCTTTACATGTAACACAATTTTTGTTCCACGTCCCAATGATTCGCCAATATCATGTCTAACAGTAAAGGATCCACCAGCGCTGGATTCCCATAGATACTGTTCGTCGTCGTTATGTTTGGAGACAACAGTGACCTTGTCTGCTATCAGGTAGGCAGAATAAAATCCAACACCAAATTGACCAATCATGGAAATGTCTGCACCAGCCTGAAGAGCTTCCATAAATGCCTTGGTACCAGATTTAGCAATTGTACCAAGATTGTTTACTAAGTCAGCTTTTGTCATACCAATGCCAGTATCAATAATAGTCAAAGTACCGTCATCCTTATTCGGAATAATCTTAATGAATAATTCTTTGCCGCTGTCTAGCTTCGACGGGTCGGTCAAAGATTCGTAACGTATTTTATCTAGAGCATCGCTGGAATTGGAAATTAATTCTCTGAGAAAAATTTCCTTGTTAGAGTAAAATGTGTTGATAATCAGAGACATAAGTTGAGCAATCTCTGCCTGAAAGGCAAAAGTTTCTACATCTCCTCCCTCCGTCTCCATGTTTGTAGTCATCTGTAATAAATATGCAAAATAATTAAGAACCGTCATTAAATGCATATTTAATCGTATTAAGTATTAGATGAAATATTTCGCACGCTTTCCTTTTTTCTTTTACCACTAAATAATCGCTTGCATCCCGCGCAACTATACTTTAGTTATATCCAAATTTTCTACGATATCGATAAAAACGTAGTCCTAAAGTATAAGAAAGTTTACAAAAGGGGCAAGAATTTTTCGTGAATAAAACACGTGGTGCATTGAAATAGTATTAAAAAGACAAAAATGGTTAATTGCGAAATTGGACGGAATAGACACGAAAAATATTACAATGAAAGTAGGAAATTCGTAATAAACTTATAACCAGAACTAACTAACTAACTAACTAACTAACTAACAAACAAACAAAAGAAACGGCAAAGTGTATAACAGCTAAAGTTTGCACGTTGTGTACTATTATTTGTTAAGTAATGAAATGTAAAAGATTATCTAGCAAGTGTGCAAAATGCAATCAGCATATACTAAATAGTCGATAAGGAAATAATTTAATATATTTGTACCTTGCGATTCAGTTAAATCGATGTTAAAATTCACCCGAGGAATGCACGAACACAGAACCAGACACCTGGTAGTTTATTGAATGAAGTGGCGCGGCGACTACCTTTCCCCTTATATACTCACCAAAATTCTAGAATGTTCTAGAACGTTCTAGAACAATTTCACATTTCTGCACACTTCATATCCGGTAAAATATAAATCCATATCGATAGTTTTTAGCAAATGAATCGCTTTTATCTATATGCGCTACAACATTCACATCGTAAAATACTGGCCGCTCAATTTTTCTTTAATCGAGTAAAAATGTTTGTTATATGGGTGACACGAACGGTATTGAACCTTTTTTCCTTAGCGCGGTACTTCCGGCATTTGTTACGAGTGTACGAATCGAACGTTATCGAACATTTTTAGACTCACGAATAGACATCCTCATCATTATACTTCCTGTTAATTATGATTCAGTCGTTCCACGAGTATCATTAGATTATATGCAAATGCAATATTTATGGCGTACTTGGTCGGATAATATACGCGAAATTGTCCTTTACCTTGCATAAACATTTGATTTTTGTTCACGATTGTGTTCTCCGTGTAATTAACAAACGTTTTGCTGTATTCAACTATAATTATTGATCCTATGCGATTATATTTTCCATATGTTGTTGCTGTATAAGAAAGAAATAATTTTAACAACGATTCGTGCATTATTGTTGTCATTTAGCTTTAGTACATATACGTACGCATACACAAATATATGAATAGAATGTTTCAAGAAAACTCTTTATGCAGTGAATCATAGCGTATACATATGTATACATCTGGATGTGGTATCTCAAAAAATCCCTAACAAGACAATATGAATTTACTTTATTTATGAAAAAGTAAATTTCAGTACGAATATTCTAGCAAATATGTACTCTGTCGATAAATCTTTGCAGCAGGCTATAGCTGCCATCAAGTGGAAGAGTCACAAAAAGAATTCGTAAAATCCGCGAAAATCCTGCCGGTATTAAATCGAACTTCTCCATGTATCGGGACGTGGCGCCCCCTAAGTTTGTTACAAGATAATTAATTTCGCACCTGGTCTCTTATAAAAGTTGGAAATTTAGACATTTAGGTAACTGAACACGTATCTATCTCTGTGCTTAAAACTGTTTTTGCAGTTACATATGTCCAAATTTATAAGAATCAAACGTAATGATCTTCCTTATGCGCATCCAGGTTTGGTACATTGCTTAAAAAAGTAAAATTGTAACCCCACCGCGTTCGTGCGTATTTAAATTTATTTATAAAATGAAATAACCAATAACGAAATGTGTAAGTTTTATGGGTTATTTGTTGAAACACGGGATATGACCACGTAAAACATAATATAGATATGTACTCGTAAAGTTCTGAAACGCGTTCAATTGGTATTCAATTCATGTGGCAATGACACTACAAGTATGTATAATTACAAATGCCTTCGCCGTAGCTTTCCATGCAGCAGGAATATAGAAATGTTCGGAGCGCGTTAGGCCCACCCCTCTTTCCTATTCGTCGTGACAAGGAGAAGTGTTTACCGATTTTGTTCGGTATATAGTTATCGTAAATTTGGGAGTTTTAGGAAATTCATACTTTTCTCCTAGAGTTTCTAAAACATTTATTTACAATATAGAAAGTTAGTATAATAGTTTATTCTCTCATATGCGTGTACAACTATGTATTGACGCGTGCAGATCTCTTACATCTATTGTATGTTCTACATGCTAAGCCGAATCGAAACGTAGGAAACTGTAGTAGAAGAAACGTTGGAGTTGATATGGCGAGGAGCTTAACTCCGGTAACCTAGCTTTATGATGTCGAATAATACTCATACAGCTAGATAACCAAAGAAAATGTCCGCGCCAAGATCCACTTGTGTTGCCTTGAACGTTATAGATATGTATGTATGCAATGCTTGCACGTGCGATCGTGATCCCAGCTTCGCGTGCATCGCTCATCTATTTTACGTTGGTGGACATAAATGTAACAAAAATTGCCTCGTAATTGAAACGTCGATGCCAGGAGATGCGAGGATCGATCATCAATGTTCTGGAGTTTACCCTGCTGCAAACAATGACATGCACGCCTCAACGATGTTGGCCCCAGTCTGCAACAGAAAGACAGAGAAATCGTAAAATCGTTTTACTCCAATCGCTGGTTCGTCGCGTAACCACGAATTGATTGATATGCGCACGGCTTCGAAAAGTGAAACACAACGGTTGACATTTCGGAGTGAAAGTTAGTCGGTGAGACGGGTCTTGGTGTACACTGCACTGTACAGGATCGCCAGAGGCCACGAGCGTGTACCTGGAAATACTTGTGGTGTTTCCAGGCCAAAGTCATTCCTCCTAAAAGTACGCTATAGAAAGCTCCGCAGAGCGCAGAGAAAGCGTCGAACATATTCGATTAATGCGTGCTGATCTCTCGGAGTTGTTTAACTGAAAAGTAAATGGACGAAGAAACGGTGCGATACGGTTTTGCTGAATCGTGCAACGCGTAGGACGCGATATCGTTGCGTCATAATTACTTCGGCTTAAAACCGTGCATCTGCGGGATCATCGGGTTTCCTGCTTGCCGGTTCTGGTTGACTAAACCGCAACTTGCATAAAATTCGTGCTTAGTGCACGAGTACGTGTACAGGGATCATTTGGATTTCGTCCGCGAACTGTACGAAGTGCAACAAGTGGCCGTATACGATACGCATACGTGCGAACAAGTATTTGGCACGTGTTATCCGTTGATAACGCTGAAAGAAACAACTGATGATTTTATTTCTCAATTATTGTTCGCGCACTTCTACTTGCAAGGCGATATCAAAGGGCCGTGCTTTTCGTTCGGCCGTCTTACCACCAGACCGGTACGATGTTTCGTAAGAGCTTCCATTTGGAGAAAGTTATCATCTCGCACTGCATTGTGCGCGTGGCTGAACTCTGTTTTATTATAAAACTGCTCGCTGCTCTCCTCGCCTTCCTTCGCCATTTCTCGTCTACTTATTTTCGCATCCTCGCCATTCCAGGACAAATTTACTAGCTACCGTGATAGAAAACAGCAGATTTTCACGCATTACAGTGGTTGTATATTTAAATAATTCGCTTATCGCATCTGATAGGCGATTCAATATGTCAGTTTCAGAAGCGTTATCAAATTTCGCAACAGATAATTTCAAAGATTGCGACACGACTTTTATTTTGTTCGTTAGCTGATCCATAATTCTCGCGAATGTAAAAATGCGCCCGACGACGGAATCTTTAATCTCGAATTATCGAACAGCCGGAATGCAGATGCTGACACGTTCGGCTTCGGAATAGTGCATGCGTTTTATCGCGCGAGGGAAAGTACAAAAGATCCCATTAAGAAAAGACTAAAGGGGGAAAGAAAAAAGAACTATGACGCACTCACCTGCGAAACTGTCGGTTTATTTCTGGCTTGCTATCGTATCGGGTGTAGCAGGAAGGCTAGCCCCAAAGATATAGCCTCGATTCAACGATAATCCTCAACTTTCTAAAACTTAATATTTTTTTTTGTTCCTTTTTCCTCTTCCGTCACAGCAGCGATGAAGGCAACCGAGGTTTCCCAGCTTACCGTGCCGTGCGAATGGCTTATCCAAGCCGCGAAATCCATCGTCACGTACCTACAGCAAATACGAATGAGTACCTATCTTTCACGATAAGCCGGCCTTCGATTCGTTCCATTTGTTTGTCACGGTTGCTACAACGGAACTCTGCTGTAATTATCGCACCTTTCCGCATGAAAAGCAACAATTCCATAGATTTTGCAAAAGTACCCCCGCCAGCTATGAAACGAAACGAAACGAAACTAAACTAAACGAAGCGCCGGAACGATAAACGATCGATGCAAGGAGATACGGTTCGCGAATAGCAAAAATCTGCGATCGTAGTTCGGTGTACAAAGTTATTTTCGGCATCGAATGCCGAAGCTAGGTGGTTTGCCGGTCTAATTAACAGGTTACGATTTAATTAACAGGCCCGTGTTCGCTCGAGCCATTGCAGGGTCTTTGCACGATACGCCTTATTGACCGTACATTTTATCGAGATATTTTTTGTGGCGTTTCTGTGCTGGTTGCATAACGATCACGAATCCCGTCGACACCCGCGTCTTCCAAATCATCAACTTACCCTCCTACCCGGGAAAAATCACCACCAAGAAATTTCCTGAACTAACGAGCCGAACGTACTCACAGTAAATTCGTTTCCTAACGAGGCTGGCTTTCGACGCGACTTCGAATCGTTTACGCAAACACAGCTGCACGAGTACTCGAGATAGTAGAGGCTAATGTCGCTTCACTTATAGGCATTATCACTTCGAGTGTATTTATCGAGTTTGATTTAATTTCTCTGCCGCGCTGGGTCCGATTCGAGACACAAAAACGAAAACGAAAAGACCGCCTCCTTTGCACGGTTTCTCGGCGTTTCTTTCTTCGCAAGATGTATCCTGAAGTACATATTTGCGATATCCCCTTCGTGCGTTGCAGTTGTCGCTAAGAAAACTGGTTTCTTCTATTTGCAGTCGCGTTAACGCTTACTTATTGCTATCGACGAGGGGCTCCATCGAGTAAGAATTTACCGTCGTCTCGATCGCACTACTAAGAAAATATTTCAAATTTGAATATTTCAAGTGGGACGCTTTAATTTTAAGTTTGAATTTAAATTTGAATGTTTGAACGCAATGAAAAAAGAAAGCGGGATGCGTGGATAAATGTTAAATACCATTTGCCTGATCTTAGAGGGCGAAGCAACGACTGATTGTAAGCCAAACAAAAGGTAACCTTTTTGCCCAAATATGTATTTGCCACGAGACAACTAATGGATAAAAACGTTACGGTCTGAGAATATACCTCTCACTGTTTACCTGTGGAATGAAACAGTTTAGTTTGTAAATTAGTCTACGATCGCGAAACGCTTACCCGTTTCGCTTTATCTCGCATACGTTAAATTTGTTACACTGCTGACAGAAAGGATGGAAATTTCTTAATCCTAGTCCTGCCGTTCCCCTTCGAACCGGCTAGTCGGCGACATTTGCTGCCGCTTAACCGCTGTCACTGGCAACGAAGGATTCACGGATCGGTACTGGTACTATGCACGAGGAGCGGTCGAACGCACGTATGCATATCTGCGTTTTATTTCTCGGTCGCTCGCTCTACCGTGCAAATCTCGAATGCATTTGCCGGCACGTTAAAGATCGTTCGCGATACAGGCTTCCGCAATGCCATAACGCCACAATGATGCCGATCTTCGTCGAAGTTGCTACGCAGAAAATACGACTTTTTGCTCGGTCCCTTACAACAAAAGTGAGGCTCGAAGCAGGTTTACAGAAACTACCCGCGCAATCACTATCACGTGTACGCGAGAATGGGTTCGATTTGAGAAAAGATGATCGAGAGGGGAAAGGTAATCGTTGAAAATTCTACTTGCCAGATCGTGAAAAGTTGCTCCTTAAATTACGAGTTACGGCTGACTATGTATTACGTTCAAGCGCAAACTCCAATTGGAAGATGCGAAGGAGGGATTACGTTCTAATCGAATAAGTGGATGAGGCTATTCGTTTGCGCTATTTATGATTTTCAAAATGATTAGGAAAATACGTAACGGGAAAAACGATGCGGTACGAATGACGCGTAGAAGATTAGATCGCATGAAAAAATGCGAGGTACAAAAGCGTTCAACTGCTATTTTTCCACGATAGTCAGATACAACCTGTTGCTATGAGGCCCGAGGAAATTCGCACGCGAAACGGTGCGAATCGGCAACGAGTAGACTCGGTTCAGAGAAGCGCGAAGAACTGCTGCGTGTAAACGCGGGGCCGCGTCGAAACTCACTATTTTCGCGAACCGCATGACCCGGCGATAAAGAACAAAAAAAGAAAGAGAAAGGAACGGGTAGAAAAAGGAGTGCAAAGCTTCGAAGGGAAACAAAGCAGACGATAAGGATGAAATAGATAAGCAAAGACCCATACGAGAATGCAAACGCGGCAAGGATTGCCTCGGCCTTGTCGGCCGCCCGTTGCCCGTGGATCAACGGTTTTCTCCTTACTCGACTACTTCTAAACTGGTCTGAAATTGCACTCGGAATTTTACCCGACTAATTCGGCTTCTTTATCGAGAAATCGTTGGAGTAATGAAATAATCCAAGAACTCGTGGGAACTTATCGAAATTCGGAGTTACCGTGTAAATGATCGATCGCACGAAAGGTAAGGGCAAAGCTCGAACTGAATTTGCCGTATGGTCGAGGCCGCGCCTATTTCTTTTCGCGCGAAAAAGAGAAAAGAGCATACCTGTTGCTCGGAGTCGAGGACACGACCGTGTCGATACGTGAATTTTAAGTCCGCTACTGCTTGTTCCGTCTTGCCAAGGGCACATAGACTCGGACCGAAAGAGGAGGAACGAAAGAAGAGTCACACCTGGCGCGGTACGAGATGAGATCACTACCGCACTCACTGATCAACTGGCCCCGCGCCCCACGTCTGGGACCGCACGCACCTTTCGCGTTACCCCTTCCTCCTTGAGCCACGGGACCAGGAGGTCCCACGTCCACGTCCCCGTCCCCGTCCCCGGCCCCGGCTCCGGCTCCGGCCCCGGCCCCGGCCCCGGCCCCTTCCCGGACCCTTCCCGGACCCCCCTGCAGCCACGGCAGCCCCTTCCAGCTTCTCTTTACCTTTACGGCCTCGCTTCGAAGGCCCATTGGTTCGTTCAAATCGACGCTGTGACGTCACCGACCCGAACCGTCGGTATACATAGGCATAGGAAACGACCGAGTCTCCGTTCCTCTCCTTTCACGTCCTCCCCCTCTCTTTGTCGCCGCGCCGTTCCTCTTTTATGCTCTCTGCCCTCCTCTCTTCTCGCTCCACTCTTCTCCCTTCAACTCGACGCCCGGTCTTCTTTCCTCGAGTCGACTACCTGTCCTACCTACGACCGTATTCTATCGTTCTCCTCTGTTCACGGTCCTGCTCTCTGTCTCACCCTCTGTTTCGCCAGCCGCCTTGCTCGACGGACTCCCTCGGAACGTTATCGCGGCGTCCCTGTTCCTCTAGTTGGTTGATCCCGTCTTTATCGCGTTGTCTCGTCTGGCTTTCCTTGTGCCCGCATTTTCTCTTCGTTCTCTTCGTTCGTGTATATACACGATCTCGCGTTGGCACAAGTCGCGATCCTTCTACGAGTCATCCCGTATATTCTCTTCTTGTTTCTCTCGTTTCGGAGCTAACCGCTGACTCGCGGGCCTTTTATTCGGTTCTTTGTCCCCAGCGGCTACGCCTCGCCCTTGCTTCGCCCTTGCTTCGCCCTCGCTGTCAGCGGCCCTCGGGGAGCCTGAAAATCGTGCTCCTATTACGCTCCGATTCGGTATCGTTTGCTGTTTTAGCTCGGCCCGTTAGCCATGGACGATCGTTTTACCGGTGATCGGCGCTGCGCTGCGATTCGGAGCACACGGCCACGATTTTCGATCCTTCGTTGAAACGCGGTGGCGTGGCCGAACACAGCGTGGATCTGTTCAGATCTGTTGAGTCGTAGCGCGATCCTTTCCTCGTAGCTGGCCGTGGCCGTACCGGTTGCCGGCCGACAGGATTGTCCGCCAGAAGTTTGCCATCGTGGTCACCTCCAGCGTCACCACCACCGTCACCACCACCGCCAACATCACCGCCAACATCGACGCCACAACGAAGCGAGAGCGACTCGCCAGGTATACGGGGAGACAGAAAAAAGAAAAAAGGACACATTCCAACGACTCTAGTCGGTCCATAACGATTCCCATACGTTGAGAGCGCGCAACGAACAACCAATGACCCCTCTACCGATCTCTCGCGCCTCCTCCTTTTCCCTCCTTTTCCCTCCTTTTCTTTTCTCTTTCAACTCCTCTCCTTCTCGGCTTCGCCTCTTCCTCCTGTTCTCTCTCCTGCGTTTTGCGCGACTCCACGTGTCTCGTCTCTTTTCCCTTCTCTACCCACCGTCCTCTTCGGTCGTTTCGCTGGCGTACCTGGCTACGTACGTAACTTCTACGTGAATACGTGTGTACGTGTGCGCGGGTATACCGCGATCGAGGTGAAGGCTCGGCCTCGTATAAGTGTACCTACGTAGCCGCTCTGCCCTCCCACTTTTCGAAGAAAATTCTCGACGTCACACCGACGATTGCCGACGACTTGAATATTTCTCGAATACCTAATCCGCCCGTGATCACCCCTTCTCGAATATCCTGCACAGGCTTCTCAGTTTCGTCAATCAACTGAAGCATTCCTTGCGTACGCTCCTGAAATTTTTCGACCGTTGCGAACAAACTCTTTCTTAGTTCTTGTCCGATCTATTCGCAGCGGAACACGAACATTCGACGCGCAATCGATTTTGCCCGACTGTTTCCCCGACAAATGTAACGTTCTCGTCTTCTTCCTCGGTCCTCTTTTTGTCGAACTTGTCCAACGAGAAGTCTACCAGTAGGCTACAGGATGCGATTCTTACTCATCGGGGGCGATACTCTGACCCGGATGCGTTGGTTTTATTACGGAAAAATTGCGACACGCAATCGTTCATCGCCACCCGCAAGCAACGCTTATTAATTGACGATGCGTGGCGCGGAATGTAACATATAATTTCCGGCTCGAGCTTAAACTGCAGGACAAACGTGCAGTTTGCGTGTCGCGGAATCTCAGCCGCAATTATTTTCCACGCGATCGTATGTATATGTATATTGCCAACAGTTAACGAAGTGTCGTACAAAATGTTTGTCGTACAAAAATCGATTCATTCGGCAAGGTGAGACACATGTTTTCAAAGGAAAGATTCCCTATTTCCATCCTTGACTACACTTGTTATCCGGTTGAAGCTTGTCAGAAAGGCAGCGCCGTGGGGCAAGGTATGAGCACAAATTACTGATATACACGTGCAACAGTAAATTTTTGCGGTGATAGCGGCCACGAGCAACTGAACTTTGCCAAAAAATACTACGCTGCGTCTATACTACAGATCGAACCTTTCGACTCGCGAGTGTCACCTACTCTTGATTTTATGCCTGGCGCTGATATGTAATGGAATTGGAGGGTGCGGGGAGAAGGGTGTGATTGTTTTTCGAAAGTGTCCGTTCCCCGTTTCGTTAAAAGGGCAGAAAACAAAGAACCGACAAACTTTCGGGCCCCAGCTTATTCTTGGAATGTTGTTGCAACGTTAAGCCGTACGTGACGCTTACGTGAATGAAATTTCGCATGCGTATCGGCTTGCTCAGAGTGCCCCGAAGACCTCGACGGCCCAAGTCCTCATTGGCTTTGCGATTCGTGGGACAAATTTTCTTACGAAGATACCTACTCACTTTTCTCTTAAGTCGTTGACTGTTCTCGACTCTGCAATGACCGTTGCGACGAATTGTTGTAACCATAGGTGAAGTTGCACCGCCAGAATCCACTACTATATGTACCTGCATGGAATTTTGGCCGAGAATTTCCGCGCGTAGGCTTTGCTGCTAATACTCAACCGACAATAGGGGTCGGTCAAGGCCGAATTTTATTGTTCGTCTCGAAGGAGGATCCTTCCAAAGGATCGGTACTGTTATGCGCCGGTTCTGGTAACTCACCTGCATCTGTTCAGGTACAAAGCTAATTCAGACCTGCGTGCAAGCGTTGGCGTCACGAGCTAGCGCCCTTCGACTTCCGCCGGATGTGCGTCGTCCTTGCTTCAACGTTTCTTCTGCTTTCTTCGCGCACATGCACTTGCCTTTTTATTACTTTAAGTTACCGTTTTTGCCTGCCGTTTGATTAGTGCATAAATACACAACTTTCTGTTGTACGCGTAGGTTTCAAGAGCGGTTGAAACTAAAAAAACAACTTATTGTCAAACCGTAGCTGTAAAAGTTGACATTCCGATGGAGAGAGAGCAAGAGAGAAACAGGCAGACAGGCAGAAGGCGCTACAAATATCGTAAAATCGAGGTTCTCAATCGTATGTTTTATGATTGCACGGAAAACTATGGTGCCGGTAGTACTGCGATCAGGGTTATGAAAACTATTTAGTAGCCAGGACACAGTTAATCGATTAGCGATTCCCGAAACATAGAGTTCAAAAGAGTTAACTGTTCACGGATAAGAATATTTTTGTCCGATTGGAATCGACGAGATTGGCACGGCAGAAGCTGCTCTGAAACGTAGACCGTTGGCACGAAGAACGGCCGTTACTGGGAGAAGACTATAGAAATCGGTTCGCACCTGCCTGGCCCCGTAAAAAGAAAAACCTACCCAGTACCCCTGTGAGCCCCGAGGTCCAAAGTATATAAGTTTATGGACGGCTCGCCCCTTATTCGTGACGGTCCTGGCACAGGTTTCGAGTTTAGAGAGGTTTCCGATGTTCCCGGGTTTTCTTATAGGGTTGCTCTCCCTACATCCTGCTTTCACGACAATTCCTGTTGCGAGCGTTTTGCACTTCATATTCTCAACGCCGTTACTATCACGTTGGTTTTATTCGTTTCATATACATATATTATAATAACCTAGTGATATATAATAACCTAGTGGGACGATAAGTCGTATTTGAAATCATTGGCGATGTGTTCACTTTGGAGTGCTAGTCGTTAGGGTCTACGGAGAGATGTATACCATTTGCCGTGAGATACAATGCTAGGCATGTTCTCAACGGACATCATATACTATTAAGCACAGCTCGTCCTTTTCTGATTTCGCAGAAACGTCCGTTCGATTAAATGTCTCAGGTAAAAGTTTAAGCAAGGCCCCGTGATTTCTCGAGCCAATCCGTTCCTCTGATATTTCCCCAGCTCGCGTTTCCTACCGCGTACCAACCACTTCTATTCGAGCTGCCATTGCAACGCGGATACTCGAAAATGTGCATTTTTCTTGGCCCCGTTCCGTCGAACGAAGTTGTACTTCGTTTGGATACGATTGTTTACAATTGTTATAGAAACTTTTCTTTAACCAAAAATCTACGATGACACATACCTTTATGGAGAAATGTGTCACAACGTTGTTTAAGTGACACCGTTTCACATTTCCATGCGATGTAGGAATCTGAAGGGATAATCCATGGGAATAGCAGCTTAATTTCGTTGAACGTTAACGATCTGCAAAGTGTCCGTTCGAACGATCGATCGAATCCGACGATACGTTCAGAACGCGCTGCGGCGCTTCTATACGAGACGAGGGAACTGCAGGTAAAAATTCCTGCAGGTAGATTTTCTCGTCCCTTCGGCCGCCACTACCTCGCAAGGATTTTCTCTCGAAAATGTAACCAGAGAGAAATTCGACCTCGTCGGATTCGTTTCAATGCGACCGACATGTGAGCAAAAAACAAATGTTACGCTTAGCAGAAATCGACATTGCGGTTGCGTGTCTAAAACTGTTGAAGTCTCCGGACGACTAAATAACCGGGGAGCGTTTTAAGCTGTCCGAAAGCTTCTACGAACGACTACATTGGTACCGAAAATTTTACGCGTGAACCTTTCACGGGACAACAAACAAAGAAAAGAAAACGAAGGACTTCCATGGGGTTCGTCGGCGGGTAGGCCGAGTTGAAAGAGGTGAATTGTAAAGTCGAAACGATGGCGTTCCTGTAATATCTTTGCCAGTTCGAGCGATGAACTGTGTCGAACGAGAGCATCGAGTATTCGAAGAAAAATCAGGATCGTTCGCGGTGAACAATTCTTCATGGAGTTTCGAGAGCTGGCGTTGCTTCTGCCGGGAGAATGACTCGAGGCAGAACACCGATGATGTCATCGGTTGGCGGGTACTCGCGCCTACGCTTTTCTCTCTACCAGTTCTCTCTACCAGTTCTCTCTACCACTGGCAGTGGTAGATATGTACTGCATATATCCACTATATACAATATGTATATACAGTTTACTATACATACAGAATATACTATGTACCGCGTGTGCCTGTTCTCGAAGCCGCTCAACACGAATGCCCAACCTCCACTACCTATTCCCCTCCACGTTTCTCTTTTCTACTCTTCCATTCGGTTTCTCTTCTTTCCACCGTTCGAACCTCCCCCTATATTTCGTATCGTACGAGGACGAGACGAACGATATAACGTGCCGAGGACATGCTCGATTCTCTACCTTCATGCCAGTCTACATTGCCGGCACATACCGGTTATGCAGATGGAACCTGGTCTGAATCTCCTCGGTAAAGCCTCTAACAGAGAACTGCCTCTCCTTCCTCTGCTTTCCCTACCTGTTCTTCTTCTCCTCCTTCTCATTCTTCTTTATCAATATCTCTTTCTTCCTCCTCATCCTGCTCATCATCATCATCATCATCATCATCATCACCATCGTCGGTACGATCAGCATTATCATCCTCATCGTCGTCGTCGTCATCGACGTTCAGTCCTACTCTTCCTTGTTCTTAGCTCTACCTTCCTTTCGTACCGTCATTCTTTCCTCGTTGCTAGCATCTAACGTCGGTGCCGTCGTTGGCGTAGTTCCCATCTCACTATCCCACGGCAACGCAGCATTGCTTTACCTTTCTCGATTTTTCTTCCCGTCCTGCGTGCTTTGCTCCACTCGAACCTATGCATAGCCGTTAGAACGGTTAAGGTACTACTGGATCAACGATTATTGCATGACGCTCTCAAAGCTATTCGTAGTTTGATTTTGTCTATCCATTAAAGTTGCTCCTATTGTAAGTCGAATATAAAAGAATGGCGAGGGCTGTCAACATTTTAACACTCACAAGTCTGTTAATAATTCGGCAACCCCTGCCCCAAGAAATGAAATTGTCCGCGATTGATGTGTCAGCAATCGTAACCGTCAAAAAGGGAATAAGCTGTACGAAACAGAAAAAGCTACGTATGTTTGTACACATTATTTCTTGGCGGTAAGTTCAGATGCGGCATATCCTTTCCGGGGTACATAATAGCTGCGTTAATCGTTAGCAGGTCGGCGATTCAGTTGAAAGAACTGCGATTAAATCGCCGCCATCTACCATCACCGAAGTCTGTTTACGCTGCCTCGTTAAATCGGTACAACTGTCTCATTCTTCTTGCTGGCTCTATACATTCCAGATATTCGTATTGCTGCTTGCTTTATTTACTTAGACATTTTCACGATTCTGTTCTACCAGAATTCGTCGCGCACCTGAATTTTCGTAATACTACAGCTTTCTTATTGCTAATTCAACCGATGCGTCGCCTCGGCCCGTTTGATAAGGTTGTCGATCTTCCGAAATTTGCAAGTGTCGATCGATAAACGATGTCTATAGGTATATCAATTTCAATCTGTCAATGGACTTGGAGCAACGATATTGCCATAGTAATATCACGGTGATCGTAATTATCCGGCCCAGCAGATCTTTTGCCTCGAGTAGCCGGGGACAACTCACTACGACCGATTCCACCAACGCCAACGGAAAAGTCGGGCCAGATTATCGCAAGAACTGCGACGACGTTAACCAGCTCCCTGTTTCGTAATCTCCTGAGGGAAAAGATCCAGGCATAACTATGTACGCATATACGTACATGTATGTATATCGGTTAGAATATATCGAGCGACTAGGCCGCATGGATCATTTCAGCTCTCTTGTGCACCTACATGACTATCGTGAAACAAATTACGAAGAAATTGTCCATGGTCGTCGGCCAGCTTCCCAACATTTCTTCGCAAAGTAATAAAAGTAATAAAAGAAGAATCGAACGACGAAAGCAAGGTCTAGCATGTTTGCAGTGTGTTTGTTGATACCAAGAACGTGAGTTATTGTGCAAATAATTGGCGTGGCTGTCTACGCTTGTCGCGGTTGCTTACGAGGTGGGTCGTGCGGCTCGACGATTACGGTTGTACAAGCCAGAGAAGAGAACAGGAATAACCGTGCACCTCTCCCCAAAATTCGAAGGAAATTTCAAAGGAAATTTCGAATGATATTGCTGCATACAGTACATCTACATATACGCGTAAGAGAACGAAGCTACTCTAGCTTTTTGCCTATTAACGAAAGGAAATCTCTGTCACCTCGTAACTTCTTTACAATTTTCATATATCCCTGCACGCTTTTTCCCTTTCCCTAAATTCTTTGCTCTCCCTTCGTTCGAGCCAGTAGCGCACACCCGTTTATTTGCCGAAAAACGTGGAAATCGCATAATATTCCATGGGCGACGCGGAGGATTTCGAATGTACGAAACGTTCGTGGAATAAATTTCGGTGGTACTTGAGCAGAAAGCTGATCTACCGGCCACAGCAAGTTGCGAAACTCCTTTGAGTACCGTGGTGGAGTTTTGGTCGGAGAGGTCTGTACCGGTTCGTAGTTTCAAACTTAACATAAGCTGCAAAATCGAAAGGCTTTTTTGCCTTTGAGTTGTAACAGTTGAGTCTATATGATTCCGTGGAACGATGAATCGTTGCTTTCTTGCTCACAATTGGAACACGCACTTCCATTGGACGTATAGAGAGACAAACGTGGCGGTAAAATAGTAATCGCTTTGGACAATTGCAACGCATCAGGATAGATATATGTACGTACATACGTGGCCCTTGTCTGCCTGACTCCCTAATCGGCGCACGAGTTTCAACACATAAGTTGCATACGTTTCACATAAATCGATCGCCGTTCTTTTCCTGAGAGAAGGCAATAAGACCGGTCCTTTGCCGTGTCGAGAGAGTTGATATTGAAAATCGGGGAGCTGCAGGTACATACTTTGGAAAGGGGAAGGTCAGAAAGCGACGCTGCGACGGTCCAACGTTCCGCTCGATTACAAATCTCACGGCAAAGATGTCCGAAGATAGCAAAAGAATATTCGAGCACCCCAATGGGGCCCATTAGGATCCAAAGGTAGTTGGGCCAGTCCTCTATCTGACTCTCCTTCTTTCTCTTTTATTCTCGATGAATCCATGGAAGAGGAGGCGGGGGATGGTTGGCCGGTCAAGCCACATTCCGTTGGCCAACCGGCTGGTTGGAACCCTTCCTCCCCCTCTTTGGTAGACGGTTCTCTCTATATATGATACAAGCTCTCGCCTCCTTATGAACCACTGCGATATGTGCCCACAAGACTGCCAATATTATTTCGACTAGCTACCGACGTAACTTTGCCAAAAAGCAACGCGTATATCCCTCTGTAGGCACTTTTTCGCTGCTTTCACGAAGTGCAACGTTCAAGTTCAATCATTCAAGCTCTTCAAGCATGGAACTTTCCATTACAGAATCCGCCGTGCTTTTTTCGGGAACGCCCTTTCTTCGGAACGTTTCGGAACGAAGTTCAATTCTATCGGACGGAGTATGGAACATCGTCCCGAAACATCGAGTTTAGCGTGCTTTGTTCCTATCCGTCCAAAATCCTCGCGTCATCTTTAGCTAATGCTTTCCTCACTTTTCTTTTTCCGTTTCTCCTATTCGAATAGCTATGCGGAAAGTTTAACGTTAAGAGATACGTACGTACATACTCAGTGGCATTGGACGAGCACGACAATGGATAATAATCCAATCGGGGAACGGTGCGAGTAAAAATATTTCGAGAGAACGATGTCGTCGTGCGATCTTGGGGTCGAGGTTCCGAGGAAGGTTCGAGAGAACTCGCCCACGTAGGGTGCTGTAAAAGTTAGGTTCAAATCTGCCCTCCGCTAACCGCCTCCTCCGTGGCTATGATCCTTTAACCTCCCCTCTTCTTCCATGACTTTTAACTTCTCTTTCGTCTTCTTCGTCTTCTTCGTCTTCTTCGCCTTCTGCTCGTGGCCCTCGGCTCTCCGCTCGCCACCCGCGATCTTTGCCTTCTCATTCCTCTTCTCTTGAACTCCTCGTCTCGCTCCTGCCTCGATTCCTTTCCTCTTCGCGGTCGTGCTCAAACGCCACCGTCCACGTCGACCGTAACGTCGATCCCTCCATACGAAATCGTCGGGTAGGAGCGACCCGCGCGTCGTGCATCGTCGCGTCGGTCGTGTCGCGTCTCGTCGCGCCGACGAGGCCCAAGAATGCGTAGGGATACCTTAGCATGGAAGCCATGGAAGGTGGTTGGTCGGTTGTCTGCTGTCTGCTGTCTGCTGTCGGCTGTCGGCTGTCGGCTGTCGGCTGAGATCTCCAAGGGGGAGACTCTCTCTCCCGAGAGCGGTGATCCTCTCGAGAAAGCGCAGGAGTGTCGACGTGGCGAGGTAGGGGGCTCGCTCGCTCGCTCGCTCGCTGAGGGTGCTGTCGGTGGACCCAGGAGGCAAGGGGGCCTTCTCGGACCCCGAGGGCCTCTGGACAGGCCGGCAAGAAGAACGGCAGGGATGCGAGCGGGGCAAAGGGAAGGATGAGAAGTGACCGGATGGCCTTGGTCCCAAGACTCGGTTAGTTACCGCGCGGCCGACTATAACTGGTCGAGAGGTCCGTAACACACAGGGCGGTATCTCCGATTTCGACCGCTTTTTAAGACGACCGGACCACGGTACCGCGCTACACCAAACACCACGGATTCGAACTGCCACCGAAAGCACCGACAATCTAGAGCAACGAAACCTATGGATAAGACGTGGACAACCACGCCAAACCCTCTTCGTTCTTCTGTGTCTTCGCCATCTGCTTCTCGTTCTTAGAATTAGCTTAAACACCGAAATTTCCACCGATTTCCTATACAGAACGCGCTCCGCGTTCCTTCCGTTCGATACCGTTTAAATCTCAGTTGGAACAGCTCTTCCGACGTGAATCAGATTTCTTTAGACGCGTTTTTCTTCTCCTTGTCCCCGTCGCTTCTGTGTTATACGTGAAATTGAAATTGATTTAGGTATACATCTACGGCAAAGATACGAAACGTTATTGCATGCTCGGCTCGCAGACTTGCAGGAGATTCCTGTCTGGCACGAAAATGAATGGCCTGGTTATTTAGCCAGCATCGCTCGTTATTGCACAACAGGGGCAACTTTTGAGGTCGCATAAGAAAGTGTATCTGTGACTCGGAGCAAAACTACATATATGCTATATGCTAGCGCTTCTCTGAATGCATACATATTTGCAGGACTAACAATTATCCTTAGCGAGATTGCTCAAACTTTTGCTCGCGGCACGCGTCTACCACGTAAGACGTAAAGGATCAACGATCTACTATCTACTGTGTATGTACTTTTCTTTCACGTAACAAATATCTCAATACCTGTACACGCGACGTTTTTAATTATTGATTTGCGCGCAAGAAATTTTCCAACGCACAAGTATCAAACGAGGGAAATTTAACGTATTTTTAGATTGCTTTATTAGATCAGTAAGTTTTATTCATTTCAGAAACCGAAGACGATTCAATTAAATTCTGATATGAAAAGTTGCCATAAAATCCGAGGCACGCGTTACCACATGTTCGAATTCCAGGTGGGATAGAACATTGTCACCGTCGATGTCGCATTCCTCCAACACTTTTCGGCACACGGTGGCCACCTCATCGGCATTCAAACCACCTTGAATCAGCTGCCGACAGGTGCGTTCCAAATCGTGCAATCCTAGTGCTCCATCCTCGTCGAAATCTGTTCATGGGAAGGAGAAAAGAGATTCAATTGATAAATGGTTCCATTTAATTCGGAAGTCGTAATCCAAAAGGAGGTAGAAAAAAGAGATTTGAGAAGGACGATAATCGTCCCATGCAAATACAAATATGCATGCATGGAAGTATTTATTTATGGATGTGCTCCTTTCATGCGACGCCACGGGAGTACATATGCACGTAACGAGTTCAGACGCCGGGACGCGACGCGGCATCCGAGCGGCGCTATAGGCGCATCGTGGACGACATCAAAGCTCTTTCCCGATCCATTCGGCTGTCTGGTACATGCGGTGGTCAGTACCTCAATTTCTTGGGAAATGAGAAATCACATTGTCTTTCTAAAGAATTCTCGAGAAATTACTACAAATATTGCAGCAAAAATAAACATTTATATCTTTGGAATAACGTAGGTTCGGCTAAAACTTAGCCAGGACCAGCAGAAGTCCAGTAGGTGTAGTGCTACGGTCGTAGGGTTGGCAAAGTTGGACTTCCACACTTCCTGACTATTCTAGGGTTGTGTCCACTGGACATCTACAGGTTCTGAGCAACTTTTTCCTGAATCTACGACTCTATGATCGTGCCAATTGTTCCCGAAATCTGATTATTGCCGCTCAAACATTCCATCGTGTTGGATCGTGCAATGAACGCACAAGCACCCTTCTCATTTCTCGAGAAACGAGAACGAAGCAATTATAACATTTGTGAAGAAAAATTCTCGCGAAGAACACGATCCGTACCGTAAATCTTAAAGGCGTAAAAGACCTTCAGGTCCCGCGGCGCCTGCTCTGAAAAAACCGACATCATCTCAAGGAACTCCTCGAAGCAGATTCCTTCGTTCGAGGCGTCGGACGTCGACTGTCCCAAGTTTTGGCATCTCGTGAATACCTCCGAAATGCGATCTCTGAATGGATTTTCCTAAAACAGTATGAATCGTAAAGCTCCTATCGTCCCGGGAATCTCTGTCTAATGTATACGACATTCTAACACAGCATTAGCTTCAAAAGATTAACCTAAGAACCTTTAATTCTGGTATGCGCGTCAGGCACGATAGTGGTATACGAACTGTCGATGCCTGTTGAGGCGTCATGGATCGTGGTACTACTCCGGGGTCTCCCATTTCTCGAAAACGCTTAAATATTCTTAAAAAAAGCCTATTGTGAAACGCGCAGTTCAAAACAGTGTATATACGCTATACGCAGAGTGCAATCATTACCTTAAAATTTCTTTCCGTGTAAAAAAGGTGCAATCTTGATAATCTTCTAGCTGTTCCTCGGTAAATGTAGTTACTTTGTTTCCCATGTTATTTCACAATAAGGACATTCACGAATCAATATTATTCTACGTCCAAACATCGATTCACGAATAGAATGACACCGGTGTTTCGTATACCCGTTAGTGCCCGCAACTGGGTTTTCGCGCATCCAATGTTCAATACAAAATCTAATGATCAAGGTGTGTCTTGCCGCTCCCACCACCAGGGATGTTTCATTCGGGAATTTACCAGAACCACCCCAATTCGTTGCCCACATTTTTTCGCTTAGCGCTTCTATCGATTTCGAACGTATACAACGCGAAACGAAATAAGAAGTAGACAGGGTGAAACAAACACACAGACGCACACATATATAATTGCAGAAATTTAAATATAATTATCTTCATAATTTTCTTTACAATCCAGCAAATGATTGAGACACTCTTTGAATTCGTCCTCTTCCATCCCAGAGTCTGTAAATGCGTGAAACTTTCTTATGCTCCTAATTCTGCTCAACTGACTGTGCAGAGATTCATACATTCCGCTGAGACCGATCCCGCTGTGCAAACCAGCCATAACAGGCACAGATTTGACATCTAAAAATCAAGATGAATAAAAAGAAAGAAAAGGAAAACAGAGATTGGTGCCATTACAATCTATGTGCTGACCTGTTCCTGCAGGCCACCCGATCACGTCACCTGTTTCGGTAATGTTGTTGTTGAATATTTTTGGATACGGAGACCTTGTTTTCAGCGGAGATGAAACAGTAGATAAATATGTTGCTGAAGCATGACAAGTGCACGCTAAGTAAAGGGTCATCATTTCATGCACGGTAGAACATCTGTATCCCGGTTTCGACATTTGCTTCATGGCGTGGGAAATCGGTCGTTTCAATCTATCCTCAGGAATTCCGCGCAATACTATGCTTTGCATATTTTTATCCATCGGAATGTCACATCCTGGTGTCATGCTTGTCCATAATGTTCCTTCAAATTCGTCAAGAACATCGATCAAATCAGTCTTCGCAGCCATTGGGAATGGTAACGTTAAACTTGTTGCGGCTGCTTTACGTCCGAGTTTGTTCAGGTCTGTGCATAAATCGGATAAAACAACGTTTGGGTATTCTTTACGCCTATACCGAACGGTTAGTGTATCCAAAGCAGTTGCTAAAAGTGCACTGCTGTGATAATTCAGATCAGCATTATATGTTACATGGCTAAATGTACGTGGATTTTCAACTTGTGGCCACGCTGTTTCGCCGCAACAGAGCGGACTGAATAATGAAGCATGTTCTCCTATGTGTTGCCAGCATAACGCTGTATTCAGTACTTTGATCATATTGGACACAGATGGGCCCATTTGTTTACTATCGATACATGGAAATGACAATATGCTTTTTCCATATTCGTCTTTCAAGTACCGTGTACACAATGCTCCAAGTCCAGCAAAACCATCCACAGCATCTAGAATTATCTACATTTCAGGATACTATCAATATTGTGGAATGAGAAGGGCTAAGTAATTTATATTAGAATAAATGTCACTAGCCTGGAAGCCCTGTAGCGAATCGCACTCTTCTACATAAGCTCTTATTTTGTCGGTAAAGCCTTCTGAAAATTGTCCCGTGTTCCATATATTTGTTCCATAAGTAAATACATCGAAAGGACTAGTTGCACAACTGTGCTTGTACTGTTTAACGATATTTAACGTTCGTGGATGAAATCTGGGTGACAGGTAGTCCACCCATGAATTAACATTGTTTTCAAAGTCAAAGGACCTTGATCCTGAAGTGTCAGAAAGGTCATCTAAGCTTTTGACGAATGGAGTTTTAGGAGCTGCCTCCTCTTTGGCAACATCAACCTTTCCCTCATCCCATAGACAATCTTGTGCTTCGTCCGACTCGGAAACATTATACAAACTACCTTCTTCTTTCAAGTATCCAAATGTACCTTTCAAGTCTACAAGTAACAACCTTGGGGTATATGTAACTTGCCCCTGGAAAGACATAATTCATTATTATATTTTTGATTTTCAAATACATGTACTATAGTTTTGTACCTTGAAATTTTCACCCTCTCTGTACAAAACGTCATGATTTATTTCACATGGAACATCGGGATTGTAAGAGAAATTCGTTTCCTAAAAATATGTGAGCAACAATTAATCGGAAGCAATAATTGATCAACATATTAACCTGTGAAGTACCTGCAAATTCCACCAGTGAGTACCAATAAAATTGGAATAATGACCCAACTGAATAGTTAATACTTCTCGGGTTGTCATTCTTTCTGTGCATCGAATATCAGTTTCCGTATAATAATGATTGCGGTACTATGTTTGAGCATAAACCAGACGTGTACTATACAGTCGCGCTCCTATCTCATGCACCCATACCGATTGCTAATTCTATAATACGTAATCACTTTTATAAATCATTGAAAATTATACGAATTACAAAATACATTGATCCATATCAAGCGAATAAGTTTGTTCATCGCCACAAAAATTAAAAATAAAGGCCATTCGGTCTATGGACATGCACGTCCACTGCGAAAAATATGTCCCTAGATTTGCAAAACGACTTCACGATTATCATAAATTAAATCATACAGAGATGACAGTAATTACTTTGTTGCGTATCTATTGGTGGGATATAGGGAGTTTATGCAGGTTCGGTTGCCCGTGGAGCGCTGAACCGCTCTGCTTGTGGTGAAGCGCGGCGAAATTAAACACAAGTTATAATCTTTAACAAGAACGACTATTTATTCAGTAAATCAATGTAGACAGTACTGGTTGCAACGAGTTATAAAGAAGTTCTCATCAGCGAGGCTTTTTCTTCTTCCCTTTTCGGCTCTGTTTCCTCTTCCTGCATTCCTTGCTCCTCCTTTTGCCTTCGTCTTGTCCAATGGGGTAGAGTCTTGCTGTGGCTGGGCCGTGGGGGTGGCAACGCTTCCGTTTCCGCGTGACGAGTCAGGGTGCGCACGAGCGAAGGGAAAAGCGCGGGAAAGCCAGAAGATTGCGTCGAGAGTAGGTGGGAGTTATCAAAGGCTCCTTTGTTTCGGGTAAGCTATGTGGAGGCCGGTTCTGGGTATCGTAGTACTCGACATTCCGAGGGTTGTGTACATTCCTTTTCCGGTTTCGAATTTCGCTCTTAAACTACTTATCGTTACAGTTTATATTGGCGGTATCTCATTTGGGATTTCTAGGAAATTGAAACTCGGTTCACGCGATAGCGTAACAACTTAATAAGTGACATTCGATATTATCGGAAAATTTTAAGACTTCTTCATACAGAAGATGACAAATACCTTAAACCGTATTTCCACCAAAGCACAGTTAGGACATGCCAAAACTTGCCCTACAAACAAATTCTGTTATAACTTCGTTATTTAACGTTATTAGGGAATTTTAAAGGGCAGGGAGACGTTAGCGCGCTCGACTTAGCGGAAAGATTAAACTAAGCAAACTAAATTTACGAGCACGTAAAAAACCTTGTTTATAGCCAATTAAAATAATTATTAACTATATTATTAGCTGATTGGATAAACAGATTTTCATTCATTACAGATAATCAATATTTGAATGGTACCAGGCTTACGTCCGTCATTTTTCGGCACTTCAATGTAACATTCTTTTCTTATTTTCATGCACACAATACGCTGCCAACGTTTGCCTGAAAAGCCCTCGGACACCCTGTATATACATATACACACCCACACACAATATATATCATATAGTAGGGTTAAGTAGATTATGCGATGTGCATCGAAAAAATAAACAATATATGTACTTGTTACTGTTGCGTATCTATTGGTGGGATATGGGGAGTTTAGGTAGGTTCGGTTGCCCGTGGAGCGCTGAACCGCTCTGCTCGTGGAAAAGCGCGGAAGAATCGAACACAAGTTATAATCTTTAACAAGAACGACTATTTATTCTATTATTCAGCGTAAGAGATACTGATGGTTCGAGAAATAACGAAGTTCTTTGAATGTGGCTTCTTCTTCTTTCCATTTCGGCTCTGGTTCTTCTTCTTCAGTTCCTGTTTTCCCCCTCTCCTTTGGTAGTAGCCAATGAGGTTGAGTCTTGGTGAGCCTTGGATCGTCCTTGGGCGCGTGGAAGTGGTAACGTTTCCGCTCTCGGGTACGAACGTAGGGGTGTACGCGCAAAGGGGAGAATGGCAAAAACCCGGTGAACGCGTGAAAGTCGCATGGTAACGGTAAATGAGGAATCATGGAAAAAACCTAGTAGAAAACGCGAAAAGACCGAAGAGTCTTGCAGCGTTTTCTAAGGATATGCGTACATTAATTAATCTGACTTTGAATTTAGCTCCTGAATTCTTATCGCTATCGATAAGTGTGATTTTACTGTCGATTCGCGGTTCGATGTTACTAGACATTAAGCCTGACTAACGCGATAGCGTAACATTACTAACGTACTGTCCGTTCGCCAGAACATGTTCATTGGCTAGTCAGACTTCATTGCAAATTGCGTTCTAACTCTGTTCCACCCCCCCTGCTACCACACGCATTGTCGTAATTGTCTATGGTCAGTGACAAAGGACGACGACGAGAATATCGAGACAAAGCGAAGAAAACTTCTATTTTGCAATGTATTTCAACGTAAAAGATATAGTCGGAAATGTCAGTGAAATATCGAATTTAAAAGTAATAGGCAGTTACAGTATTGACGGCGATAGACGCTATTGTAATGACTTATCACAATTGAAGTACTACAAGGAACCACCAGATACTACAAATGTTAATATCAATCTTAATTGCGGTAATGATCCTATTGCAAAGTGTCAAGATAACTGTAAGCTTGATTACATATTGAGATGGATGTCCGACCATTTTGATCTCCTTAAAGTAGAAGATGCAGATAATTCGAGACGGTGGTGAGTTCGAGGAGTATTTAATGATTATGAATAATTACTTGAAATTTCCCATTATTAGATAACACAGAAGACAGTAAGCCTGAGATAATTATATCTTTCACATTTAGACGTACAAAATTTGTAATACATTTTTATGCATTAGGTTGCAGCCACAAATAGTTTGTTCTAGAGGTGTATTGAAACAACTGTTCCTTACACCATTCGAGAGATCCGAAGGCTGGATTATCTGCGCTTCTAAATTTAAGGGGACAATATATTTATGTAATTTTGATACACTGCAGAAAACCAGAGCCAAATTGAACCAAAGTGCTTATGCAAAAGCTTGTACTTCATGGGGCTACAAATTTGAGCAACATATGTTGTCAGGTACAACCGATTACAAGGAATTCATTAAAGTAAAAATATGATATGAATGTACTTGTATTTAGATATGGTAAATAGCGATCCAAACATAGACCCACTGTTAAACACAAATGAGGAATTTTGTTGTATCTTTAAAGCACAATTTGATAATACAATTTTACTTTATACTGCTGAAATGGATGGAGTTATTTCTCACGAAAATATCAAAGATACACTAGCTGAGAAGAAACTAACATTTGTAGAATTAAAGACTATTCATACAAAAGAATTCAAACATGGACAAGTACGGACGTTTATAAAAATATTGCGTTGGTGGTGTCAGTGTTACCTAGTAGGAATACAAGAAATTATATGTGGCTGCAAAAATTCTGATGGCCTGGTTAGGGAAATAAAAAAAGTTAAGCTCAACACATACCATAGGATAAAGGTAATCAATAATTGTCGATATGATTCAAATAATTTCTCCACTTGCAAGGATACATACCTTAAGCCATGCCCTATTTTTTTTATTATAGAGCTCTGAAGAACGGTGTAAAAATTTTGCAAGCAAATTTTTAGAACACGTTAAAGAAGCTGTTTGTGAAGAGCATGACAAATGTTTATATAAATTTACATATTGCTCTCAAACAAACAGGATCCAGGTCCAAACAATGAAACCCGATCCAGAATCACCGTATGCATTCTTACCTACTTGGTATACCAAGAAAGCAAATTACAATTCTGAGAATGTATAGTTTTTTCCAACTTTTCTATCCTTACAAAGTTAGTTTGATAATATTAAATACATCTATCCTCCTATTTGTCATTACCATTTATTATTATTGCCACTGCTGTTGCCAATATGTTAGTCTTACGATTTTCACAACCTGCATTGTCCACATTTTTTAAAAATGTTTCTATTATGACATCAGTATAATACTTAATGTATATATTTAACGACTTTGACCCATTGATTGTTTTATTGCTGAAATTTCTTGACGAGACATGGGTTGCAACATTAAACCTGGAACAGCTGGACTAAGCTCTAGGTCCCGTAATTCGTTAATGTTAATTTTCAAATTACTTCGTATTTTATTAATTTCAACATCACATTCTCGTTGATCTGTAATGCAAACAACAATTAAATTAAATTAAATTAAGAGATATGTGAAAACAGAAAAATTATAAGTTTACCTTTAGCAAGTAATTTTTCTACAGTTTTAGATGGCATTTTAAGTAACAAATGTCCGATGGTTACCCAAGCATTCGTACAGTGCTTTTTTTCCAATGCCCTAAGGCCAACTCTATCATCATTTCTTCTTTTATCCAAAGCAACAATTTCTTGCCGTTCAGTAAGAATTTCACCGGCTGTTTCTTCTACCTGCTGTATGTGCTCCAGGACCTTTTGCTCATCAAGTTTCATCTGTAACAAAATGACGGTAAATTGCTCGGACGATACTTTGCCTGTAAATGAGATAAACCTAAAGTAGCACGCAATTTTAAACATATTTACATTAAATGCAGCATAAAGAAATTCATTATACACATATTTAAACGAGATTACAAAAAAAAAAATTACTTAGTATTCAGTCTTGGAAGCATTATGAATTATTAATAATTTATAAAATTTAGATATATCATCTCACGACAATGCCATACGTATTGCCCTATCTCTTCTAGCTTCCCTATTAAGCAATTTTTCTCTATCTTTTTTCTTGAAACATCTTCGTTTACATATTTTCGGGTCAACAATTGCTGTAATGTCTCCTGATTTGAAGTGTGTCACTCTGTATTCCTTTTCATTTATCTGCCCTATTCCTTTTCTATCAGATTTTAGATAGGTTTTAATAGGATACTTCATTCCTTTCCCTGAAGGACCAAGGCCGTTTTCTTCGTCCCATCCATGATTTAGAAGCATTTGGTAACCTTTATTTTGTTTCGATATTCCATACATTGTATTAGGAAGGTTTGGTTTAGTGTTGAAAATATGAAGAGTGGATGTTTCGTGTTTCTTCCAAGTTGTCTGGTGGAAAGTAGCATCACAAATTTCACAGTAAAATCCCGTACCATTGTCGATAAGTTCCTCTACACTTTCACTTTCTTTTAATGGGTTTATCAATCCTGATCTCATTGTTGGTTGCAATCTATTATCAGAATTTCCTTTTGAAAATTTTGAATCTGCTTCTATTAGTGCTGTGTTTGTTGCAAGTTCCGATCTCCTCTTTAGCAAAGCAACTATTTTTAAATAATTCCTTTTTAAGGCCAACTGTGCTGCTGTAAGGCCTGATTTCTCTCTTGCTTTCATATTGGCCCCGAGATCTAACAAAAATGTTGTGACATCCGAGTGGCCACAATATGCAGCTAACATTAGGGGGGTCCAGCCATAATCATCTGTCGAGTTAACATTTTCTTGCGTCACGTGTCTTGATAAGAAATTCAAATCCTTTTGTTCCACTGCATTTAATATAGCATTAACTGTTACTGTTCTTTTAGGAATCTGTTTGCTTTTCGACTTTTCAGTTGTAGAAATCGGTTTTGTTAGCGGATTTCGATTAACTACTGTACTCGCTTTGCAATATTTACGTTCCGATTGTAAGTTCGACTCACTCTTTTCGTTTATAATTTCTTCGTAGGCCTCCTTCGCTGAGTTCCCTTGAAAAGCTACGCAATGAACTTTTTTTTCTATTGGCGTTGCAGGAATATCGCAAGTTTCCCGAACAAACGTTTTCCACGTGATGTCGATATTATCCGTAAAGAAGTTTTGTTTTAACATTTTTTACAGGGTTGGAAAATATAAACTTCCATAGATGATTAGATACAATTATGTTTCCTCTGATAAGTATTTGCCATAACAATAAAATATAAATAAATATTCTCTTCTTTAATAGCAGCCAACATAACTTTTGTTTGTTATACGAAAATCCTTTATTATTAAAAAAAAGGGTGAAGGAAACTATCGTAAAATAGTCTGCACTAGTTACTTCGTGCAATTGAACACAACAATTACCTTTACGACCCCCGCTTCAATATCGTCTATTCCACTGCTTCGTGATCCAAACTCATACTTGAACATATATAGGGTTACCCAATCTACTGCAAACTTCTAGAAATTTAAATTTACTAGCTTTTATCCATGTGGAAAATGCCTCATTCTCAATAATCTGTAGCTTTACAATGATAAAGTTTTCTGTGTTTTCTTTTTTGTGTTCCTTCTTTGTTCTTTGTTCTAGAATAAATAGAACATCAATTAAAGTATATTTAATCGAACATTTCTAGAAAATTTTCCTGCTTTCTAGTAGATCTCTACTTTTAATACAAGTGGCTGCTTGGGGCAGCACTTGCCCCGGGACAACGAAATCCTGAAAGTCGGCACTCTCACTGCCGCTACATTATTGCTAAAACTTATAGATACGATGAAGTAGTCACATGGTCGCATGGTTGCATATTGCGTGATTGAGTGGTCGTATGGTTGTATGACCGAACGTTCAGGTATATAGGTAATTCATTTTTAATGTAAGGATTTTTTGTAACGATAAAGAACAGCAAAAGTATGGCTTTGCAAAATATAACGAAGATAGCGATTGGATGGTAGGTACGTAAATTTAAGGCATTGCAATCTCTAATCGCTTATAAGAAACCTTTTTGTGATGGTTAATCATTTGTAGAATATGCGAATAAGTGCTTTTATAGATAAGTCAGTGTCCTTTGTTTTTGCTGAAACATATTCTTGTTATTGTTCTCTGTCAAACTTGCCTCTTACAGTACAAAAACTATCGTTTCAATAGATATTCCTTTTACAGGTCTATTGCAACTGGTGTAGGGATATATACCTTTATAGTTGCGAGAAGAAATGTGTCAAAAAAAAGAATAGAAAGTATGAAAATAAAGCGAAGTATGCAAAATCACAATATTGATAATTGAACAAGTTGAGTGATCAAAATATTGTAAAACATAAGCGATTGATGTAAAAATGGCTGCTTTACCTCAGTTTAACGACGAACAATTAAAATTAGTACAAGATATAGAAATAGAAATGATGACAGATATGTTTCATCGTATGACTGCAGCTTGTCACAGAAAATGTATTCCACCAAAATATACGACTTCCGAATTAAGTAAAGGAGAATCTGTATGCCTTGATCGCTGTATTGCCAAATACTTAGATGTGCAAGAGCGAATTGGAAAGAAACTCCAGCAAATATCTCTGCAGGAAGGCAAAATGATGGAACAACCAAAAGTGAATTAATGAAAATGATAGTATACTTTGCCGAGGCAAATATTCATAGAAATTTTATCTTGTATGCATTTAATACTATTTCTTCTTTAGTCTAGTTAATGCCATGTTGAGTGTATTCTTACAACCATTACGTTATTTCAGTGGTTTCCACAAAACACTAAAATAAATTCTAATAAAAAATTTGTCCTGCCTTGAATTTTGCATTGTGGTGAAAATAATTTAATATTTCAAATAGTGAACTTAATAACAAAGATTGTAGGGCTATTGTAACACTCACGAGATATAGAAATAGACAAATCAGCCAATGCATTTTTTCGGTCCGAATTCCCGAGGACCGAGAAGCCCCCATATCATTTTTGTGTCATTCACAACGTTACTAACAGATTATACAAAACCTTTTCTTATCGCTCTCTTTCATCGACATTGAAATTAAATAGTTTTAAAGATATACTTTTGTTCGGTGCCGCATTGAAAGACATTAACACGTCGCCTGTGGGAGGGCAACCTGAAATAGCCGCGCGGAACAGCAGAGGTGACAACTATGTAGTTTTTTCTTTTCTTTTTCATCTGAGACCTCACACATCAAAAAACAACCACCAGAAGCCGAAATATAAAATTTATAATTAACATCACTCTTTACAATTGTCGGTAACGTGGTCGGTAACATGGTAGGATTTATCGAAGTAGCGAATACCACCGAGCGCAGGCGACGCGACGGGTGGCTCACGGAGTGGGGTCGGCAGTCGCGCGGCGCGCGACCCGTCAGTTTCAATTGAAGCGTCGCAGCCTAAGGTCGTATATATAGTAGAAGGCTAGCGACATACCTCACTCTACAACACAATAGCACCACGGGCTTCACTTTACCATCGTGTACGCTTCATTATTAGCTTCTATTAATTAATACGCGTTTAACTAACAATCGTTCTACTATGGCAACAGTACATTAAACTTTAATGATTAAGGGGCGTCTTGATTAAATGATTAAATGTTGTTTGTTGTAACATCGCGTTAACTAATTTATTAGTTTGAACGGTTCTTCGAATTATTATTATATTTTATCCAGTCACTTACATACTGCTTTTGCGACTTCGAATTCGATTCTGATTTTAGAACAGTTCTATCACAGGTCTATTCTTTTGTCGCAGGTATAATGGATGTGGCAGTTACTTTTGATTTCTCATTTCTATTTTTGTATGCGTTTGTAGTTGTATTTAATCTGTATTATTTATTGGCTTACTTATATATATTCTTCTGTTTGGTTACGCATTAGATATAATTCTACAGTAAGATAATTAATGTATCAACTTGAGAATTCAATTTCCTTATTCCCCAAGAAGCCTTCTCTTTTATAGATGAAGTACCCAGGTATATATTTTAATTCATAAATTAATTCCTATGTGTAAAGATATGCTTGAAACTACGCGGGTCGATAAGGATCTACAGTGCCTGCTATGTTGTCGCCATCTATACAGAACTTCGGGAAACTTAAGTGTATTTATTGCAGGGACCCGAGTAGGTTTACTCACATTTGTATAGATGGCGATACTAATGACTCTAGATAAAGCAAACATACTTGTAGTATCGAGCAGTTCTTTATAGATGGCGGAACTGAAGCCTCTTTAGGTGTACATAAGGCAGGGATACGAACGGTACGTAATTTCCAGCAGTTGTTTATAAATATGGGTACGCTTAACCTCGTAGAATTTGGTTACTTATGTCTTCATCTCTAAAAGTAAGTTAATAATTCTCGCAAGTCGGTTCACACTGTCACTTACATATTAATAAAGTAGGTTAGCAAACACGATATTACAATCTATAATAAAGTTAATGTGTAGTAACATTGTCGGTAACAAATTTTGCAGCATACAATAGATACATACTAATAGCGGTATTATTCCTTATTTCGGTCTCGCAGCAATGAATGTTGGGTTTAATGTACATATAACCTATCTTTACAATACTTAACTCTTACACTCTCATCTTGTGTTTCGCTCTTCCTTTGGAATTGGAAGGTTTTTGCAATGAAGGCTGATGTAAGTGTAATATAAAATATTTGTATTTGATATAAAAGGGGTACAACTCTAAACTAAACGTATACGTCTTAATTTATTCTACACAAGCCTGCCTTGCCAAGCTCCGTCTATACTGTGTAATTCCACTCATTTATGCAGGCCATTGCTGTTCGTCTGCAGACCAGCCCTGCCCAGGTGAATAGTATTAATCTTTATTTTGGTCTCGCTGTAATGAAAGATGGACTTAGAGTACATATAACCTACCTTCACACTACTATCTTAACTCTTGCACTCTCATCTTTTGTTTTCCCCTTCGTTTTCATACCAGCTGAATTTGCATGTGCATTTCCATGTCCATATGTTTTCCAGCTGCTGCATTTCATAGTTTCCTCTTTTAAGGAAGTGCGTCCAATTCTTCACTTTTAATGTCACCAAATCTATTCTTACGAGACTCATTCCATTCCTTTTTAATTCTGTCTTCCTCTTATGCTTCTAGTGTAGCACTGCCCTATTTATCTTTCCTCTAAACATTCCTTAGCAATTTTTCTCTCTTACGTATTTACTAATATATTTTGTGTGTGTGCAGGTTTCTTGGGAAAAGGTGAGGATCATTGACCATCACTTCTCTTCTCGCATAAAAGCAAGAAAGAAGAAACTTCTTCTACTGAAGAAGAAGATACTTTAGTCATATTTAGATTTATTTAGAGCAATTGTGTAATTAACTGTCTCATGTATATCTATTATATATTCTATTTTTAATTCAGTTTATTCGGTAGCTCTTGTACAAACTTTAATAGTACTTTCACTACATGTTCTACTGAATCACACACATTACACAATTCCTGTAATTTAAATTTATGAGTTTCTGTACGATATATTGTAAATTAACTTCAAAGAATAGTTAATAAGTATTAGGTTATTTCTGTTTATAGTATTTTTATATTATATAAACGTTAGTTTAGAATTGATGCAATATTTAGTTGTACGATGTATTGTAAATAGTTATAAAAGAATAGTTAATGAGGATTAGCTTGTAAATTGAATTACAACGTTTCTGTAACTTGTATCTTCATTGATTAGTTTAAATAAATGTTTAATGAAAAGAATTGCACTGCGCCTTTTACTTTCATACCTTACCAATCCTTGCAAGAACCTAAGTCCACTTCCTTATACAAGAAGTATCGTGACGAACTTTAAATGTAAAGTCCTGAAGCGAGAAACTTATAAAGTTGCCCTATACGTTATTAAACTTGGCGGCAGAAAATTCTCAATCATTTTCATAACTATCAGTCTTCATTTCTTGCAAATCCGCTTTCAGAAAATGCAACAATGTTGCAAATCGAGCTCTAAGAAAATGCAACAAAGTTGTAAATAACGTCCTGCGAAACGCAACAAAGTAGCAAATTTAGGCGCAACATTGTTGCAATTCTTTCTCGAAATTTTTGCTACTTTTTTGCAATTTTTGTCGCAACATTGTTGCAATTTTCTCTGTCGAAGAATTTTTGCTACTTTGTTTGCGATTTTTGGCGCACATTGTTGCAAATTTCTCGAATTTTTTTGCTACTTTGTTTTGCAATTTTTGTCGCAACATTGTTGCTATTTTTCTCGAGAATTTTTGCTACTTTGTTGGATTGGCGCAACATTGTTGCAAATTGTTCTCAAGAATTTTCCAACTTTGTGGCGTTTTCGCGAGCGTTGTTTGCAACTTTGTTGCATTTTTAAACGTAACTTTGTTACAAATTTTTCTCGAGAATTTTGGCAACTTTGTTGCGTTTTCGCGAGGTGTCATTTGTAACCGTATTTCATTTTCGCTAGGCATTTCTTTGCAACCTGGTTGAATTTTGGTTGCGCGCTTTATCTATACCTGGTTGCAATATGTTTAGTAATGTTGAGGTCTATTTTACAAGTTCCCGCTTGTGAACTTTGTATTTAAAGTTCCTGCACGGTAGTACTTGTTTAAGGAATTGGAATTAGGTCTTGTCAAGGATACTTAAAGTGTTAAAATAAAGAGAGGCGTAGAATTCTTTTCATTTGAGATTTATTCAAATTAATTAATGAAGATACAAGTTACATGCGGTATTTCAAATTTACAAACTAATACTTATGAACTATTCTTTAAAGTTAATTTACAATATATCTTACAGATAAAACTTAAAATTTCCGTAATTTATTTGATGAAGCGTATTTTAAATTACAACAATTGTGTAACTTGTGCATTGGTAAAGCCCAAAGTATTTATTGTATCTTGCATTTTATATTTAGTGCATTCTGTAGAACTTGTAGTAACAGTAATATTAAAGTTTATACAAGACCAACTTAATAAAGAGAATATAAAATAAACTGTATACTAGGTATACAGAACAGTCAATTACACAATTGTTCTAAATTAATCTTATGCGTTAATAGTTACGAACAATTCTTAGAAACCAATTTACTATAACTAAAGTATGTGGTTATTCTTTCTTCTTTCTTGCTTAATGCCCAATGAGAAATGTCGGTCAAGCTCTTTACTCTTTGCCCACGAGACCTGCACACACAAAAAATATATTAGTAAGTATATGTAGCAGGAGAAATAAAGATTGTTAAGCAATATCTAAAGGAAAAAAAAAGAAGGGAAGACCAATCCAGAAGCAGATTATTTAACAAGGAATGGAACGAGACTCATGAGAATGAATTTGATGAGAACAAAAGTAAAGGAATTGACGGAGACCATTAAAAGAAGAGACTATGAAATGCAACAGCTGGAATGAGACAGAAAAATATAAGATGCTAAATATAATGCAATATTTAAATATATTAGAACAGCAATATTACTAAAGTACTTAAGTAAGAATGAAAGATGCCACAATCAACACTTAATAATACAGGTGACAGATGCGAAAGCATTAAAGGATGAAGAAACATTAGGAGAAGGAGAAGAATAAAAGATGTGACCTGTGCAGACAAAAATTTGAAACTCTAGAACACCTGATAACAGAATGGAAATAAAGATAATAGGATATAAAAATGACTTTAGATTAAATCGACAATATAATGATAAAGAGATAAGAAATAGTGTGATGCATAAGGTACAGAAGGTATGAAAAGGAAGAACGAAACAGAAGATGAGAGTCTAAGAGTTAAGATAGTATTGTAAAGATAGGTTCTATGTACATTAAGCCCACCTTTCATTGCTGCGAGACCCAAATAAGGAATAATACTGCTATTAGTATGTATCTGTTGCATGCTGGAAATTTTGTTACCGAGAATGTTATCGCACATTAACTTTATTATAGATTGTAATATCGTGTTTGCTAACCTACTTTATTAATATGTAAATGACAGTATGAACCGACTTGCGAGAATTATTAACTTACTTTTAGAGATGAAGAAGTACCCATATTTATAAACAACTGCTGGAAATTACGTACCGTTCGTATCCCTGCCTTATGTACACCTAAAGAGGCTTCAGTTCCGCCATCTATAAAGAACTGCTCGATACTACAAGTATGTTTGCTTTATCTAGAGTCATTAGTATCGCCATCTATACAAATGTGAGTAAACCTACTCGGGTCCCTGCCATAAATACACTTAAGGTAGGTAAGAGGCGCGTGTAGTTCCCCGAAGTTCTGTATAGATGGCGACAACATAGCGACACTGTAGATCCTTATCGACGCGCGTAGTTTCAAGCATATCTTTACAGTTCGTAATTAATTTATGAATTATAATATATACATGCGTACTTCATTCAAAAAAAGAAGACTTCTTGGGGTATAAGGAAATTGAATTCTCAAGTTGAAACATTAATTATCTTACTGTAGAATTATATTTAAAGGGTAACAAAACTGAAGAATATACATAAGAAGTAGGCCAATAAATAATACAGAATATTTACAAATACAAATACATAAAAAAATAGAAATGAGAAATCAAAAGTAACTGCAATAAGATCATAACGTTCTGTCCAATGAAATACCTATAGTGAGCAATAATGCCCACTTAATGTTCGCTGGTTCGGGACTGCTTACCGAATGGTATCCGGGGATGTGATTTTCCAGGAAATGTTGTTCTATTGCTGATAACAATTTCAGATAACTGCGACGCTCGCTCCAACCGCGATGCATCGGAGCAGGTCCAAGAATGGGGGGAGAGATGACTCCGCGAACATTAATTGGGGAAAACAACGAACATTAAGCGGGCACTACTGTACTTTGTATCCTAAGTACAATACGCAGTCTATTCGCTCGAATTATTTTCCATATAATTATCAAACGTATCTTATCTGTTCTGTGAGATTGTGTAAAGAATCGTTTAATAATTATACAGTAAATAATTGATTGCCCAGGTCTCACCACGTGGAGGTTACTGCGCTTGGAGACCCACCCTAGCCACGGCCCTTCCACCCTCCAATTACGCAAAAACTAATTCTACTATCATTTGTAAGGAAGAAAATTCTCCTATAATTGTCAATTTGTAGAACGTTCATTAATTGATCGTCGTACAAATACGACAACAACAGGAGTATTTAGAAGAATCGCGACCGCGAGCTAAATTGAATATCAGAAGGAAACCTGAAAGAAAAACTGCAAGAGGATTCAATTACCTGAAATAAAACTTTTTCAAAAGCATATCCTATGATCTTAAGAACTAGACAACGAAATATTATTGCAGTGGTGAACACTACTGTCTTAAAAACTAGGACACAGCTTAAAAATAAATCCTCCCTTCTTAAATACTAGATTAGATTCAAATGCCCCCTGCCTGACTAAAGATCTATCTTAAAACTGGTATCACCCTACCTAGTATCACATCCAAGAGTTCAATTAAAAGAATAATTTCAGTAATATCCTACCTACGTAGGAATGTAAATGATATAGGTATGAGTATGTATATACTTAATTCCTTCTCAATTAGTTCATATTAATTTCGTGGTCCATGACTTCCTAGAACAGACAGAAACTCAAACCAAAACATTTCAGCACCTGCCAACAATATTTGGTTTTATAAACCCTGCCTAATTAAAAGTCTAATCATTTTAATTCGTGCGAAACCTGCCTGTATAAAGATCTTACATTGTGTGTTCCAACTAATCCTACCTACATAAGGAGCTCAAGTATTGTTCGTGTTATAATTGGGCCTGCCTAATTAATTGTCTAACACCTGTAATTAGTTAAAAGGTCAGGGGTTAGGGGTTTGGGTCAGGGGTGGGCGTGGCGTGGGAGGTGATGGTGGTGGTGGCGGTGTCATTTTATACGTATTTTCATGAGTCGTCTTCTTTTCAATGCTTCTGAAACAAACACAGACTCGAACTAGTTAGTAAAGTTTTATCAAAATTAATACTTGAACTATCGGATGAACGAGGCTGTCTCTTTAATTTTATAGTTTCCAATCGTGTCCTTGATAATATTTCTGGATCTGTTATGTATATATTCCACTTTTGAGCCTCTGGCGTATGTACTTACATTTGTTTAATATATCATATTTGGGTTCATCTGTGAATCTGCAACAATCTGATGCATTGGATTAGTAACATCCCCAAGCACCTCCATTTTATATTGCAATGAAGCTGCTTTTAATTCGTAATAACCGAACATTGGCGAAGATAATAAATCCCAATCGATATGAAAAATGCAGCTACTTTTTATTAACAATGGGTAATTGGATGTCGGCCAATGTGATATATTATTTTCTACTTTCTAGATCATGCTGAATGGTGGTATCCATTTCATTAAAAACACAAAATTGAAGTAGTCACATTTCACTACAATTGATTCTATTTTGCTTCTACGAAGAAGCGACAAACGATTATTCGGAAGCAAGATATCAAACTTCCAGTATCACCATGCCGAGGACCAACTACGGCCAAGAACATTTTTCGCGGAAGGATCTTTTATTAAACATTTACGGATATCGCGAGTGAGTTTCAATTTCTACGAAGCAAGCACGAAAAGTTATAAAAATTGACTCTACTAAAACGAAAAGATGAGAATAAAATTTGCCACGATTAAGAGAAAATATTTAGCAGTTAAACTCCAATAATGAATAGTCACTCGTATTGTCTCTAAATGAATTCCACTATCTCGAGTTATTACTAAAATCAAAGATTCTACGAATTATTTTGTTTTTCATTTCTTATCTCACTTTTCCTTTTCTTTTCTGTTTTTCTTTTATTTGATTTCGTTTACGCTGTAGTTTACTACTATGTGTGCAAATTGTTAGCAGTATTTCCATCAACAGACATTCCAGGTAGAATAATTATTAAGAAAAAAAGATAAAAAGAAAGACAAATATAAAACACTGAAAAGAAAAATTACACCGTATACAACAAGAATTGCCAAAGAATTGGTCAGCCATGATCATTGGCTGACGATGATGTGTCACCCTCCAGGGTGGCACAGGAACAGGCTTCCAATTGGAAGCAGTTTGGGACTGGTATTCGCAACTCTAATTGAAAACGCGATCTTTAATCAACGAAACGCTAACTAGAACTCGCGATGCAATCATTTCGCAACACTATTTATATAGGCTGATAAAAAGCAAACAGTAAATTATTTGTAATATCAAAAAGCAATGTAACTGAAGATCCTCTGAAAAGTTAGCTGAAGGCTCAATACGCGAAAATAATTTCCGCAACTCTAGAAACTTGATCATACGTAAAATATATTATAAAATATTACAATTACAAATATTACAATTCAACTAATAATAAGAACAGCAAAATTGCAAGAACAATTGCGACATCGTTACGCAACGCTGAATCAATCGCGATTTTCATTTCAGTTGCTCGCAACTCTAATTAAAAACCGCGTGGCATTTAACGCAACTCTAATTCGACCCGTTCTCAAGTTTTTCGCAACTCTAAAGCAACGCGATATTTTTGAGAGGGCTGTATCGTTGGGCCGGAATGTGCGTCGGCCAAGTAGAAATAAAAATTCTACGAATGAACATGCAAGCACAGTGACAAAGTAGTAACAAAGAATGATTCCCCATTCTTAAAAAGAATGGGGAGCCATTAGTAGTTGCCCTCTTGAGCGACAGTTTGTCGGGCCTCTTCGGCATATAGCCCCTTCTTTTCGTTGGACCCGAGGGCCAGCTGAAACTTAATCTAGGCTCGAGACTCTAATCGGAAACCAAGGAAAAACTTATAAATGTGAAATAAAGAGTTTAAATCGCGGAGCTAAATGGAACACACGCGGCCGAATCACGACCAAATACAATCGTAAAAAATGCGATTACGGAAAATCGTAATGATTACGATTTAAATTGTAATCGTTCTTCGTTCACGCGTACAGCCTCGAGCATAATGTAAGACGTTTCGTTTCGGAGCCTAAATCGCGACCACGACCGCGAAGAATTCGAAAAATCGATAGGCAAAGCCAGAGGCGAACGCATTTTCGATCGCGCCACAGCTTCACCGTCGACTTTTCAAATCAGATTTCCTGAAACAGGTTGAACACGCGAAATGTTGCCTACCCGACCAGAGACTGTGTCAACCTGCCCGGCCCTACCTACTTATGTCTATCAATCACTCCAGAAGGTATGCTACCTATCCTACCTGGACCTATATTTAAAAAATGGCAAACGGGCACACCAACACACGACACTCCACGGTTCTCATTCAAACACTTGGGCGCGAAAGCCTACACTAGGGAGGCGTCCCGGGACGCCCCCGACACCCAAGTGCTGTCACACAACTTGCACACTCTAAGGTACGTACCATTTTTCTGAAATCGACTGACAGTTGCTGGGATCTTTGCGTTCACATAGAAGAAACCACGCCGCGATTGATATATTTAATAGAATAATTAAATAGCACCGGTACGAGAGGTACTTGATAGCAATTGATAAGTATATTCGATTCTCTTTGGCATTTGGCCTCTGCAACTACGTTTTAGTACGGAACGACGCAAATCCACAGCCTAACCACACAAACAATGCGGATATTACGTCGTGCACGATACACCAAACGCAGTCAGTCGCCAACAATAAATCATTCAATAGCTTATGCACTAAAGAAATATCGTCGTGCCCTACCACCGTTTTCCGACCCAAGTAGCACCGGGGCACGTGAGTGGGATCCGGGCAGTGAACACGGAAAGGGTTAAACCTGGAAATCCTCGTCTAAAAAGATGATAAAGACATACTGATTTTCTAACGGGCTAAATATATATTTATATATTCAATGACTCTACTTTATTAGAAAAATTCTTCAATGACTCTACTTTATTAGAACAATTCTTCAATGACTCTACTTTATTAGAAACATTCTTCAATGACTCTACTTTAATATACTTTATTAGAAAAATTAATCAATGACTCTACTTTAATATACTTTGAATTAAATTGAAACATCCTCGGGCGTTCTCGTCATCAAAGCATTGCTTCTAAAACGCAATATTGGTTTTGAAATAGATTGCCTTGATATCGAGATCTACCCGTTCGCGTAATGTCTTCTTGTACATTCAGGTTTCATCAATATCTTGTACGGAAAAAGTGAATTTACTGATATCTTTATACGCTAAAGTCTAATATGGATATCGAATAATAAAATTATTCGATAGTTCCAACACATTGACAAGGTATATAAGTACCTTTACTTTATATTCAATCAAAGTAGAAAAAAGAAGAAATACTATGTTCTTACTAACAGCAATCGTTATGCATTTGATTATAACTGTGCACTAATTGCAATTGACAAATAAACGAAGTCGAAGGGTATTCGACTTCTCCACTACAAATTAATGCACGTATGATACTGGACTTTACATTCGTTTTATAATTAATAACTATTTAAATATTCGTTTCATACGTATTCAATTAAATACTCTATTATAAAAAGATGCATAGCGATATATTTTATACTAAATTTCTCTGTTAAAATTCTCAAACTAATTTGAAACGCGTTGTACAAGAAGACCTATCCTCATATAATATAAAACAGTAAAGAAGTTACTACTCATGAATATATTTTCATATACCCATGGTCACAGTGCTTGCCACAAAAATCTACGTAATTACAACCAATCACTCGTGTCGGTTCGGACCTTTCGTCCTGCGACATGATTGAGTGACCAGAGGAACTTTAAAGCATGCCACTCACCGGTTGCAGACTCACCAGGGGCGCGGTCAAGCTCGTCGCCATCGAAGCCGTGGAAGCTGCTGACACATTCAAAAAGAGCAGACAACATTAAAACCTTCATTCTTTCAGTACTTTTAGAACGTGTTAATTATTAAAAGATTATTGCACCACGAGATTAAAGAAATAAAAAGATACTTACTCGTCAGGTTGATGGATGAAAGCCCGAACTCGCCGAACAGGACACTGACCCTAATGTGATTCTAATCTCGCGTGAGTATTATTTCGGAACAAACACTGACTCTACTTTAGCGTTTCTTTACTGCTATTTACGTTTAATTATGATTAAGAGCGGTTGCGCTCAAGAAATAATAAAAAGAACTTTGACGGAACACGCACTGACCCTACCGACCGCATTGCGCGCTGCCAACAATATCTTCATATTGGCATCTTCTGAAACATTCAAAAGAGCAGACAACATTGAAAACTTTGCATTTTCAGTAATTTCCGAGCGCGATAGTTATCAAAGATCATTGCAAAATAAGATTAAAGAAATACGGAGATACTTACTCTTCGAGTTGGTGGATGAAAGCCCGAACTCGCCGAACAGCATAGGTGCTGACTCTAATACCGGAATACGTATTGAGAAAACAGAATAAAAAAATAAAATACTACCGCGCGCGTTTATTAATTGTGATCGACGAACAAAGTGACTCTAATTTCGCGAGAGCAATATTTCGAAGCCAACACTGACTCTACTTTCGCGCATCTTTACTATTATTTATATTTAATTGTAATTATCAAGAGCGCATACGCTCTAAAAGCAATAAAATAACTATAACGGAGCAAGCACTGACTCTACCAACCGCATTGCGCGCGGTCATCAAAATTTTCTGAAAGAACATCTGTACAAGTTAGTAGATGGGGTGAGGATGTAGAAATTTGAACAATATATATTTTATTTTATTTGTCTCTTTATTATTTCATCATTCTGTCGAACGTCTGTTGAGGAAATACTGCTCTTTCTTTTTAATAAAGTAGCACCGTATTAATATTCAGATTTAATTACTATTAATTGTCTACAAAAGATATATTATTATATATTAATATCGATTTATCAAAAGCGTACTGTGACTGTCTTTGTCAGAGTTTTAAAAGGGACTATATTCGTAGTAAGTCAACAATATCGCGAACATTTATAAGTTCTCGTAGCTGCTCGCAGAAATCATGACTCGAAACTATTTATCATGCTCCTGGGGCATGGCAACAAGTACGTAATTATGCGCGTAATCCTGCATCGAAAATACAATTTGGCCGTACTTGTGACTAGGTCACAGAGATAATGAAAGTGATTGTTAGAAACAATTAGTGAAGCTACAATAGAAATCGCGACCGAAATGAAGCGAAACATGAACGTATTTCAATTTTTCGTTCAGAATTAATGAAATTTACTTACTAGTTTCAATCGCGAACATTGTAAGTTCTATTTGAAATGTTTTCATTATTTAATGAACGTGGATATACGAATTGAGAGAAGCAAGTATTGAAATCTATATCCAATAATGAAAGTGTTCACTAACTTTCAACCGAAGGAGACGAACTTGAGCCGAAAACCAATCGCCAGATAACAAGAGATATACATAAACCATTGGGATAGTAAGTTAAATGTTACCATTCCTCCATCATACGGCATCGAACTGATTGTTATGCATCGCAGTAATTGTATCTCAATACTTCATTTCTGCAGCCTCAATATATTATTCATTGCCAGCCAATTATCCATTATACCTGCAACAAAAGAATAGACCTGTGATAGATCTGTTCTAAAATCAGAATCGAATTCGAAGTCGCAAAAGCAGTATTTAAGTGACTGATTAAAATATAATAAAGATTCGAAGAACCGTTCAAACTAATAAATTAGTTAACGCGATGTTACAACAAACTACTAGTTAATCTCATTTAAACAAAATCCGGATACCGGACAAAGACGACCTTTAATCATTAAAGTTTAATGTACTGTTGCGATAGTGGAACGATTGTTAGTTAAACACATATTAATTAATAGAGCTGATAATGAAGCGTACACGATGGTAAAGTAAAGCCTGTGGTGCTATTGTGTTGTAGAGTGAGGTATGTCGCTAGCTTTCAACTACATAAACGACCTTACGCTGCGACGCTTCAATTGAGACTGACGGGTCGCGCGCCGCGCGTTGGCCGACACCACTCCGCAACGCGCAGGCGCGTCGGCTGCGCCGGTGGTATTCGCTATTTCCGTCAATTCTACTATCCCAGGGTCATACCTACTGGACTTCTACTGTTTCTGACCAACTTTTAGCCGAACCTGCGATCCTCGGTAAAGAATTCTTTTGTTCTTTGCCGCGCAATGAAAGCGGGACAGCGCAGGCGGGACGCTTTACGTGACACGCATTTCCTTGTCAATTTCGTCGCCCCGATGCATCGCGATGTGATTTCGACTCAACTCGAGCCAATCCGAAGTGCATCGCGCGACCAGGCATCATAGCTCAATTTTTCTACGAAAACGTTGCCCGGGGAATAGTTTTCCTGATCCCTCCCAAAGCATTTACATATATTCACACAATCGCATGAATCCTGTCCCTAACACTACTTGAGTAAAGAATAGTTCTACAAGTGTTCACATCACTGCTCATGTGCAGAGGACGCTCGAATCAGCGTGATTTTTCTGAGTCGGTGCGTCAGTCACATTGAGCCACGAAAGTCCATTCCTATATCTGGTCCGTGCTCCCGTACCATTTTCATGTCACTGACATCGTTACCGACATATTGTAAAAAGCGATGTTAATTATAAGTTTCATATCTCGGCTTCTAATGATTGTTTTTTTTTATCAATGAGGCATCAAATGATAGAGAAAATAATAGTAAAGAAAACAATTTAAATAGTAATTATTGGCAACTGGATAGTTGTGTATAGAAGTATGTGCAGCGGAGCAAAAAGGTATGCCAGGGAGTAATAGTGAATGCAGTGGAGCAACTTAATTGCCAAACTGCAGTCTTAGATAATTTATTATATTAAGAAAAAGAAGAAAAATGTAGCTATATGATTTTCTCTCTGATTGTAGCTATATATCTCATAATCAAAGTAAGAAAGCTACGAAAGCTATGCATGACTCCTATCTCCAACACTACTTCAGTAAATATTGGCCCACGAAAGTCCATAGGGTTATTTACCAGTTCCTATATCTCGTATGTGGGTGTAACATTGCGTCTTACAATCATCTTTTAACGGGATATAACGCTCAAGTAGAAAAGTGTTTATTTCATTGTAATACACGATCATAAGTAGAAAAAATAACAATGCAATCAAAAAGTCAGTCCATATATTAATTATTAATCATTAAGCATAATGATGTGATTTTTGATAGCACGAAGAATTATGTACAGATTTAAGTATCGCGTTCATGCCGGGCTTGCGATATATCGTAATAACATTTTTAGTTACTCTTTCCTCTTACACGTAATTTCTATGTAAGGAGAACCAAATCATTTGACTTTTTTCATTGTCCGAATTTCTATCACATACGCGAAAAATTTTGAATTTAGTGAGTCATTTGCCATTAACCAGCAGTTTTTTCTTTTAATGGAGAAGTTGTTGCTAAAGCTAACGTATGTTGCCCTCCACCTGCAACTCGTATTACTATTTTCCCCTCTAGTTGCTTTCCTTTGACTGTCGTAGGCTCCTCAACGTCTTCTTCCTGTCCTGTACCTAGTTGGCCACTTGAACCCATACCCCATGAATATAGATCTCCTGTACGAAGATGTAAAAATACCACGTTTACAACGATATTACTATTATCCGGAGATAATCCCGAAACGTTAGATAGCTACCTGTTTCAGTAACAGCAAAACACTGGGCACTACCTGCTGCAACGTCGATACACTTAAAGGAACTTAATTTAGGAACTGGTGTTAACTCTTTTGCATCGGTACAATTAGATCCAAGTCCAAGACGGCCGTACTCTTTACGCCCCATTACAAATACTTGACCAGAATCGTCCAGGGCAATGGTATGATGCTGGCCACTACTAATGTGCCTCCAAACTTTCCCACTAAAGGTTTTTGCAATTTGGGGGTGAAAATGCGTTATTGGATCCTTTAAGCCTGAAATTATTATACATGGGTTAAAGAATTCTCTATAAATAAATTTACATTTACACTTCATCATTCTTATTTATTTCTCTTTTTCTTCCATGTGCTTACCAATTTGATAATAATTATTCAATCCAAACACATATATGTCACCCTTTTGATATTCTTTAGCAAATGTACAATATGTACCAGCCCATACGTCATCAAATTCTAGTTTCTTAGTAACTTTAAATTCCACTAATCCTGGGTTTAACAAGGGACCCATACCGTGACGTGTATTCCTATTAGCTGCTCTAGCAGCTACTCGTCCTAATTGGCCTTGTTCTCCACACCCACATGTGTACACGTGTCCATTTTCATTTAGTAAGACTAAGTGGTCAGCACCAGATGCTATTTTAACTATTTTCACATTAGGCAGTATTTCTATTGGAAACTGTTCGTTTCCTTTCATCGTTAGACCCATAGTACCATGCGAATCCTTGAAGAAGTATAGTCTGATAAAAGTTGTCCTTTGTAGTTGGTATAAATAATGACACAGCAAAGTTACTATTTAAAGATAACACAAGCTATACCCTAAAAGAGCCCCATGCAAAAACTCGTCCGTCTTCTAGCAAAGCGGCACTATGGGAATCTCCAGCCGTCACCTGAATAGCTTTGCCAGGTAGGTGGACAGCACCTGGTTCGGCCTCCGAACCCTCTTTAGAGGTATCTCGTCCCAATGCTCCCTCGTCATTGCACCCAAAGGTTAATACCTCTCCGGATTGTCTTAGACAGACATTATGCATGCCACCAGCAGCTACAGCTACGATGTCTTGATACCCAGGAATGGCTGCCGGACGGGTTTTCTCTATTACATCTTCTCCTAAACCAAGTTGTCCCACATCGCCTTGGCCAAATACAAGTAACACGCCGCCAGTTGCAAATTGCCGTAAATCAGGTTTTACAACTAATTCTGTAAAATGCATGTAAATATGTTTCATTGTATTCGATTTAAGGGAAAGCAAGGCTCATGTCCATCGAGGATTGTCGTGGGGCGCGTATAATTCGTAATGCTACAACAGAAGAATGATTACTACGACTTCACGAAATTATTAAAAGACGCCAAGTACACATCCAGCTGCCAACATCGAAGGGCGTAATAATTATCGATCGTGAAACACATCGTTGAAACATATCCATGAGTCTCAAGCTTTTATACTTTTCAACGAATTCTCCTCTTCACTGATACATTTTTTGGCGGCAAAAGTATCAGGATAAAAAGCTTTTCAATATTGTGGAAATAACGACTCACCGTGCTTTCTCCTTATCTGTTTCGGTTCCCGTGGACCTTTTGCAGAATTTGGAGCGGATCGTTTTGTTGCTTTCTTTGGCGGCACTAAAAATATACCGAGGTTATGATTACAAACATGCACGTAAATCTGTTTTTATGACTGTCACGTATGGACAAATGAACGATTTTAATATCGTCATTCATATACGTACTTATTTTCTAAGGTAATTGTTTTGGAATTGTAATATATAGCGCCTCGCACTCAGTTGGCGCCAAAAGTTGCAATGCTCTTAACCTCGCGACTGTTGCGCAACTCACGAGAAGCGCTAACGTCCGGTTTACACAGAAAACTTGGTCACTTTAATATCTTCGGCTGATTTTCAACTACAAACCTCACTTCCGACGTAACTACAAAGCGTAGTCTCTTCGTAACGGAAATTTCGTCTCTTTCTTTTTGACTGGTTACCACGTGGTTCTAACTACGGGGATATATGTACTTCGATCCGGTTTACTTAGATCCGGTAAAACATTCAAGTTGCCTCAGGATTCGGTTACTATAAAGAAACCATTATTTTTAAACTATTCTGTGTTATTTTTTGTTAAATAAGAAAATAAATGTCAACGACAATTTGCAAAGGGTAAGTGACAGAATGGTTGAGATGGTACAGGAGGAAGCGCGCGCGCGCGAGAGAGAGAATAACTGCCTATGAGGGGCGGGTGGGGGGGGGGGGGGAGTTAAAAGATCCCGCATATTAATCTGATTCATCGTTTTACTTAATTCTCCATACATTTCCGGTGAGAATTTTCATACTTACTAAGAAAATGTATATAGTTCATTATATTTGAATAATTCCTTAAGCAAAAGAGAAATAGATTTTTCTCCATTCTCACAATTAATTTCGACAGAACATATTTTTCTGCCTCCAAATTTATGATTCAACGATATACGAAGCCATTTAAGATGAATAGGATATAGATCACGAAAACGGCTGAATTTCTAAATTTCCATCGCACTGCTTTCGCGTTTGCATTTCTTGCCCGAACGACTTCTCAACAATTCGCTCCAGAGAAATAACTCAGCATCTAGATCGAGGACCGCAAAGGAAGGGGATAGAGTGTTGGGGTGGTTGCAAGATTTCAATCTCAGAGATCAAAACTCTGCCGATGTTCCAGTAATGTGCTCGCGAAGATGGCACGTGGTTGCTGGAATTGCGCGAGGTATTCACTATTCGCGCTAAGCCGCAAATTGGGTGGCGTTAAAATAATAGGGGAGGGGGGGGGTATGTTAGGTTTGCTGCCCCATGGTGGACAACTGCATATGCATGTTTGATATGTAGGATGCAACGAAAGAGTCGTCTAGCGCTGGTGAGAGACGGAGTTGGAAGAGGGGTTGAACCAGGGGGGGCTGGCCGGTTATCAGAGGGGTCAGATACGTTGGTGCGCGCCAGTCGAAGCCGAGACTTCGCCCGCGCAACTTCTCTTCGTCTTTGTCTGGTGAACGACCTTTTCGTTCGAACGTTTTCGACTCGCTGCTCTATCACGTTCTCTGTTTGCTCTCCGTTATTGGAACTTAATGTTTCTTTTCGACACGTGAAAAGAGCGCCGCACGATTATTAGCGTTTATTCAATCACGGCGGAAGGAATTTTTTCTAACCCGCGGGTTTGTGTTTACCTTTGAAACACCTCTAAGGGAGCGAACGAATTGCAGGGGACTGGTGTTCGAAAGTAGAGCCGTTGGAAAGAAAACTTGATGTAGAAGAATCAGAAGTCATGACGAAAGTGCGCCGATACAGATTTCTTTCGCTCTTCGTACACATCCTGCTTGGCGGTAAGTTTCATTGAATACTCTATTTTGCTATCACAATATTCCGGTGTCCGAACTGTTTCCGTTCCAAGTGGGAACGAAGCTACTCTTCGCCTATTACTGTCCGCAAATCTTTCCTGGGCAGATGATCTCAGAATTATGTTCGTTATCGTGACGCGCACAATTGTTTGACCCTAGAATGTACATGTATGCGTATATGTATGCGAATAGATCGTTAACAATACGCATGACTTGTTGAGTCGCCTTTTACATGTTTCGATCGCGAACAAAATTATCAACAGTTTGGAAATGAAATCGAATAGAGTCGATCGTGCACGGAGACCCGGTCGCAACCCCCTCAATCGATGCAAGTGGTTCGGCGGATCCGAGATGCCGTATCCTTGGTTGGCCAGTCTTGCACGTGCTTTTAAATGAGGGCAACGCTGTTTTCTCGTACAGAGTTCTCCCCCGTAGATATTATTTATGTTTATCTCTCGATAACAGAAACCGGAAATACGATGAATTTCGGGAATATCTGCAAGGATAGAAAGGTGCAGGGGATGCAATACTTAATTAATATCGAGGGCGTACTTTGCGGTTTGGGATCGACTTATTCGTTCGAAGAGATTCGAGGAGGAGGCGCGTCGATTTTCTGTGAAAAAGGAAAACAAAGGGAAATGAAAGCCCTTGCGGAGGAAGCGGCGAGATAAGGTAGATAGGGAGGAAAAGTACATACAGCTGGAAAGAATAGTGATCAGCTATTCCCACTTGGAGGACCAGCTGAATATGCATGAAACAATCGCATATCTCATGCAATTAGCCGAAGCAAATCTTTCCCCTTCTTCGTCCTCCCTTTTTTATTCCGAGAAAACGGCCCTACCAACCGTTTCCTACCCTCCACACTTTTTCTTCGTTTACCTGGCGTTAGTCGTGAAAGTAGACAACGGTTGAAAATTTGGCTGGAATCGCGGCGCGCATCTGTTATTCATGGCCAAATGGCGCCGATGAAAATTGCATTTTAAATCGCGGTAATGTCGTCCCGTTTTCACGACCGATAAACTTGTTTTGCTTCAACATATTTGCCGCTTTCAGTTTCGATACATCGCAGCACTCACGCGTTCTCCTCGTTCTCCGGGTTATTCGTTCGTTCGTCTTCCAAGAGGGAAATCCCACGTTGTTTATCGAGGGCCGACGGGCAGCGTCGTCGACGTGAAATCGTTTAAACATTAACCACCTCGAATCGAGCTCGAATATTTCACATCGATAGAAAAATACGGGAAGAGAACGATCGGGGCGGGAAAATACTTTCCGTTGACTCGGCAAACATTTTGCTCGCGGTCCTCCAGCGATACTTCATTGCCGTGGATCCCGAATGCTTTCGCATTTTCCCGGGGACCCGTTCCTTTTAAGGAAAAACCACTCTTTCCGCTTAGCAAAAAGAGCAGTCCGTGACTTCCAACCCATGTGTTCTCAGAAAACATTCATACTGTACCCACGTTTGCCCGTTCGATTCGGGCCAGGTTATTTTTCGCTCGGCGTACGTTTTCCTCGAACTTTCCGGTTCCGGCAGAAGATTTGGAACCTGCGTGACGCATCGATGTCCAAGGGAAATGTGTAGTCCGGTTAGGTGACGATACCCCCGTTACTCGGGACTTGCGGTATAAGATAGAAATTCGATGGGGGCTGGTTGGCTGCGGGTGGATGGCTTTGGTCTCGGTGGAAATGTGCAACGTCCTGCAGCGTCAGGTAAAACAGGCGGGAATAGCAATTAAACGTTTCCGCGTATGTGACCCGTTAATGCGATCGATTAGTGCGGAAACTCCAGTGCCCCTGTTTTCACGGTTCGCACAGTTGCTCGTTTTCATTCGTAATACGAGATTCGCATTAGAATAGCTTCGTATCCGAATACAGTTTTGCGGTGTAAGAAGCACCGCGACTTGTCTTCCGATACACGAATACTCGACCACTCTATGTACTCTTTTAATACAGATTGACAGAGATTGAATTGTAGATCGAACAGAAGTGAACTTGACAAACGGCCCGGCGCCGCTGTGCAGCGAATCCGGCATCGTCGTCTTCCAAAGTTTTCTCCACATCTCTGCATGAATTTCGCACTCTAATTGCAAGGCGCATTCCCTTTGAAGAAGTGCGACAGGACAAAGGCGAGCTAGTAAACGGAGCAAAGTTTTTCCATTGTTCCCGACGCTGCGCGATCCCATTTAGTGAAAAAGAATTTTTAGGAGGACGACAGCTTTCTCGTTCACCGCTTTTGGTTAATCAGCTAACGAACAGTCTTGGGGCAGTCGGTCCGCTTTCTTCCGTTGCGAGTCGCGAAAATATCCGGCTGGTCGGTGAATCGGAAACTTGCGGTACTAGGAACGATGAAAACTGCTACGTAAGTTATACGGCAGCAGGGTGGAATATAGCGTTATCCGGTGTGTCCAGCGATTTGAAAGTCCAATGCGAGGCAGAGTGATTTTTCTGAAAGGGGTCGCACGACCTTCCACGTTTCGCCACCGCCACCTGTTGGGATTCGAATCCCATAAACTCCCCGGCTACCAGCGATTCTGTTCGTAAACAATTGGAAGCTTTTAAGTAATTGTTACGCTCGTCCTGCAACCGAACAATCGTATCTCGTGCTTCCCTCGTACCGCATACGTTCGAGCTTCTGCCTTTCCTACGTGTATTCGATTAGCCGGAATCTTGAAATCGAGGCGGGTCCTGGTACTCGAGTAGTAGCTTCAACCGGCTCGATGCTCGGCTAAACGCGTCGACTCGATCCGATTTTATTCTCGCGGTTAGCACCAGCGAGTAAAATAGTCTTCTATTCCAGTTTTTTCACGGCCAGTGGGTTTTATTGGGAAAAATGAGCAGATCCCAGCCGCAACGAAGTATAACCGGGGAACGAATGAAAAATCACAGCCACGTCGGCGCGAACGTCGACTACGGCTAACGCCTCCACCCAGGGAAGCGCCTCGATCGTGTACTTTGTACCCCATTTCCTCGGCTTCTTGATCCTCTTCTTTCCGACCGGTTACGCGTTGCTACAATATACATTCTCCACAGTACTCTGTAGTAACGTCACCGCGATACGAGTTTACGTTCAAGGAAACTGTAACTGCAGTTTCAAACTTGCGCCACGTGCTTTCGGCTGCAACAGCTGGGCAAACAATCGACCGATGCCACGCATCAGTTTTCCGCGAAATGCTAATGGTGCGAAGACAGCCAGAAAGTTTAGCTTCGCGCGGAGGTGAATTGAAATCCGGGCGATAAAGTAGCAGGCCGCGCGGTCGAGTTTGCTGCTTTTTCGTAAACAGCAGAGAGGACTCGTCTCCTCTTTGCTGTTGCAACGAGAACATTTCGTTCGAAAGGAAAGCTGAAAGATTTCGATCTCGTAACGGAGATGACACTGTTGTGGTGGATGGATATATCGACGCCGGTAGCTAACGTCAGTAGAGTGGATCACGAACGCGGAAGAAAGTTTACGCGGTGGCATTGCTATGGAATGGAAAGTTTTCGACAGTGGGTTGCCTTCAATGAGATAGTCTTCCTGATTTCTCGATATTTTTCGTTTCCCGAGAAATGAGAACTGCGAAATGAGAAATGAAACAAAATCTTGGAATAACAAAGGCTCAACTAAAGGTCGACCCTAGAGTCGTAGAATCAGCTAAAAGCTGGTCGGAACTGCCTCTTCGTCCGAAATTTGATTCTTGCCGTCCAAACGTTCTGTCATATTGGTGTTCAGCTTTGCAAAGCAATAGCCGTGCGATGAATATTTCGTGAGGTTTTTTTCAATCCCGATTTTTCTAACGAGCATTGCAGCGTTAATTAACGCCGCTTATACGCCACGCTAAAAATTGGCTCTCGTTACGTAAATTTGACACGCGCTATCCAATTCTGGGCGCGCGAAGCCTTGGATGGTAGTGCAACGCGGTTGGTTGATTTACGAATAAAGAATCACGGACGACCAAGTTTTATGCACTACCAAGTATGTCCGTATATACAGCCGCTTCGAAAAGCTTTGGAATTTCAAAGATTTCCAATCCAAGGCGGGCTGGCTGCGGCAGCGTGATTTATAATTCAGGACGCACGATGGAATTATTAATGCGAAAAGTTCTCGAGAACCGAGTCCCGTTCATCCTCGAAATCAGGCGAAACGTATGCTGCCCTAGCTTCATCTTGCATGTATTTTCAATTACCTTGTGTCGTAGATTTTCATGCCTCTCGGGTGACCCAGCGCAGCGACATTAGTCGTTGAGACGCAGCAAGAAGATCGTGAAAAAAAGTGGCGCTTTTGTTTTGAGAAATTTGAAATTCGTGAACGGAAAGCGACGGCGAATAATCGATGGAAAAGGGGACGTTGTGCGGAATTGTGCGGAATGGAGGGCGTTAATGAACGCGGTAACAAACTTTTTTAAACGGTGTACAATCCGTCCGAAGTCTAAACGCGGTTGCTAGATAGTTGCTAGATCTTGTTGAGATAACCAAGGTGATATTATTTCGAGAGGGTATCCGTCAATGAGAAATCCTATTCTGAGAATACCAATTTGTGATTAATTTCTCTCCGATCGAGTCGAAGTGGGAATTTTTATTTCAAATGTATGCGAGTCGCAGCGCCCTTTTCCAGACTCTAAAGAGTGCTTCATTGTCACGGGATTGGACGAATAAGCATAGTATTGGGAAGCTTCTCTTAGCAAACATCGAGGGTTGTTCGGCGTCGGCGTCGCGGCGTGGCGTGACGCGGGTGCCAAATTGAATCGTTGCGACTCGTCCGGCCGGAAATTCGCCTCGCGGCAGCGGGCTGCACGTATCTTTTAATGTTTGTTCTTGCGTGCCCCGTTCGGTTCGTTCCCGAAGTCGGTAAGTCGCCGAACCGTAAAACGGCCGCAAATTTTCGACCGGTCGCGTTCATCTTTCCCGGAGTAGAAAACGAGAAATAGAAGCGTTCTCGTAGCATTTGACGCGCGGCGGAGGCTGCGCCGCGGGAGGTAGATCGTAGCTGGAATGAAATCTTCCGAGGGATCGTCGAGGCGGCAACTGCGGCCCCGTGCTAGAAGTAAGGGTCGAAGTCGGTTAATCGAATCCTTTCTGGTCATCGGGAGCGGTGGAAATTCGCAGGGGTCGCGTGTTTGCCGAACTCTGTAAATCGACCGACTGCAGCGCGATGTTTTATCGTCGGAGAGGGCAGGAATGTGGGCACAAGGGCTGTAACTTTTGTCGCTGTGCGCGAGCTCGTTTGTTTGTTTCCCGCCACGTTTGTCCGGCCTCGATCTTTTATATTCTCTGGGAATTTTATTTATTCGCTCGAAAAAATCGCGACCAACTCTCACGCCCGATTACCGTCGACCTCGTCCGTATAAAATAATTCGCCGGTTCAATATTTTACAGCGGCCAGGCCGATCAGTTTCCCCACGATTTACGATCGAACGATCGCGTTCTCTATTTTCGCGTCGCTTCACCCGATAACTCCGCCTCGTCGCGGCCACGCTAATCGATTGGGAAAAATGCATACTATTCAGTGGCTGTACTTCGAGCGGAGCGGCAATGAATCCGACGACAATATCGTTGGCGTCGAGAAGCGTCGTGGCCGCTTCGCCGATTATCGAAACGTTCCGTTTTCCGAAGCACGTGTTCGCGCTTGGCCTCGATCTCGCTCTTACTCTCGCTAGTGTTTGTTCTCGTGCTCCGCCGCCTACCACCCACCACGCACGAACCAGCTGCCTGCTCTCTGCTCTCTGTTCCCGCAGCCGGAATAAATTGGCTAATGATCGCCTCCTGGCTTCGCTGCGTCTCGAACCGGCATTCAATTTGCCGGATTTTCTCGCGATATGGTTCGAGATCGAGCGACGCGCTTCCCTTCGACGAGTTCCATGCCGGAAGTTTATCGAGCGATTTTTCGCCTGCTTCCGGAATGGGAAACCACGTTTCGTGACCGGGAACCGGAGGAGTAAGGGATGGCCGTACCGTAAGCTTTGCATTCATCCTTTGAAAATTAGACAATCAGGCAATTTTCCACTGCTATTATTTACGTACCTACACGCTCGGATCGCGATTCTGTAACCTTCTACAAAATCTGCTGTCTTCCTAGCCCAATCATCGACGTCGAGTGTTATGTAAATTTCTATCGGTATACTCGCAGCTCGTTCGGTCATCGACACACCTCCGCGCGCCTCTCGTTCCGCAGAGTTGGGGAAAATATGTTACACGAGGATTCGAAATTTTGTTACAGCAAGTATACGTTACAGCAAGGAAGGCTCGGGGTGGCGCGAGATACAACGTTGGATAAGAGCAATCGAAGCTTGGATCGGGAGTAATCCGACCGCCTCAGTTTTGTCGCCGGTCTGGCAGTTTCCAGCTCTTCGTCGTCCGTTAAGCGGTTCATTTCCCGTGGGGTGTAAATCAGCATTGTGGCGAGTATCTGTGTTCCACGATCCCGAGTAGTATCGGAGGTATGGACCGGGTGGACAAGAAGAGGAGTCGCGTAACGCCATTGCCCCGTTGGAGCATGGCATGATCATAGAGGGGATCTATGTACATATATCGTTGGGCCACGACGGATATTAATTAGCCGTCGCGACCGGCTAGAACATCGTCTTGGGACGGTCCGTTGATACCATTCGGGCTTGTCGTTTCCGAACTTTGCGTCGTTCCGATCAACGTTCTCGCCCCGTTGTCTGACGGGTGGGAAACATCATCGTCCCACCGCGGTACGATCCGCTTTCCAACTTCGAGACTCGGCGTTAACGAAGAATATGCCTGAGATGAAATGTGCCGTATTTATACCAACGTATCGGGGCAAAATGCCGTGAAGGTTGCACGGTTTACCAGCCGGACCGTTTGCTCCACTGTCCTGTCTGAATTTCTTTCCGTGATCGCTTGAGTAGCATAAGCAACAACGTAGGCTGCTCCTCTTTCTTCGCTTAAATCTCATTACTTGCAGGTCGTTGGGGGTAGGCTTTGACGAACGCGCTTTCCCGGTGACTTGTATCGACGTGAACGGTTCGTAGCAAAACGAAGTCACGTACTGCGCGGCGGTGTAAATCGCGCAAACTACCAAGCGATGCGACGGGATGCGACGCGATGCGACGCGGCGTTTGGCCGCGTTTAATGCGCGTACCCACTGCATATTTATACGCACGTATCCGTCGCGTGTAGCTTCCTCCCTTCGGTGTTTCCACCTCTGTCAACGGTGTAAATATTCGGAGGCGCTTTCACTGTAGGGGACGGAGAGTTTGGTGCTTGGAATTCGGATCGCTATCTCGAGTTGACAGAAGAGACTTTAACTGGCTCGAAGATTGTACTAGATTCTTAGTTAGATTTTTATTCCTCGAGCCGATCTGCCGATCCAGCACCACGACCGTTTACTGAACTGAATTTTCCGCCAAACTTTTGGCGGGATGCACCCATCGCCAGGTTAAATTTAATTAAAGCTCCGATAGAGATTTCTCTCGTTTCCGTTGCGATCTGTTTGCTAGAGTATTATCGGGCATCGAGTAGATCGGGACAGAGAGAAACAGGTAGCGGGAAAGGAATGAGAGCGGGCCAGCGAAATGATTTCATTTTAATCTCGCAGCAGGAACCGTCTCGGGTAGGTCGTGCAACCGAGCGGTGGTCGCGCCGACTAGCTACCGCAAAGGAGTCAAATGAAAGGGAATTAAAAAGCCAGGGCGAAAGGAGAGAGGGAAGTTTTAATGGGTTCCGAAAAAAGAAGCGGCGGGAAGAAGTTTCTCGAGAGCGAAAACAAAATTTAATTAAAGCAAGCCAGCCGACCGTTCGGCGGGTTAAAGAACCTTCGTCGGATATGCCGTTATTAATTCGACCTGGCAGCACCACTCTTAGCATAGGCGGAAGCTTTGTTCAGAAACGCGGACAACGATTCGAGCGAACGTTATCCGCAAACTGTGGCCGACCCTATCGAGCTTTCGCTCCGGGGCTTTTTCACTTTCTCGATCCATTCCCGATCCCAAACACCCCGCAGTGAAACATTGTTTCGAAGTTGCGCGAATCCGTCGACGAGGAGCACCGTCCGTAACAAGTGGCGATGAGGCGCAGAGGAAAGGGTGCGTGCAGCCTAGAGCCTTTTGCGTAAGCGCAAAAGGGGACGGGGGCCTGTTGCCGAGGGAAATATTGGAGAGGCGAGTACGCGTGCGGGGTTAGAGGCTCGCGATATAGAAAATAGAAACAGGGGGCTGATATTTTTGCTGGTGCGCGGCGACGTTGATACGCTGCAGCGCGCTGCGCGCTATCCCGAAGCGACAGTACCCTCGAGTACCCTCCCCTGTCGATCAAAGTGCGCGAACGTGTTCCGTTCCGTTCCTTTTATGTACGCGGCTGCGTCCGTATTTCCCTGCAATTTTAAAGCTTCGACGTAAACTAAAAACGCCATGTCCGTAGATTGAAAGACAATACCAGACCTGAGGGATCAGCGGAGAGTTTAGTAGAATCGACCTCGCTGTCGGACTATCGGAGGCAGCAGCGCGATGGGTTTCGGGCCGAACGTGAAAAGCAGATTCGAGACGGCAGGAAAGAGGGTAGCGACGACGAAAAATTTGGGACAAAGGGGAAACCTCTTTTTCTATGAAACTCTCCCGAATATCACCGATATCATTCGTTACGTCTGGCGAAATGTGCGCCAACCGGACCACCCTTTCAACCCCTTATTCGCCGACGTATCAGGAGGGTTTTTCAAAGAATTTGAATGGGGCTCTTGCCACGATATCGTTCGACCCGACTTTCGAACTAGATTCGCCGTGCCACCACTCGCAATTCTCTGCGCTCTAATTAAGCGATTCGCTACCTGTCAAATTAGTAATTACGCAATCCCGCGCTAATTATTCGACCAGCGAGTGTTTCAATCGGTAGGCGGAGCGTCGACGCTGTTTTCGCGAAAATTTCAGCCAGAGCTGGTTGCCCGACCACGTCGACGACAACGACTAGGCCGTGTCCGAGTCGAGTTGCAACGGTTGCACGAAAAAATTCTCGTGCTAAAAGTTTCCTAGGCTTTTTTCCGGAAAATCTGCTAAAAGAAAATGTCTGGCGACGCATTGCACGCTGCCTTCGCGCTAGACATTTCCATATGTACATACGTATGGACATATGTACATGTATAGCATCGGTCTCGAGATTAACATATTCTCTCGCTCGTTACAAGTCTCTCTTGCCGCGGTCGTCCTTTTCTGCTAACGTTTATTTCGCTGTTCCGCCTGGAGCCCACCCCTTAATTCTCCATCCGCTCGGTCCCTGTCCTCCACGCTCTTTTGCATATTTATTTGGACGCTGATTCGCGTTTCGCGATTCGCGATTCGCGATAATTCTTCAAACTCCAAGGATTCAACTTACGAAACCTTGGCCATCCTAGCGGACCTATTGTATATTGAATTTCCAATTATTTCGTGACGCCTAATTTTTCACACGAGCCCGGTAAATTTGTTCGCAACTTTCCTCCTACAACATTCTGGTGCACGCCCGTTCGATTCGTGAATCGATCGTCTCCGCGCGAGTAGCTCGAAGATTCGCAGGATTCCGGGTCCCTCGAGTATCCCCTCGAAAACGTTTCAATCGTTCTCCGTTTCGGTGGTTGAAGGAGCGGGATAAAAGCGGCCGTAGAGAGGGAGGACGTGTCAGGAACGGGTGACGTCCTTGCGGCAGGAGCGCATCGTCGGCGTCGCTGCATTTTTCCGAACGATCGACGCTCGACAAAACTTTCACACCTCGTTCGTTCTCCTCCTCCCTCTCCTTCTTCCCACCCTTCTATTCTTCTCCGATAGGGCGAGGAGAGACGGGCTACGACGCGGCGTGCTGCGGTGGCGTACGTGACGCTGCATTTACATAACGCCGCTCGAAATTGTCAATGCAGCCGGCTTCGAAAATAAAATATGCGCCGCTGTTCTCCACAGAAACGACCGAGTCTCGGAGCACTCGCTGCCCCCGACCAAGGGACGAACTTGTACGCGTGATTGGGCGTTCGGCGTAAGAAAGAAAGGACGAGGGGGTGCACAAGCGCCTCCTCCTCGGAGCACACGGACCTTCCCAACCATTTCAACGCAGACCGAAGCAAAGTGGCAGGAGTTCGGAAGCGACGCGTCGCGACGCGGATCGTCGTCTGCACAGGGTCGTGATTTAAGGGTTCGCGCGAGCGAATAAATTGCCGTTTCAGTGGAAAAGGCGCGAATCTACGCCCTGCGTGCCGCTTCCATCTGGCTAGCGTATGCTTCCAATTCCCCCAACCGATTCTTTTCCATCTTCTTGCTTCGCAGCTTCTTCCTCGCGCCGTGGCTTCCGCTCCTCTTCTCCCAACTTTTTCGACAGCTTTCGCTTCGCCGTTTCGTTTGCCGCTTCTTTTCTCTTTCCTGCCTTTTCTCCTCGCACCGTACCGACCTTTTTTCCAACTTTCCTACGACCAACCGACCAACCACCTTCCACGTTGCTTATTTCCAGGAACCGTCCGGGTACAAAAGCTGCGCTGAATTTGCACACCTATGAATCACCACCGTTTTTTTCTCGCGCACCGTTTTCTCTGCTCGTTAGCTAGAATCTGGCTGCGGGAGTGGCACGAACGCGCAAGTAAGTAAGTTTGCATTGGTTTCGTTGCGAGGTGCTCGAACGAATGGTATTCGCGGGCAGGTGAAATTGATCGGCTTAATCCACGCGATCGCAAATTAATGGCCACGCGGTCCTGCCCCGACTCGGTCGCCGTCGAAGTTCACGCTGACGGGTTCCCGGTCGGCGCCTGCCCCGACGAAATTACGATCTCTTTGTTTTCGCGGATAGAAACGTGCCTGCCGAGAGTGTCGTCCGACCGGTCAAGCTTTCCATCTTAATTCGCATCGACTTCGCGCCGGGACGCCACACGGTTCGATTCCAAAGAAATTAGAAACGACAAGGCTATCGGTTTATCGATCCTGTTTAAAGACGTCGCGTCGTTAACAAAGTATCGCCACTTGTCGCAACGCGTTGCTGGACAATCGCGACGAAGCAGAGGCGGCAGTATCGTGGTCGCGTTCCATGGCGACAACGACGCAACGGTGCGGCACGCGGCACGCGGCACGTTGCAGTCTGGTTCGGTCCGTTTTACTTATCTGTACGATGCGTCATGTACCCTTTCAATGCCGCATGAATCGCGTGCACGCGTGTCGCGGTTCCTCCATAAAATCTGTCGAGTATAGGCAGTGCAGTGCAGCGGGTGGTAGGTACACCCCCGCGTACCCACGCGGGAGTTTCGTGTTGCCGTAGCTGTGTGTCGGGTTCCACGCATGGTCCCGCGGTACCGTCGCGTTGCAATACAGAGCTGACGATGCGTTTAATTAAACCGGCTGTCGCCCGTCTCTTGGCATTGTTCCTCGAGCCTGAAAAGTTTTGTCCCGGACCATCGTTCCATTGTTAAGCACAAGCTCTCGTTTGCGCGCCCGCCGTTCCCACTCCGCATTCAACAATACCCTGTTATTTGTTGCTCATTTGACGGGCAACAGAAAGATATCGTCATTTCGATACGCAACGTTAGGACGAGCAATGTCTCCACCTATCGTTCCTTCAAACATCCCCCGACCCCCCGTGCCTGGTTCGCTTAGGGTTCGTTCGATCCTCCACCCCTTGCCGATGATAACGGTTCGGTCATCGTTCGACTAATCGGACGAGAATCTTACCCGAGTTTGCGATCTACCGAAATCCACCGCCACTCTGTGCGTTTTCTAGCGATTTGGTCAATTTGTTTCACAGTTTGCAGGGTTTAGCGACGGCGATGCAATTCGCTGTACAACTACAGATCGTATCCGTGAAATATTTTCAGCGATGCGACCTTTCAGTTGGGTTGTAGGAACTCGAACAATCGAGCTGCGTACTCTCTAATACGATAGAGTAATTTCCATTCACGGCGAAATAACTTTTTTGCTCGTACCCAATTTTCGACGTAATACCTATGTAGATATTCTTTTTCCGCATTTCTTTTTTTATTCACCGGTCCGCCCGTCCGCCCGTCCGCTCGTCCACCTATCGGTCTATCGAGTTCGTTACGCGGCATTCATTCAGCCGCGAATCTGGGTCGCCGTCGAATGCCAGAGAATTGATAGTTAATTAAGAACGTTTGTTCGCGGGGAAACACGGCGCTGCGTCGCGTCGCGTAGCGCAGTGCGAATTCCACCGACGAATATTGTGCTCTTTAATTTTTCTGAAATTAATTGCTGTCGGATACAGTTTACGATTGATAGGCACGATGGTTCGCCGATCATAATTCGCAATTTCGTGCTTGCAGCGGAACGATTTTCCGCCGTCGAGATCGGCTCCAACGGGTCGCACAGTCAATTCACGTTTCTTTTATTCAGTGTGCGCGGATGAAGAGCGCACGATTTCAAAACGCGATTCACCGCTGCTCATAGCCACCACCTTGGTGGTTCTTGGTTGACGTGTATTGTGGTTAATAAACGCCTGACTAGCTTTACCTCGTAGTCTTTCGAGGGCGGCTTTCAATTCCGCACGGATAAATGCGACGCATCGAATTAACATTCAAGTGGAATACGCTTCTGCTTCCTTTACTGTGTCTGGTTTCTCGGTGCACGCGCATCGGTGCAACATCCTCGAACGCAGGAGAAGAATAGGTGAAGCGGGGAAAAGCGAGCGACTGTAATTGAAAAGAGTAGCCGATTAAGGTTCTGCTTCTTCCCGTGATTCTTTTGCTGGTGCTTGCCTCGAATTTCCATACGATTTCGTTAGTTCGGTTCGCAATGGAAACGTCGCGATTACCGTGCCCTCGCGAGAATTCCTTTTCGAGAAATTTTATAATTGCTTCGTTCTCATTTCTCGAGAAACGAAATATATCGAGCATTCGGGAACACTAGTCGAACTAGGCGACGTCGAAACCGTTGTTCTCGCGTCTCTTTCTAATAATTCTAATAATTCCGCTCGATTTGCCGCGCCATCGTGCTCGTAATGCACGATGTTCTCGATCGCTGAACGATGGAATTTCCTAAAGATCGAGCAAATTGCATGTGTATATACTTATATGTATAAATGTTAGCGCATAGTGTTCTATTGCGCGATAGGAGCATGAAAAAGAAAGTACTCTCCTATCGATCCTGTTCGACGCTTAGTTCCGCTTAGTTCCGCTGGTAAACATAATAATTACGGAGCAAGCAAACAGTTACAGTTTGCCGAGTTTTCGTGCAGGCAGCCGATAAAAATGGGCGCAGCGATGCGTGTTAGTACATCCGTGGTGTGTCCGTGCAGAGACTTCGGGGGGTTGCTTATGAGTAGATACGATGCTTTAACTTTGTGCGTTTTTAACTTCTCGAGAGCACTTTCTGGTTCGACGTTCCATAGAAAACGACGCGACGAAGCGTCGTCAACTTGGTCGAAATGCGTCCACGTCTCTGGAGTCCCCGTCTTTCTCGTCGGTTATTTATTTCAGCTCGAGCCAACGGCCGCGGCCGTTCCTTCGTTCGTTTGCTGGCCGATGGAACGACCAAGAAGGAAATCCTTGCGCGACGGTCGTCTGGTCTGGTCGCTCTCGTCGGAGACGGTTCCGTCTCGCGGTACAATTTTCAGCGGTAGAAAAAGTACAAAAGGAGGGAGAAATTTGCAAAATTCTGCAGACCGTTCGTTCGTGCCATGATTCGCAAATGCTGACATTTTGCCAGACACGTCAGTCCTGTTTGTTCATTCGAACGATGCTTGCACGGGTGCGCAAGAGTAAACGACGAATACTCCGACTGGCTAAGCGCATACCTTTTCGAGCATAAATCGGAATACACGGCGCTCTCGAAGAAATCGTTCGCATCGAGCGATTGAAAGTTTGCGATCAGAAAGGCTGATGACTAACGAGTGGCTACCGTCCGATCGAGGAAGGGGCGAAAAACTTATTCAACGGGAGCGTTTTCCGTTGTTTTAATCGCCGGGCGACGCAGCCGTTTCCCCTGTCCTCCAATTTTTTGCCGGTTCAGAGGGTCCACCTCTGAATTTGACAGGGCAGTGTGTCATCGGCCGACAGTTTACACGGCACCAGAGAATGGACGGCCGTGTACGTGCACGCGTCCTCTAATATAACGGATTACGATGCCCTCCCTGTCTCGTTTCCGGCCTGGCTGCCACTGCACTCGATGCGGGTGCATAGTAGAACGAGACCAGTCGATGCTCCGCTCTTCGATCATCCAGACATCGCCCCGTGCTGCTTACTTACTTGCAGCGGAGCCGCGCAGAATAGCCCTCTGCGCGACACACTTCCCGCGGTTTACCTCGTTAAACGGCCCATGTACCTTGCCGTAATATTAAATCGATAGAAAGTTGGCACACGTGTATATAGCAACGCCTGCCACGAACCAGTTAAAGCGGCCGCTAAACAAAATTCTTTGCTGGCCACTTTGCAAATATATTTCGTATCTACATATATGATTTCAATGAAATACGTCTGCTTAAAGTAGGATAAGAAAGCAGAATTACTTGCGCACGGTTTTGGGGCGATGTTCGCTTTCCGGCCCGATGGCTTCGGAGAGTCGAGTGTACCTGGCAGGGATGGTAAAGGGCTGGAGGTGAGAAGAAGCAAGAGAGGACGCATCGCGGTGGTGAGTAGGAGATGGAAGGGCAAGGGCGAAATCGCGCAGCGGGTCGCTACAGACGTCAAAGTAAATGCAATTACTCTCCACCTATGTAGCAAACTAAGTTAAACTTGTGACCGAAGGTTGGCCCAAACTGTTTGCATTATGTATCCGCGGTCCTGCTCTTATATGTCACATTCTCCACACCCGGTACACGCGGTACACGCGGTACACGCGGTACACGCTTAGCTTCGCGGCGAACCTTCTATTTTCTACTATGTATACAATCGGGAAGACGAGCCGCGGACCAATAAGTGCCGTCCACCACTACTCGAGTCTGCTACTTGCGTCGAATCGTTCGTGCGTACACCCTCGCGGCCGAACGGTCTCCGGGTGCATCCAGTCGACGACAGAGGCGAGCGAGCGGCCGAGTTCGAGGGCTGGAGCTCGAGCGAGTATAGAATTCGATCGAGATGTAGCAGACTAAGGTGAAACTTTGGAAACTCTGTCCCTGCTACACTCTCGCGCAACCGCTGCGCTGTCAACTTTGGTCGGTCGGGCCCCATCTCTGCGACCACGGTAGCCTCGCCAGTTTCGCCCTGACAAGATTTCCCACTTAACCGAGCCCTTCCCTTACCCGGACACGAATCGCGTATCGGTGCCCTTCTTCGGAATCGCCGGTATCGATTTTTCTACCTTTTAGGGGCTTGGCGTGTTTCTCGATTTATCGCCAACGATTATTCGATGGGGCAGGTGCTCGCGAACACGGCCGCTGGTCTGGCGCAGTCGATATCGGGTCAAAAATGTCGTTTCATCGATGCAGTTGCACGAAGGGTAGTGCATTTACCGGATATCGTAAGCTTCTCCGGCGAGTCTCTTCCGCTCGAAAATGTATTTTTCGCAACGGTGCGTACCATTTAGGGACACTATTCGATCGATTAACGTGCCCTACTGTTCGGATGTTTCATTGATTTATCGGCACCACGGATACAAACATCTCCGATTTTCGACCGAACCCGATTCCGATCCCGATACCCACCTCGAGTTCCCAATGAAATTGCAACGCTCGCAAAACAGACGAAAACTTTTGCGTCGCGGTGCACGGGGCGATGGCTCTTTAGGGTCGATCGAATCGACGGGATAACTTTTATTTCTGCGTGCTTGTCACTCTCTATCGCGTACCCCGAATAAAAGCGAAACGATCGAAATTGTTAACGAAATGCTATTCCGTTTACCCGATGAAGGACTGGCCGATTTCCGGAGCCGCGTGCATCGCACCGGTCTCTTCGTTTCGTCCTCGACGATTAAGTGGTCCGCCCCGTTTAACGTTTTAATTAAAAAGCTTTAAACGAACGGAGAGAACGGTAACTTTTCCTCGACGACCTCGACGAGTTAGCGAAATCGGCCGATCGGCAGCGCGCGCGGTACACCGTGGAGCACGCGTCGCGGCGCTTTTAACCATTCGGGGGAATCGCGAGGTCTGTACATTTCACGAGTATAATTCGAGGCAAAAGCCGACCACTGGCAGAATTCCTATCGTTCCTTCTTTTTCCAGATTTACTCGTGACTCCTCTCGACTCGGTTTGCCGAGGTTAGTCGATAAATCAGTCGGCTGCTGCGGCACGCCGCGCCGGCTGTGCTCTGCCTCTGTGCCACTTCTTTGCCCTTCCACCTAGATCCTTCCTCCCGTATTCTCCGGTACCTGTAAGCTGATCAAATTTGTCGCTACGCGTGCTCGAAAAATGTCTGCTACCAGATTTCAAAGATCTGTGCCTTTTCCTTCTTCTTGGAGCGCAACTTAAGATCGTATCGAGATTTTTCCTACGCTCGCGGGACGAAATTCCCTACGACACTGTTTACGTTCGAAATCAGAACGAATTGGTTTTGCGTCGGTCGACGCAACGAGCCCGCGTTCGAACAATCGGTGCGCAAGTCGTGTTCACAAGCGAACATTTCACCCTCGAAATATCGTCGGGTGGCCGAATAAAAGGGAGGAAGAGACCAGACAGCGTACGTATTTTACGTTTATTCGATCGCGCGGCCCGTCCGTTTGAATCATTCATGACTCGGCGTCCAACTTTCCACTTGGTGATCTCTCCTAGGCGAAAGAAAAGTCGTAGTCTCTCGTTTTTCTTCGCGACGCCTCGCTCGAATTTTCGGGGGAACTCGCGCCATCTTACCCATCGTCGACTTTCGTTGCTGCGATGAATATTAATAAATTAATAGCAGTTGCCCGATCTCTATTCATTTTAACTTGATCTATCACTATCTGTCGCGAATGTAATTCAATATGGACGCATACTTTTACCCAGAGACACGAAAAGTCGCGTATCCTAGTAAAAGTCGTCCCATCCGATCGGAACGAACGAATTCCTCGTCCGTCGACCCGATTTTGAACTGCAGTCGGTATCATTTTTGATCGAACGGCTGTGCACGGTGAGCAAAGTTTCATTGGCACGGGGGACGGGCCGTAAAATTGAAACGGCGGACGGTCGACAATCTCGGTGCGGAGCACAAAGATGTCGCATTCGGATCCCATTGATATTGATAGCCACCGAAAGTACAGGAAGGACGCGCTTTGTTTGCATCTATTATTGCGTAGCTAATCCTGATCGATTATTATCGTCGGTGTTTACGCGTCGCACCGCGTATTTGCAGAAGGACGGGGATCGTTAGGGCGCCTGTAGATCGTTTTCGTCGCAGCGGAGGAACCATGCCCGTCGAACTAATATTTAATGGACATTGCGCTGAAAATGTGTTCGCGCGAAATGCGAGCGACTCCTCTGCCAAACCACCACCGCGGACAATGATCAGCGCGATACGCCAATTCTGCCTGACTAAATATTGACCGAACCTCATCGGACATTAAAAGCATTCCCGTTGGAAATGATCGCAATGCGACGACGCTACTGGAGTCCCTTTCAACATATGTACAACTTTCCTCGCGCCGTGCCACTCTCCGGTCCATGGATCGCGATTCCCTGCTCGTTCATTTTGCGAGTTTCGGAATTACCGGTGCATTCGCGCATGGAATTAGCAAAGTTCATGGGTCGCGTGATTCGTGCTCTATAAACTATCGGACGAAAGCCGAGAAAATAACGTTTGCTCCGTTATGGCGAATCAGGCATCTCCCTCGGTCGATGGAGCGACAAGCGTATTCGCGGGGGAAGCGAAATTGATTCGGTCTAGTTTGAACTTGTTGCTGGAGAACTGAACGCAAGATAATCGGGCAGGCGCGTGCAAACCGCTACTATAAACACGGGCGAATCGAGTTGCCTCGCTCGTGCACGCGTAAATACACGCGCGAGCGACCGGTTAACTCGCTCTGCACGATGATGCTCTGCACCAACGACGAGGGCCACCTCGGCACGACGCGAGAACTGGGCGCAGCAAACCCAACCCGGCGGTCTTCCTCTTCGCGCATCATCGGATACTCCTGAATGCGTCTTAATTAATTAACCGCGATGCTCCGCGATGATCCGCGATTCTCAGCGATTCTCCGCGATGCTGCGCGAACTACGCAGTCACCGAATTTCAATGCAACGGCTGTCTACTTTTGCCTACGGGCCCGATAAATTCCCCACGTTTTCCACCGATTTGCTCATCCCTTCTACGACCACCACCGCGTTGCTCCACCGCCCATTATCGCTGCGATCGATCGCGCCATAGCATGCCTCCCGATCAATCTAACCGCGATCGAACTTGCTATCGTACCAATTAGGTCCTGACTCTTTCGGCTCGCACCGAGAAACGGGTTACTTCCCGTTTCACTATTCTCGCGCGGAAACTGGTCACGATGGAAAGGAAGGGTTGCCACGAGTCGTTCGAGGGTGGGAGACGGAACAAAAGTTCCGATGAGCCGAACGATGTTTGCGCGCCCAAATTACTCGCCGATTACGACGCATTATTCATTTTGATCCGTTCGTGAAGGAGGAATTTGACGGTTCCACGAATTCGCAAGCGTAGCGCGAGAGTATCGGGCGTTGCCCCTTTAATTGTCGTCCAGAGGAAATGTTCGGAGATGATTTCGCTCGTTAATTGCGCGCTAATGCAGTCTATAATCCCGGGCGAGGTAACGAGCAGGCTGGACAAATGAATTACAGGAGGAATAAAAAATGAAATGCAACGGTGGGGCAGGACTTGGCGGTAAGATCGGTCGCAGATAGAACGATTCGCTTGCTTGTAGGCGAAAGAGGAAGATCGACGCGGTGTGCTTCGAAACATTGTTGGCTAACAAATATTGCGCATCGGAAACGCATAGATAAACGCGTTTTACCGATATCGACGGTCGACACGCCCTGTTTCGCCGCTAATGACCAATAAATATTTATCGTCTGCCGGCCCCGTCCCACCTCGAGACTTTGCATTTACGCGCCCTGTATGCGCCCCGTGGCTTTCCGAACCACGCGAACAGCTTCGTTTTATACGAACCTCGACGAGAGATTCTATTTTCCGGACAGCGGCGAAAGAGAAAGGCTTTTGCGTTTCACTGTTCGTTAACGGGGCGATGTCCATTTTGGCACGCGTGCCACTTCTTGCCGCCGAGGATCACTGCTGCACCGAACGGCACGGTGGCACGTATCCGGTAACCGCAGGTAGCGGTAGACAACTTTGCCAATTCTTGCCGGTCATCGAGAATCTCGGATAATCGTAATCGCTTTGATACCAACGACTGATCAACAGTCGTTCGAGTGGAATGCCCGAAGGGTGAGTGTGAGAATATTGTAGCGCACGAGAGATCGGATGGCTTGGCCCGGGCATCTTACCGCCGCGACGCGCGCGCGTTCGTTTGGCACACTGGTAGCCGAGCTAATCGCGTCACGACGAATCTCTGCACCGCCGGAAACCTTGTTTCGAGGGCGAATTGTTTGCCGCGTGTACCGATCGGCGAAATTATATTCCAACCGGGCCAATAATCACCGCTGCTGTTCCCTTGTTCCCTCGTTCCCCGTGAAACACCGGAGGCACTGTATTTTCGACCCACGCCCGCGCACCACCAACCCTGGCTCGGGTCGGCCATAATGCGCGGTCGCTTTATTGACAGAGACATTCCGATTATTACTGACTGAACGTACACGTAGGCCCGGTTGCTCGTATTCTTGCTGCACGAGCTCGTAAATTCTGCTCTCTGCTGAAATCGCGGTTCTCCACGGGGCTTCGGCTCGATCGATCGTAGCTTATCTGTGGATTTTTAGGACACTGACTAAAACGGTTTGTCAGCGCTTTTTGCAAGAAATTACAGGGCACTGTCGGCCACGATAATGCTTTTCTCTTTTATATCCTTCCTCTCCCTTTTTCATTCCCTTTTTCTCTCTTGCTTTCTCGTTAATGGAGGCGGTTGACTTCCATTTGCACAAAGATGAATAATACGCAGCGAAGAACTAGCTGGACTCGTCAACCATCCCGTCAACCAGCATACGTCGCACCATTACGTATTGAGAATCCAGGGCCAGCTTCGCGCTCTGCCGGGGATGGCCACGATGGCGGCCGGTCATGGGTGACACGATGTCTCCGGTTCTGCGGCGCGCGTAAGGACGACGCGCCGGAAGTCCGTCCGCCCGACCCACCGTTTTTTATACGTTTTTCCACGTTTTTCCACGACGGGTCCTAGCTTTCAATCGATTACTAGCATGCTCTGGACTTCCAACTGCGCGCTACTTTAGTCTCTCAGCCGGCCAGTACCTTCGAAGAGGTCGTCAGATTTTGGAGCTGCTCGGGAAATGTCGACAAACCTTTCACGCCTCGCTGTTAGACGAACGTCAAAGATTAGCCGAGCGAGGGAGAATTGTCGTTCCTGTCGTAGGCTGACCTATCGTAGGCTGAACTTTCAGGAGAAGGGACGAGAAAGAAGGCAGATTCTAGTTTCCGAAAAGTTTGCCTCGGTGGACAAGCGAGAAACATTATTCTCCGCGAATACATCGGCCGGCTGTTTAGCTCGCGGCTTCGGGTGAACGGGCAAGAACCGGCCGGCTGCTGCCGTGGTCTCCATTCAAATTCACGGAAAACCCTTTTCGCACGGCTACGCGTCTCTTATTCATAACTCTAGCGGCGGTGCTGTCGCTGCTCCTTTTGACCAAGTCAGAGTCGGCTCTCCTCGACCGATTAATGCAGGCACTATTCTTTGCGCGAGAACGCCACGAATTCCGCCGGTAATTATTTTTCGTCCTTCTGACCGCGTCGCGTTGCTTACAATATCAGACACGCCCCGGAACGATTAATTAATCGGAATCGTACACGCGCGTACGCGAATGTACGCTGAATGCATTCGCTCGATTTACATATCCATGGCCACGAGGAGGACTAAAAGTGCGCCCCGAAGCAAGTTCCTGTTCAGTGAACAAAATGCCGCGCAGCGGCGCTCGATAATAGAATCGAGGAGCAGAGCAAACCTGGACAGGATGACTAGCGCTCTAAATTTTAATTCGAAACGGGAAATTTATGCTGCTGCGCGACTCGCTCTACCCCAAGAGAACGTTCGATTGCTTCGCGGCGCATCCCCGCCGGAAATTGGCGAAAATTCCGAGCACTTTGCAGCGGTAAATTAAATGTAGCGGTTTTTATCCAAGTGCTGCGATTGTTATTCAGCGCGGATGCAGAACAGAAATTCCAATGTCACGTCATTCTCTCTTGCAACGACCGAGAAGCTTAAATAAATAGTGTACGCACTGCGCCGCGGGCATAGCTTATTAGAGAGACAGCGGAAGAAAAAAATCCAATTTACTTTCTCCAGTCGCATGTTTCGTAACGGAATGAAATTTGCACCGCGCTCCGCATTTCTCGCCTAGAGTGCGCTCGAATAATTGTGCGCCGAATAATTGAAGAATTTCTGCGAGATACGTCGACCGTTGCCCTCGCGTTCTAGATGCCTTTTAACGAGGTGATTCGCGCGTTCGCACACAGCGATCCTTTTCGCATAAAGTTTGCGAGCCAGCTGGCTATCTCGTGCAACCTCCGATTCATGGTTGCCGCTTTAATCGCGAACTATTCGCGAAGATTCCGCGAATTGTTCGAAACTGTTGCTTCGAGAGATGAAGAGCGTGTATCGTCGTTGGTGTTGCGGTAGGCCCGAGGCCGCAGCATGTTTTAGTCGGCGGTGATCAACCGGATCGGAAACATTGAATGAGAACGATTTCGATGCTCGTGTGGACAGCCCGCGGCAAATTGGGATCCATTAAGCGTTTCTTTGCATTGCGTAACGTGGGGTGGTAGTCTGGCTCATTGTTCTCTAAGAATACCGTTGCGAGAGTGGGCGCGTAATTCAAGCCCGAACAGAAGTGAATTATGTACGACACGCACTTTGAAGCCCCGACCTGCGGTACACCCTCGAGTATAATCTGTTGTACTTAAATGTTTCAATGGATCTCGTTTCCATGCAGTGGCGAGGTCGTAAGGAAAAAAGACTGGGGGACATATTTTCCACGCGCAACCCGGTACCTGCATTTCCAATTCGATGTCCCTCTCAGATGCCTGTTCTAGTTATTCGCCGATGGAGCAAGAGAGCCAAGAGAGCCGCAGAATAGAAATTTGCCGAGAATATTTTTTATGAAACGACTCGCCGAACTTCGGGACCACCTTGTGCACAGGTACGTCCAACTTTTTCTCCTTCCGTCTTGCCGGATGGGGCGGAATGGGCTCTCTTAAGACAAAGGACGTCTTAATTGCCAGGAACCGGCCGAGTGGAAGCCATTTATAAGAAATTAGTCAGGGTGGGCTAGGTAGGATCCTCTTACCGGGATATAGATATCGTATATCGAGGGAAAAAGTGGACGGAGAGCCGGAGAGCCGGAGAGCCGGAGAGCCGGAGAAAGAATCGAAGAGAAACCGGCAAAGCTAATTGAAAATGCTGTCTAATTAGCGAATGAAAATACGAGAAAATCCCGAACGATATCTCAACTTTGAAAGCTCGCGACGCGTCGCGAGGCGTAGGCTCGAGACGATGAAACTATAATGCTACAGGAAAGGTGTTTCTGATTCGTATACATAGTTTCGTATGAAACGAAACGAAATAGAAGTGAGAAATTTGAAAGCTCTTCGATAGGAAATTCTATCCGGGATCAGCGTTACTGGAGCAGTCGCGGGGCACTATCGGAAGGTTCGATCGTGTTTCGTTAGGTTTCTGTAGCCGGCACTTTCCGAGTCGATGCTTGCGGTGTTGTACTCTCGCGCCATCCCGACATCCCTCCCCCGAGGGTTGCCTCGAATGGGTCGCGAAAAAAGCGAGCGGTGGATCGATGAAACGTTTCAATTATCGGGCACATCCATTAACGGTGCTGGTCGTTGTTTGCACCCGGCGATCGTAAGTGCCGCGCGGAAAAGTCTATCGACGAAGCGCGTCGCTCTCGCGGGAACATTATTTGGCCTCGGGTAAGGTTGGAAGGAGCACGTCGCCCCGCGGAGAGAAGAGGATTGAGAGGCGGCAAAGGGCGGAAACGTTGACGCGTGGCAGTGTGTTTCCAATGAAATTCACGACCGTGCCGCGTGTCGACCTTTTACTCCCGTCTCCTGCAGCGCGCCAAATAATTTTCCACGACCGTCGAGTTCCCTTTCGCGTTCGCAACACTTGAACCTTGCAACCGCGCGATACGAGTCGCCGGCCGCTCGCCTTCTTCCTCCACCGGAGATTATTTTCAGACCCGATCGATTCATCGGGCTGCAATGGTGTTTTCCGCTCGAAATCGTTAAAGAGGTCTGGACCTCCGACCCCGAAGAGCGAGGCTATTGCTAGCGTGGATGGCCGATTGACCAACGGGTATCGCCATAGACAGTTCGAGGCTCATTAGTCGCGTCGATGCTGGCAAACTCGAGGGAAAATTCCATTCCCCCGCTTCGTTCGGTTTAATATCGACGCAGGATATTATCTCTTTTACTTGCTCGACGCACCCAAGAAATTCCACGGAGCATTGAACTGGGCGTCTGCACTTAATCGGAAGCTCATCCACCGGAATCGTCGTACGGTCGGATCGATGAACCTTATGCCTCGGATGTCGCGACTAACCGGCAACTGGAAACATACATAGTCGTCGATGCAGTGATGCTCTCTCTAAGCAGCACCCTTGTCCAATCGCGATCCGTCGACGCGATAGTTTCACGCGACGCAAGCGGTGTCAACTGATTCGCATACATCTTCCTCCGTTGTCCGATTATGGCCCGTCGGTGTCTGCTCCAAGCCGATCTGAAACTACTGATACGGTAAACGCAGGGCAGCGGCACGGTACACCGCGCTACATTCCGTGCGCGGACCTGTCTGTTCTAACCTGTCCGCGACTACTGACAGAGGAGAAATCGTTCCGCTATTCTCTACGTTGCAACGCGCTGTCCGATCGACGTTAGATCGACGAAAGCATCGACGAAAGCATCGACGAAAGCATCGACGAAAGCATCGACGCGGTGACTGTAATCGTTAGCCCGTTGCAAAGCGGGGAAATATTGTTAAGGGAAATTGGCCAGCGCGAATTGAGAGGACGGTCGCTCCCTTCGGAAACAGTTGCCCATTTATTTCTTCCCTGTCCGACTGTCGTTCCAATTAAGACCAGCTAATTACTGCGAGGCAGCTGTTCATGACTTTGCACGAAATCCGGGGTCACGCTCGCGTGACCATTGAGCCGAAAACAATTGTTTGCATGGGCCAAATACGGGGCACGCCGAAGAAGAGCGAGGTTCTTTGCTCGATGCTCGCACGGTGACCAGGTGAAGCGCGCCGGAGCATTAGGTTGCGCGAAAATTTATGTCCCGACCCAACGACGACTAACTTAATTACAGGAAAAGCTGGTAATATGCTTAGGGCGTAGCCCGTAACGAGCAATGCGAGCCATTTAACTAGTTGCGAAACATTCTTTTTTCTCTCCAAGGGCTGGTGCCGTCGGTGAATTTTGCCAACTAGTCTTTCCTCGGACAAGTAGACGAGCGCGCGAACAAATTTTCCACGGATTCGTTATAGTTTGTTTGCGTTACCGTTCACTCAATATATCTATGGTCTGGCGTATGTTTCGGGGCAGCGACGGGTAAGCGAGCAAGTCGTTCATCAACGGTATTGCAAAGGTACCGAAATATCGACCGCTGCCAGAGTATCTCAGAAACGTTAAAGTAACATCGAACGAATGAATGGTGCAAATGAATCTCGGAATTACCTCGGGGTACCGTTTACACAGTCCCGAAGGTACATCAGATGAAATTGACAAGGGGGGGCATTTGTTGGGGACCAGGGGAATGGAAAAACCAGTGAAACTATGTAACGTTGCATGAAATGCAGGCGAAGGAAAGGAAAAATAGGGGAGAGCGATGGAACGACAGCGGATCGTTTCAAGCATCTAATGGAGAAAGAGTCGAACGCGTTTTCCGCTGTTACGTCTCTCTTCGTTCCGCCTTCTGAGAAACCCAAGCGATTTGGTGTGAACGCGACCGAATCTTTCGCGGGCATATTACGAGCGAAGCGGAAAACTAGTTACTTGGCCGACGTTTCCTGCCCGTTATTAATTGGAAAAAAAGTCGAGCCGCTGCTCCGACGGCGCCAACACCGCCGACGCCGCCGACGCCGCGCCGCCACCCCGAGAACAGCTGCGAGTGGTTCGAGCCTGGAAAAGCGAGCTCATTAAAGCGATAAAATTAATTTAAACCTCTGCGCACAATCTAATTATTTTTATCGGTTCAGCGAGCCGTATTACGTTCGACACGCGTGCAACTCGAGAGATGCAACATTTTTGCGAGGCGCGGATCCTAAAATCACATAGACCACAGAGACGACGCGCTTGTCGATCCGAATTCTCGAGCATTTCTTTGGGCGCGCCGCCCGACCAACACGCTCTTATTCTACCGACAGTCAGATCTTACTCCCTCGGTCGCCGCGGGCTGTTTTCCAAGAAGGCCAGTGCAATTTCGTAGGCGGTCGAATTAAAAGTTTTCTTTTAGCGCGAAGCTCGCGTATTGCCGGTACATGCCCGTGGCGTAATTCGATCTTTACGATTCTGCTCCACGTTTTCCGGCGAGAAAATTCGATCGGTCGGGCTGGTTTTTGGCGAAATTGATGCGCAACTATTATTCTTGTCGCGAACGCGAATAGTTTTCGGTCTACCGGTCTACCGGTCTACCGGAGATTGCGGCATTCCCTCTGCAACTTTTCAACCTGGCATTTTATTCTTTTTTTTTTTTCACCGCTGCAGCGTATCGGTTCTGCTTTCCGATCGTTGGTCGCAATTTTCTTTTTCCCCCTTGTCGTTCTTTGTCACTGCGGCTAATTGCTTCGGGCTGCGAATCGCAGCTGTCGCGATCGGAACCAGCTTGCTTCGTTATTGGACTTCCGCTTGTTTCATTCGCGAAAGAAAGCTAAACAGCGAGCAGAAAGTCTGCGACAGGATGTCTGAGGCATTTCGGATAATATATTTTCGCTGGGCTCTGTTCAAAGGTTAATCGTTACATAGGTAGCTGTTGCGACGGGGAAAAGTTTATTTTCTTATAGCAGCTTCGCGATCGCGTTGCGTTCCTTTTTCCTTGGTTGTCGTCCGATCCCGCTCACCGAAAACTATTTCTAGCGGCATTTTTATTCGCTTCGACACCGGCTGTGTTTGCCGTTCGCCGTTCGCCGTTCGCCGTTCGCCGTTCGCCGTTCGCCGTTCGCTCAGTATCCTCTCTATCTGCATCTGTACCTTTCGACGTGCCAACTAATTGGTTTATGGCTCGAGACACGGCTGCTTCGACTCGCAACGGTTTATTTCATTACATTTTCTCTGGCGCCCCTGCTCCACCGATATCTCCCCTTTTCCTACTTTTCCGTTTCTTCTCCGCTAATCCTGGAACCTTGTCCGCTTGTCGCCGTCACGCGTTAATTGCCACTGCGGTACGATAGACGGACATCGTCACAGGCATTTCCCTACTTTGCCTGCGTACTCCACGAATAAATTCACGCACGTTGCCCAATGAAACGCAACAATCGACGATATAGAATCTAGAGCGTTATCCCTCGCCCAATATTCTTGATAATTGCGCGGCTCGTCGGTGGTTCTCGTGGCCATCCCTCAATTCCCATCCCTTTTCGGCGACAGGTAATTCCGCGAACCGATGAAAGAAGAAAGTCATTCTGGAGCAAGAAACCAGAGGAAGAGTCAGGCGTGATAATGGTTGGAGCAGATGGAGTATCACGTACGACCTACATGCCAAAATCAATCGACCGAGAGAATCGGGGGACGAATCGTGCGGAACCAACGGCTATAGGCTATAGGGGAGACACGAATCTCCGCATGCATTTCCGGTTGGTCCAAGCGCGTCGAAAGAACCAGCCGCGCAGGGCAATAGCTTCCGTATTTATATGTATCAAGTGTCCGTAATTGTTTTGTAAAACTTGTAACACGAGACGATCAGATCCAAGGCCAGCTAATTTCGGCGGCAACGCGGATTGCTGGAATTGCGGGCGGGTGTTTCCGATGAAGCATCGCCTTCCGCGCAACCACGCAAAATTGATCCCATCGACCCACAGCCCGTACCCTTACGTTCAACATTTCCGCGTCTTTAAGCCAGCCGTCGGCAAAATTGTTTAACTCGTGCCGTGCGCGCAACCAGATCCTCCGGTAACCTCATCGATTTTCAAGCGTTACACGATTACGTGCATTCGGTGAACGCAGACGCGCGACAAGCTTTTCATTTTCGGTAAGCCACTCGCCGTTAGTGAAATAGAAATCACATTGTCGGGAGGTAGGTATGCGTGAATTGGTCGAACGATTAAGCGATCCTAGAATGAAGTTGGAATTCTTGGCTCGCGCGGATCGTTTCGAGGAATTCGCTTTCGCGTCCAAGCGGTCTTTAATCGTTGCGGATTTTGAAAATTCTTTGCCGCGCTGTCGCGTCGCAACTTCGTAACCAGCCACGGTTCTGTAACGTTCGCTTTGAGTTTGTCCGCGCGCATTAAATCCAGCCGCCTGCTTCGCTGGGCACAGGTCGCTCTCATCGAAAATATCAAACTGGTCCTGTGTGACAAAAACAAAAGAAGCGGGCGTACATGCGGTTCCGGAAAAAGATCCGCGCAACCGATGGGACAACGGCATTCAAATGGAAACGAGAGCCGCGACCGCGAAATCATCCTCGGTTTTGCGGCAATTTAACGGCACAAGGGGTCTTTCCGTCGGATTCTCGACGCTTCGTTCGGCATGTACGATCACACTTCGATCGTTGGAAAGTTTTTTCGTACATTTTGCCTCTCGTGACTAGCCACCGCTGGTTAAATTCGTTCCCCGTTTCCCAGATATTCCCGATGCCGAACTGAGGCTGGGGCAACGAATTGCGAGGATTTATGAGTTACATCGACGCGTGACGCAATTAAGCAACGCGATTTTTCATCGCCATAAATTCCACCTCCGCGTGCGGCGCATCGATCGCGACTCCGGGGAAGGAATATTAAGTTTATAATATCCAGCTACTGTACCGTGCAATATGCGTAGCACAGGTTTAACGAGATGCACGATTACTTTGTCGAATCTTGAATCGGTGTCCACGTGTTTCGGAATTATTATACGACGCGTCGACGGACGGGGCTCGCGACAGCGCCATCTCTGCTTCGTTTGACCGTGCAAATAGTCCCTATCGAAGGGGATGGGAAATCATTTGGAAACGAGCCGTGTAACGGATGGCAAAGTGGCATCAAACGATAGCGAGACTCCGCGAGATCGACCTATTACAGAATTATTGTTAACGTATTCCGGCCGCGTCTATGTCATTTGGTAGAGTTCCAATCTTGGCGTCCCATTGTCGCCATGGCGCAGACAGTGGCAATTACCGGCCAATTAAGCCACCTCTGCAGTCGCACCCATTCGCCGCTCATCGTTCTCCGGCTGGCATCCACCACCTACCAAACCTCTCATCCTCCGCTATTTCCGGCATCCGACCCGCGTCACCCGAAACACGATAGAAAACGAGGGAAACGGAGCAAGAACAACAGCGTCGGAACACCAAGGCCGTGTCCATGGCGCCGACAGCGTAGCTGCTCCTCTTCCTCTCAGTTAACGATGGTGCTCGTTTTCCTTTTACTCGACCCCGTGCGATTAGGCCGTTCCGCTCTTCTGTCTCCTCTGATTTGTTCCGATGGCCAACTTCCTCGAGTTTATTCCGCGTTAGTTCCAGAAGGAACTGCGTGGCTAAAATACCTTTACGACTTTTAGCCGTACGTGCCATTAGAAAGGTAACCGTGTCAGGCGCCTCGGTAATCCTGTAATTGTGTTCAGCATTTCGCGTTGGAGGGAACGGGTACACTTCCCATTACGTTTCCCCTTTGATCTTGCACGCAACGTGTCAGCTCTCGTGCAAAAACAATTCGTTAAGAGATTATCGATTGCTTGGTAGGGACAATAGCCCGAGGCGTTGCGCGGACCGTGTCGCAGCAGGTGGCACCCCATAGATTTTAATGAACTCTTTCCAGAGGACTCGCAGTTCGCATTTCGTGTTGGATCTTGTTTCCGCTCCGAGTATTTTGCGAGCTCAGTAATCGCAATCTCGAAGCTTTCGCTTCCTATTGGGCGGCGGAATGTCCGAGTTGTTGGAACGAAATTTAAAAATCATCCCTCTTACAAATATACGCGCTTTGCGACTCCTGCAAGTCTTTGCTAATATTAGTCGGAAATTTTTAAGGAATTCTGTAACAGCTTCGGAACGGATCGCACGAAGCTTAATGGGACAGCGAATTCGATAAACTGTCGCCGAAGTAAATAGTTGGCCGCGTTTAAGGAGATAGAATAAGTTTCCCCGGGTATGTTCCAACGGCCGTTTCATCGAAACGAGTTTGACGGAGCAAGAAATGTGCATCGTCTCGATAAACACTCCTGTATTCCTCTACTTTTGCGCAGACCGGGAGCAAAAGTTCATAGTCGCGTAGCTTGCACGTAAGTTTCCTTGCTTTTCCCATGGAAATCGATCGACGCGTAATTAATAGAAGCACCGACGATACCCAATCACCGGTTACCGTAAACTCGGCGGTGTAATTCGACGCACGTCCGACTCGATCAAGATCCACGCATCGAATGGTAGCTATGCAAACAGTCCCAACAAATTCTTCGAACGAGTATCGTACCTGCCCTCTGCTGGTAACCAATTAACGATAAAGTCAATATCACTCATACTTCATACTATTTTACTTCTTTCTCGCTAGCTTTCGACCCTTCTCCAATGGGGTAGAAACCTCTTTCCGTTGTAGAAAGAAAGTTATTCGAAGCTTTGGTACAACCTGCTACAAATTACGTGGGAGTGTATTTGTCCGACTATAATTGCGTTATTCTCTCTAGCGATTTCGAGGTGTTTGGAAACGCAATTGAAAATTGTACGTCTGAAGAACAGATCTATCGTAGTATCGTAATCCTGCGATTAGGTGCAATAGAAACGGCCGTGATTTATTCGGTTTTCCCTGTTGTCTAATGCCGCTACGAGGACAAAGTTTGCGGGTCTGGTGCAAGATTCTCGCAGAATCTCGTTCGGTGTCGCTATCTGTTCTTATCGTCGAACTGCGAACCGTCGCGTCGCCAAATTGACGTTGATCCCCCGGCGTGAATCTTGGCGAGCCGCGTTGCTTTCCCACGTTCGCACCCAACCGTTTCTGATTTTAGAAATCAGCCGCGGGGTGAGTAAGCCACCGTAAATCGTATCAATTTATTCCAATCTCCGTGGCGGCTAATGGGACCAAGGGGGCCTTGCACTCTCCCGTCGCGTCGGCCTGTCTTCCCGGTACGTTAGCTTTCACGGAAGAAGGACGACCATTGGGGAATCCAGGCTTGCTCTCTAAACGAGGGTTAACGAGCCACCGACCAGACCTTCGTTTCACCGCGATATTTTATCGTTTAGTTTCTGCTCGTTACACCAAGCCCCGAGTAAGAAGCCGTGCAGCTAGAAATGATTCTGCGAGAACGACGCTAGGTGTTAGAACGCAAGGTCCGAACGTCGCGGAGTGCAGGACTCGCGATGGTCACAGTGGCACAGTTAGGTGTACCCGTGTACTTGGCGAAGAATCTTTCAAATTATTCGGGCAAAGGAAGAATAATTGTGGATATATTTCGATGCACCAAGCACAGCGAGCGCTGCTAAAAGGAGTAGATCTCCGTTTAATATCGCAGATGCAGTCCCGCCCCACTTCGATTCCCGTCGCTACTCGAAAACTTTCTCGCTAGTTGTTTCATACTCGTCCAACTTTGCCAGTTTTCCGTCTTAAAATCCACGCTCTTTTCGCCGCCTTAAGCCCCGCAGCGCTTCCTAATATCGCTGAAAGATTTCGGCGCAAACGAAGCAACAGGGGATGACTTTTCCTACGCTTCCCCCAGCCCGGTACACGAACTCGAGCGAGCGTGGCTAAAAGGGCCTCGTGCTCCGCGTCATGGTTGAAATTCCATTGAACGATTTTCGGCTACATCCTGGGGCCTTACGATTCAGGCCACGAGTCGCGTGCAGCGATCAACTGATGTTTGTCGTTCGGTGTCGGGCGTTTGGCCCGACTGTGTCGCGTACGAATCCTCTAGGAGCGACGATAACGTTCTTTGTAATGCGCACGTGTGCCAGTACCTGCTGCGACGAATTGGCGAAACAAAATTTCACGATTGTGTCGTAGCCATTAAACGAACGACGCGTTAGCAGGCGGCGGAAGGGCTCGGGATGCTGGACCGACCAAGCTAACCTGTTTTCCTCGTTTTCGTCGTTTTCGTCGAACCACCGCGGTACGACGCGACGCAACGACGTCGACGAATGCGCACAATAAAATCAGAGAAAAAGCCAATCACGTGCGACCCAGATTTTCAAGCGCACCGGTCGAGGATACCGCGGAATACGAAGATTGGTGGAAAGATGATGGGAAACTCGACGAGAGCGTTTTTATCGGTTCATAAAACTGTGGATCGATCATTTTACCCGGTACTCGAAGTCGCGACTCGATGATTAAACACGCGGGAAACGCGCATCCATGGATTTTGACCGCGCGACCGACGAAAACGGGAGGAACGAAAGGGAGCGAAGGACCTGCGTGTAATTAACAAGCTCAGGCATTAAGCTGCGCTGCGCGTGATGAGTCACGCAATTCAACGCTTAATGCGCGGCTGTCTGTGCGTATGTGTATCGAGGTGAACCAGTATCGAACATTTGAAACTACTGAATCGTGGCCGTAACCTTTCGTCCGATATGATGTCGTAAATACGAACCGGGCGTCACTGAAAGCGCGAGCGACGTTTCGCCCGGCTTGTTCTGCGCCACCTGCTCATCTTCCATAAAACCGAGATTCGAAAAGGGCGGATAAGAACGTCGCTAAACATTTGCGAGAGAAATGGGATAGAAAGCTGGCCAACGGGTTTTAATCGGTGCGCAAGGCATTCGATCGGCGAAGAGAATCGGAATCGATAATAAAATTGTGGTGCATGGGGAAAGCGGCTTATTGGGAGTACATACTCGTTCCGTTCCATTTCCGGCTGCTCGTGGAGAAAGCGTTCGCGGGCGTACCTGTGGGGCCGAATCGTTCGAGGGCTCTTCGGAAACGTATAAATTTCCACGCGCATCTCGATGATTTCGAGGGCTCCGATACGATCGAGGGGAATATCACCACGGTATCGTTTCTCCGGCCGTGTAACTGATTTTTCCAACGAAACCCTTTCATTTTCGCTGCGGCACGATAATACATATTACAATAATATATTAAGCGGAATCGAACCTCCTGATAAATTGATGGAATTAAATACGCATTGCGGATATGAAATTTCTCGGTTAATCGAGGTCGAGTGGATCGAATTATTTGCGTTTCAATCGTACTCGGGTTCCGCGCTTCGCCCGGCAGGTTGCGCGAGATGGTTCGGGTCGACGGCTGGTTCCCCGAATCGAAAAAAACACCATGGGTAATAGCGAGATTTAATTGAATAGCGCGAGGCTGTGTTGCGATACCGTGGCCGTAAGTACCGTATAATAGCAAATGTAGTCGAAAATTCGCTTCCCTCCCAATTGAATCGCGCGCGTGGATTCGCAAATAAACGAACAATTAACCCAGTTCTTATGTTCATCATCCCCGCATCGAGTTGCATCGGTTCGTGGCACGTTTTAAAAACTGACCCATTCGTTCATTTTTTTACAGTTATTTACGACGTTGCGAACTGGCCGCGGACAAGCAGGCGGATTATCTGGCCGCGGCATTTTCCATTATGTAATATTACTCGGCCTTTATTTACCCCATTTGTCTGGTTTATCTTGTTATTCGCCGAGTGTATCGCTCCTTCGTTAGCTGCTCGCGTTTCATCCTCGATCCCCCGATCGAAATTGTCCGCTCCCGCGTCCTATCTTCCAAATGCATATTCAAGCGCACTCGACTCCATGGATTTCACCCGTTTTGTCCGATGCGTCGCGAACCACCGATACAATATTTATCGCGACGCATTCGTCATCAAATAATTGCAACCGTCCGACGCGACGCCTTTGTGCGGCTTGACGTTGCGGAAACGGCCCCCTTCCTCCCTCCCAATATGTATTCGAATCGAATCGAATCGAATCGACACCGCCATGCGCGACACCGCGCCGCTTCGTCCGAGAAACGTCGATTAAAACTCAAAGAGGTAAATCTTTGTTACGAAACCCGGTGCATCGGATCGCAATTCGGATCGATAAATCGAACGTTCGTCGACAGTTTGGAAAATCTTCTCGGTATTCCATCGAATTAACCTGGCCTGATTGTTTGCCTCGCTACCGCCTGTACACGTGCACAGTTGTCACCGCTAACAATTCTTCCTCTACCGAGACGTTTTTCCTGGATATCTCCAAGTATCGAGTGCATCCCTGCTCGAGTCACCGATTCGTTTGCCGGCCGATGAGTAACCTCGTCTGTTTCTTTTCTTCCTCGAACGGGAATACATCGCGTGCCAGATCTCTGTGCTGTCCGCCCTTGTTTTCTAGCCAGACGCAACCATAGACGGGATGAAGCATGTTCTCATTCGCCAAACGAGGTGCGCGTCGGATTTTTCTTCCCCTTAACGATTCTCGCCTCTTAAAACGATTTCATAGGCACGCGACGAGCCATCGACACTCCAGCTCCCCGAATTTTGCTCGAAATAATCAATTCCGCCGACTAATATCTCCGAAGGAGCCGCCCGAATCAAATTTAGAAAAGCTTGGAAGCGACGAGCAGGGGGGGGGGGCTGCGTTTAAATTCGTTTCCTTTCGACAGAAACGAGGGCTGAGTCGAGGCAAATCAAGGCTCGCGAAATGGAAGGAGACGATGCTGTCGGCGAGCACTTTATATCGATTATTTCGCTCGCATCGGGAAGGAAATTAGATTTTCCTCGGACGCGCCAGGAATTCTCCCAGGACGATTGATATCACGGGCAAGAAATGTCGGAACGACTGGTTTCACCGGGCAACGTATTTGTTCCGCGAACCCGCGTACAATTACCATGGCATCTAGTCAGTTTACTGTTCCGCGAGCACGTTACCGCGGGTGCAAGCAGTGACTCCAATCGCCAGAACGAAAGGGGGCACCGTGTCGGTTTTCGACAATTAGTCCGCTGCTATCGTTCGTCATTTGCGCTTCGTAGAAAGCACGGCACGCCGGGAAACTAGCGCGTGAACGTGCATACGCGTCGGCATACATTCCCAATTTTTGTAGAGAGGAAAAAATTCGCGGCAATATCTGGTCCCGTGTGTGCAGCAGAGGAGATTCTGGGACAATCGCGAGCCGTTGGTGAATTTTCGTTGAAATAACAGTTGAAAGCATACGGTTCTGTGAAAAATGTCGTTCCTCGCCCTGCCAGCCACCCTTCCCTGTGCCCTCCGCCCGCGTCAGCAACGCAAATAAAGTGGGAAAGGGGAGGAGGGCAAAGCCGTCGCTGTAGTCGCCTCCACCGACCACCAGCGTCGTTTCTCTTTCCGCAGTAGTGGCAGCCCTATGCTACTGGGACGCAGCAGCGCGAGCGCGCTCGGTACCCCAAGATATTTAAAGCCAGAACGCTCTTCAGCAAAACGTTCGAGAAGATTCGTTCCTTTTGCGTTCGACGCGGATCGTAAATAAACCGAGGCGCGGAGAATCGGCAGTCGTAAATCTTTGGCTGGCTGGAGTTAACGAGCCGCGAGATTCCAGCGGACGTCGTTCGCGAAAAACAAAAAGGGTAGAAAGCGAGGACTCGACAACGGAAGCTGGCCAAGCCACCGATGAGAAACGAGACGGGCGGGGCGATGAAAAAAAATCCTCGGCGAACTGCGGTGCTGTACCGAGTCGAATGGAATTTATTAGGACCCCCTTTGTCCGATAGAACCGACCGTTCCACCGTGGAAAATCCCACCTACCTACGTATGCACACTTGCGGCACGTGATTCGCATACGCGTGTCCGTTTCACCATCTGGCTGGACCCACGTGATTTTCCGCTGGACATACCGGCCTCCCGTTTCCTCCAACGATTCCTCGAAATTTCACTCCCGTTCCTCTCGTTTCGTTTCGCCTCGCTTCGAGTAGGCTCTCGAGTAACAGGTTCGAGACTTTGCAGGGGACTCGGGTTAATATACATAGAAAGAAAAATGCAGAACTGTACGCAAAGTTTGAAAGGTGGTAGGAACCGGTGACACGGGCAGCGGTGCGTTAATGTCGCACGTTTTTATTTTACATTCCATGTGCGAGATCGCGCGCGTAGGTGGTGGGAGGCACTTCCATCTATTTCGAGCCGCGCAGACTGCAAACGCGACTCGAATAAATATTCAACGACTCTCGCGGACCGTGCTCGAGATTTTTTCCCGTCTCTGCGAAAGAATTGAAATCAGGGGGGAGAAGGAGAGGGGCTGAACCATCGGCAAGGACTGTCGGTTTAATGGTTTTCTAAAAGCATCCGTCGATGCTGATGATCTTTCTTCCTTCCTTCGTGCCCAAGTGCCTACCGATATCGCCGCGGGTCGCACTCTGCCAAACTCTGCCAAAAGAGGATCGCGTTTCAAAGAGCAGTCTCTCCCTAAATACTTTAACTCGTGAAAGGCCGTTCACGGTTTTCCGAAGGACGAACAACATTTTCCGACGCACGCCTAAACTTGTTACTCGGATAGCTGTTATGCAAAATGTAACAGACAGGGTGAATGCACCGCTGGAGTAGGGAAACGAAATTCATCGCCGTGCAGTATCGATATTTCTCGGTAACGAGTCGCTGGATAGGGGCGAGGATGAATTCGACGTTCGTTCGCGGTGGGAAATAAAATATTGGTGGGACGACCGCGAAACACATTGGCTCCGTTTTTCATTTCCCACCTTTTGCGGCCCGCTCGTCGCCGCCGGCTTATCCGATATATATACCGATTTAACGGTATTAATATCCACGCGTGCTGCTAGATCGTTAAACCTCCCCCGCGCGTGCATCGACCTGCGTACTCGAATCATCTACGGCGTGTCCGTGCATGCCTGCCCGGCAATTCGCGTGGGCCACCTTGCCATCGCGACAAACGCTCGGTGCCACCTTATTCGTGCGTCGCGAGACCGAGTGCGCGTCCGAGAGTGTGATATGGACTACCGCGATCCTTGATATTGCATTAATTGCATCTGGGAACCGTGGTATGTTGGCTCGAGCCAGTTAAATACGCAAACACGTGTTCCATCTCGCTAACGAAGCCCAACCGGCATCAGCAGCGGACAGATTCATGCTCCGCCGTACAGCCGTATTAGCTTCAATATTTTTTCTACGAAACGTCCGAAGATTAAACTTCTCTCGAGTTTCAACGTTGGAAATTCTTCACCGCGCATCTGGCATCTACAAAACTTTACCGCGTTACGATACTTCCCATTCTCTCGCGTCGACGTTGCCCGATAATCGTCCCCGTCGATTGCGACTCCTAGATCCTCCGAAGTTGTCCGATCTTCCGCAGAGTTTACTCGCAACTTGGAAAATTACTTGGCGCCCGTGAAACTCGGTTACTGCATAGCATCATCGGAGAAGTGGTTCTTTTTTTATGCCCAGCAAGTTTCCCGCTGTTCGGAAAGTAGCCGGACGTTAAAGGAAGGCTGACGCGCGAACCAAGTCCTGCGAGGAGAGCGTTTACGAGCAGTTTCATCGCCGCGGGGCGAACGAACGCGCGACAGTTCATCGAGAAATCCCTATAGTCGCACGTACGGGGTGGAAAGGAGAAAAATAAAAACGGTGCGGCGGTTGGCTAGGGCGGTCTAAAAATGTGCGCCGGGCATCCGCCAGATTCCCGGATGCCGACCTCCGTATGTTAGGGGCTGATTTAGGAGACAAACCTGTGCTATCGTAGGGCTATGGTAGGGCTATGGTAGGGATATGGTGGGGCGCAGCCAAGACCATAGTCAGCATTGCGGTCGGACGTCACGTACGAATACGTTCAGCGTTACGTTACACCTTCCGTCCGTTCTTTTTCAGTAACTAGCCTTCCCCCTTCCAGTCCTGTAACGTTTCCCGAGAAAAATTCGCGAGAAAATCTTTTCCGACTCGTGGAGGAATCGAACCCGGTCCGACGATCACTGTGCTCTTAATACAATTTCGAACGACGAACCTCTGTTGCTTCTCTGTATACGCGAGATTCAATCGAACGAAGAACGTGCCAATCACTATGGTGGGAAGGGTCGATGAGATTTCAAAGTTTGGTGGCAAGCAACAAATTTTGAGACACTTTGCGCCGAAAGTAGAATTTCGAGAAACGATTATGCTCTCCATCGATGTACCATTAGTTTAGCTCAGAGAAACGAGTATCGCTAATTTTATGCAGCTTTTCAGAAGCAGCCGGTGAAAGCGTCTGGCTTGCTTGCTCATTAGCTAACGCCGATAAACGAACTTTTGATCTTAATTGCATCGGACCTCGTTCCCCGTGGACAACTCGTAGGAAACGATAAATTTTTTCCGTGAAACGCGCTTCGAATATGCTTCCGGTTCACTCGTTCCCTTTGTTCCTCTGCCGTGGGCCATCGGCATTCGAAGGAAAGTAGAAACGGAAGCAGACGTTTCGACCCTTTCCCTATCTCCCTCCCTCTCTGTTCGAACATTTCATTAGAATGCGCCATTAAAGCGTTTCAGCCGATAGAGCCGAAATTTTGCATACCTCGAGCTTCTTTTATCCCACTTCCCGTTTCCCATCTTTCACCGATGAATCGCGAACAAAAGTGTCGCCGTGTCGCTGTGTCGCCGCCTCGCAGACTGTTTCCAAATGGAGGGCAAAACATCTTGGAAGGACGAGCGAGACGTAATCGCTAAAATATACGGGCTGCAAGAATTTCTCGAAGGTTGTTAATGCGAAAAAGAATAAGATTACAGACCTGCTTCTCAAGTATACTTGAGCAGCGAATCAAAACTATTGTAGAGCCTTCTCTAAGTAGATTTGGGTGTAGTATGTATGTATGTAGCCGAAAAGTGTCGGAGGGACGAGAGAAAAGCCGAAGAATGGGACTGTGGGGCGAAGAAAGAAACGACGACGGGCAACGGTCTCGCGAACGAAGAGAGGCCTGGACGTGATAGTAGAAAATCTCGGGCGGCTAGAAAACGGCCAGGAGTGAAAAAAAGTGCAGAGGAATAGGATCAACAAACAGATTAATCTGTGTTACGTTCTGGACGGCGGCCGTGGCAGGGTTACAGACGGCACGGAGAAAAAGAGGATGAAATGGTCCGGTCGAAAAGAAGAAAAACCGGCTGCTGGGTGCTGACAGAATGGGAAATGGAAAAGGGGAGGAAATTTAATTCTCTGGAGGCCGTTTATCAAAACGCGAAGCGCGGAATATTCTCGTCGCGACGCAAACGTACGTCGCCGACTTTGTCCTGGTATTTCCAGGATCCGTCATCGGCCACGCGTTGTAATCGTAAACAGCAGAGAGCTTGCTCCACTCCCAGGAATGGTTCACAATTAACAGCTTATATTGCTAATGGCCGTTGTACGATCCTTTCAGCGCGCTGCTGCGGCGTGAATGCGTTCGCTATGATTTCGCATTTGCTGCGACTAATTAGCGTACGATCAAATTGATTCGATCGACCTGCACCTGCACCCGACCTACATATTCTGTGTGGAGCGTCTTAACATTTACACGTGCCGTTTCGCTCTATGAATTGCACTTTGAAACTTGCAATCTGCGCGCGACGTATCGACTACAGTCAATATACGCGAACCAATTAAGTAGCGAACAACATTTCTCAAGAGTAAATATTCGTTGTCGACTGTTGTCGACCGTTGTCGACCGTTGTCGACCGTTGTCGGCGCCAAGCGCGCATACTTTGCTATATTGAAAATAGTTCCTTGGACCAAGTGTGTACACACGTAGAATGCGGCGACCTGTGCTAACAAAATCGAGGGTGTAGATTGCAGGAGGATCGCGAGAGAAGGGAGTACGGTGTATAGGCTGTTTTCGTGCTAACCTATTTTGGTCCTCATCGAGGATACAAACCCGTTTAAGCCGACAACCCGTTGGCCGGGTCGCGGGGACCGGTGACTCGCAGGGGGTGGCGACTCCATTTCCAGAGGCTGCCGCCTCTGCGACCGGGAGTGAATTATCGCGCACTACAAACCCGCCCGTCCTCCGTTCCTCCCTTTCCTCCCTTCCCTCCCTTTCCACGACCACCAGGGCTCTCTCCCATTTTTCCCAGCATCCACGTTTTCGTGTGCCACGAGGTGTTCGTGCTCGTGCCGAGTCCCCTGCGCTGGCCATTTTCATTACGCGATTACGGTTTATCGTGATAGAATACCACCGCTCTATTGTCCGGCTGTCCTGGACAACCGACACCGAATAGTGAACAGCAAACACTAAACGATCGAGTGGGAGATAAGCGAGTTCGAGTGAAATTACGCGGCTAGCCGAAACGAGAGACAGTCCCGTCTGAAATGAACCACGAATTAGCGTCGATACATTCGTAAACCGACAAATGTCCGTTGGGGGGAAGGGGACGGCACGTGGCACGAATTCTCCGTGCAACAAGTATTCGCATTATGCAGGGAAGCGAATATTCTGGAAAATGCTGGCCCTTTGCGTGCTAAATTCGAGACGAGTCGATCGAACGGCTCGCAGTGGATCAAACAGAATTACGAAGAGCACCCGCCTTCGTTGTCACGAATCATCGAAAGGTCAACAGGGACAATCGAAAATCGGCACGGAAGGGCAGCAATGTGTTCAATCGAGGTAAGGAACCCATGGACTTGGCAGCTACTCGTGCAACGTATCCGACGAGAAAGTTGCTACACGATCTGCAGCGGGACCTTTTTGCCCCTTGGTTCTTCCGCGCGCCGTTTTCCTCGTCCGAGAACACAAAGGTTCCGCGACCCTCGTTAACGAGGAGATCTACGCCAGGTTTTTCCGGGAGCCCCTTTTTTCACGCGGTGCCTTTCGAAACGGAGAAACGTCGTTACTGCGACCCGTGCATCCGGACGTCTGATGCGTTCTCCGTGGGTTGCGCGATATTTTCTTGCACGCCTTTTCCCCTGAATTCGAGGCTTTTCCAACGCACGCACCGTTTCCGGAATCGCCCTAGCCAAGGGCAGTCACGACGAGCGACTGCGAAGGAACGTAATTAAAAACGGCGAGCCTGCAGGTGTGTCTCGTTAGTCGTGAAAAGGACGCGGAATGAGCATCCTATCTTTTCGCTATCTTTCGCGCGCTTAAACGTTGAACGCGTGCCTCGCGTCACGATGAACCCGGGTCAACGCAGCCTACGCAACGCTCATAGGATACGACTGTCTCTGTAGGCGATGTGGCATGTAGGATGCCACAGGCATCGTAGTAGATAATATGAAAAGTCAGATAGTCGCGCAATTACTTAAGGCGTGCCTTTTGGGACTCGGGCACGACGCCACGTCCAAGTCAGAATCAGCGCACAGCTGATTGCGCGCCCTCAGAAATCAGGTCACATGCATTGCAACAGTATTTCCCTGGATAGGATAAAAACTGTTTGCAACTTTGCACCGACGTCCCGTCATTCCCCCTCGAAATCACAAGTATTTCGTGAAAGAGCAGACCCATAATTCTCCAGAGATCGACGCATCTCGATTGCGGCCATTCAAGGTTCATGATTAAACTTCGAACCACGAGCACCACTATCCCGATTGAGCCGCGTTGCTGTTTGCGCGGGCACACGGAAGAAACTAACAGGAAAGTTTGACAATAGACGATGAACGTATCCGCGCATGATTACCGAGGGCACATCACGGCCGCGTCGGGTCGCTATCGTTACCTTTTGTGGAGCGGTAAAGTCGAATCACGATATTGAAACGTAGTGATCTTCGATCACCGCTCTAACAACTTGGTGCAACGGATCCCCTTGCGAAATCAATACGTTCAACTGTTTCGAAGCAATGTCGAAAAAAAGAAACCAAAGCGTCAGCTGGGCGTAGATTAAATTGCCGAACGGACCGTACCAAAAATTTCACGATTCTCTATGACGTTCGCGTCGAAAATTCGAAAGATTAAATCGATCGAAATAGCGGATTTGATCGGGTGGCTGCGTAGGGTCTAGAAATCGTCGAGGACCGTTCCACGCTTTTCCTCGCCTGCCGTTTTTTACTCGCCGAAAAATTTGTTCCCATCCGTCGGGAAACGAAGCTGAAAACAGACTCCCGCTAATTAGATTTCCACGGAAGCTCCTCGAAACTGCTGCTGAAACGTTTCCTACCCCATCCCCAATCCCAGTTGCTCGTATATTAACGTCACCCCCGACAATTTCGTGCGCTTATAAAATGAAAATTGGAACACAAGTTTCCGCGATTCTGTCCCGATCCCTTCCTCGATATGGGGTTACGACCTCCCGCGGAGAAAGTGCCGACTAATTCTTCACACTCGCCCCAGGGGATCGTGCGAAAATATCCACATACGTGGATCGATCGTAAAGAATTTGCCGGTCGCGTGTACCATTCGAACAGTTTTGTCAGTAAAACAAACAGCCAAGCGTTCCGATGAGAATCGCAGAGGATCCAAAATGGAAATTTTTCTACTTCTCGAGGACAGAATGGTCGATTGATGCTCGCTGGCTGAGTGCTTCGCGATCAAATTTCGCTGTCGGCAGAAGTTGCTCGTCCGCGTTACGTCCAACAAGGGCGTCGCGGATAAATTAATCCAGCCCGAGTCGAATCGTCGACGGTATTTCGCAGCCTGGGATCCGAACATTTTTCCTCAAGAGCCGTCCAAATCAAATCTGTATGCTCGAGTGCCGATCAATCGTGGAAAAAACGTTTCCTACCTGGCGAAAAATAAATACGGTTGCTAGTTATCGACGCGCGACGGAAGAATCTCGAGCGGTGGAGAGCTGCCCGCCACCGCGGTGCACCGTGTCGTTGGTGCTTGTAAAATAGCGAACCTGAAACCACTGGGGATCGAGTTTGTTTTTTTATGGGCAAACTCGTAGGTTGTGTACCGACTGAATATTAAGATGGATGGGCATCTCGCAAAGCCATGGTGGACGTTAAGCTTGCTTCATTCGTATTTGTTCGATTCGTTACTTTCGCTAGCAATTTGAAATAAGAAAATTTCCCTCTACCGCTTTCGACGCGCCTGTCCATAATAGCCGGCGAGAAGGAAAGGCGGTGCACAAACAGGCTCGGTGACTTTCGTAAACTATGTATTAAAGCAACGCGTTTCGCCCTGGTGAAATAAATGAAGGAACGTTGAAACTGCGGCCTCGATAGTATCATAGATTGGAAATGCGAGCATCGTATGCCGCCGTGTCCTCGCGATATAACAATTGTCGAGAGGTGAAACGACATAGGTTAACTATTCGATTGTTGAACGATGCAGGTAAAAATGTTTGGCGATACGTCGAGTGGGGACGCGGCGTGTCGTTGATCACGGGACTGGTGACCCGGCCAAGTGGCCGCGTACGTGGTCGGCAGTTTCGTAATTGGAAAAATTTTAGATAACTCGATATCGCCGGCAGAATCGTGTTGACGTTTAATCACGATAAAACGCGACGCAGATCGACCGGCTCGTTTATTGCTGGTGATGGTGCGGTGAATGTAAAATTGCAAATTCGACGAAAGAATGAAAAATATTTACATGGACGTAAGAAGCAGGGATTGGATTTCCAAAAAAGTGAGCAAAAAGTAGGGAAAATTGAAATGTTGTTCGAAAGGTAAGGGATCGATATCTCATCGAGCTGTCAAGTTGAAAGTGGCCAAAACTGTGCGTATCTGGTAACAGATTCGATGTGTAGCGCGTTGCATTTAATTCGGAAAAAGGTCGGCGAGGATCGACGAAGTGTGTATATGTAGGTACAATATACACATATACGGGCCCGCGGAAATATAGGGATCCGTGAATGTAGTTCAGCATCGATAGAGGCAAAGGTCCAGGGCGAGCATGCATGCGGTGAAAAAAAATACATATGCGTGGCACGCAAGCCATAGAAAACACAATGCACCGAGTCACCAGGAACGTACTTCGACGATTAAAAACTGTCGCGGGTTTCACGATATATTGAAATTCGCTGTCCTCTCTTCCTCCGAAGCCACCATTTCTTTTTCCTCCCTCCCATCGCCGTTCATTTAACAGGAAAAGAAATGTGTCCCAACGTTCATTATTCGCGTGATTCCGTCGAGGCCGTTTCGGCCCGGGGAAATAAATTAAACGACGCAGGCGGACCGTGTTTTTAAACGTTCCTTGAACGATCCCGTTTGTACAGCCGAGGAAAATATATCCGGCGCAATTCACTACTGGCGCGACGTCGCGTCGTTGCTCTACCCGTTCTACGTTGTTTTCATTAAATGGATAATTAGGCGGGTGGAGTGTTCGTTAATCGCGCGAGTGAAAATTCCGAAAACCTCAACGCTCCTTACGGATCGACCTGTCGAGTAGTCGACACCTGAAAGACGTGTCGCTGATGAAATCTGTCCCTGTTTCTCTTACCCCTGAGAAACGCAAAGAGGAAACTTTCCTTGATGCCGTTCGATGTGAAAGGAAAGCACTTCGGAAGCGGTACCTGTTTTACATTTTACAGGACAACGTCCAGAAAGGGAAAGAACCTAATGCAAGAATGTTAGTACCTTATCGCGCGCACATAAATACATACGTGCGTCTCTCTCGCAGAGTGTAGAGTATTATTGGATTCGCAAAATGTCCAGACGCGGGAATACAAATTGCCCTCCCATGTAGAATTACTCCGCGATACTGGTGAAATATTCAGCGATATTTTTAAGAAGCTGGGCATATAACGACCTCGTTACCGCAACTAATGCCAATAATTAATTACGTCAGCCATGCCACGAGAAGTTTGCGAAAGCGTTTGTGGTTCGTTACCGAAGATAAGTTCCACGATACGTCACCCAGTATCTTGGCGTATCTCGGCAAGAAACGAAAGAGGATCGCGAGATGCAAATGTAATAGGTGCGCGGTGGCCGGTTATTTTTGGCTGATCACTGCACTAGTTGACAAGAAATTACGAATGATGGACGACGTCGGCCGAGCTGTTCGGACACCAGAGTAGCGGCTGTAATTGCTTCATAATCCGTAGGGCACAGTCGAACATCGAATCGGGGCGGGAGTCGCGTGGCGTGAAATTGCTCGCATTGCCAGCATTACGCGGTTCACCCCTAGACAAGGCTTCGACTTTCTGCTTCGTCGCGTCACGTCGATCGATACGACCGTGCCTGTCGATAAGATTACCCGTGAAAATCTTTCGCCCGAGCCTAAACGGTTATTGCAGCTGATCTCCCCGTGCAATATCTTCTTGAGCATGCGGATCAATCGTCGAATAAACGTCAGACTAAACAATTATGTGTCTCGTGGAAATTACGAAACATTGTAACATAGAATCGTGAGTAGCGTCTATATAGCAAGCTTGATCCGTGTTTCGTCAGTTAAAAAGTTGATTAATACGCACAGTCCAATAATTCTGGCAACGGCATATCCACGCCACCTGACCGGTTTTTCTTCCACGGAAAATCAGATGAGAGATTAATAATTGGACGATTCGGAAGCCAATCAGTATGAGCCAACGAGACGGAAAACCGTAATGCGGACGGGCACCGAAAACGCGTCGACGCTGCGACGGACCGAGAGAAGGGTATGCAGCTTAAAATGAGAGAACAGACAACGAGAGAGAGAGAGAGAGAGAGAGAGAGAGAGAGAGTGCGAGGGAGGAACGGGGTTTGGGTCATCAAACCGCTGCTAATGATAGGATAAAGAATTTTATTACCCGATTTGCTATTGATTTGCTGTCCCGCGAAAAGCCTCGAACATTTTCGACTATACGCCAAGTCGAAAGTATTCTCTTGAATTATCATGAATCGGGATCCGCGGGATCCGCGATATCCTGTCACTTTATCAGACTTTATCAGATCTCGCTATTCGTTGCGCAACTATTCGCCTCTGGCTATAAAACTGACCAGAGCAAGTGCAAATGCACCACTACGGAAATACGTTTCGCTTTCTACTTTTCCCGAGGATCTAGAGTTCTCCGCTTATTATTGCGTCCAGAGGTGTACAAGATTTTACTACCAGTATTTCGAATCCCGCGCAGAGAGCACTCTCGAATGCGAACACGATGCACAAACCCAATTAACGAGTGGAGTAACCTGCGTCCGACCTGTTGCGAAACTCCTTCGCTTTTACCATAGCCATCCGGTCGGCAATTGCTACGTTTTCCACCCTGCACCGTCGTATTTTCCCATCCGGATAGAGAGCGGAGATTCCACGGGCAAAGTTACGGCGATGAATATTAGATTTTATTTCACCGTTCCCTCTCATCGATCCGTACTCTTGCCACGGCTCGAATATTCCGCTAAAATATTCCCACGAAGTATTCTCGATAGCCGCGATATTAATTCGTAAGCCCTTCGCGGGATAACTAGCCGGAACTCCGCGAATTCCGCTTTATCTCTGTCAGTCGGTGAAAATAAGTTGGCCAGTTGGCGGGGATACATAATCCAAGGGAAGTTACGTTGCAACTTCGAGCAAGCTCTTTGTCTCGCCCGTGAATCGCGGCTATAAATTATTTTCCCAAAGTTCGTACGCAGCTTATCGAAGATACTCGCGAACTTGCTCCTATTTGTTCCCGCCGGTGAATCCTGCTCGGAGACAGCTTCAATGTTCCGTGAATGGGGGGGGGGGGAGGTGGGGGCGATGACCATAGTCGACAGTAAAACGGCAGTTTCTTATGGCTGCGTCCGTTCTTGCATCCACAAAACCGAAATACCGCCGGGCTGCGCGGGTCAACCCGACGACGAAGCTGGATTGCTTCGCAGCTTTGTTAATTTTCCAAAGTTATTTTCGTTGCCGCGTAAGCATGGGAGCGGAAAAAGGTGCGCTCCATTAATCATTCCAATCTCGGTGAAAAATTGAATTTTTAACGGAGCAATCCAACGAGAAAGCTGCGAGCGTAAAACGTTCACGTCACCGACGCTGTAAACGAAACGTCAAATGGGCGGGAGGGATTGCTGTACATCAACCGTTGACTATTCAACATTTCATGCAGTATTGACCGCGCAAAAATATGGAACGTCAGTCAGCAATTTTTTTCCTTACCCTTTTTTATTGCACGGTTTCCTTCGTTCATTGGTGTAATTTTAGGGCGGCGTTTCCTCGAGGAAACGTGTAAACGCGAGAAACAAATAGCGGGGGCAAGCGAACGATACCCGATTAATTAAAGAAAGATTCATTGGCGTGGAAGTGAAGGATGCGTCGTTTTCAATGGCGAACGCGATTATCCCGCTGATGGAATTTATCGAGGAGACTGGGAGACGAAAACCGAGGATACGGAGGTAGATCGAGCGGGTTAAACGAATTTACCGAAGTTGCGAATTAAATAACAACTTTAACGAGCACCGGTCTGCTTTAATACACGAATAAACCCGCGCTTATACGGTCGATCCTGTTATCTTCTCGTCGCTTCGAAACAGAACTTTCCGTTCGTTCGGCGGCGATGTGAAAATTTCTTTTATCGAGCAATAAACTGTGCGGGGAAAAGTCGAGGTGCTCATCGATACGGTAAAGCTTTTTTTATGTAAAGGCAGCAAAGCACACGCGTTCGCGTTAACGAGTTTCTCGGTCCTCTGGTTGCAGTGTGCCACTGCATTCAGCAATTCGAAGAGACGCCGCAGTATACCGAAGTGAATCCTGGTCAGGATGCAAAGTTGATCTGCCGCGTGCTGGGAAAGAGGGGGCAGTGTATCTGGCAAAAGGATCAGAAGGTAAGTTGCATGTAAAATAGTTTACATAGTCCGAATGTAATGCACGCCGGTCTAATGACTGCGACATCGTGTAATCGGAACCTCGATCTCGCAAAAATCAATCGCAGTTTCGCAGTTTAAGTTATAAACTATGTGGGCGCATAGAAAATTCAGAAAATGAGGGTGATGGGAAAAACTGATGACAATAAAACTAAAGAGATACATATGCGAAATGCAAGGGATTCTAATAAATTCGGGAGGCAAGAATAAGAAAATTTATCCTGCGACTCCACCGACTCGAACTTCAAGCATGCTTCACAGAAGGTACAAGAAGGGAGGGGGGGGAGAGCTTCAAGCGTGGTGGAATGTATAGCCAGTATTGAAAAATAAAATTACCGTCGTTCCTTCGCGTTGCATATATTGAAAAGCGAACTGCAAAAAATGACGAATGAAAAAGTAGGGATAGGAGGCATAGAGGAGTGACAGGACGACTTAAAGTGAAATGTGTCATCGAGTGCATACATCAAGTTTGCGCGTACAATCTAAGCACTGACGGTTCGGCCTTCTCTATCGCGATACCGAACGGTTCATTGTCACCGAGACTGCTCCACGTTAACCTCCTCGCACTAAACTTTTCTCCGTTTGCCACGGTGCCAGTAAACTTTGTCGGAGACAAGTTCTGCCCGAAAGTAGACGTTACGCGTCTGCCGACAATATATACTTGTTTACCGTTGACTGCGATACAGCCGTGTCGTAACGGTCGAACTTAAGTAAAATACACCTCTACGCGCCGTGCCGTATCGCTGGATGTATTTATGGTTGAAACTTTAAATAGCGATACTAGAAAAAGGCATAAAATGGCTGCTCTCTGTACCTTTGCGGCAAGGACCATCCAGGGTTGGAAACCGAAAAGTTATAAGAGAATAAATTTTGATCGAAGTGCGTCGATGACTTTCGGTTCGGTGCTACATAGTGCCCCAAATATTTCTGTATCGATGTAAAACTCGAGCACTGTATATTCGTATGAAACGACATTCTTGCAATATTCTTGCAGCTCTTCGAAATCTCTACGTCCATTCGGCCGACAAGATTTGTACAACCCGTGTCGAGCACAGCGTGCATATGTCGCTGTATAAATTGCCGGCTGAATCTGTCTACGGTTAAAGAAAGTGCCGTGGGCAATGCTGGCATTCAGCGCTGTCGGACGAGCTATCCGTTTAAAAAAAATTTTTAATTAAATCCGAGCCACCTTTTCAGCGGTGGTGCATACATTCTTCTTTTTCTGCAGAAAATCTCAGGGAGCCGTCTTTGCGTAAGCATGCGCGCGGTCCACCTCATTTACTTACAATTACCTACTTACAGTCGCCGAGGAGCCAAGCAGTTGTTACCACGGGGCGGAGGTATTCGGCAAGCACTTCCTCCCTTCGTATTTTTCTCCGAACGAATTCAACGAACTCGGAAAAAAAATTACACGCGTCCGGAAAACCTTCCCTGGAACGCGTTCCACGAGAAACATTTAGGTTCGTCGAAGGACACCACAGTACTCGGCAGACTGGCATACATTTTCTTGCGGGTTACGCAAACCATGTATCGTATACCAAAGACAGCGTACATTTATCAGTCAGGCACCTGAGCTATGGAGAAATTAGCCGGGGTATCCGAGAAATACGAGCGATCCCTGAGAGGCGGCTGATTGAGCGGTTCGCGCAAATTTCTACCTGAACCGTAAAAATCAGAGGGCCAGAATGAGAATTCGGCCTGGTACGGTTTTTAACAGGGGGCGCAATTTCCAGAAAACGGGTTTGCATCGCTTTTTGTAACGTTCTTTTTCAGTCGGCGCAACGCGCCCGACAGCGTCATATCCGGCGACACTGCTACGTGAAACAGTTGACCAAGTGTAATTTCACAACTGGAGCGCGCAGCGTACGTGAATTTAGACGAGCTGCTCCACCGCGGCCGCGTAAATGTTCACAATTTTAATGCACTCCTTTGCTCGCGAATCTATAAGTATCTAGTGCGCTATTCAATAGATGGGCCAGCTGTCGCGAATGTTGTAGCCCTGCCTTCCTTTTCGCGAAGCGCTCAAAGAGAAGAGGAAAATGTATCGTAATGGAACGTAAAGTCCGTTGCATCGACAATAATCGTCCGCCTTGGCCGTCGCTAACGCCCTCCTTCATTATCATCGCTATCTTTAATTCCGATGAAACGTTTTTATTCCGTTGCATAAATGCCTGGCAGTCGACTCTCGGTCGTTCCTCATTCATGCCCAGCCTCTTTTCGCGTAATCGTCTTTTCCCTGTAATTAAGTTCTTCACAGTCGTTTGCTCGCTGTCCCGACGACGAAAGAACAGGTTGCGGCTGGCAACGAGGGTTAGCTGCCGCACGAGTTTTGCGTGCAACTTCAATCTGCATCGTACTTATTTTAAAACGGCCATTTTTGTATTCCCCTTCGTTGCGAGTGTCGCGACGAGTTTTCACGATCGATCGAATACCGCGATACTTCGGTAAATCATTGAAAGGAGAGCGCGCGTTTTCACGAACGCGAGAAGCAACGGAGAGGGCAAGATCCGCCCTTTTGTTCCGCGCAGCTTGTAATTTCGTTGGCCGCGATGACGGGGACATAAAGAATCGAGGGCGGCGAATTAAAATATAAATCTGCTACACTGCTACGCGCGGCGTTTTTTTTCGCCCGTGTGTCGTCGGGCGGGTCGAATTATGCTTTCCAGGAGGCTGGTTCGCGAGAAAAATACTTGACCGCGCGTTCTAAAATTTGAAAAGTGGCGACCCGCGACCACCCTAATCTTTCTATCCTTTCTGTCTCGCTGCCCCTTTCCTTCTCTGCAAGCGCGCCTGAAAAATTCGATATCTGTCCCTACTTTTACACTTTTACTTACACTTTCTCCCAGCCCCCCTCCCGCTCCCCCTGCATCGGCCTCGCGACCACGGATCTCCGTCTTCCTTCGACTTCTTTCCACCGCTACTCTTCCCTGGTCTTTCTCCCTTCCGAGAAAGGGTCGCGATTTAGACGCTTCGAGCGTTGCTTATGCATGGGGAAAAAGTTGCCTGGTTGCCGTTTGCCGCGGTATAAAGGGATAGGAATTGCTTGTCGGCAGGTATGCTCCAGGCGTACCTCTAAATTGAAGTCGTTACGACGCCTCCACTGTGAAAAGGCGGCAGCCAGGAGCGAAAAGCCGGCAGCGCTAGCGCAAGAAGCGAGCCAAGTGGTGAAAGTGGGACGGAAATCGTCGGGAAACGAGAAAAAACGGCGAAAGGCGTGCGAGCTCCCCAGACACGAGTAAATCTTTCGACCAAGCTTTTTCGGCGAGGAAGTTTAATGCAATTTCTCTTTGCACGCGTACTTCTCTGGGTTGCGATTGTGCGACACAAGCACTGCGGACCGGCCACCGGGGCTAAGAATCGGGCATACAATCTTCACTCGTGGACCTGTAGACTCGTATAATTGTACGGAACGTGGCGCACACGCCACGTTAGACGCGCAGCGGAATGTCATTCTTGAAATCGTAGAGACAGAGGCCAATCGATGCGACTCGATACACGCGAAGAACAAAATCGCGGGTACACTCAGGGTCAGTAACCGGGTTTACCGAAAATCGGGCAGCGCGCAGTTTACGTGAATTTAGCGAAGCAAGACCGCGGTATTTAAACTGAACCAACCTAATGCACCGGAAAACGAACACCGAGGACATTCTTAAAATAAGCAGGAACATCGGCTGGCGATGGCGAGTATCCATTAATCCAGGAAAAATGTCATTGAAACAAATTACCCCGCCGAAATAGTATGCAAATTGATGCACACAGCGCTTTTATATATCCGCTCGGTCGTTTGTTTATACGTGGCCACCATCGACGTGATATCTCGCTTCGTCCTCGCGCTGCAAGCCAGGCCGTGCAGAATGTAAGTATGTTTCGCATTATACATACAGAAACGAAATGTATACACTGGGTAAGAGATACAAAGTCGGCGAATGGAGTCTCTTGAAACGTATTTAACCCCCGGCGCGGCACGGAACGGAGACCACAATGCCGCAAGCATCACGTGGAAAGATTAAATGATAAATTTCCAAAGCAACCCGCCGTCCACTCGACCGCCACTTATCCGCCCACTTTGTACGCGACTCCCTTCGTTTATCTCTCGAGGCATCACGAAAATCGGCCACTCTGCTTCTTTCTCTCACAGCCTCGTTATTTGAACAAAAACCCCCGAGCACGTTTGTCTCTTCGTACCTCTTCTGTGCAGTCGAATGTATTATTAATTCGGGTAATTATACAAACGAGCCCAAGTCGAAGCGAAACTGTTTCGGGTTAAACTACGTCTGCGAGAAGACTATGGTCGTTTCGCTTACGACGCGAAGCGGCGCGGTGTTTCGAAAGCGGATCTCTCTTCTCCCGTTCGAAGAAGTAACGCAGCGCGTAATGCCGGAATTAGAAAAGAACGGGAAACACGATCGTGCTTTACGAGATACACTTTTCTCGAAGACTGAACGGGAAAAGAGCAACTGGCAGGTTCCACAGAGCGCAACGCGAATCCGTCGACGGAACGAAATCACTTTAGCGGAATCGGTGTATGGAATCGCCTTCACCGGATTACCAGAAAGCCTCTTCCGCAACGCCTTCTTGGCTCCTTTTCCACCACCACCTCTAGGCAGCCCCTTTTGCCGCACCATCTTTGCCACTTTTTCCCTAGCACTTTTTTACATCCAAGGAATTCCGACGGGGGAAAGAGACCTCTGCTGCACCTTTTACGCCCGTCCGAGACGCTTCGCCTCTGCCCGTCCGCGAGCCAACCTTTCCATCAAACGGAACCGCCACTACTCGTATCTCGAAAGAGTCGGCAATGAATCTCCAAGTTAACAACTTTTTTACTGAACGAAAGATGCTGGTTTAGCGGGGACGAGAGTTCGAAGAACAAGAATGGACGGGAAAGCAGCCCACCGCGGAAGAGGACGGAGAGTAGATCGCTCGAAGAAACTAGTAGCGGTATATGTAGAGGCAAGGAATCGCTGCAAAGAGGAGCACAGTCTCGCGGCATCGACCCACGTCCTCCGATCTATTTCGTTGCTCTCGAAGAGATTGCCATTGCGTCTGCATTACTCAAGCTCTTGCTCGTGTTATCAGGGCCTTTGGCCCAGGGGGTATGTACTCTGGCCGGTTGCTTCTGCACCGACTGGATTCGTACGTGCACGGACACGCACGTGTCTGAGCGTTCGCGTAGGTGCTCGTCGATGTGGGGTCGCCGCACGATTGTGTGGATAGAGAGGGTTTGCGGGGCGTGTCTGCCTCGGGTGCATTACGCTGATTGCTGGCCGCGGCTCTCCGGAGAGCATAGAGGAGCCACGGAGGCCAGGAGGTACGAAAAGGTGGAAGGGTGGAAGGGTGGAAGGGTGGAAGGGTGGAAAGGTGGAAAGGTGGAAAGGTGGAAAGGTGGAAAGGTGGAAAGGTGGAAAGGTGGAATGGTGGAATGGTGGCGGGAGGAACGAAGATAGACCCGGCTGTGAATCGACGCGAAAGAAGAAAAGGGAATAAGGGCCCTTTCCCGGTAAGTAAGTGAACGCTCGTACGTTCCCGCCGAGCGCGAGGCTTTTAATCCTTTAAATGAATGACGCTGGTGACGCTGACGATGCCGACTTGCCCGCTCTGATCCTCCATTTCGACCCTTCGACACGAAGACGACCGAGTTGCTTCCTCTGCTGCAACAACGTGTCCCTCTCGGCCCGGGAATCTCGCCGTGTTTGCCCGCCGAATTTTCTTCATTAGCTATTGCTTCAAGAATTAAATGCGCAAGTGTCGGTTTGCGCCCCGAGAAATATTGAAATGAACAAACCCTTGATGATTCGTTGGAAAAACGAACGCGTGACCGGGTAAGACGCTAATATCCGCGTAATTGTGTACGCGTCGCTTCGTCTCGCTATGGTAAACGTCGACGCGTTGGCAACTCATTATTCTTCTTGTCCTGGGGGCGTGCCGCCGCTCTGCACCTCCATCTACGCGCAAATAATCATCGCGAGAGGATTTCCCATTGTATTATTGTGTCTGCCGTTGAATGATAAACTACACGCTCCCTCGGGAGTTGCGTCGTATTCATTACTAACATAGTCGCGGGACACAGTTCCGGATGTTGCACAAAAATGTTGTTTCTCGCGTCGAGGTACGTGTCGATAAGTAAATACAATTGTTTGCGACGAATCGCGTTGCTCCGAGTAGGCACACTGCCGCATCGATGCTGGTAAGTACGAGCTGCCCAAACATTCTCCGTTGTACAAAACGCGAGCAACTATTCTCCGGGACGAACAACAGGGTTGCAACAGGAGGCAAGCTAATTGGCGAGGCATCGCGAAAACTAGCGAGCCAGTTATTGGCCTTAAATTTCTATGCACCGAGCAGACGAGAGGACGGAGGGCAGTTGAACGCGTGGCACGATCTACGTAGTGTCACACGGTGCACGGATAACGTACAAAGGGCGCAACGTTGGCATGGTTAAGCCATCAAGCGCGAGGAGCAAAGCGAAAGCGGATCTCTAAGATAGGGTGTTTGGGAAAACGAGCGGACAGATTATACGGGCGCCCCGGTAGAGAATCGATCCTTGAATTACGGCCGCATTACGAGTACGGAACTTGCTAAGGCCGCACTTTCCTACCGGCAGCGAATTAGTCTACGCGAAAGAAGAGAAGCCGGAAGCTGATGATTCATTTGAGAGGGAGCGTGCTAGAATCAGACGAGGAACGCGAACGCGTCGAATGAAAACGGGAGAGAAAGGGGCGATAGCTGGGAGGAAGTTGGGAGGAAGTTGAGAGGATTTCGGCAACGAGGGTCGATCGATGCACCGTCCCTTCGTCGATTAAGCGATCGCGGAAAATGCTGACATACGCTGGCCATTGCCTACTAAGGAATCTGTTGCTTCCACTCTAGTCCCTATTTCCGTCTCGATTCCCGTCTCGATTCCGTTTGCCCACGCAGCTTGCCACGTCTCTTCCGTGCAACAGCTTCCTCGTAAAATAATTCTTTGGATTAAGCTTCGATTAAGGTTCGAACGAATAATAGCATCTGAATTGTTCCAGCCGATCGGTATGCACTTAAAGAAGTACGAATGGGTAGGCCGACCGGACATCGGTGATTGCTCTCTGTGGGTTAGATCCGCCACTCTGGAGTTCGACGACGGTCTGTGGCAGTGTCAAGTGACAGCTAGCGATTTCACAACGCAGGACGCGTTGGCATCCGAACCAGCGAGGCTGGTCGTCAGAGGTGAGCTTTCAGCTTACCTTCGTTACTATTATCGTTACTATATAAATACTGTAGTTGCTCGATCAAACTTGCACAGTCATCGGATCCACGTTTGCCGCTTTTCATTCCCATTATTTCCATTCTAGCGAAATTAACGCGCCACTCGCCCAGAGGCCACATACCGCGATACAATATGCCGGCATCGTTCCGTTCGGCCAATCGTAAAACTGTGAAACTAGGTCAACGCGTAAAATTTCATTGGCAATGAAGCAACATTATTCTCTATCCTGTGCTGCAAGCTTTTTCCGCGCAAACGTTATTCGCATAATATTCGGCTCAACGTAAACGTAAAGCCAGTCGTGTATCGTTAGAGTAATTCTTACTTTGTTTTATGTTTCGGCACTGTTCGCGTCGCGACAATCAAACGATCGAACGATTCTACTTGGCGAAGCTGCATCGTGGCGGCCAAGGATGTACACGAATCGAGCTGGCAAAGACAGAAGGGCGTAACGAAATATGCGTTGCCTGCGAGAAAGTCCAGGAAATAATTCGCAGCTTAATCGCGTCGATAACGATTACCAGAAACGTTCAGAGGAGAGAGGCGAAATTAACTTCCGCTAATTTTCTCGTTCTAGTCAGCCCTCAACGACCGCAGATAGAGTACGCGGATCGTCTGATTCTACCCGGCAGCAACGTGACAGCCCGAGCAGGTGAGATCGCTACGCTCACTTGCAGAGCACGGTACGGGAATCCTTCGCCTCTAATTAAATGGTTCGTAATTGTTGCACCGTAGATTCCATACTACTTACCATCTACCGCTAGCCCCTCCCGCCGCGGCCTTTTTCCCACCAGTTCCTGCAGCTGCTTCGAAGCCGGCCGAGAGCAGACTATCGATTAGTTCTATCGAACAGATTTCAAGCCTCTTTGGATATAAAACGATGCTGCTATATCTACGCTGCGCCGCGTCGCGGTCGATTCGAAACTCTGCCGCTAGTCGTATTTGCTCGAATGTTAACATCGACTACGGCGCGGAAGTTTCGAAGGGTCGCCTCTTGCAAATCGAGCGGGACGAAAGAGATCGCAGAAGGCCAAGCAGGAAATTGAAACGGACTAGCTCGTGCCGGCGACGCAAGTTCCGAGCAATACCGTTGGTTTTCAAGGGAACGTTTCGATGCTTTTAGATTGCGCTGCTTTTTCCGAGTACGCGAGCTCGATCATCGACGAGAAACGGAGCTCCATTTCGGCATTGACTCGATTAGCCGGCCTCGCGTCGATTTTGTCGTCAACTTTCGAAAACTTCATTCCGTTCGTGTCCTTCGTGGTCTAGAAGTCGGCCAGCGCTCGAAACGAATCTGGGACAACCGCGAGCCGGCTAAACGGCTGGCTCGCAAGGGTGGATATACCGGGCCGTAAGTGCGGGAAAAGCACGAGCAGAATTGAATCTAATTTTCAAATTCGATTGCCCGCCGCGACTGACAATGAGTGGCTTTATGAATCGTGGAAAGAAGCTTCCACGTCTCGGACTATTATTTCAAAGGGAACAGTCCCATCAGGACTGGCCAATACATGCATAGTCTCACTTATTCGAGGAGCTAGTTAGGTTTCCAAGAGCGAATATCCTTGCTCGCAATGCACCCTGTGGATCTTGCCTATGGTGGCTCGGCTCGATTGGCTGCCCATGAATAATCATGACCCATTCCGACCGGTATCTAGACGAAGTTAAGGAGCCACCGAGGTTTGCTTGCACCCCAGAGGCGTAGAAATAACAGAAAGCTCGGAATGGAACGAAACGCCAAGCGAACGGTTCCGCGAAACGAGATATAAAACGCGCGAGAAATGCTAATTATTTTATAGGCGAATCGCGGACGGTTTAATATCAGCGAATTCGCGCGGGTCGCGTGGCGATGCAGTCTTCGAATTCCAAACAGACATTCCTCTTCCCTCGGTGTTTCTCTCTTTCACTAGGAATTAACACAATTATGCCCGGCCTCGTGCCTGCTATGCCTGCGATACGCATAAACGATTCGAACGATGCGGGGTCAGATTTGGATTCGCAACGACGATCCTCCCTGCATTCGATTGCGATTCGTCGAACCGCGTTTACAACCGCGTAAGAGGACTCGCGCGGGAAACTTCATTTCTATATCTCTCTGTAAGTACGATTCCCGGTCAGATGAATCGATCCACTCTCTATACCGGAACAAGTGCGAACACGATAGGTTCGTTCGCTTCGTTCGGTCACTGTTTATATTTATTGGAATACCGATTGGTATGCCGGGTGCTACTGTCCGCAGTCGACGGCATCTACGCGATAAATATTCCGGGCTAACAGTAAGTGGATCCAGCCGGTTTGCAGGGGCGCGTTTAAATTGACGGGTCGCGACGCTTCGATGGAGAAACGATGGGGGCAAGCACGCTACCGTGGGTCAAAAAATCGCTACTCTCGCAGAGAGATAAACCTGCGAAGAGCAAACAAGTCGTTGACTTCTGTACGGCTCGGTGCATTCGGAGTGGTGAGACGAGCGGCTAGGTTATATTACCAGCTACGATCTTTGGATTCGTAACGATAGGAGGGGCACGAAACCGAGGAGAAGAGGAGAGAGAAAGTTAGGCGGACGAAAAAAGGTGAAACAAAATGATAGACGAAGAAGAAGGTTGCGGCGGAGGAAGGGCTCGGTGTCCGTGGAATTTCACTCCGTGCGGAGTTGTTCCAGAACGGCCGTTGGAAATGCAAATTTTTGGGGGAAATGGGCGCAGGTACGTGGGCGAGACCGAAGTGAGGACTCTGAGACCTCAGGTAAACTCGACGGAAGTTGATAATCCCCGCACTTGGGCGACCTACAGCGTATGCGAGGTAATGGCTGAGAGATCGCGTTACGGACAACCGATTCGATGCGTTGCGATCCATCCAGCCTATGACAATCCTACAATGTCTTCGAGCACCGAAGTCAGGTTCGACGTTAGATGTGAGTATGCCTCTTCTCTTTATTACTAAACTAAAGTAAAGTTTCGGTTTACCTTAAAGCGCTCCTTCTTATGAAGCCTCTCCCGCCCGCTTTCCTTCCTGTTACGGTTTACCCTACTCGCTAAACCTAAAATTAATATTTAAAAGTAATCACGGGTATCCGCCCGATACTCGATACTCGATACTCGATACTCGATAAAACTTTTAGCCGCCTTAAAGCATCCGCGACAATTCGATCGTGGTCGGCTGGTGAATTCGTTTCAACTGTCGCGAGGCCACGTGGCAAGCTTATCGTAAGACGAATAGCGAGATTAAACTGAATTAAACTGAATTGAACTGAAGGGTGGCGCACGGTACGATGTTTGGCGTAGACGGGAACATTCGGCCGGGCGAAAAGCGCGAAGGAACATTGCGCAACGAATAAATCGGTGTTAACGACAGGCCGACAGGGAGGGTGCGGGTGAAGCGCGCTGACCTCAACCTCTACCGAAGCAGCAACACCCACCGAGGCGGCAATTTAACTCTGTATACACGCAGTTAACCGCGAAACCCCCATCAATCTCCCTCAAAACGCCGCGTCCTGACATCCTGCTTTTCGACCTTATCGACAATTCGAGCTTCGCTGCATCGTCCAACAATTTTCAACCGCTTTTTGCAAAACACCGCGGCGAGTAACAATGACTGATGGCCGACGAAACGATGCGACGCGACGCAACGCCTTTGCCCTCGTTTTCCATCGAGAATAATATTCTCCTCGTACGATCGATAGAGGCCCAAATGGAGCCGAGAGGATATTGCCAATTATTATTAAAATTATCGAGCAACTCGCGATCGACGTTTAAAATGCACGCGCAAATAAAAGTCGTTCTCCAATCTTTATCCCCTTTTTATCTGAATAGAGAAACTGTCGCTTAACTTGTTTCCCGTAAACGGATCGCAAATCGATCGTCGTCGTTTTACGCTGTCAACAGAATCGAAATTTTTCTTCCATTAATCGCTTCCATCCAATTCAACCCCCCTATCTGCCCACCGACGCGGAGTAATTCGTCCCGAGTGAAATCGAGTTTGAACTTGAACCCTCGCCTCGATTCCTGCGGAAACCGAAGGTGCAGGTAGACACGTGCATCGCGGTTTACAAGTATTACGGGGCGGAAATGAAGACTCGGGATTTGCTCGTCGCGTATATCGATAAGAGGCATTAGTCGCTGGCACTTTTCGAGGCAAATTGAAATGTTTCCCTCCAAGTATATACAAGTATAAATGTAGAATGCGCACAGTAAAAGCTCGGTAAAACATACGGCAAATTCGGAATTTCATTGGACGAAAAGAGCCGTAACGAAGTTGGTGGAAAAGTTATATGCTTTCGGGCAAGAATAGACGGGGCGAAGAAATATTCGACTAGAACGAATTTGTGCTGAACGAATGCAGTCCCGAATGCGCGGCTGACGCGATAGTCCATCTACTACTTGCTGATCCGTATTCCCGGCAGTTGTTCTTTGGGGTAAACTTTGAACGGCTTTCACGCTCTCTCCCTCTCTATCTATCGTCGCGGACGACGCGGCAGTGACGGTGGGACAAAAAAAGGGTGGAAGAGTTAAAGCGCATAAGCGTGCGCATTCGCATTTCGAGTTGCTTGCATCTTTTGTATTGCGAAAGAGAAATTTTCGTTTCGGGTCGTTCGCCCTTAGCGAAACTTTTTCATCGCGCGGCCACTCTAATTAAGCCCTCGTCCGCGACTTCATTAATTAATCTTTATCCGGTGCGGCATCCTACCACTTTTACGGAGTACACCGATGCCCCGTCAAAAAATCGCCGACTTCCCGGAAAATATTTATATGTCCCAACGGGTGTACATATATGTACCACTGGACCGACGATAAAATAACAAGGCAGACGTAAATGCAAACGCGGAAGTTTCTCTCTATCTGCAGTGCTGCCGCTCACGGTACGGTATACTGGTCATTTTGCAAACGGTGCAAAAACGCTTGCGAGATTCTTTATTTTAACTCGGCGCTTCGAAATGAAATAGAAAAAACGGTGGTTGAGGAGGGGGCAGCGAGTGCGCGATTGAAAATTTTTCACCGTACTTTCGTGAATTTCCCCTCCATCCCGTGCCCTCCTCGCACGATAATGAATTTGTTTCGTTCAACGTTGCGCTCGTTTGCTCGTAATTTACTAGAACCGATGCTGATCGAATATTCATGAAGCATTGTTCGAAAACGAATGCCGGGCTGCAGAATTGATTGAAAACTCCAAGAGAGGCTGTCGAGGCTGCGATTTATGCACCGCGCACGTAGTTTTCGAATGTACAGCCGACGGGCCGCGGCCTGCTTCCACGCAGTCTTCGGTAGACTTCGACACGACTGCACGGTAATAACGTTGTAGCCGGGGAATCTCGTGGTCAGCCTGAATGTGAAATTTTTTTTCTCCCGCCCGATCGTTCTCCCGGACCACTTTCTCCGAATCGGTCGAGCGCATTCTGTCGATAACCGAGCTCGTCTAGAATCGGGTGCACGCAAGCTGGGTAAGGCCTAAGCAGAAACGAAAGTGGAGTTCTTATGCATGGACGAATCGGTTAATAGTAACGAAAGGAAGAAGACGCATATACATTCGTGCGTATAGATGTGTCACTAGTGTTTCGGATTTCTCGAGAAACAAGAACGAAGCAATTATAAAATTTCGCGAGAATCCTTTCTCGCGAAGGAACACTAGATTCCACCACAGATTAGCCCTATAAAACGCTACTATAAAATATAATAGAGGAGAAACGAGAGAAAGAGAGAGAGAGAGAGAGAGAGAGAGAGTAGCTGAAATTGTGAATGGGTCAGCGAGTGTTCGTTCGCGCGAATTTCGAAATCATTGTTACGTGAAATGAACAGATGCACAAGCAATCTGCGCTCTCCCTGTACAACTAACGATTCGATTCCAGGGCATCCCGTCGACCGGCTTTCTCGTCTTTACAACCTCCCTCCCCCTTCGTGGAGCTTTCCGCTCTAACGCCATCCACTGTACGCAGAGAAATTACTCCGCTTGCACTATCGATAAATTTCGAATGATCTCGGCTTCTTAGAATGCAGTACGATGAAAAGGTCCTTCGATTGCTGGTAGATAGACTGAACGGTAGATACGATAGTTCGCTCAACTGGCGACAAAAGAAACAATTAATCCTACAATCGAGTTAGCGCGTAACTCGGTTCTCGCGAGTCGCAGGCTGCGAGAGAAAGGCGGGCGAGGTTGCACGGCCGATGTTTCCCGGTTTAGCCACGTCTCTTTGCGAGTTGCGAGTCGCGTAATCGCATTTCCAAGTCTGAATACGAGCTTGTTATTTTTGGCCCCCGGGAAATGGGTCGGGGCAGAAATTATTAATTAATACAATTTGGATCTGTACTCCAACATTAATTAACCGTCATTTGTGACGTTTCACGGCGGGAGACCCACAGTTCCATTGGTTTAAATCAACGGGAAGAGCCCGAGGGCAAGGGGTGAGGGAGAGTAATTGCGTATTAACGCGGTAAATTGTTTTCCACGTCCAGAGACCCTCGAATCGAAAGGTTTGCCGACACGAAAATCGAGCGAACGCAGCGACGACTGAACGACGAGGAACACGAATTTCGCAGAAACCGTTGACCGACCTTTCGCCCGTGTAATTGCTTTCGTCGAAAAATACGAATCTGTGGTGCGCTAATTAGATAAAGAGCGTGCGTGCGTCCTACTTCTCTGGTGGTCCGCGTCTATCGGGAAGATGCAAAGCGAACACGTTTAACGCGTTTTTCTGCAGCGCATTATTTGAAAACGGTTACAACCTTTGCCCCGCGTTCTTTCAACGAACCAGACCACCCATGTAATTCTCTTTTTTGCACGGCTAAGCGCCGGGGAGGTAGGCACCCGATCGATCCAAATACGTCGATTAATTAATCGTAGGGAGGAAGGAAAGGAAAGGAAAGGAAAGGGAAATGGTCAGAGAAGAAGAAATGACAGGGCAGAGTTTCCCTTGGTTTGGCCGAAATCATCCGGTGCAGTTCCAATTGCTCTCTGTGCCTCCACTATCTTTTCCAGTGGGGAAACGGCCGCAGGATTAATTTTTTCGTGTCCCGTGGCTGACTAATTGTTTCTGACAAGGAATAGCGAAACAGCGGATTGCCGGTCCGACTTTGATTTATATTTCAGAGCTCGTACACTAGGAGCCACGCGAGCTGCGTGTGTCGCTTGCACCTTCCATTGTTTTCCGTCGTTTCCATCGAGCTCTTCGCGTGTTGCCTTCAACGAGAGGAAAACGTCTCTTCCCACGTGCCTCCCCGTATCAACCAACCCACCCCTTCTCTCCATCATCCACTTTTCATTACGCGCTCATTAATGAAGGATTGAATCTGAAAACTTGCTACTCGAGGCTGCGTTTACTCACGCCGTAACCAGTGTTTATTTTCGCCCAGTCTTCCGTGAACCGGCGCGCTGTGATTAAAATCGAGATAGCAATTCTCGTCCACGATTTCGATTAAAGCCCCTTCCCGTTTGTCAAACCACGTTTCAACCCGTCAGCAGAAACTGTTTGAAAGAAAAAAATTAATTTCGTCGCCTTACGCTGCCAGGTGTCGACTATAATCGCCGGGGTGTAATTAAAATGTCTGCTATTCGGTAGCATCAGCATGGTATCGGAAACGGAGACGGTGAACGAGGGACCAGGGACGCATTGTTTTTTAAATAATAAACAATAAATGAACGAAATGTTTCAGATGCGCCGGAAACAAGACTAGTCGGAGTGCCAACCGGCCAACTGGAAGAGGGTCGAGATCAGCTGGAGATCCGTTGCCTGGCCGACGCGAATCCCCCAGCTTCGATTCTCTGGAAAAGAACGAAGAGCCCTGGCGTTACGGAGGTAGCCAGTATGGGCGAGACGTTGCTCTTCTCGCCGATCTATAGGAATCACGCGGCCGTTTATATCTGCGAGGCGACCAACACCGAGGGTGACAGTAACCCGGTGTCCGTTCAAGTGTCCGTTAACTGTAAGTGTCGACGACCTCGTTTCCACCCTTTCTACGCGCGACCAATCGTCCTGAAAATTAAACCGATTAACCCATTTTGCACCCTACGAGACGACCTACTAAACGATCGGCGTACTCGATTGATCCTCGGTTCAAAAGAAGCCGGCCTCCCCGGCAAAAATAGCAGAATGCTCTCAACGGTCTTGCGAATTAAAATAGCGAGAGATCCTGCGGCGTTCCATTGCGTCGCGATCATCGAAACGAGTGACTCCGACTTTTCCTATGTGTTCGATCGTATCCTAATGATTTCTATTACAAAGTATACAAGCAGCGATCGGGCGTAGCGAACGACGTAGATTCGCGCGAGCACAGTGTAGCATGAGTATTGTAAGGTTTTTTTGGAATATTCACGAGTAGAAATGTCAGTAGACGATCGTCCGATTTTCACGCAGATCCGCCGAGGATCAGTTCGGTGGGGCCAGATCGGCTGACTACAGCCTTACTCTACTCCGGAACCTCGTTCGAGTGCAACGCCGATGCTATGCCATCGGCTGAGTACAGGTGACTTGTTCGTTTTCACTTTCACCAATTTACCGAATCTCCCGAATCTCTCGAAAAAATTTCCTTCTTCTCACATTTCGCTTCACACGCCCTCCGAAAAACCCCGGATTTATCGCCCCTCTTAATTTTTCTGTAAATACGTTTCCACCGTTTTTGCTTGTGTATTTAATCGTACACGGTGCTCTTCTACTTTCAGTTGCTTATATTTACTGATACTCAATCTGCTGCTATTTAAGTCACCCTTTGAACACGCCAACAATTGCAGTAACAGACGTTCATTTGTCGTTTACTCGTTGCACCTCCGTATGTTGCATGTTGTATAACGCATTACGAATGTTATCCGTATTTCGGTATGCTGCAACTCGAGCGGCTAGAGAGGCTCGCGCGATTCGCGTGATGCAAACGTCGTTGCATGTGATGGATAGTAGCATGCGAGGTGGGAGAACGTGTCGAATTGAAATGCGACGATGGCTTTTTCACCCAAACCAGATGGGCCCAGATCTTTACCGATGGCCGGATGCCATTGCAGTGCGGTACCGGACAGCGATTGATCCTGACGAACGTGACGTACGAGCAACAGGGCCAATACATATGTCTCGCCTCGAACAAGATCAATGGAAACGTCAGAGAAGTCAAAAGTGATCCCGTGTCTCTGCAGGTGGTCGGCGCGCCGAGGGTAAGAAGCAACGCCGAAGCATCCGTCCGCTAAACTGAGTTACTTTAGCCCCGGCTACGCATATGCAGTTATTATTATATTTATATGCATTCGCGAACGGACAGTAGGAGAATTAGTTTTTCGGGGGATTTACGTAATCGGAAAGCAGACGATTGCTACCGGCGAATAATGAACAAAATTATGTTTGTATTCGTCGATCTGAATGTATGCGGCGACGCATCGTTTCACCGGCCATTGGCTCGTATTTAAATGTCAACCGAGCAATTCATATTTATCTCGCGCGTGTTGAGATTGGAAAAAATGTGTGCGCGCACGCATGTTGTATGCGCGTACATGAATGGCAGAATAAAACATCATTTTCACGGCGCACTCGTCGGTCGATTGCAGCTGCATAGGTACACGGTTTTCATTCGCCGCTACATTTTGCGACCCGTGATCGGAGCACCACTTGTTGTGTCTCTATATTTTGCGGAATTTCCTTGAAATATTTCGCTCTTTCACAAAAACGTCAGTTCGCTTAAATAAAGTCGACGACAATTGTCATCCATCGACGCCAACTCCGGCATCGGTACTTAATAAACCGTGAAGCACGAACGATCTGAAGAGAGCTGTTGGACGTGTGCCGTAGGTAGTGAAACCGGCCATCACGGAGAAGTTTGTCGTGGCAACGACCGAAGGGAGCCCAGCGAAATTAGAGATCAGACTGTGTTCGGACCCGAAGCCCCAGCTGGTAGCTTGGGAATGGGGCAGCACCAGACTTCACGCCGGTTAGACTGCTTCCTAGCTCTACCGCCAAAAGTATTCCAGTCTTTGGTTTGCCCTTTCACTTTTTTTTTTTACGTACGTCTCTTCTCACTAATTGGCACTCCTTATTACTGAAAAGTGGTACACTCGCGATTAATTAATTCGAGCATCCCTTTGGCTCCGAGCTCCCCGTTAATTACCCGCCTTTTTCTCGCATCCTCCTCGAACTTCCGCGACGACTCTTCGATCCCTCCCCGGATTCATCGTGATCTCGAAGGATCGAGTACATATCTCTACACTCTTACATTTCCCCTCTTCGGACCACAATCGCCTTGCACCCTTGCATCCGTGCATCCTGTTTGCCTCTTTCCTTCTTTTCCTTCGTTCGTTTCCATCGATCGAACGTTTCATTTAATCGTAAATAATAATCTAGCGTTTATCAAGTGTTTACAATTATTCATCCGGGTCATCCGGGTCATTCGGGTCGTCCGATCTAATGACCCAGGGCACGTTCGCAGGTGAGGTTCTGGAGTCGCGGTATCGGGCGTTGGATCTGGAGCCGTTAGCAGTGGAGGATTGTTATATAGCTGTTCTAGAACTGACGAGCACTGTCAAGGAGGATCAGAGACTGTACCATGTAATCGTGGAGAACGATCGTGGAAGCGATCGGCGTGCCCTGATGCTGAGAGTAGACGAACCGGGCTCGGTAATTATAACGATATTTCACGTTAAACAACAAATTGTACTTCCAACGTGGTTCGAGCGACGCATTCTCCCGTGCATTTGCCCCCTTACTTTTCGAAAACCGCTGGCCCAATGAAATAATCGAGCCAGGCCTCCTGGCATTTAATTAAAATAGCCTACCGCCTAAAGCATAAATATTCCGTCGTACTGCGCGCGAACAATGTTTGCTGTGTCCCAGTGAAAAGCTTCTTTTTTTTTCTTTTTCGTGCGCTGTATTTGTTACAGATTCCACTCGTTATCGGGGCTGTCGCTGGGTTTACGGTGCTCTCGGTGCTGGTAATGGGATTCGTTTGTTTCCTACGCTCGGATAGATGCTGCGTGGCCAGAAATACAGTGCCAGCGCTGCAGCAAGTGCATTGGTAAGCACGCGATATTGCGTTCCCCGGTGATTTCTACGAATAAACGTCGAAGCAATTTACATGGAAAACCGAGGAAACTCTTTTCCAGAGGACAAATTCCCGCTAAGCGCGGGCTACGTACACGCTAATGAATTATTCGAGGCATTCGTTACCGACCTACCGTAATTGTCGGTATCGGATAGCGACGCTAATTCATTTTTCTTTCGTTTCGTACAATTTGAAGGAAGTAGCTGCCTCGGGCAGTCGAATCGAATAATTGCATGAAAACGAGCACGCTGATACCAGAGGAACGATTTCGATTTCAGCACGAAGGCTTCCAACACGATGATCGAGGACCCTAGATTAACTGCAGATACGATGGAACGCAACAGCCAACAGTACGCGTCTGAAAAACGGTCCAATCATGTTCTGAAGCCTGTCCCGTCGCAACAGTACGTGCAAGAGTGCTATCAGCACGATCCCCCGCACCAACAGCAACACTACCAGAGGCATCACCATCACCACGGACAACCCCATGGGCCACAGTACACGCTTCAGGTCAGATAAGTTGATAGACAAAGAGTGAACGGAGAAAAACTATTCTCACAAAGTAGAGTGACGATGTCGCTGAGCGATGTCCCGCAGAACTCTTTTATTTCCCTTTTCCTTGCTCCCAGATTTACCCCGATGTACAGTGTAATTGCGCGAGTGCGCTAACGGCACCTATCTATGCGCCACTACTTTCCCCGGCACTGTTCTTCCTCCGGCCATTTTCACCGAACCGCAATAGGATCCCGCAGTCAGCGCATTTTAATTTCCCATTCCACGCGCGACTTCCTCCGAAAATTTGCCGAATTTTTTCCAAAAATCTTCTCGTTTTGATCGCGAAAAAATAATCACTAACACACATGCTATGCACGAGACCCGATGTGTGCAATGTTTCCAAAAATATACGTGTACCATACGCACCACACCTCCAGCACATTATCATGCGCATTCAAGCATATTATACGTATAGGTGTATAGAGATTACGTTCCACTAATCACTTCTGGTCGCAATACACGTGCAACGACACCGCGATAACAATATAGACTCGCGCAAGTATTGACCACCAACAACATCCGCTAATCCTTCCCCGATCCAGATAGCCATTTGACTGATTTATGCGGGCAGTAGGGTGCATTACGCATGCATTTCGTAGCATCTAGTCACCCCGATGTCCACATCCCAATTACCGCAACCGTCCTTGTAGGTGATTTGAAATTTCATTTAGGTACGCGTAAGTAAGCAGAAGATGCAGCCACTTCTGCCGTTACCCCAATTACGATCTTCTCGAATAGTCCCACCGTTTATCCTCTGAGATTAACTGCGTTGTATAACGCGATCTGATCGATCCGTTCGTGCGACAGGGTCAGCGTACGTTTTCAAAACGATTCCTTATAAAAATGTAAAATTCCAATCGTTTCGAAACGGTTTAGGCGGCACAGCCCTACCCTGCCCACCTGGACGTTTCGTGTAAAAGGTATCTTCAGTGAAAATACACAAGGTCGCGTTCGGAGGAGTGGCTGTATGCATATAATAAGGGTTGCATTCAAAGTTTCGTTAGGTCCACCCGGCCTGCACCCTTGTCCCTGCTTTTGCATCCAAACGTGACCGTTTCCGGCGTATCCGCGCCGTCCCCACGCGCGTCGTGTTTCAAAACGAAAGACTGACTCATTTGTAGGAGAAAAAAGTATCATGCGTATCGAGAAAGCTTCGGAAATTCACGTAATATAGTATCTACATATGCATAGACTCGGTTGTGAGAATAGTTACTAACGATAAATCCCGTTGACAGTTGAATCTATCGTTGCTGGATTAATTGGACGGCGTGCAATCACCGGTATAATTAGGAGACACGAATTACCGTGTGCCACTCGTTTGAACAATCGTAGAGTGTCGCCAATTATTAATCGGGCTAATTACTGTTTAAGATGATCCATGTCTCGATAAACGTCAAGTTGAGAGACACTCGGCCGATCAATATTTATTGTCGATACTTCGTTGCTGTGACCAGTGACCACCACTACGTACGTTCAGTATTAGCGACGGTACTGAAATATCGACAGTACATATAGAGATGTTCCGAATCACCTTTATAGATTTTGCAACCCTGCAAGTTTCGCGTGCATGCAAAAATTCGCATTCGCACACTTCAAGGCTTAAGCTTAAGCCATCGAGATGCGTCCATTATTTGTTTCTTGCATCTCTCGACATTTTCACGCTTCGTCCATCCACGACACAGTTAATTAATCGTCGCTCGCATCCCGAGACCTTCGTCAACGTCGGTTCGCTGCTGTCATGCCTGTAATCGAACAATCATCATGAAACGACTCTGTGCGCCGATCTCTATAGAATCTGTATAGAAGCGGCTCCAACGAACTTGGAGTACTCTGTCTTTCGTGTATGATAAAGCCATTAAAAAACCAAAAAATGATCTTGCAGATGCGTGTGCTGTCGGTTTGTTATGAGACCCATTGACGTCCCTCCAGCACCACATCCATCCTATACAGTCACCTCCATCGAATACGATCATAGCATGCCGCACTGAAACGAATTGTCTCGAAACGAAAGGAATCTGTTACGTATTTGATAGTGTACAGTGCACAGTGTACAGCGTACAATATGTGTTACGTTCCGGTAATGACGAGCATTATTCTTTCCTTCAACTTCTGTTTTATACGAGATTCGAGATGAACGGGGAACGACAAATTTTAATCGAACGACCATTTCGAAATTTCCGTCATTTTCAGTTAAACGAATCAATTTGAATATTTATCCAAGGCGTTTACTGGAACGTTGCTTGCATTGCTGTCGATAATATTAACGTGCACACAGCACACCGATATTTAGTCTATATTTGCAGATATCCGAATGTAATGATATTCGGCGAATATCGCGATACGAAAATATTCATTGATAGTCATGCAGTTGCCCGTTTTCGCTATTTCGCTAGAGGACAGTTTTCATCTTCGTGATTGCGTCGGGCAATCGTCGTATGTATTATCCTGCTCGTCACCACCGTGTTTACGTACTAAAACACATAGTTTCGACAATGTTGTTGAGCTAATGTCGGCGTGCCGCAATGAACTGCATCGATAGATAATAATAGCGCAGTGAACGATGAATCGATTAACCAAATAGAAATCGAGCGGTCCTGTTTTTCCCCCGCCTATGAAAACTGCACAAACCTTACCTGTGCCCCATAGAGTACTATCCCTGATTGCCACGTGTATGTATTAACCCGTAGCATTATCGTAGATTTATGCTCCCCTCAGTGCCTTCTTGCAACGTCCATGCCCGAAAAATTCCCCTTGGAACATTCTGATAACAATTTTTATTATTTCAACTTTGTTGCCTCGAAGAGGCACGGAGGAAGGTAGAGGGGAGAACGGAAACGTTGGAACGTAAACAAGAAGCTGGTTCGTCTATCCAAATTTTAACTATGAATATTTCTCTATTTCTCAATTCTTTTCTTACCAGACCAAAGTGTAGAAGAAAGTAAACATCTTTCTGTAAATGGCTTAACAAATATATCAAATCGAACAAACTGTTAACCGATACACATTGAGCCCCTTAAAACCCTTAAGATGAACATTGTGCAGGGGGAGCAGCTGTTTCTCAAACCAGATCGTTTAGCGACACTGAAGCCTCATTGCAAGATCGAGAAACCGCCACAGTACACGACGTTCAAGCCGAGCTCTAACAACTGAAGATTGTACTATTTCTATTTTCTATTGATGTACACTCTCGCACAGACGAGCGCGTCCTACGGGCAAGGCGAAGAAAACTCTCGGAAACGGAGAAGAAGGAGATAAGGGGAGTACGGAACAAGAATCGACAGGACGAGACTGAAAAATAGCACGCGATCTAAACAGTGGACAGATCGGCTATAGTTCGTTCCCTCTTCATTATACGTAGAAAAACGTCAGGAAACGAATCCACGTAATGCAGAGGCTTTTTGCATGGTCGAGGTATCCGCTCCGTTCCACGAATCATCTGCGAATTTCTTATTTTCGCGCAACAGACTTCCCTTTCCTGTATGTACAAATTCAACGCAGATGATCGCTCGAACGAACGAGAACATTGAATCAAAAGCCACGGAAAAGCGTGAAGATAGTGTCGCTCTAATGTTAATCGATAGACTTCATAGTGAAAATTCATTTTCTCGCAAATAATACTGCCAGTACGTTCCAGTAAACGCCTATCTGTACGATAACGGAACCAATCAACACGAGAACTAGATAAAGCGTATTTATATTGCTTAAGCCATGATTTCCCTGTTTTATTAATATACATATGCGTACTGCGAGTCGTACGCGTGCGTGGATTAATAGTAACTTCGTCTTTTTCGAACTTTCACGGAACGATATTATTTATTCAATAAGGGTTCTTTTCCGCATGACTGTTGTCCATATTATCAGAGAAACTTTCAATAAAGGAATTATGCAAAGCCCATTTGTCCTTTAATTCATCAGGATCACGAGTAAACATTATCGTAAGGATTACGATTAAAACTGTAATCGGTCTTCGCTTACGCGTGCAGCCTCCAGCATAATGTAGCACGTTCGTTTCGGAAGCAAATCGTGCCGGCGTACGCGGAAAATCCGAAAAATCGATAGGCAAAACCAGACACGGACGAATTTTCGTTCGCTCCGCAGCTTCACCGTCGACTTCTCGAATCAAATGTCCTGAAACAGGACTGCCATCGAAGCAATCATCTTATGCCGCTTTAATAGCTGCCTTTGGTAACTCAGGAACCACTTTGGGCATTTCACTGTGGTCGCAACGCTACTTCAAAATCGCGATCATTTATCATCGCCACACTATATGGAAATCTAAGAAAAATATTCGCGATGGAAGAATATCACAGTACTGTAAATGCTAATTAAAACTTGTGTCGAAGAGGAACACGAAAATTATTACCGCTACGCTAAAAGAAAGTACATATCGCAGGTATAATTTAATATAAAGCAACTCTAATTCAAACCGGAATCTGTATTAATTCACAACTCAAATTCGAACCACGATATACTTAATCGCAACTCAAGTTGCAATCACAATTGGATTGTATTCGCAAATCTAATGCAAAGCGTGTTCAATCGTTCGTAACGCTAATCAAAATCGCGATTTGCCCAATACGATAACGATGGGCCAGGCAATAGCGCTGGCCAAACAATAAACTACAACTACAGGATGAAAAAGCGAACATAGTGACAAAATAGTAACAAAGAATGGCTCTCCATCCAAAGGATGCAGGGCCATTGGTAGTTGCCCTCTTGAGAGACAGTTTGTCGGGCCTCTTCGGCGTTCAGCTTCTTCTTTTCTTCGGGCGCAATGCTCGCTGAAACTTAACCTAGGCTCGAGACTCTATCCGCAAGAGAAAATAAAATCAAATAAAAATCTAAACCGCGTAGCTAAACGGAACACACGTGGACGAATCACGACCAAATACAACCGTAAAAATTGCGATTATGGAAAATCGTAAAGATCACGATTAAAATTTGTAATCGATCTTCGCCTACGCGTGCAGCCTCGAGCATAATGTAACACGTTCGTTTCGAAGCCGAATCGCGATCACGACCGCGAAAGGATTCGAAATATCGATAGGCAAAGCCAGAGGCGAACGCATTTCCGTTCGCGCCACAGCTTCACCGTCGACTTTTCAAATCAAATTTCCCGAAACAGGTTGAACACGCGAAGTAGTGCCTACCCGATCAGAGACTGTGTCAACCTGCCCGGCCCTACCTACTTATATCTAACAGGCGCACCAGAAGGTATACTACCTATCCTACCTAGAGCTATATTTAAAAAATGGCAAAGCATTCACGCAAACACACCTCATTCAACGTTTCTCAATCAAACACTCGGGCGCAAGAGCCTACACTGGAGAGACGTCCCGGGACGCCCCCGACACCCGAGCTTGGCATACAATCATTCACACTCTAAGGGTACGTACCAATTCCTGAAATCGGCTGACAAAGGCCAGCGACCATTGCATAAATGTGCGTAAACGTATATGCTTGTGCATTACTTTCGTGTAAAATACTTGTTAAAATGTACCGTACATTTTCTTCCAACCAAGTATGCTTGGTTTGTAAAGTCTATTCGCTGCCATATTTTCATAATTCGTTATCGTATTCAATGTGTTTGCAACTGTGAAACATATTCCGGAATATGTTTATAATTTATTATCAATTTCCCGAGCCGACGCAATTCCACAGCCTAACCACATGCGCACACAATGTGGAAAATACGTCGTGCACGGTACGCTAGCAAATGTCAGCCGCCAAACATTGTTATAAATTTAGAAACAATATGATCATCAATGCGCCCATTGCCTTTCACTCATCCAAGTAGCACCTGGGCACGTGAGTGAGTTCGTGGCAATGAACACGGAAGGGGTTAAACCTGAAAAACCTGATCTAAAAACATGATTAGTACACGTAAAGTTGCAACAGGTAATAGTATATTTTATTTTCATCTCTTTAAAAATGACTCGAATTTGTAATTTATGAAATATCAGTAAAAACTCGAAAATGACTGATAAATAATTTATTTATTAAGAGGAGTGATTGCCATTACCAACTGAATATACTGGAATAAGTAACGCAATTAAGAAATAAATGCATTTAAATATTTACTTGGAAAATTGACAAAGCTATTAAATAAGCCTCGGGTGATTCTTTAATCGAAGCAAATTGTTCAAGATAGCTACTCCGATTTGAAAATCTAGCCGTATACAAAGTGCCTTCTTGTACATACGGCGTAATAAATTTTATTCGAAAAGAACTCGTCTATGGCATATAAAAATTTATAGTAAATGCTATCATTAGCATATGCATATTCAAGGCTGATTTTAATATACGTATAGTTATGTTTATTTATTTTAATACATGATTACTATAACCACGAAACACTTGCAGTAACGAAGTCGGGGGGTATCCGACTTCTGCACTGCTCAACGGTGAAAACAAATTTCAATTGATTATAAATGCAATTATAAATTTAGTACAGAAGGTCCTCAATATTTATGTATACATTTGTTCAATGTATTTATTAATTTCATCATATATTTTTATCGAAATAGAGGAACCTACATGAACAGTACCTATTTTATCAAACGTTTATTTGAATAAGAAATATTTCGATGGTACTTAATTTTTTTATATTAAAAAACGCGGAGTACAAGAAGGCAGATCTAACCTCATCTAAGAAATAATACACAAGCAAATAACGTTACAACTGACTGGTATAAAAACTATACCCGTAGTCACAATGCTCGCAAAACTACTAAAAAATACAACCAGTCACCCGTGCCGCTTTGGACCAATCGTACTACGGCATCATTGGGGACCGGAGGAACCAAAACGCATGCGACTCACCAACTCGTTGATTGGACAAATAGAGGAAGTACTCGTGGAGGGCATCAGGAACATCGCCGAGGCAGCTCAATTGGACTCAATCGTCAGGAAGTTTGCAAACTGTAACCAAACACGAAAGCAAAGAAGATTAAAATCTACTGTTAAATCTACAGAATTTAATTCTTCATAGAAAACTGAGAATTGTTTAAAAGGTACTTACATTTATAACTTTAGTAGTGTCGCATAAAACGTCTTCTTCAGTGATATACTGACTCTACTTCCGATGGCGAATATAAGAACAAAATAAAAATAAAAGACTGCGTACGGGACCGCAAATTATATCGACGAACAAATTAAGATGCTCCTCCCGCGATTGGAATAATTAAAGTGGACCACCGGTGCTCTGGCGATAGTATGCATGAAAAACACTGACTCTACAATCGCGTGTAGTTTAAGTATAACCAAAAAAGTAGAAAACTGCGGAGCAAACACTGACTTTACCGACTGCATTGCGCGCGGTCACAAAATTTTCTGAAAGAAAGCATGTTCATAATTACTTGTATTAGGTTATTACTTATAACACCACTCTATATTATATAAGTATTATACGTGGTATGAAGTACAATTTAATAGAGATATACTACTAATATTCGACTTATTTTCACAAGAAATTTGAGAAATTCTTACCTGTCAACCAGATCGTTTGACACTTCGACGTCGCTTGCCGCCATTACGCTCCTGCGCATCCCCCCCTGTCAGCGTCGCGGTCCCGCCAATTCTGAACCGATTCTCAGAGGAAGCTAAAGACACGCCATTGAACAAAATCCGACTGAAATTAAAGATGAATGTATTAAGAGTCACCAATATTATAATAATATTGCTAGAAACTGCAGAATATATTGCAAGATAATGGAATTGAAAGCTGAAATACGTATACGCATATGTAAAAGATGATACGTATATGCATATTCGAGTCGATTCGAAAATGCGTGCCGCGCGGTGTGACACCATTCACTGAACAATATTTTCTTAATTTCTTGCAAAATATTCATTGATATTAACAAAGAAACTACAGAAAACTTGGAAGTCAAGGAAATGAAAGCAATGTATATCATCTCTTGCCATCCAGAATATATTAGACTATGAGACATACCTTTATGCGACGGACACTACTAACACGTCTAAACACTACGAGATCCATTTGCCGAAACAAGGAGACTTTCTAAATAGATTGCGCTAATTGGCTGGCAACTGGGTGGGTGGTGGGGGGTGGGGTTCTTTCCAATTCGAATATTAGTGGAATAGTGGGATACAAATATGTTTATTGATAATAATAAACACATCTCAGTAATAAAATGTTTGTCCTGTTTGTTACACTATAGAATAAGTAAACTATTTCCGTAAAGCGGATTCTGACCAAATTTCAACTGAGCCTACGATTAATCACCCTAGCGATCTGAATTCACTCTAGGAAACATAGGGCAAAGTTGTCAAATCTAAACATACTTATGGCCGCTATTTTTTTTCTTACACTTCCTTTTCCTTTAATCAAATAGAACGTGAACAATTGTTTAGTAAAGGCATTCTTCTGAAAAAGTCCTTATCTCTTTGTAGGTGCCGTTTTCGGTACTCTTATTTCAAAAGTCGATCCGCATAATTGATGTACGACTTCTTCTTGCCATTTTATCGAATTTTAAATGAAAAGTGATCCGTCATAGAATAGAAACAGGGCGGTAAATCTTTCAATAGCGAGTTTGAACTTCCTCTTGGAAGAGGGCAGTTGATACTTGAATTTGAAACATCAACCTTCCCTTCTCATTCCTCACTGTATTAATACATATGCAAAGCATAAACCTCGTGCTAGCAGTTAGCAAGCAAGAAAGTTTACTGCGAATTTTATCTAAATCAATCCGTGTGCTTTAAACTTTGACTGGGTTTCGACGCGAAAATTATCAAGATTCCATCCGATATACAACACGTTCATGTAAATTAATATCAGTACGATCATGGCGGTACGTGTACAGTTCGAAAATAACAATGAAATCGGAGTTTTCTCCAAACTAACGAATTCTTACTGCCTCGTAGCAATAGGCAGTTCCGAGAATTTTTACAGGTATATCATATGATACTAACCATTATCTAGTTCAATTTCGTGCAATGGTGTAATAGTTTGACGAGCAGTTTATCTGTACCATAACCTAAAACATATGTTAACAATAAAGGTAATATGAATATCTACGTTGAAGAAATTAAATACCGTTAATGATTACAGCGTTTTCGAAGCTGAATTAGCTGAAACCGTACCTGTAATTCACGCATCAATTGCAGGATGTCGCATAATTGGTCGACTATGCGTTGGTAAGCGTCACACGAATTTGTAACATTCGAAATTTTCAATTAGCCGTACACAAGTACTACTATATTTATACGAAAATAACAAACTTCTATAGGAAACAAAAATGGGCTGCTGGTCCCGAACACGACAACAGATACAGAATTACAGCATATACGAAATTCTTTGCCAGATGAGGTTAAAGTTCAGAGAGTGGAAGAAAGGCTCTCTGCCTTGGGCAATGTTATTGCATGTAATGACTATGTCGCATTAGTGCACCCTGATCTAGATAGGGCAAGTATATAATTCAAGAGGTATTATGCGCATTCCCACTATCGTATTCATAGTTAATATTATATAGGAAACTGAAGAAATTTTAGCCGATACGTTGGATGTAGAAGTCTTTAGGCAAACTGTCGCTAGTAATGTTCTTGTAGGCTCTTACTCTGTTTTATCGAACCATGGTGGTTTAGTACATCCGAAAACATCTATACAAGATCAAGATGAACTCTCATCTTTATTACAAGTGCCACTCGCTGTGAGATATTTTTCCTTTATCTAACGGATCCAAGATTATGCTAAAAGAATATATAGAAGCCTGTTATCAAATTTATTCGTCGCTTAGGCAGGCACAGTAAACAGAGGCAGCGATGTTGTAGCAGCTGGCATGGTTGTAAACGACTGGGTAGCCTTTTGCGGTATGGATACTACCTCGACAGAATTGTCAGTTATCGAAAGTGTCTTTAAACTCAATGAAACAGCTCTGACTGCTATTACTTCGACTATGCGCGCATCACTCATAGAAAGGTAATGTACTATCAGTTTTAACATACAGCGGTGGTAAGATTTCAATTAATATATTTTTTTGCTTGTTTCAGTATGTCTTAAGAGCAAGCGAACTCTCAGAGAGAGCATAAAAAACAATTGTTAACAATGAATTGTCTTACATACATGTACATAAATTAAACATTTATGATGTTTATGAAACTGTACAAGACAATGCCGACAATGCTTTCAAACTTAAATTGCTGCAACCACATTTTGTGCACGACTCCGACGTAAACTATCCTAAAATTGTAATGAAGCTCTGTATTAAGATTTATATGAAACGCATCATTAGTGTATATGCATATGAACTATCACAGTTACTTTTACCGTGTGGTGTACTTTTAAAGACTGTCTGAATTCTCTATCTGAAAATGATACACAATAATAATACTTACCTTTATTATATATAGGAAGAGAAAATGAAATAAATTCAACGTTGTGTACAAAATAATATTTCCCCTTAAAATTTAATTATAAATTTTATCGTTAATAAAAGTTTGCATTTCTCTCAATTTTGTTAGAATTCTTTTAATGTACGAATTTATAAATATAACTGTATTTGAAACGGAAATATTCTATTGAAATATAGTTTAATCGATAATATTCTCTTTGAATACAAACTTCTTTTGTAAACTGTAAATTTAAAAATGTAAGTCATTTCTGACCCTACTTGCCTTACATAGTAAATAAACTATTGTAAATAACATTGTGCGGACCAGCCTGCTAGTTGAATTTATTGCAAATTAAAAAGGTGCAGCCTGGATTTTATTAATTTTGATTAACAAGACTAGAGCAATGGTAATTGTTCAGCATGTAACAATTCGGAAGCTGCTGCAGAATCTGCACACATAACTAATGTAATGCCTGCTGGATAAGATGCCGGAACACGAATATGCGTTGCACTCGCACTTACATTATTCAGTTGACGTCTCTGGGTCATAGCTTCGCGTACCATATTTACAACTTGGCCTAGCGGTAAAAGATATCAAAACGGTATCACCTTCATTAATTCGATTAAACATAAATGTAAACAAGCATACCAAGAACATTAAGTCTCCGCCACCTTTGGTCCATGGCAGCGAGAGATGTTAAATCGGTATTGGGATTCCAGTGAGCTAAAACATCCGCTCTTCGTACTAGTAAAATGCTAGGACTTACAAGTTGATGCCAAACATACTAAAATTGATTAGGATTTGCATATTATTTGAATCATAAATTTATTACGATTGTAACCAACCTGTTCAGGTAAACATTCTAATGGGTTTGTTAAATATATTCCCGCTTGTCCCACACCAAATATCATTTGATGATGCCACGCATCCGGAATATCACCCCAATCTCCACAATTTTGCAAATTTAACGTTGCTATAGGTGCAGCACCTAAAATACACACAGCAGACATCTACTTTGTTCCACTTGTATACTTTCTTCATTACGTACCTTTCGATATCCAATAATGTAACCAATGAGACAAAGAAACTTTCCTTTCCGGATAAAACGCAAAAAACTTTGTTATAACTAATCCGTTTGTACATAAAGCTATACCATGAGCTATGTCTCTATGTGTTGACCCTGCTACCGATCGACTATATAAATAGCGCGGTAATGGTGTACCTGGTTCCCTTTGTCGGGTGTTTACACCCTTTACAAGCACTTCCAATGAGAATGGTACATTTAAAGCCATCTACAGAAATTATTATTAATCACTTATGTCAGTGAAATAGTAAAGTAACTCAATAAGTGAAGAGCCATAGACGTACCAAAGCATTTATTGCAGCAGTAGCACCACATGCCGAAGTTCCAATTTGAGTTACTTGTTTCACTGTAGCTTCTTGTTCGTTCCATAACATAACCTTCTCAACTGGTAAGAGGCCATCCAATCTTTCAATGGCTAATTCGTTTTCCTATATAGATAAACGCGTTCGTAAGTGATAATAGTCGAGTTTAATTGTCTACACTACGTGATATTATGATGAATCATATTAACTAGATTTGTTTCGCCGCTCTGATTAAAAGCAGCCTGCTTATTGAGTATTAATTTTTTTGCCATCATCCGGTGATAAAGAGTTGAACTGAGATTCACTCTCCTAGTATTTAAACACGAATTTTCTGGCGTAGAAGGTGATGACGATTCCGTCCATAATTCTGCATCTGAATCTCTATTGTCACCAGGGGATATAAGATCTCCGCTTGTATTATGATACCCATATGATTCCCGAAAAGGACATCTTACTCCGGGACAGCTACGAGATGCTGTTGCAGTTTCCCATTTCCCTGTATATTTGCAATTTAATGTAGAGTATTGAAGGAGAAAGACAGTCCTCGGAGTATAGTAAATCAGCAAAAAGAATGTATCACCTTTGTTGCTAGTACTTGGCATCCAAGGCGTAATACAACTTGATTTTTTATTTGATTCAGATGTTGCTTGATTACTGCTGGAACTTGGTTGAACCTCTATGCTACTGACAGTTTGCGAACTGTGTTTCAGACCTTGCGATGTCGTTGCCACTGTTTGTTTAGCCACAACTTTCCCACCACTTAAATCATTTAATATTGGATCTGGATCTACATTATCCAGAGCTATATTTTGTATATCTTCGTTTATCGAGGCCAAATCACTGTCTCCTGTATCCTATATAGAAGATATTAGGTTAACAAGCAATATTTCAACTTGCTGCCATAATGCAATATCTGAAATACCTGCTCGCAAGAAGGCCCGGGATCAAAGTCCATTTCCAAAAAGTCCATTTCTGGACTTGATCTACCGCTAGGACATTGTCCTTCCTCTTCATGTTCTTCCACCAGCGCTTGATTTATTTCTTCCTTTTCAACTAAATGGACTGCATCGTCATTTCCTTTATACGTATAAATACAGTAATCTTCACCATCTGACATGTCATCCTCATTTCCAGAACTCGAGTCCCTCCTCTCAATTTGTTCTCTTTGTATACTCTGCACGTCAAGTATGTAATAATTTATTTGTAATATATTAATAGATTACAAGTGAGTTATAAAACCTACATTTTGCAAACCACTAGTTCCTGCTACCTCTCTATTCCCATTAATGTTAGGTCTTATAAAACAACATGTTCCTTGACTCGTTGAACCTATACTACAGCCTAGATTGTTTAATACTCCGTTCGATCCGTATGATCTTGACGGCCAGGTGCTATCAACTTCAGGACTAGAGTCTGAACTGCAGGACACTTTTGGTGGACACTTTTCAATTCCAGAAAGATAATCCAAATTATTCTTCATATCAATATCCTCGTTTGGCTTTGTTGTTGATAAACTACACTGTACAATGGACGACACAGGTGCTGAATTATTCAAGTGTAACAGAGGGTTTGACTTAATGCTGGCATTATACGAATTGGATATGCAATTATAACCCTTATGCATATTATTCTGACCAAAAGATAAATTTAAGTGCATCTGAGGCTTAGGCAGATTTATAATGTTCGTATTCACTGCAGTCTTATATTTTGATTGACTTGTAACAACAGTGTTGACATTTTGAGATTTAATGTTATTAGTAGTTAAAAGCATGGAAGATACACTTGCGCTTGACGTATCTTCACTTCTATCTTGGTCCATAGAATTGATAATATTGCATGAATTGGTTTGCATAGATCTTGCACCATTAGCTAATGCACCTGAAGCTTTAACAGGCAAAAGACTAATGACACTCTTGTCACCCAGTTTATTATTCAATTTTATTTCGTCTCCATTCACTTTACTTTCAAGCGGTATAACTTTAGGCGATTTAACTGACTGTTCAATCGATTCATTGACATTTTTCGTAAAAGTTCCTTCTATTTTCGTTTCACTCCGGCTCTGGCTGTTACCTGCTCCTTCTTCAGAATTCATATTATTTGTCAAGATAGCCGTAATTTATCTATTGAAAAACAAATTAAATTGATTTTTTATTTCTTCGTTTTAATTAAATGTATAATAGACTGGTGTGCAATTGATAAGCGATTACGTCGGATGTAGTATAACTGCCAAATATTATGTTAAATAAAATTAATACAGCCGTGCGGCAAATATCTGTATTTTGTAGAATACGTTAGCAAATAGTATTTACCGTTCCAATTACATATATCGCACCAATAACTCGATTTTACAAATTTTAATGCCGGTTCGTGTTCAACCAAGCCCTGATTAAAGAGAGGGTAATAATTCACAAACGTGGGAAAAAATAAAGGACTTGTTTGTTTGGGGAAACGCTGTTATGTCAAGCGAAAAGAAACGTCTCACTAACATTCCCTCCCGTATTAGTTCTGGAAGTCAGCTGATTATTAGAAACAAGTGTAGCTCAGCAGAGCTTCGTTATTTGCACATACGTGCTTTCTCGAAAAGCCTTTTCAATATTTCATCATACACTGCAATAGCGTACTGCACGTCTACATATTAACACAAGCACAAACGACATCAAGAGAAAATCTTCTACTCCTTTCTTTATATTGTCCAGATTGTCAAGCTTTCTTAATATTTACAAAATGTTATCACACGCGTCGCGCTTAGTATGTCAGTATATAAGTACTTATGTCGTGTCTATGATTAGCCTGAAAAGAAATACTATCTAGATAGCCTCTTTTAAGTTAGAAATTATCGTAATATAGTGCATAAATGATTTAGTCTCAATTTTCAAGTGAAACGTCAACCAATCGGGAGGTGTTGCGTACATATTGTATTTGTGCATTTAATAAAAAATCATTTACGATTATAGAAGATAATTAAAATAGTTTGTATACACAGAATTGAATGTTGCAATAATAGTATTTTGATTGAAAATGAGATTCACGAGAAAGACTATCGCAGCACGTTACTTTTGTCAAGTTTTAGATACATTTACTCTGCAGTATCTAGGAATGTAGATAACGTCAAAAGAATGGATTGTGAGAAATTCCGAAATTCAGGATCATTAATCCCCAGAGTCACGTTGCTTTGTTTTGACTAAGAACGAATTTGATCCTATATCTTATTTCTCAATTAAAAATTATAACGTTCCACTTTAATTTGGGGCGAATTGAATTATTGTCCACGAACAAATATATAAAACCGGTAAGTTAGACGTACGGTGCTTGGTGTGTGACGAGTATCAGCTCAGGGTAATTAAATACAACTCATGATGAATATTGTACGTATTAATTCGAGAAATGTAATATTTATACTTCTGGCAATTTTCTCGACTACTGTGAAACAAGCTCATATGGGTTACGGTAAATTACAAAATTACGAATAACTAATGCGTTTTCACAAATCAATCGCGAACGATATTAAATTGTAACTTCTTTTCCGATATTCCGATTTTAGAGAGTGCAATTAAGTATGCACAGAAGGAGGCTAATGCAAACTCGACACCAGCCTACAGCAATACAAGGGTACTGTAAAATCTACATTACATTGTTAATAAGTAAAGAAATTACTTTAAGAAATAGTTTATTTACAGGATGAGACTGCAAGACAATGTCCAAGTGGCATCGCCTGCTCTGAATTAAATGGAGATTGTTTGAAATGTAGTCTAAACCTGAATTGCGTATATGGAGCTACATATATTGCCAATTGTACTATTTTAGAACATATTGATTGTATTGTGAGTAGCATAATACTATATATTTTTATTTTATCTGTTGCACATGTACCTCACATTAATAAATACATGAAACTTGAAGGGGCAGCAAACTTTTCAAAAGAAGTACATATGTCGGTACTGTTATCAAACAGAACATTGGGAGCATGAATGTCACCAAAAGAATTCTTGTAGCTCTGTAGCATCTTCACGCCGGTATTATACAACCAATTGTACAGTAAATGGGAATATACTATGCCTAGGCAGGCGTAGATTTATGAAAAACCTGTTATGCAATTGGACGGTAGGATATCGCTGGTCTACTGCTTTAATCTTAAGCATTACTTTAGGTGGTTTTGGCGCTGATAGGTATGTTACATTCAGGAACATGTAATATTAGGTAACCATATCCTGTAATCATAATATAATTTATGTTACAGATTTTACTTGGGCCATTGGCAGGAAGGAATTGGTAAATTGTTCAGTTTTGGTGGACTCGGTGTATGGACATTGATCGATGTAATGCTTATTTCCATGAGATATTTAGGACCAGCAGATGGTTCATTGTATATTTAAATACGTTTACCAAGGACTGTAATCTTTATAGACCAACCAAATTTTTTGCATTAACTTGGATTTTTCTAATAATCCAGGAAACTAGTATTAAAGAAGAGTGAGCATTTTATTTATTACTTTCTAAAGAACTGAGGCGCAATGTGATATGTATATAAACTACTGAAATAGACTTCTTGCATGAACGTAAAATGTTTACTAGCACTAAATGTAAAATGTAAAAATTGCTAATGTACCATTCAATAACCGATACAAGAAAGAATTATTTTATTATATGCCTCTTTTTATTTATTCTATAATTATTGTTATATCTCTCGTGCACATTGGGGAAGCCACCTCCTATTTTTCTCGCATATACATATTGTTTCCACACAACGCATCCCTCTTGATGCATAGCCATTACACAGTAAACAATAGTTCATCAACTGACCACCATTCATGAACGGAGGGCGCTGAAATCGGTCTTAAGTTTCCAGATCGGTATGGCAGTCGCACGTGTAGGTGATAAATCTATTGTATATCGCGTCCGTGGTAAAGGGTCTCCGTAGGGTCCAGACAGTCAGACAGAAATTTACGTTGAATGTTAGATCTATCTTATACCTCGTCTGTGATACAATACGCAGTTCGTGCAATTTGTCGGGACCGACGAATAATAAGCAAATTTACACATTAGACAGAAGAATTCTCGTTAGCAGAAAATTACAGCGCAATAAAATGGCTAGTCCGTTATACAATCTTATCTTCAAAAGATCTTCTACATTTGCTGTGGCCATTTTAGTTGGCAGCTTTATCTTCGAACGAACGTTCGACTCACTTTCAGACAGTATATTTGAAAGTGTTAACAAAGGGGTAAGAATGATTGCAAAACATTTAATATTTCACATTACTTAAGTAGTATGATTCGTTCAAACTACCATCATTATATTGGTTGTAATATATTTGGCTTGAACCAAACCTAAACCTAACCAAATAACGTATTACGTAAGTAGGCAACTTTTATTCAAAAATATAGGTATGCGATTTAAACTCAAAAATATGTATAGGAATTTGATTTGTTGGAAATTGCGTAAAATTTGAAAGAGATGCAAGAAACAGTTTTTCATTGCAAAGAAACTACTGCAAATACGAAAAAAGTACTTTAAAGCTAACTGTATTCGCAATTTTTGTTCCAGAAACTTTGGAAAGATATTAAACACAAATACGAGGAATAAATGCAACTATTAACTATGTTGCATTAGATGTGTACATGTATAAATGTGTATGAACTAGATACATTATATTTCTGTGGTCATACAAATAAAGAACAGTTGATTATATACGACAGAAATTATATAAGCCTAGTACGTAGCATTTCTTTTTACTATGTTAATTGCTTCATGTTGACATAAAAAGGCATTTTTTTCATAAATTTTCTTGCTACTAAAACACAAAACTTGTATCCTACAAAGCAAAGAAATTAGCATTGATCCTGTAATGAAAAAAAATCGTTGTATAAGCAGATATTATTAAAGTGGTTCGACAAAACGGCCAAAGAATAATGTTGTGCTGGTGACAGAGTCAACGATCATAAACAGAAATGGCCTGTCAAACTTAACGTCGTTACCCAACGAAGAAAGGAATTCGTATCCAATTTCTGGAACAGTGATATTTTCATGAGAGACAGATATAAAATGCCACCGTAATTTAGTTAGACAATTCAAGGAAACAGCAATTTAATCGGTCATCTAAAATACCTGTATTGGATGCAGCCAGCGTTCCCTCTTCGTCTACTTCTACTTTGACGTTTTGAAAGATACTGGTTACGCGCACTGATCCGCCGGATATCATTTTGGTCAAATTTGCATTAGATCGAAATATATTTTCTATGTTTAACTGAAATAAAATTGCTTTAAACATTACAGCTACTAAGGTAAATGCAGCCCGCTTGCAATGCGTAACGCAGTTTGACATCTAACACTTACACGTTGTAACGTAGGCATTAGATTAAGACTGTTTTCAATAGTAAACTTTGGAAGATGAAGAGTAACATCTCGCTTTTTTAAATTGGCCAAGATCGCAGATACGGGAACGTTAGCTAAATCTTCGGATAAGATTCGCAGGTAAGGATCTTTTTCTCTGGTGCTTGGCATCAGTGTCAACATTGACGTTTTACCATCCTAAAATGTTATCAATATAATTGTAACATCGCAAAATATATGCGCAGGTTTTACTTATGTGTATAGATGGAAATGATGTTCGAGACATTACCAAAACTTACCGAGTATGGAATTTCTAGGACGTGTGCTTCAATTGAAGATATGTAGGCATACCTGTAAATGGATTCATGTTTCATGAAATATGTGTTTTTGCATTCTCCATCAGGCATATGGAAACATTGCAAGTTCGTGTTCGCCTTATCAAATGCTTTCAACCAACGGCCTTTGAAGTAAATAGCCGAAGTCAAAATAAGTTGCGTATCCGGTCGAACTTCATTTAACAGAGAAATAGAGGAAATTGTATCGCGGGTTGCCTGCCGAACCCAATCGCTCATAAGACGCGCAGTACTTTGTGATTCCTCGAAATTTACTCTTTTGACATCCCCTTGATAATGTGATCGTAGAGTTTCGGCATAATTATCTAGCACGTGTAGATTCCGATGTATCCACAGCCGATTAGTCACGTCAATTTCCGTACCGTTTTCTTTCCACTGAAACAAGTATTCAAAGCAATTTATACGTACACGACTGAAACCTCGATATCATCGTACCTTCAGGGATGCTAGAACACGTTGCGTTATATCTCTTCTTCGCAACTCATCTTCCGGTAATCTTAATGCTGAACTAATTTCAAATTTTGTATCACCAGCCGCTCCTTCCATCAACATCGTTAAAGCGAGTTTAACACTAGCAGGCGACAACACCAAGTTTCTGCGCTCGTATTCTTTGCTCAGTACCTAATCGTGAAAATAAAAACAGACCGGATGCCGATTGTCCTAATATTCTTTCTTTCTAATTACGCATCGATCCATGCGAACCAAGTAAAAAGGAGCTAACAATGTTTCTAATTATAACTTCATGATTTGCCTCACCTGTGAAATGTACAGATTGAAGAGATTGTTCCTGTCTTGTTTGTTCAATCCCGCTTGTAAGGCTGAGTCTAAAATTATATAAACGTTAGCATTACGTACGTTAACTACAATAGTGATACTCAAATAATATTCTTGTAATTTTATTAAATAATAATTTGTACTTTCGGTGCATAGCAACCACGCTGCAATTTAACGAATGAAAAGAGATTTTTAGCATACGCCTCTATTTATAGACGCAGGGGAAAAAGGACAGTGCAACGGAAAAGTAATAATATTTGAGCTTCATCGTTCTCAGGATTTAGTAAGATAACAAAAGATTAACCTGCTTCCGGAACTGGTGGACCAAATTTAGACGGAGAGTGTTGTTGATTCGAGCTCTCAGCATTAGTAGACTTGTCGAGAGGATTCATTATTTTACCCACATAGATAATCGTTCCCGTGGTCTCATCTTCGATGTAAAATAAAAACGGACGATTCGCGTGGAACGTTTGGTCTTCGATTTTATTACCGATATCAATTTCTAAAAACGGGAGATAGCAGAAGATATCGTACATCGTATTGGTATTCGATCGATGGAACAAAATTTACCAGTAGCTACGTAAGCCGTAGTTCCATTCTCGTTCACTTCGATTCCAGCTTTTTGTATGATATCCGAAACTTTGAGATGCTTGGAAGTTCGTTTCGTGCGAGCTATACCGCTTAACGTTGCGGTATCGTCGAATATATCGCGGATACCAAGCTAGTGATGATAAATGGAAAGAAATAGACGATACACGGAAACGAGTAGAGAAGAAGCGGGTGTTTACGAAAGTGTGTTACCTCTCGTAGTACGGGTTCCAGATGACTGGAAAAATCGAATTTAAACTTCGGAATAGTAACATTCACTAGCAAATCTTGCATCAGCCATACGTGCCGTGTCAACACGAACGGATTTACTTCGTTGGCGAGTTGTTCGATCCCATCTAACGTGCGCGGCAGCAGCAAATACATGGCGAATTTATGTCCCTGGAAAAAACCTATGCTAAAGTCAGAGTTGAACAAGAATCGGGGTTAATTGAAGAGAAGTTTATGAATCGCTGTACGCTATATGGAATTCGTAGAATCTTGGCATCTAATTCAGGAGATTCGGAGTAGTAGAATCGATTGTACGAATGCATATAAGGTACGTCCACTATTCGATCTTTGCTCATAGAAAATTTGCCGATTCGTGTATTGTCTGGAGAAAAGTATCTACGGCGCCATGATCCTCGGAAGAAGAGCGCATTCATAATCAACATCAAGGATTTCTCGACGCTGCTTTCTAGAAAGAAGAAAGTCGAATCGTTTAGTGATTGTTGCTCGAATTGGGAAAACCTCCACGGCCAGCTCTATTTTTCGACCCTTACCGTCCTCTATCATTCGATCGATATTGGCATTGGTAAGGTTGCTGACCCAGCTGTTGATCGCGTTAACGACTGGCCGCCCTTCGGATAAATTTGCGCTGATCACGTCAGTGTTGTAAAAGGTTTTTACAACAGCGCTGTACCGTTGTCTGATCATTATGCCCGAATCAACGTAAATTCGCGTTCCAACGTTCAATGCATAGGCTGGTGAAATCGCCTGCAATATAGGGACGGTGCGGGCACATTGTTTATCTTTCATGAAAAAATGGAAAAGGAAAACCCCGGCAAGTGTACAGCGGAATTTGAATGATTTACCTGGAGTGAGCGTAAAATAGCGGAAAATCTATCTCGGACAGCGGTACGTGAAGCGGGTAACTGCATAACCGCGGCAAGTTCCTGCGCTGTTTCATCCTGGGCTCCTTCGTACAACAGTATCAGGACCATTTTTAAGGATACTGGCGAGAGCAGCACATTTCCAGAATACTTTTTGCTTGTAGCCTGCGGTAGAACGAATCGAACACCGTCAGAACAATAAAAATTATTGTCGTACTAGAAAATCTCATACTCGTTACTTTGAACAGCGACCAATCGAACACGCTGATGCGTTCTCCTTGGTAAGGTACAAAATCATCCTCGTCCTCGTCATGGTTCACGATCACAGGATCTACGCTCGTAGATGCGTTCGTTTTCTCGGATTTGCACGGTGTTGTCGCGAGTATCGCGACGTACACGATTATTAGATATCCTGAAAATGAATATTATTGGAAACGATCGTGATACGAACAACGCGAGAGCACCATTTTCGATTCCGATTCGCGAGAGAAAGATTCTTCAGCCTTGAACCTATGCTCGCCAAATGTCAAGGTGACGCGCGCGCCCTTGCTATGCTGCGCTCTAGTCAAGGCCCCCGCGTTACCGGCGTACTCGTGCAATCGTACAAACTCGCTCCTCGATCGCGTTCACAATACTTTGCAACAATATCAAGTATCTCACCCAATATTCCAACGGTGTACTTCATGCTCGCGGCTCTCAGACCGGGACGTGTAGAATAAACGGAAAGAACTCTGATGCGTTACACTGAGCTACGCGCTATACGCGAAACGGCGTCGAATGTGGGGGGGGGGGGCTGGGGTACAGAAGAGTGGGAGAGCAGAGAAATAGAATGGTACGACACGGCTGATCTCATCCAACAACCATGAAATATTCGCCAAAGTCGGAACCGGTCAGTCTGCTTATCTGACGAAAAATCAAACCTGTTTCTGTCGACGCCGCAGTGGCATTAGCACCGATTTCTCAGCTTGCGACGCGGACGAAACGAAAGTCAAGCTTTCCATTTACATCTGCCAGTTAACAAAGGTTCGCGTGTTCTTCCCACCCAGCAACCAATTTTTATTCATAGGAACTAACTACTTGACGATGCGCCCTTCCCTTAAACAGTTGTCTTTCAGCATAGCTGGTCCCATTGCATAGCTTCGTGCATCCAATATGTATATCGTACCAGCAGGTATAAATTATAAAGAGTATCGTGAATAGAAAATGGCTTTATTTACGACAACAGAATTGTAGTACCACTAAAAAAGGATCTTCCTAACGTCAATTCCATTATCACTGACTACTTCCTCGTTTCTCTTTCATCCCATCTCTCTGTTATCTGTCGTTGACGATGACCCCGTCGCGAAATTGCAGCACATAGTCTAATTCTTTGCTGTGCAAACTGGATATTTTTGAAATCTATTCGGTCAATTTCGATCACGCGATTGTGCCAATAACAACGAGTCATTCTTTATCTGCTCACGCAATCTTTCAGTCTCATCTTCGCTACTACTGCTACAATAATCTATTATATGTCTTCGCTTGTTTCTTCTGATTCGTTTCTTCGCATTCATGGCATATTCTTCGTTACGACTGTATTTACGTTTACGCTTTCGTCTTTCAAGCTCCTGTTCGGCTCTTTCCAATTCGGATAACTCTTCGATTCGACTAATATGTTCATCTCCATTTTCGTCACCTGATACGCAGAACGAATCCTGCAATTGAACGGTATAACAATAAGGTTACATGTGCATACAATATAATATAGAATGTATAATATAAAAAATGTAGTCTAACATTTATATACGTTTCATCTGTTTGCGTTACGGATTGCGAATATATTTCTATGTGAGAGTGAGCCGGTATTCGCGGTTGCTTAAAAAGGAAAGCAGTGTGTCTCTTCATAGGGCTCCTAACGGATTGCAGATAATGAGCATGCATGTCGGACGTATCGTGCATATTCTGCGTGTAGCTGACAAAACCATCGAGATCCTCGTCGGTTCCAGAGCTTCCGTCTGTCGTATCGTCGTTGGAACACACTTCTGCCTCATCTTCTATGAATTCGTTTTTTCTCATTTTCAACCTTCGATTGCGATTACACTTTTCAGACGGTTCCGTTCTCTTTTTCCGACTTTCGGATGCTTTCCGAAACGACGAATCGCTCAAATTTGTTGAATCGTCGAGAAAATAGCAGCTTCTCATCTCCCGTTCGTTCGATGCCATCGAGTCACACTTCCTAGTATCATTTTTATCATTAAAAGACTGTCTCGAATTCAAATTCTTCCTCACGTTAACTATTTTTTTCGCTATACTCGTACAAGGAGCAGCATTCTCCTTCGAGACGTCAAAGGTTTTTTTTACCGAAAACCACTCATCGCTATCCGAATGACGTTTGTGGTTGTTGCTTTCAAGTCCAACTAATTTCTTTTCCTTTCCTTCAAACGTGTCAAATTTTGTACAATTTTCTACAGTGCCGGTTGAAATTTCGAAGTCATCGTCCCAATCGTATCCTTCGTTTTCAAACTCGACGTTAGTCATGCTCATCTGCTGATTTGGAATCTCCGTACTACCGAGATTATTCTGATCTCTACACTCGAACAAATCATTCGCCCCTTTGGCGAGATCTACTTGATTATTAATCAGACAACTATCGTCGCGAAATATATCGTCGTCGGATTCGTTGTCGGCTGCTTTTGAAACGATCGACTTTGAGTTTAATCGTGCTATCTCATCGATTGCCTGTGTTATACTGAACGTGTTTCGATTTTCAAATTCGTCACGCTTCAGTATAAAACTATTTCTACTTGCCCCCTCATCATTTTCATCGTTTCGCGTGCCTTGATAAGTTGACTGTTGTAAATACACCTCATCCCGTTTGATATTATCATTTGTTCGTACAGTAGGATAGGATGTTTCGGTATATAAACCGTTATGGATATTTGTACTTGTTGCACATGCTTGCATGAAATCGCTGTCGCATGCATCATTAGATTCGTAGCCATCTGTCGTATCGTTTAATATATCTTCAAATTTTCCAGACTCTAAAATTTGCAAAGTATTCATTTTATTCTCTATTCCGAATACTTCGAATACATGTTGTTTCTCGGATGTTTTTCCGTTTCGTGAGAAGCCATCGCCGTTGTCGGATATACTACTATCATCCAGCAAATGTTCGAACTTCGATTCCTCCGGAATAAATTTCTCATCAATTTTTCTCATCATATCCTCGAATGCGGAACCATTTATACTCAACGCATTGTCCCCGTAATTATCTTCATCGTCGTTATACACCTTATTCTTTTTAGTATTCTGCGGAGCAATGGTGCTTAGAGTGTTCAAACAGTCAAGTATTGTAATATCAGGTACAGTGAAATTTAATACATTTTCAATCAGAGAAAATGCAGGCAGTACATGAGACAGATCGTAATTTTTCTTTGCGGTCCCTTCTTTTTCAGAGTTTCTCAGAGCACATATGGTAAGGAAGTCAACCGCATCATTGTCGTTAGAGAGAATTTTAACGTCCGACTTTTCGATAGTGTTGCGACCATTTTCAGTCACATCAGAACTAAGTATTTCAAAAATATTCTTCGAAGGTTCTTTTCGTTGTTCACCTTTCAAGTACTTGATCATTGAAAACTTCGATCCGTCCTTTTGCGTTCCTAGAACACGCGTAAAAGTTATATTCTCTACCTGGGTGTTGTACAAAGACCACTGATTATAAAATATAATATAAATTTTCTTATATTACTTCTTTATTACCCACGCTAAAAATTCCTTTCTGTGCATTGGAACGTTTACTCTCTTTTTTGTCCAATTTCTCTCTACAATTTTTCCGCTTCACAATTGGGCTTTTCAGTTGTACATTAATATGCATTTTAATACATTCTGGTGTGAAAACGTCAGGTATCATGCGGGGATTGTTTGGGTACAATGAAGAAAAGATATCACTTCTATTTAATACTTTATGATTTAGAGAATCTCTTCTAGCCATTGTGGACCGTAATGTCTGTAACGTTTTCGAATTTCAATTAAGCAAAATCGTATTCATCCTTTACATTTCAGAATATTGAGTTTCTTCGTTACCTCGTGTTCCCTTCCGTCTGTAACCAGAATAATTATATGCCCGTCGCGCTTACGGCCCGTCCTTCCCATTCTTTGTACTAGCCGCGTAGGAGAATGCTGAGATACGTCGAAACATATTATTAAGTCTACTTCTCCAACGTCCAATCCTTCCTCTCCTATCAAGTATTCAATATCGTAGTGTTCATAAATATCTACTTACATCAATGGTACTCTTTATGATAACAAAATCATTATATTTCTACGCATTACATTATAGTACATTTTACATTACCTATACTTGTTGATATAAGAACGTTTACATGATTATTCTTAAAATCATCTAAGGCTTTTATTTGTTGCCTTTGTTTCTGGCCAGCTTGACCGACAAACATTTGCGGTCTTATTAACGGTTGGCATTGTAGCAATAAAACATAAATCTCGTTCACGATATCTCGATACTGAACAAGGGCAAAATTATGTCGCGTATAATACTTAATTGCAACATTGATTATCAATCATAAAACTACAAACCTCAACAAAAACTATAGCTCTCGTATTGTTTGTTTTTTCATGATGGTTTTTAAAATGACACAGCAGCAGTTCTTTCAGCTTCTTGAACTTGGTATGTCCGAATACAAGACTTTGTGGTATCTGAAATTAATTTTTTAATTACAGACAAGAATGCGCTGGGTTTCACTCGTCCTCTAGAACATTGATTATACAAACATCTACTAAAGCATCCTCGCATAACGTTTTTACATTCGGAAATGGCCCAAGGTACACATTGATATCTTCAAGTAATGTTTGTAACTGCGGTTCTTCGTTCATCCAAAATTTATCAGAATGAGCTGTTGATAACAATGCAAATACTTACTCTTAATCCTTATCAAGCGACCAATTACAATTCCTGATAGGGGCAAAAGAAATACAAGTTTACATACTTTGATAAAATTTATGAAATGCCCTAAGTCCATCTCTGACCATAAGTTCGTAAGCATGGTACATTGTCATTAGAATGTTAAGCGTTTTCATAATTTGCCCATAATTTCCCGACTTGTTCGTTTTTTTTTTATGTTCATTTAATAGGTGAAATACCTATAAATGATGAAAAATGTTGTCTAGAATTTTTTGTGTGTTACAATTACGAGTGAGTCGAAATATAAAACAGAACAATTTACCTTTCCTTTCGAGATATTTGCTGCATGACCGTAAAGAACATTATTTTGAATTAGAACTTTAACATGACGATCCATAATAAAGATATACCTCTCTTTGTATTCGATTAGCTCATTGCTAAGGGGGACTAAAATTATATCCAGTTTTCTTTGATTAATATATGGGACAATATCCAGGGATGTTTCATCTCTCAGTTCTACACGGGCGATTAGTAAATTTTGTAGCACCTATAGAAAATATTACTTATTTATTCCTGCAAACTATACTGTTAATTATAAAGAGAGCTGGTAACCTTTAGCATATATTTAGTATCAGTGAAATATACCTGATGGACATTGTCAATTTTATTTCCTGGAGTCGCAGAGAGGGCTAATACCCTGAAAGTCTGATTCCTTTTGCTTAATATTCGAATACACTAAAAACACAAAATATACTGTTACATTAACACTATTGGATAATTTGGGTCAGCCTTTCCATCAATGTAGAATACCATTATATTTCAATGGGATATTTACCTCGCAATAAGAGTGTTTCCCTAAAGCTCTATGAGCTTCGTCTATAACTACACACTTTATCAAATCGCTAGGCACAATATTCTTTTCTAAGTCATTATGAAAAACCTGAGGAGTGGCGAAAAATACTCTTTTTTTTGACCAAGCTATTTCACGCTGTTTTTGATTCACGGCTCCTGCAAAAGTGATATATATATATTTATATTTATATTTATATTATTTATCAGAGCTAAAATAAGACATCTAAATAGATATTACAGTCTGAAATCTATGGAAGTAACTGCACCTGTTAGTTCAATAGTCTCTTCACTAGGTATGCCCATTGTGTTATGGCACGCAAAAATTTGTTGAGCAACCAAGGGTTTAGTTGGTGCTAGAAACACAACTTTTCCACACGGGTACCATCTAGAAAAATTATACATCACAACCGCAGCAATAAATGTCTTCCCCAATCCTAATAAAAATCAATGAAATATTTTAAATTGATTTTCATAGCTCTCTATTTGTACAGTATCCTAAATATATCCTTAATTACCTGTGGGTAAACAGACTAAAGTATTGCTGTATAAACAAGTTTCAACTATATTGAACTGATACTCTCTGATAGGATAATTTTCTGGATAAATCCATGTTTTGCCGGCTGATAAATCGAATCCTTTTGTTCTTAGATCAGAAGAAATTTGAGGAACCTGTGACAATTCCATTTAAGGGCCAGCTTTTCAATTAATTTCAAGCTGCAAATAAGCCAGACATTACACGAATTTAATATACTTCGATATATTATTTTGTCATAAACAATTTGATTGATCACAATTTGTTTGCAAAATAACCCGCAATAGCATTGGACACGTTCAGCTTTCCTCAAAAGTTAACATGTTGCCCTTTATTTCAGAGTTTCAGTGCTGTGTATATGTAGCTGGAGGCCCCGTGCCAGTACCAGTACTGTCCGCAAATGGGGGCCGTTTATACGTAGCAGTGTTTTCCAATATGCATTAGGTATTGACGTATTGTTACTTTATCTCGCTTTTTTCAAAACCAGGTGATACCTTTCAGATGTAATACATACGTACTCACAAAAGAGTTGCAAAAATCTTTCGGCTAGGGTATTTTCATGAGAATAAGAATAGGACCCGTTTCGCTTTTTTTTTATCACTGACGATAAACATTTAAAATGTTAGCCTCACATTAATAATGAGATAATGAGACACAATGACAGAATTTATATAACATATATTTCTATGCCACTTGTAGCAAACTATACATTCTAAGCGCCAGTATGGAAGTATGAAAAGAAAAGGAGAAACCAAGCATTGCAAATTAATTAGAAATTAATTTATTACACGTAAAGACATACAGAAAAAAATATGATCGTTGGTTCGGTGAAGTAGGTATATAAAACAGATGTATACATAGACGTAATAATCTTCACGCATCTATAGATGGGATAGTGCTTGAAAAAGAGAAACTAAAAGCCGAGATATAACAGACTAGATCCCCCCCCCCTCCCCCGGGCCATTTCCCAACCGACCCTGATTAAGACGTATGATTCGTCGATAAATGACTATTCAATGCAGCTTTATGGGCAAACTTTTTTAAACAGATCAGGCATTCGTGAGTTTTCTCGTTTATGTGAACAGACAAATGTTTTTTCAATGTTGCCTTGTCCTTAAATATTTTCTGACACGCACTACACTCGTACGGTCTTTCTCCCGCGTGTACCAATATATGACTATTTAATGTCGTTTTCTGAGTAAACGCCTTATGACAAACATAGCATTCGTACGGCCTGTCACCTGTGTGACCCAACATATGTTTCCGCAACGAGGATTTCTCTTTGAACGTCTTCTGACAAATATGACAAGCATGTCGTTTATCGCCAGTATGTACGAGCATATGAGAATTTAATCTGGTCTTTTCTCTGAAAGCCATGTCGCATAGTTCGCAGGCAAATGGCTTCTCGCCAGTATGTATCAAAGTATGTCGATTCAAATCCGACTTACGTGTAAAGATTTTATCACAAACTTTGCAATCGTACTGACCGCCGGTGTGTAACAGCATGTGGCTATTAAGATCAGATTTTCGGGCACACGCCTTATGACATATATGACATTCGTGTGGTTTCTCGCCAGTATGTACCAGCATATGAGAGTTTAATTTTGCTTTCTCCCGAAAAGTCATCAAGCACTCTTTACATTCGTATGGTCTTTCACCAGTGTGAACCATTGTATGCCTGATTAACTCTGACTTTCGTTTGTACGTTTTTTCGCAGATATTACACGCGTGGGGCTTTTCACCGCTATGCGCTAACATATGATTGTTTAGTGCTGTTTTTTGTGTGAACGACCTATGGCACATTGTACATTTGAACTGTTTACATCCTACGTGCAACGTCATATGCATGTTCAACTTTGCCTTTTCCCTAAATGCTGCAAAACATACATCGCATCTGTACAGTCTTTGCTCTGTGTGAGTAAGCACGTGCCGATTTAGACTAGATTTTTCTTTAAACGTCATATGACAAACATCACACTCAAATAACCCTCCCTCTGTACACATTGATTGGTCGTGCTCAGAATCTGGTCTCTTTGTAAATACTTGTTGCAACGTGTTGTCGTACGGTTTTTCCAGCACGTGCATCTGCATATGACTACGTAAACACCATTTGTAAGCAAACCGTTTTTGACAGACATTGCATTCCAATGGACTCATCCCAACATGAGTCAACATGTGAGCATGCAGACTGGAGTTATCCTGAAAATTTTGCTGACAAACCTCGCACTGATTCCCGCTGCAGTGCGTTCTCAGATGAGTAACCATAGAATCGTTGTTCAAGAACCATTTTTTGCAGATGGAGCATTGTATTTTATAAAATTTTGCTTGCTGTCCATTTGGACAGAATCCAGAATGCTTTTCTATATCGTGCGCTTGTGCAAAGTTTGCACTTGGCATGCACCTTTGCATAGAACCATCTTCTTTGTCGCATAGATTTGTGCTGGTGATATGCGCAGTCCAGTTTTGGTGACTACTGGATTCCCCATCCAGTTCAAGTTTTACCTAGAATCGATTTGTTGGATCGATTGACTCTTCTATAAACAAAACTCGACCGCAGACAATTTTTTATGAAATTTACCATTTCATTAGAGAAGTCAACTTCGTTATTTTCGATAGGTAAAAATACCTTCTCGAATGTCCCGGAACAGATGTCCTCCATGTAGTCTGGATCAAATCTATCGCCTGGTTCTTCTTTAAGTACAACGCTTACAATGTTTTCGTCCTTAAAGTAAGGTTTAAGTTAGAGTCCTTGCAGAAGCATTGTATCGTACGGTGGTGCTGTTTCATAGAAAACCTTTACCATAACCTGACTGTCAATGTTTAACGCATCCATTGGTTCATCTTTCACTTTAAAATCTTCCATTTGCTACGCTTTGTCCTGAAAACGAAGTTATTTCGTTTATTCCGCTCCATCGCGTCCCATGAATAATTCAGTCATTCTATACAGAATATAGAAGATCCTGCTCGTGTTGTACACGACTGGATGCAACCAATACCGAATAAACCAATGTAACCTTAAATATTCGACAGGTTGAACCAAATTGTTCCTAACACTTTGACACGTGAAATTATTTTGTTCGAAAGAGAATGTCTTTCATTCGGCAATTGAATCGTTTCATTTCGGTCATGCGAATTAAGTAATTGGCAAATGATGATTCTTCTACGTCTATACTTACAGAGCGGAGATTACACATTTCAGCAACAGAGCAGAGAACATGCAAATCAAAATCTGTTAACTCCTATGCTCCCTTATCTCTTCTTAACCTACACGACTTCTTTTATGCTTTAAGATAAGACACATACATATCTTTTTATTTCCCTGGGAAAATGAAATCTGTCCCATCGATCGATTTATACTTCTGTATCACGAAACTATACTGCGCGTTCCACCACACACATCAGGCATACATTACATAAATACCCATGTATCAGATTTGTTGCTTAACCGTTCGCACTGCTGTCTAACAAGTTTTCCACGGGATCATACAAGCAACGATATTTTTTAGGATGTATGGATTAATAAACATGCGTTTATTCGGTATCTACATATGCATATATTGTACAACGTATCTATCGATGATGTGTAATATGCTTTAAACTTTAAAACGAATCAACTTCAGCGCGCGAGTTCGAGCGTTTCGAGAATTTCGAATGCGCTTAGTTTTATTAACCTTTTCCATCAATTGTTAATTGACGTACATACATACATACATACATATACAATATAATGGATAAATTTTTGTCCGCATTCATTTTCTTTGCACGGGTTCTCCATTTTCCACCGTCGCGCCGTCGTGTATAACTTACAGTTATTATTATAACTGTAAGATTTGTAGGATTTGCAGCAGTTTATTATAATTTGTTCGGTCGGATGGACATATGGCTAAACGGGATTTTTAGTGTTTGAAACGATGTTGAATAAAAGGAAAGAGGGTAAGTAAAGAAAAAATGTGGAGAAAAAGATCTATCATTATTATCACGTATCTTATACGTTGGAAAACATACTTAGGCATCGTCATAGGAAATAATTTCCCGGCGATTATGTAGATTGGTTTCTTCAATCTTGCCATGATCGGGGACAAATTTTTCGCTTTCTTTGATTTCAAGTATGACCATTCACATTCATAGGCCAGCGTGGTATATCATTTTGGACTATACGTTCATGTATGCATATGCGCGGTGAAAACGAAATGCAAATATGCAAATAACAGTCAGACCAAATGGATACGTACGTAAGTCAGTACATATTATGTTACATCGCATACAACCTACGGCAACCGATACCCTTAAAATGTAACTTACTTAGCATGATTAACAATTGTTAATCATGTTTGTTAACAAACCATAGATACGACTAAGCTGGTAGGGAAAAGAGATTTCTTACGTCGGTCTCGTTGTTTATCGAAGCGTGATACTGAATTTCAGCAGGACCAACACTAATGGTAACGTAACACTTGTTGGCGTATAACTGAACAAATTAACAGTTCCGGCCACATTCATTTGTACCTTTGCCCAATCTTTCATTGTCATGGTCACGGCCGGTAACAGAACTTGAAAATGAGAAACGTTACATCAATTACGAACACGAATATGTCGGCGTCAATACGAACATAAGCTTTTCTTGCTATATATAATGATAAATTTTGAATATCCAAGATTATCTATCACCGACAACAGCTTGTTCCATTACTTGATCAAAGCACACACGCGCGGGCCGTGTAACCGAATTTTGCAAACTTCAGCTTTAAATACTTGTGGTAACAGCCAAGTAGCGGACAAGTTAGGGAGAAAATGTTGTTATACAAAGCGATATAAAGAGCTATACGTTTAACACCGCATCGCGCCTCGTGTCAAGAGAACAACAACTTGTTCGTAATATTGTTGCACCGTGTACATTTTATTGGCAAAGGAAAGGGAAGATTGAAACGACTGCACTGCAACATTTCGCTGGCTATAGTTTAAAGCACCCAGGCAAAATGGTTTCTTCTTTCTCTCATACATTTTGAGTAGGTTCGACAGATGTATGAGCGTTGGCGCGAGCAGACCGTGTCCAGTCCCCTTTATTCTTTGCATAAGGGGGAAGGGAATCAGTTTAGAAACAAACAGAACATTTGATTGGTGTACCGTACCGATGCACCGCAAGGCCATTCTCTCTTCTCTGTGCTTGCATACATTTATCATATTCGTTTGCGCCTAATATGACCATAGGAAAACACGCGTATCCGTTCCATCTATCTCGTATTTGAATAATTGCTACATCGATCATTCTTTAACGTGATTAATGCGCTCTTTGATTATACTATTTAAATGCACGTTATTCATAAAACGATCTACCCTTACTTCCTAAATCACAATCGGAAATCGCTTTCTCTCGACACAGTTTCCTGTGCGTTAAATTCTTTGTCGTAATCTCATTGCAGGTGCTACCTCACGCTCCTTTAAGTAAATTGTCGCGAACCGAATGCCAGGTAAGTTTCGTAAGCTCCCCGCGTGGAGCGCCGGTGTGTGAACAACCTGTCGAAAGGCTAAATGTCGTATTTACCGATTTTAACTACAGAAGTTTTTTATGCTTCGGCGTTATACCATCGATTTTCGCCACATTTTTCAAAGCTTTGTAATATTAACAGAATATAATAATACTCAGAAGGTCTAAGCAGCAGGTCAGAGAAACCACTTTAAGGCGGGCGCATCAACTACTGGTAGGCGTTGCTGTCATTTGGCTTCCCATTGTAGCTACTATTTCTTCCAAATTTTACGTATCAGTAGAAGTTTTCGTTACATTTCCTTCTCATTCGCGAACAGCGCTAACTAAATTTCGAATAGATTGCGTTCCTTATTCTTTGAATACCGTACACTCGCAAAATGTACAATTGACAGGTTCGAACGTTTTGCTTTTTAGAAATTTCAACACGCAATGTAAACTTACGAGCATGTACATGGTCTTAATGTTGTAGGCACCATTCGGGACGCATTATATTCACAGATGTGTAATCTCATTCTTATTACAGAAAGTGCAATGTTTGCGAAGAAGAAGAAGAAACCACAAATATCTACACCCACAAATTTCGAACATCGTGTCCATACAGGATTTGACAAACGCGAGGGGAAATTTATTGGACTTCCCCTGCAATGGGCTTCTATCGTTGGAAATAATCAAATTTTGAAATCTACAAATAGACCGTTACCGTTGGTTGATCCCAGCGAAATTACTCCCACCGAAATTTTGGATTTGAAGACCATTGTACGAGGCCACAACGATCTCAAGGGAAGAATTTCTGTCATTGAGAAAGCTATTGAAAATGGATTACCCAAGACTGGTACAGTCGCCAGGTCTAATTCTCTTCGTTCTTCCAGTCCTCCGAGACTTAGAAGGGACTATAGGTAAGTGTCTTTTGTTAATCAAGTTGTCGTTTTAAGCAACAGTTGCGTCATTGCATTCTTCTAACTTATTTAGACATAACAGTAATTTGCCACCATCCGTGCCGGAGGGTCAAGAAATAGCTCTGAGTGCTAATCAAACACAAGGATATTCTAATTTTGGAAAGCAACATAATTATCTTGACAAATTAAGGCAGAACTCTACCAATATACCTAGTGGAGGGAATCAAAATGTGCACAATATGATTCCAAATCTCCAAAATCTTAATCCAAACATGCAATCCTCTCCAAATTTAGCACACGCCTGCTCAAATCCTACTAACTTGTCTTTAAATTTCCAAAATCTAAGTCCAATTACAACTCCACAGTCCACAACGCAAAATCTAAGCAGCATACACCTTGCAGATTCTGAATTTCACAGGCTGAACCCACAGATCCTTACTAGCGCATCTGGTCAATACAACGGAAATCTCCAGGTAAGCGATGGTGAATTAATGCATTCTAGTAATTTCTACAATGTGATACATTTCGTGTTCAGGTATCAAATATTGAACAACCCTCAAGGGAGCAGCAAATGGGTCAAAATGCTCTCTTGCATAAGATGCAACCGAAAATTTCGCCTGTGGGATCCATCGCGTCGCAACGACCCTTAAGTCAATTGAGCACACATAATATTAACAAATATTCTCAAGCATACAGCACACCAGAAAGTTCATCTGTTTTGCAATCGCATATAAAGAAACCTATGGAAACGTCTCAATCCATGCACAATTTGTCAAAGTCTAATCTACCGTTTTCCGGAAGCAGTTCTACTCCCGATCAAAATCAGAACATGAAGAGTGCCTTGTCTTCGGGAAATCTAGCGGTCAGCTCAGGCTCAGCTGCGTCCAACAAACAAACGGCCGAACAGAGACTCACACACGAGCAATTTCGGGCGGCTTTGCAGATGGTGGTAAGAAACAACGAATTAGAATTATCTGTGGCGTTTAAAAGGAAACGCTAGACGGTACTTAATATTTCGCATGGTTTTAAGAAACTCTGATTAAAAAACTTTAGGTAAGTCGAGGGGATCCAAGAGAAAGCCTGGAGAATTTTCTGAAGATCGGTGAAGGTAGCACGGGGACAGTGTGTATCGCTACTGAAAAAAATAGTAATCGGCAAGTAGCAGTGAAAAAGATGGATTTGAGGAAGCAGCAGAGACGCGAACTGCTTTTTAACGAAGTAGTTATCATGAGAGATTACCATCACCCAAATATCGTTGAGATGTACGACAGTTTCTTGGTTGATGACGAATTGTGGGTAGTGATGGAGTACCTTGAAGGTGGAGCACTTACGGATATTGTTACGCATTCTCGCATGGATGAGAGTCAGATAGCAACAGTGTGTTCTCAATGTTTGAAGCCACTTGCGTATCTGCATTCTCAAGGTGTAATTCATAGGGATATTAAGTCTGACTCTATACTACTTACCGTTGACGGTAGGGTCAAGTTATCCGACTTTGGATTTTGTGCTCAAGTATCCCAAGAGCTGCCAAGGCGGAAATCTCTCGTTGGAACACCGTATTGGATGAGCCCGGAAGTTATTTCAAGGTGATTTGTAGATCTTCACTATTTCATTCCAATAAGGTTATTTCGTTATTCGTAATGTAGTAACAAATGCGACAACATACGTACGTTTGCTGTTTCAGGTTACCATACGGCCCTGAAGTGGACATTTGGTCATTAGGTATAATGATTATCGAAATGGTCGATGGAGAGCCGCCCTTTTTTAATGAACCTCCTTTACAAGCCATGCGACGTATTAGGGATATGCCACCTCCAAAATTGAAGAATTCGCATAAAGTAAGCTGGACGTATATGAAACTGGACAATTTCTCTTCAGACTTAAATTTTATATGTTCAAAGAATTTTGTTTCCCTCTTATTCATGTTGTTGTCTTTACAAAGGTGAGTCCGCGCCTTCAAGGTTTTCTGGAAAGAATGCTTGTTCGAGATCCAGCGCAAAGAGCCACGGCAACAGAATTGTTGCAGCATCCGTTTCTTAGGCAGGCCCAAAGTCCAAGTATTTTGATACCATTGATGAGGGGCTCTAGACATACAAATTGCTGACAAACTGATACAAACAAAAACAGCGGGCGTGGTAATTGATATATTAACGCAGACATAGATTACGAAAGTAATCGTGTCTACGATCTTCTTGTTTTTTAGGTTATTAGATGTTCAGCTTTAGCATGTGTAAAGCATATACAAACACTTAAGTGACCTTTGGTGGTTAAACGACCCTACATTCCGACGTGGCCTTAAAGTAGAACCGTCATATCACAAATGACTGTCCATTGCCTGTGATAGGCATTAGTTTGCAAAAGCTATTCTCCTTCCTTATCTCACTTTTATCGAATTATTTAACAGAGCATTATAAGCGCTCAAGTTCCTTCGTCAGCATAATCGTTTTTTTTTTCTGCACTCCCGCCTCTGTTTATACTCCCTCCCCCCTTTTACTACGGTTTTCACAGTTTCTTTCCTGTGAAATCATTTGCCCGATAGTAAAAATAGCTCCCCCTCTATTCGTTAATTTAACCAGCTGCGGAGGATATAAGTAATCAATACAGAAAAAAATATTTCCTGAACTCTGTACTGTTACGCGACTACTTGGGAGAGCAATGGAATATTCGTACTTAATAAGGTGAAAGATATCGATATGGGTTCCGAATCTAACAATACGCAGGACAATAAAGAAAGAAGGAAAGAACGGTGTACAAATCGCCTGATACACCTATGCATGTATTTTGTGTGCGAAAGGAAACTAGCAGTGGCGAATAATTTATTGGATGCTAATTAATGTATGGTTACAAACAGGCGCAATTGTGTAGGTTGTGCTTGGAAAGAGTGTCGTTAGACAAATAAAAAACAGAAGTCGCTCGAGCACTTTTATAAAATGTAAACAATTATATCAAGGTATCCGGATACAATTAGTAATCACTCCCAATGCCATTTATTTTGATCGATTAAACGATCAAAGTATTATAAAAATAAGGACTATAAATCGGATGAACAAGCTACGATCACGATGTAATTTAAGGTTCATATAGAAACAGAATATTCTAAGGTGTAGATATTAGCGATCATCATTGCATAGATAACTATTGACTACATGGCTGCCATTTTTAAGGAGAAACCACTTATGATACGAAAATCATGGAAAGCAATTACCGAAGCATCCACTGAACAGGTTGCTCTTTGTAATAGATTTTGTTGTATGTAGTTAGCAAAGGCGCGCTCCTCTCGATCAAATTTCGTACTAACAAGAGAATCGTTTGAATAGTAGTTGGCACTATACGATCTATCAATCGATCTAATCAAATGTGTACATATGTGAGAAAAGTGAAAATAAATTTGTCCCGACATCCCAATCAATTCTATGTTTTATTAGCGAGACACATCAGCGTACAGTTCGTAAAGGTTGAAAAGCCGATTAAAGATCGATACGCAATATCAAGTCGTGTAACACTTTCAAGATGAAATTAGCTTCCTTATCTCTAAATCACCAGTGACGCCAGTACCATTTTCTACCACCCATGCACGACATGCAAGTTCGAGTTGAAAGGCATTCCGAAATGCTATTAGACGATTGGTTGGAACTGACGAGCCTCCGTTTGACCGTCGTGACCTTCGCGCGTTGTGCTTAATCATCGGCGCCACTCACGTATTTCTCGGCCAATTTAATCGACGGCTTTTCCATTAATCCCATCGTTAAGATGTCACGTCGCAAGATTTATCAACCAAACAGTTGTCTGATAAAATGGTGGAATTTTTTTTCATTGTAACGCAGATACGATGATAACAGTCACAGTCCACTTTATAGCTATGCTTTTTTCGTTGGAATCGTTTTCTCTATGAGTTTAATCTATGAGATTCCAAGACAGATGAATAACGAAGAAAAAAAGAAAAATGCGACATCTTCGTACGTAGATGGTATACGTATACATATATGTACTTACATGGTGTTTCTGGATTGCTACGTGACTGTACACGACTGCGTAATCAGATGCCTGCGTGTCAGCGGATAACTTTCGTAAACGCACAGATTCGTAAAAAAAGAAAGAAAAACGGTGGTGTTGCAACAATCTAATAATATCATAACAAGGATAATGTTAGCAATTCTCAAAAGAGTTTAAGCTGAGGGAGACGACAGTGATTTTCTAATTTCGCACAAAAAGGAATAGCATAATGGACATTTAATGTTTCGTGGGTAAATCAATAAACCGCGATGGTATATACAGACCCCTGAGCTACGCTTCGAACATTATCGTAGTAGAACCAATGAAAAGTCAGGCTTCATGGAGGCTCGACCCAAATTGACCTCGAGTCGACAACGCGGGTCCGCCTACCAAGAAAAGCGTGACGAACAAATTTGCGAAATTTGCGTCATTCTTGACCGATATCTATTTTCATTTTTATACGCGAATGAGACATACGTGTACAATACACTGGTGACAGCTCGCAAAAAATATACTCGACTTTGCATTATATTATCCATGTTCTACTGTCCCCCAATCACATACATACATACACTTTACATCGCTCAAACACTTTATGACTGGAGAACGTTCATTTCGCTGTCAATGGAAAATTTGCTACCTCTTATGTTAATTCGCAGTTTACGTTACGCAGCACTTACGTAAATATCATTTGCATGGATGATGCCGAATTTGTACGATTGTACGTAATATAGAGGTTCCGTGCAGTCGCATGCTCGTGTATCAGTTTGGTGACAATTTAGCACTAATAATTTCAATACTAAGAAGAATGTGTCGTTACATCATCTAAATTTTACTGACCGTGCGTGTATACATACGTGTGTATGTGTATATTGTTCTGCGTAAGATCATCGGACGTAGCAACGTAAGAAGGGAGGAAGGAGGAAGAGAATTGCGCGCGTGCGTATGTGCACGCGACCCACAGATTCCACAGAAATGAAGAAGGAAAGGATTATAGAATGGTGGTGGGGAGAACGATTTGTGACGGGGCCGACATAGGGAGAAGGGGAGCCAGGAACGAGGGTCCAGGAAGGGACGAAGGAGGCGAGGCAGGGAACGGAAAAGGCAGCAAAAAAGGCCAAAGAGGTGGCGGCAACGGCGAGGTCATAAATATAAGCGCTGTTATACCCTTCTACCATCCGATTGGTCGAGCCTCCGGTCGAGCCTCCGAGCCTGTGACGACACGTAACACCACGCCAGGCAACGCTAAAACGGGCAATCGGCACATCGCGACGCGTCGCCGGGGCGGAGAGGAAGAGGGAGAGGAAGAAAAAAAAGAGGAACGACGTGGCCAGAACAGGGATAGTAGAAAAGACAAACCGGCAACGAACGAAAAAGAAAGAAAGGATCGACCTTCGTGCGTCGTATCGCACCGCAGAGCGCACAAGACATGTATATCGCCGCATCGTATCGCGGAATACCAAACGCTAAGTCGTACTAGACAGTCGATAAAGCGTCTCTGACTGAATCTATCTTGGTAGGTAATTAGGAGCTACGGACAGAGATATTTTGTCAGAAAGATAGCTACCTTAATAGTATCTATATACTTTTGAACAGCCTCGTCGATACTCCGCTTGCAAAGATTCCATGGAAACTGGTGAGACTATTTCAAGAGACACTTTGCAAGGAAGTGCATCTGCATCGCGAGAAAATATTTAGTCGCTCATAAACGTAGCTGATCCTTTGCGAGTGAAATTTTGCGATTCCGCGATAATGCGAGTACAGCTGCAATGCACTTTGCACTTGGAGCTTACAAGCGGATCAATGTTCAATCTGTGACGCTGTCCGATCAATTTTTTCATTTAACCCTCGTGTTTCGGATCAAGAAGATTGCGAAACTGCCATGCCATCGACTTGCAAGACTTTTGCAAAAGCAAAATCGTTTCGTGAGAAAGACTTCCCTCAATGACGTTCGAAATAATTTTCTAAAAAGAATCCTGCTTTGCTCGACTTGAAAAGTGATTGCGAGCGTAACGCTGTTCGACGGTCGAGTTCGAGCAACTTCCATCGCCTATCGATCGTTGCGAGTGGAACGATTGACTCGTTGCACAATAAAAGCCTACGTAATCGAATGGAAAGTAAGAGAAGAAGGTAAAGAATGAATCGAGTCGCAGAGGTAGAGGTAGAGATGAGAGGGGGAGAAAAAGAAAGCGAAGGAGAATAAGCGCACGAACGCTTAGCGAAACAGGAATGGTTAGAAGGATGTGTTAGAAGAGCGAAGGAGGCGATGTTTAACGATTCTGCTCGTTTGTTTCCATTATTTCCCCATTCGTTGAATGGACCACTCTTGCTGGCATAACGGACAACGATTGTTCTGTTGCACCCAAAGGGACATACAGCAGTAGTGAAACGAATGGTTGCATTCTCCCCAGACGACGACGCAGTCCTGGCGGCTATCGTCCTTTTTGCTTTCTGCTTGACACCGGAGGCACGCATCTGAAAATTCCGAAGCATGCGGTGAGAATAGAAGAAACGTATACATGTGCATGTATGTACATGGTACGAGACGCGAAATATGGATACGAAATTACATGTGGGTAAGTTCGTAACCGAATGTGTCGTACGACCATGTTCATTCACGAAGCCGTATAACTGGCATCCTACGATAGACGGTGCTCTAAGAGAGTTCTAAGCACGCGGAGCATATTCATTGTTAGTAAAATTTCACCGCCTTCTCGCGGCGGAACCAATGCTACACAGTTGGACGATAGAAGTCGTCGAGAAGGGACACGAAAGTTCTTAGCTTTTCGGCTCCTTAAGGTTCCTATACCAGCGAGAATCGAAGGGGAGAAAAACGCAAGGAAGCGCGATAGGTTCGAAGAAACAACCGCGACGGCTGACCAGTTCTCGACGACTGCTACTCGAGGAGCGTCTCTTCGTTAACCCACGCCCCGGGGGATCTGTACAAACGTGACCGCGAGACCCAAGACGAGTAGGGCATCGGATCAATTAACTTCGACGAACGCTAGATGCCAACTAAACTAAACCACCAGAAGCACACGTTTCATCGAGCTTCGTGCATCGCTCGTTCTGGAGCATTTCTGCCTGCCTTGTTTCTCTCATCCTCCCGCATTTCATTCTCATCCTCGCGAATTTGTCAGTAACCAATTCACTGTCGGCGCTACTGATGGAAACCTATTTTTTAGTTTTCGCGAACGAAATTGATTCGTTTTGGGAGGTCATGCCAAGCAACTCGTAGTGCCTGCGTCTCCGCTAACCTACGTATGTAGTCCGCAATCGTTCATAAGCTACGGTAACTTTCCTCGGACCGCAATTTATCGCCACAACGGTATTAGAAATAGATTCGAGCGATGCGCCAACGAGTAATCGCGTGTAATTGCTGCTCGCGAAAATAATTTATCGAACGTACGAATGCGAATGATTCATGATAACGCACTCCGTTTTTAGACTGGTAAAAAACGTCGGGCGTACCGTGCACGTAAGCGTCGATGGGATTGCAATACTCAACGATCGACCACTTATGTCTCTGGTCCGTGCATTAATCATTTCGATGCTCTAACGAAATTCTCGAACGTTCGAAGAACGCGCCCTATCGATATCTCTTCTCCAGAGAGACTGTCGATATGTGAGAGGGTCGATACAGTCCGAACGGTGCTCATGCACGTTTGTACGAATAATTTCTTAGCCATTGGACACCAGTAGGTATACTTACACGTGTCGTGCACCCGGAGAAAATATTACTGACGGTCGATCGTGCTCGATCGGCGTAGGAATTTCGCGGATGTAGGAAACATAAAAGCATCCCGCGTAACACGGCCAAGCACGATCAAACGACTGAGTGGCGTGTGCGCGTACCGATGTTCGTGACTGCGATGTCGCACTCGCAATATTAAATAGCGAGCATTTCAGTTCCACAGAGAGATGACGTTCGGGCAACGAATGCAACGCGATAGCGTTGCTCCAATTCTTTTTGCCGCGGTCCCTCATATAATTCCTCTATACGTGTCTACAGGACGATAGAAACGGACAACAGTTTAATAGGAAATGCCTTTCGCTTTAAGAAACCAGAATGCCTTTCATTGGTGGTGTCGTAGAAGTGGATCGATCGACTGGGCCAAAGTTCGGGAAATCGGATAGCTTAAACTGAAAAGATAGAAATACTTGGAACAGTCGACCATATGTACCTGGATTTTCGTTGAAAGAACGAACTCGAACGATACTCGAATGCATATCGATGCCAAGTTTGCTTAAGCACATTAATTTCTTTCGATTCGCTCAGTCCTGTCACAAAATTTGATCGATCACCGGAGCTACCAGGTATTTTTCCTTCGACGCGATACTAACGATTCACTTCATCGATTAACCCCTATCGACCAACAACTTGACCATGTTTCGTGATGTAAGAATGCGCGACAATTGCGGCGGATCTCTGTTCACCAGCAAAACGAAGAGAAGAGAAGAGAAGAGAAGAGAAGAGAAGAGAAGAGAAGAGAAGAGAAGAGAAGAGAAGAGAAGAGAAGAGAAGAGAAGAGAAGAGAAGAGTAGAGAAGAAAAGAAAAGAGAAGAAAAGAGAAGGGACCTAAAGCTCGTAACCTAATCGGGCATAAATCTTCGACATCTCGAAATCGAAATTCTCATTGAACCTTCGTTCGATGGATTCGTTACCAGTTGCTTAAACATTCCGAAACTTTTCGTTATACGCTATGGAACGATATCGATCTGTTTCGTTCGATGCTTTGCATAGTCGCGGCGAATCTTGCATATTTGCTAATATTGTATGCACGCATGCATTATACATTATGTGATGTATTACGTGTTACGCATGTGCATTCCTAAACAAGTAAACTCACAGTTGGTACAGACGCGATGCACAGCATCGCGTTTATCGCTGTTTTGACGTTGCATTGGAAAATTTATGTTTACGCTCGGACGTCATTTTCAAAAGGCGTTTTGCATGCTAATGTAAAGTTCAAGATCGCGTCACGACGCATCGATGGAAACAAGTCTTTGACGGTGCGATGTCACAGTGGCCAACAGATTACATTGGAAGACGTTTGAACAATTTTCAGAAAATGTGACTACATTTAAGAATCAATTCCACGCAACAACGGAACAATTCGGAACGCGATATATTAAAATCGCGGCAGCCGTGGAAACGTTTAATCCGATGGGACAAGCAGACGAGAACGTTTATTCTCGAGAATTTAAACGAACGAACGGGCATTCATGCTATTTGCAGTGTTTGCTCTGCATACATATCCGAAAGAGCAACTCTGCTCTTTCCGAAGAGAAACGGAGACGAACAATCTCGTAAAACGTAAATCGAACCTGTTCTTCTCTTACGATTAACACAATGTGAATATAATTTAAATATTCATTGGTATTCATTGATATTCATTGACGGAAACCGCGAGATTGCGTGCTGTATTTACGACGCAGCGCAACGCATCGAGAAACATGGGATGCGAAGATCTCGGCAAGCCCGAAATCTTGCAACTCCGGATACGTAGTTGCCTTCCCTTTCGCGGAAGCCGGAAGGAGCGCGTGCATCAAGCTCGGCATGCACAATATTTTTACGGAGTATACTAGCAGCGGGAAAGCTATTGTATTATCGAATGAATTACGAATGGGGCGAAAAGGCAGCAGGAATCGCGCGTTCTACCTGTGCGCGCGAAGAGGATCGAGGGCGACTGTATACCGTCGTGACCGAACGAGGTCGAACGACTGGAACCTTCCGTGAAAAGCCCAGAGGATATTGCCGCGCAGTTGGATCGTTGGAGAAACCTGACGTTCCGATTTCATTTCCTACTATTCTTCTGCACGGTCTACCATTCGTGAGCAGGCAAATCGATTCAATCGTTCAGGGACTCGACCAAAGGAATGGGAACCTCTAAAAGGAGTCGCCAATTGCAAGAGGAAGAGGATACAGGTGGTAACGAACAGTTTACGGGCGAAATGCCTAGCCGCGATGCACTTGACCATTGAGCCACAAGACGACGCGAATGCAAGGGTGTGCCGTTGATCCTCGCGCGTCACGTTTTCAGTTCACGAGCAGGTAAATTCGCGTGAGAAGCCGCAGGACGACACGCGAGCGATGAGGCCGCGCGAAGTAGATACAGCTGTGCTGAGGAAGACAGATGATGCCAGCCGAAGCAATGCGAGGTAAGCTGCGGCAAGCACGGCGAGACGCCGCGACGCGCCGGGCCCACCGCGCCGCGGGACGAGGTGAGGTGAGTCGAGCCGAAGCAAGGTACACGAGGTGAGAGGCGAGAAGCGAGAAGCGAAAAGCGTGAGGCGAACCGAGACGAAAGCATCGTGGGCGAGGGGGGAGCAGAGAGGATCGCGGATCCCCAGTGGCGGCATCAGCGGCAGAAGCAGGGGCGCGGGGTCAGCACGCGTGTCCCCACCAAAGGCTCGCGCCCCAAGAGAGGAGGCGGCGCTTACGACCGCACAGGCCTCTATATAAAAGAGACAAACCCCCCGAACTGATTAGCAAAGTTCCAACATACGTAAAAGTGCATTTCACTCATACCTTATACGGCCTAAAATTTGCTACAACGAGCTCCGAAAGAAAAGCGACTATACAAACATATGTAAAACGGCAGCAGATGTGCCGCGCTCTCACGCGATTGAGGGGAAAGACCGTGTCGGTAATTAGTCGGTAATTAGCCCGACGATAAGCAGAAAACAGCCAGCAGTAAGGAGCAGTTCATAAATATTCGTGTCGAAGTCGATCCAATCGGTGTGGATGCAGCTCGATCGATAGCATTCAGAAATTGTCCGTTCGAAAGTACGAACGTGGAAGAAGCCACTGTCCAAGCAAAGACGTGCGCTGCAGGTACGATAAACGCGACCGGATTAGAGCGATCAAGGGCGACCGTAGAAGACGCCAGAGCCCAAAGAGGTGAACACAGCGCACGATAAGAAGACACTAGGCAGCTCTGCATGTGTTCGATAGCAGCACACAACGCAACAGGAACGGTAACGGCAGCAGGAGGAAAGAGGGTAGCAGTTGTCGCTTTACCGCTTGCCAGTGGTGGTGGATTCGGTTTAACGAAGGGACGTACCGGCTCGTCACGCGGCAATACTTGGACTTTGGCCATACTCTGCGCATCGCGCGAGGGTAGTTGTGCACGAATCTCGGAACGCAAGGCGGAAGAAAACGCGCGCGTTCTTTTAATTCGCAAAATAGACTGCGCGATTGCTGCGGCCGATATCAAGAAAAACCGGCGTGAACGAAGTGCAAGGTCACGGCTGGGGGTAACAGCAGTTGACTATCTGTTAGTCGCGTCGCGTCGCCTCATCGTTTCGTCGCACCATCGACGGCGTAATAGTGGATTGCGATCAGTCGGCCGCGAAAATCCATACGAAAGGAAATCGTCAACTCTCTAAAGCAAGTCCTGCGCGGCCAACTACGAGATAGAAAGGTAGCAGAGTCGGAGGGAATAAAGTCGATAACGGTTTGGAGAATTTCGCTACAGGTTGAACGTGGACCCGTGAATCTCGCTGACACGGTGACGACGTGCAGGGGCTGATACATTGCGTGCTATTTGCGACCTGCCGGCGAAATGTCCACTTGCCAGAGGAGGCAGATGATGCAGCCATGGCCCTTGTGTCTGGTACCCTTTTCAAGAGCGAAGGTAAGACACTCTATTGCCACGTAACTCGTATTCTTCGACTGCCTGCTATCGACGAACCGACCGTTCTCCGCCGCGCCGGCTCGTTTTCGCTTACCGTAGCCAACCGTTCGTGTCCTCTCGTTCCCTCTTGTCGCATTCTTTCTCAGTTCCCCTCACCCGAGTCTTTCCGCGATTCCGCACTCTCGCCGCTTCGTTTTCTTTCTCCCTCTCCCGGGCTTCTGGAAAGTTCCACTCTATATACTGGCGGTCGACGTAGAGTTGACGCCGACGCCGACGCAGACGCTGGCACTGACGCCGTCGTCGACGCCGACGCCGACGCCGACGCCGACTTCAACTTCGACTCCAACTCCAACTCCAACTCCAACTCCAACATCGATGGTACCAGGGGACCACTATACAGCCATCGCCATCATGATCGACCGCCACTGCTATCGTCATCGATATCGCAATCGCTATCTCCGTCGCGACTGTCAACGTCATCAACACCAACACCTTCGGTCGTCGTCATCATTGTGGCAACTTTCAATCATGCGTGTCTGACAACATTTATCGGTCCTTCTTTGATCCCTTTACTCTTTACTTCCGATCCATATACGATACACAGGCAACCACTCTATACGCGACATTTCGTCAACACGATGGCGGAATTTCATCACAGCTGAACGGAGCAAAATATCATTCGACGGGAACCATTTGGAATGTTTTTATTTATTTTCCAATGAACAAAATTAGACTTAACAGAGGAGCGTACTAGAGAAGCTTAGTCATGTCAGTTTCGCAAGCTTCTGATCTCACGAGGTAGGATCATCTATAATACTATAATACTTCTAGAACTCTGCTGTGTTTGTCTCTCTGCGCTTCTCTCTAATCGTTGTTCTCTTATTTGCCGGCGAACGTACTTCCTGCATATAGAAATTTGTTCATTCTGTATATATTTGAGAGATTACTGTGTATATCGTATACCCTATATCGTATATCGATAACTGTACGCGATTCGAACGCCATTCGACACACATACATACTCTGTATACGTATATAGTGACACGTATTTGCTTTAGGGTTGATTTTCGTTGTGCTCGCGCACCTTCCTTATTTCGTGCATGCAGTAATGCAGTATCGTCCATTTCTTATTTCGTTTTTCGTTGTTCTCGATTTTGTCGCGCCCCCGGAGCCCGTTTCGCAGCAACGTGCGACACATATGCGCTTCGTTCGTTACGGAAATATCGATAGCTGGTGAGAGATATAGTCGCAACGGTTGTCGTGTCCGCGCGAAACATCATTTACGGATTCTGTGTTCCTGTTTTCTTTTAGCCAATCGGCTGGTCTTCACTCGAACGTTAGTGGCGAATGCAACGGTAATCCCCATTATTTACCGCCCGTACTAGCGATCCTTTTGACGGAGCATACACGTTTACATATACACGTTTATATCTTCAAAGTTTGGATTGTTCTCGAGGACTTGTCGTCCACCAGCCTCGTCGATCGGCATGTGCCGAATCTAAAAATTAAAGAAATTCTGTAACGCAAAAAAGAAAATTTTCAATAAATGATTTTGAATCGTTATCATTAGTTTCTGAGTGTTTTCGGACCCGCTTCTTCCATTCCATTCATATTGGAACGTTTATAGCTATCGACGATATTATACTCTTATGCGTTGCTTTTTTTCTGTACTTGTAACGCGTATGCTTTTCGTACAGTTTTGCGAAACGGCCAGGATGAATCGTTCCGAAAGTAACAGCACGCGTCTACGTACGCTCTACGTACGTGTACACATGTACACCGTTTCCGTTTCCGGATAACTCATATCGATACCCGCAAATCCACCTGCAGAATACAGCGCGAGCGTTTCGCTTCAACAACGCTCGATTGGACACCCACTATCGAAGAGAGGAGAAAATGAAAGGGCTCAAGCCGAAATCTTTCTTGACGTAGCGGCGTTCGGGCAACGAGAAGTTAAATTTGCGTTCGTTTGCCTTCAATGGCATCGCTGCACTGTCACCGAATAGCCCGAATCGGGAAATAAGTTGGAGAGAATAGGCAAGACGCCACAGACGGCTTAAACGGGTTGATAACGGTGAGAAAGAGTCATATATTACCAAGACTGACAGGCTATATAGCCAAGATTACCAATTACTATCTAGTATTCCCCGCTATATCGCTTTCCGTAGCATAATATATTTCTGCTAGCAAGATGTGGCTACTGCAGTCGACTTATCTCTACGTTAATTGTCACGGGCACAGTGCTAAAATGCTTCGTCAACCACGAGTGTCTACGCCGCTGGTACGTCACACTATTGCTCTAAGTCAACCGCAATTTCGTATTGAAATGAAATGCATAGGGAGAACGTGTGCGTAGCTTCTACCATTCTCTGGACAAAGATCTGCCGCGACACCCATAGGGTTGCCCGGCGAATGTGCCAGAGTACATATCACTTGCCGTAGGCCGTAGTAGACCAAAGTGCGATATCCATCTCTCATGTGGCCCTTTTCTCCTCTCCTCGACGCCACTCCGGACCACGATCACGGACCACGATCACGGACCACACCACTTCACTCCAATTTCATGGACGGCGCGTGCAAACTGTTCCTGAAATTCGTTACACTTTATCATTACTTTCTTTCCATTCTTCTTCCATCCGTTGCAGCAATGTACAAACGTGTTTCCCAATTGGAGTTACACCAGGAGAGATTTGCTCAGAGCAACGTTTCGATCATCACGGGACATTTGAACTCTGTACCTTGCGAGGTGCCACCTTATCTATGTCCGTTCGTTTCTCTATCTTACAGGCGGCAAGCTAACGCTGGCTATCGCACATTTCAATTTGCACGAGTCGCGAATAGAGATTAACTTTTCGCTTGGGGGAGAGCACCGCAAAAGGGAAATAGGAATCGATACGGAGACAGAAATACTGACGCTTCGACATTGCCGCTAGACCGTACTTCCCCGATCAAATTTAGTTGTCTTGCTTTCGCAGAATCCTACTTGAATGCGAAATTTGCGCGTTCGGAGCGCGCACGCAGCGCTACGAAAAAAGATTCGCGGTCAGGCCAACATCGTCGTTCGGACCAGCACGTCTCGTAGAAATTTCGCGAAACACAGAGTCCAGCGTTCTCAAAAATGCGTGACTGGTCGCAACGATTGACCGATATGTACTACGAATAAATGGAATTTCATCGGCGCTTGGATACGTGTCGTTTCTCGCTAGATGAAAGTGATGCAACGCCCTCTCAGCTTGCAAAACGATCAACTCCTTACCTGGGCCAATATCGTACGATTACCGCTCGTGGTTCGCTCCTCATTCCTCTCCTTTTTCGCAAGTACATATTCCACTTCAGATGAACGCTATTGATACGTAATCAGCGACGTTTGTAGCGGTCGCATGTGCATACGCATAATGCATAAGTATATAAAAATCTGTTTTCAACAATGTCGGGCAAGAACGAATATAGTTTCGCCGAACGATCCAAGCTACGCAAAGGAAGCGTGAAAAATATGTGCCTACATCGTGGGCAATACGTGTTCTGGAAATGGGAAGGGTAACTCTAATTTGAAACGTATAGGCCACAGAACTTGCATAATTTCCTCGTAGCTCGTAGCCCCCTGTGCGCTTATATGTATGCACATGCGCTTGAAACTGACACGAGATTGCGACCTCGATATTGGGCCCCGCTCGAGTGTCGTCAACAATTTCCGGGAAAACGAGTTATCCACGAGTCCATAGAGATTGCTGTTGACAAAACGGTCTATCGAGGAGCTGTCGACGCGAAACTTTTAGCGGACTAGTTAAAGGATGGAGCGAAACTCGGGGGATAAAGTTGGGCTCCCATCAATGATCGAACCAACCTTTGCAACACGAATTTGCCATTTCCCGGTGCGAAACATTTACTCTAGATGGCGCCACGAAGTCTTGCTCGCGGACGAACCACTAGCAAACATGCATATGGCTCTTCGTATCGAAGCATTCCCGCGGTGCGGCATTTTTGAATCGACCGGGTCGGATGGCGAGTCATGCAGCAACGAAAGACAGGTTCATTGGTTTCAATGAAGCAACAGAAGAGGATGACGCGTTACGTCGACAAATAGACGATAGTATCAAGGACGATCGGTTATCGAGTCCGAAGGAGAGGCGATAGCACGCGCAAGCAACGAAACAGCCGACCCTAACAGACGTAAACATTGATACACGGTGTGAAACCGTGAACCGTGAACCGTGAACCGTGAACCGTGAACCCTGAACCATGAACCGTGAACCATGATCCAGTCAACTCTGCGGTATCGCTAGGGCAATCGGCGCGAGGTTTACAGCTACGGCGATGGGTGAAGTTCACCGCGCAATGCCGCGCACGTTGATTCAAGCGTCCTCGATTTTGGAGGAAGTTTGGTTGAGATCGAATTTGTCGATGATCCGCGAACAGGATGCTTGCAAACTTGTCGGCCGAGTCGACGCCTGCACTGGAAGAAAGGAAGGAAGAATACTTCTGAGAGCGAGGCCGAGAATTACGAAGGGCTCGAAGCGAAACGAGTGAACGAACGAGACGGGGGCGGTAATCCGGAAGAAGGTGGTATCCGGAAGTATTCTTTCAAGAACGTTTGCATAGAAACAATCGCGATTATTCGAAACGAAATGCGAGAATCCGATTATTTGCAAATCTACGATGACTGACAACGAGGTTCACCGCGTCATTCGTTCGTTTTTTTCATTTTCAACGCAAATCGATAGGGGGTCATTAACGTTGCGGTGGATAGGCAAGTTGCGCGTGATCGAACACAAGCGTCGAGCGTGATAGCAGTAAAATTCGGTGGATCGGTGAAGACATCAGGGGCTAATCCCTGTATACGTTCGAGGACGCCGCGGAACTACGCGGAGAGCAGTCGCAAAAGCAAAGAACACACGGTTTGGTCACAAGGGTCAACATAGGTTATCGGTAACCAGGGGTAAAAGTCATCTAATCGGCGAGGAAGAATCACGCTGGTTTCTCATCCGCTGCTTTTCGTCATTGGTTCGTTACGATAATCGCTACCTCCACCCTCCTCGTTCTCTTGCCCATCGCCGTTTCTCCCGCTGCAATTTTCGATAAACGAATCTAGTATAAATACTCGACGACACGAAACTTTGAAGTTTCATCCCCTCGACTCAGTCGGACATTCCACGACGAACTCTTCGGGTTCGCGTTGCTCGGTATTCGGCGGTGGAACGTAGCGGCCCTCCGCGCAGTATCGCGACAATCTCGCCCGATCATTCGGCAAGTAGTCGAAGAAAAATTGAACCGTCGAAAATATCAAGCGAACCCAGTGGTAAACTGTAGCCTGTGCGTTTCCAAGATCGACAAGTAGAAGGTTCGGTAAGTTCCTTATTTTACCGATCGGTATCGGTCAAGGTATCGGTCAAGGTATCGGTCAACGTCGAACGTTTCGCGTCGAGGATTCCGCGAATTTTCCGCGATCTACGAAGCACCGAAAGCCGAATAAGAAAGCTGCAACGAAATTTGTCGAACGAAGCAAACTTTTCTAACAATCGTTGCCATTCTTTTCCTTGTTTTAGGAACGGAGCGTTCTACCGAAGTACTACTCGAGGGTACCTTCGGTCGCGAGATCCGCCACGGCCGGCTCGGCCATCACCCTAGACTGTTCGTCCAATGCAACGCTCGCAACGAACGCGAGTCCGTTCAACAGCCAAACAGCCCTGATCGCGGAGAAGAAAGTTGTCCCTTCCGGCAACATCGGCGCCATATCCAGCAACCGTTACTATGCTCAGAACCTGAGGAACAATCAACGAACACCCCTGAACGGGTCCCGCATATACGATCCGCTGGACAGGGATCTCGATCGCGATTACAAGCAGCTCGATCCACTTCTGACCGGTGAACCCCTGTACACCGGGGTAACAAGCACCAAGCCCAGCATGAGTTCGCAGGATGTCAAAGCACCCAAGGATTCGGTCGCGGGCGAAAGGCATCGCGGGACGTACCAATTCCAAAAGGAAGTCAAGCCGTCGGCTATGCGCTTCGTTAATCAGGTACATATATAATTGGCAATATTCTCTATTTCTCTTTGATCGGTTTACCGGTCGCGCGAACGTTGCAAAGACGTTTTCAAGGGGAGGGTGCGCAGACTTGGCGGTTCACTTCTCGAAATCTAACAAACGATCGATGGACCGAACTAGATTCCGTCGCGTCCACATTTCGTTGGTTACGGGGAAAAGTTGCGTCTGGCAAAGCAAATCGTATTCTCGTGGCGACTTAAAGTTGGTCTGGATCGGTTGTACTCCGAGTCGGTCCGAGTCGGTCCGAGTCGGGCGCGCAGATAACTATCGAGGAACCGGTAACCAGCTCGTGGCGCGCGGTACTTTTGACAAACGCCGACACGTCGCAACGGTGTTGGGCATCGCGAGAAAACGGCAGAGACCTCGAACGTGTCTAGTCGTTTCCGATCCTCAAGGATAGCCCGACGTAGAATCCTTGAACCATTTTCCGAGTTGGTTCGACTCGTAGAATCCGACCACGACATTTCTTTCGGAGCGGAACCTAGTACTAGTTGCATGGGAAAATGCAGCAATCAAAAATGCATGAGGGAATGCTGCGCTTCGATTGCGACACACAAATCTCCAAGTTTCTCGCCATCGCCCTTGTCTCGGCGTGCTTTCTTTCTCGCGGATGCAAACAGACTCGCGCGAATAGAATACCGCGCGTGCCATTTCCGTTCTGTCGTTCGTCAGCTAAACTCGAGAGCATCGTGATCTTTGCGTTTGCAACATCTACCTTGCGTACATATGCATATACGTACCTTGTATTTATTGTTGCGTAAACTAACCGCGCGTGTGCGATACTCTACATTCTGCATTACGTTATACCGCGTCGAAAGCGTTTTCTTTGTCGGGCAGGAGATCCGGTCGCGGCATAATTCTAGGATTCTCGGCGGAATGCTAAAGTATAAAGCGACCTAGCGAAAATAAATAACCAGCAAGATATCGGCCGTCGACAAGTGGACGAGGAAAAGATGCGGCGAACGGATGCACAGATGGATGGATTGGTAGTCGCAGAAGGGCGACCGGAGCAGATGCGCGAAAAAAGCGGGGAGGAGAATGCAGTGAGCTCGCGAGTGTTTCGTGCTTGCTCCATCGGAAGAAGCAATTACGGAAAACAAAAGATGAATGCATGTATCGCATTCGTGCATGCACATTTGTCATTTCTACCGCAGCATTCAACTGCAGCGACCTTGCGGGTTCTTGATAATAACTGCCGACTTAATTTCGCTCCACGTGTATATCGCAGACTCGAAACGCCCGCGAGTTACGTTGCACGAGCAGTAGGGCAAAAGGGCAGAAGGGCAGAAGGGCAGAAGGGCAGAAGGGAGGAGGGCTACGTCGGCTGCTATTGCGACCTCGACCCCAACTGCTAGCAGACCCATGCTCCACTGCCCTTCAATTTCCTCGCAATTCTCGAAACTGGGAACGGTATAGCGAGCTGCGGGGAATGTCGGGAAATAATTGCATCGATCCGATGGCCGCGGGAAAGGAAAAGAAGAGCAACGCGCGTTGTGCTTCGACAACTGTGGTTACGCAACGCGAAAGAAGGTCGCGAGTAGCAAGATCGATTGAACGCGACTCTTCCACGAGATCTCGAGGCACGGATCTTTCATCGATGCGTCGCGCCGTTTCTTCGATCGAAGTTGCACGTTTGCGATCGTGCTGTAAAGATACGGCTAACAGATCGGCCGGGTTTCGCAGTTGCGATGAAAAAACAAAACGAATACGACAAATTCGTTTCTATTTCGTCCTCTCGTCGTTTCTTTCCTAGCTCGTCCGTTCCCCAAAATTAGTCCCACGTGCCGTCTACGAGTAAGGCACGATGGAATGGCACGAATAGAGTAACCCGCGCACGCGAAACGTCCCCGCGTATACATACGAACGTGCGTATAATCGTCCGATTCGCGGACGGTGGAACCACGCGCTGACAAGGGAAGGGATAGCCGCGGCCCCCCAGCGTCGTATCCCTATATAAACAGGGAACCACCCGTCGGTCCACGAGTGCCAATATCGTGTCAATATTATAAGGGAACGATAGCGACGACGACAACGAGAACAACAACAACAACGACAACGACAACGACAACGACAACGACAACGACAACGACAACGACAACGACAACGACAACGACAACGACGACGACGACGACAGCGACGGCGACGGTGACGACGGTCACGGCAGTAGCACCGTCGAAGCCTACGACACAAGGATTATAGTAGCAGTAGTATCGATTGTTAGGACCACGACGAGGAAGAGGTGGACTCCGTATAGATATTTTTTTCCAGAAGACAAAGTTAACATCGTAGGGACGTTTGCGATTGCAAACAGGAGATAGACACAGCGAAATTGTGGTCGCGAATGTGAGACGAGGAAACGGTTCGCTAACCCGCGCTACAAGAGCGAAAACTTCCACTCCGGATAGTAGACAATCTACTTTGTTGTGCCGAAGTTAAATCGATAATTGATCGGTGCGGGGCCCTAACGAACGATTGCCTCGTTGAACGTCGCCCGACACCAACCAAGGAGAATCGACCGCTTGCACGGAAGATTCCTCGTTTTTTTCCTCATCTCGCTCCAATTTCTCCCCCGCGATCATGAAGATTCTTATGCGAGCAGATACCCATGTGGACATCGAATTGCCGGGCAACACGCCAGTTGCTAAATGCACCTTCACTCAGGTATCGACGACATTGTAGACTTTATATAGAAATTTCTCGGCGATTTTGTTCGCGACGTCAAACGTGAGCATCCGGGGTTTCCGTGCGTCCCTGATTCGCTCAGTTTGTCCAGCGCGTCTAACCACCGCCCGACCTTTCGTATCGGGTATCGGTTAAGATTCTCTCATATTCGCGTATTCGTGCTTCGCAAACGTCATTGCTTCGTTTCGACCACTGGAATATTGCTTACGGACATGCGAAACTAACGTACGCTTCGCTTCGAACGATCCGCAGGTGTTGGCTGCCCTATCGGTGTCGCTAGGCTCCATGGTGGTCGGCTACTCGAGCTCCTACACCTCCCCAGGCCTGGTATCCATGAGGGACAACTCCACGGCTACGTTCGAAGTAACGAAGGAAATTGTAAGTACGACAGACAGCCTGCTGACAAATATTTACCGCGATATACGGAGGAGACATTCTTTTTAAACGAACGGGCTCTGCGTGGGGATTGCGCAATGTTGAATGTACCAACGGAACGAGACCGAACGTTATCCTTTTAATCCTTTCATCCGGGGAACGGATCGAGGCCAGACGATTCGCGTGGAGTAACGAGTAACGAGCCACGTTTGTTTTCGAATATGTTCCGATGACGCGAACACACAGCGCTTTCTCGGAAACGCGCGAACCATCGACCGAGTTTCCGTTCACCACGAATTCCTTTGGACGATCCTCCGCTGCGGTAGTGGCTACCGAGGCACGAAACAAGGGCCACACCGCGCAGCCGTGCATGTTTCAAGTGACCCGCGACGCAGAGGAGTACGTCGACGTATCGTTCCTATCGAAAGGTCAATGAATGATTGAGACTTTAACCCCTGGAGTACGTCAATGCAACGTAGGATCGTCGAATGCGAGAAGAATTGGTCGCGTTCCTCCGGCTGTCTGTTGGTGCGGGACTCTCGCGATTCGATTGGTTGCTCTGGATCGATGCTCTATCGATTTTGCGCGCAACCTTCGACGAGTCGCCGCGCCGCCGTGCCGCGGGAATTTAATCGGCCGGGAATGGAGAAGGAACCTTCCGCATTCGTCCGTGTCTCTCGCCTCCCCAGCCGTAGCTTTGAATCGCATATCGCGGCACGCGATACGGTTTCGAGACTGCGCGCACATTCAACGGTCCTTCGCGATTTCCTTCCTTCCACGATATACGGATCCAAGTATACACGCATATCCTTTTCTCCTTTCCGAGCCGATTTATATTCGAAGGTCGACGCGCGATCGTTCCGGAATGGCTAAACAGCGTTTCCAGCGTTTCCAGCGTTGCGGTCGGATTATCGAAACGACGATAGGAGCGTAAGGTAACGAATCAGCCGAAATTCTCGTTTCAGGGTATGTGGATAGGATCCATTATGCCGTTGAGCGCACTTTTCGGAGGTATAGCTGGTGGCCCGTGCATCGAGTACCTTGGCAGGAGGAACACTATTCTGGCAACCGCTTTGCCATTCATCGCAGGTAAGATCGCTTTCGAAGGTTGGGCCGGTACGGAACGGCAGGCGACAAAGCGACCGAGCCATCATTTTCACGAGCCGTTTCCCTTCTTCGTTCCAGCCTGGCTTTTGATCGCTCTAGCAACGAACGTCGCGATGGTGCTGGTCGGTCGAGCTCTTTGCGGTTTCTGCGTTGGAATCGCGTCGCTCTCGCTACCAGTTTATCTGGGCGAAACGATACAAGCCGAGGTGCGAGGCACTCTTGGACTCATGCCAACAGCGTTCGGTAACACAGGTAAGCCTCCCATTCAGATGCGATGCCACCTCTCTCTGGGAATATATCTAAGGAATATATCTCTTGTCTGTCTCTTCAGGGATTCTGATCTGCTTCGTGGCGGGCATGTATCTGGACTGGAGGAATCTCGCGCTGCTCGGTGCCAGTTTACCGATACCGTTCATGATACTGATGTTCACCATTCCTGAAACACCTAGGTGGTACATTTCCAAGGGAAAAACGAAAAGGGCACGAAAGTCATTGCAGTGGCTGCGAGGCAAGGGTACCGACATTACCGACGAATTGACTGCCGTCGAAAAGTTGCACGTGGACAGTGAACGTAATGTTTCGCAGGGCGCGTTTATGCAACTTTTCAAGAAGAGTCACCTAAAACCGCTGCTCATTTCCCTCGGCTTGATGTTCTTCCAACAATTGTCGGGGATCAACGCGGTCATTTTCTATACCGTTCAGATTTTCAAGGTAAAAGATTTTCGCGCTTTCCGATCGGATCAGGCGCGCAAAGAGGAGCGGAACTTGATCGCCGTCGAATCATGTGTTTTAGGACGCAGGAAGCAGCATCGATGAAAACGTGTCCACCATCGTAGTGGGAATCGTAAACTTCATTTCGACGTTCGTCGCGGCTGCCGTTATCGACAAACTGGGCAGAAAGATGCTGCTCTACATAAGCGGCATATCGATGTGCATAACATTGTTCACGTTCGGTACGTTCTTCTACGTAAAAGCCGCTGGAACGGACGTATCGGCGTTCGGTTGGATACCTCTAGTCAGTTTGATCGTGTACGTAATCGGATTCTCCTTGGGATTCGGCCCGATCCCGTGGCTGATGATGGGCGAGATCTTGCCAGTGAAGATACGCGGCTCGGCCGCCAGCGTGGCCACGGCCTTCAATTGGACGTGCACGTTCGTCGTCACGAAGACATACGAGGACATCGTTTCGGTGATCGGCCCATACGGTACCTTTTGGATGTTCGGCACGATCGTCATGGCGGGATTCGTTTTCGTGATTATCTGCGTGCCGGAAACGCGGGGCAGGTCGCTCGAGGAAATCGAGAAAAGATTCGCCGGACCAGTCAGACGGATGAGCGCAGTGGCTAACATGAAGCCCATGCCGATGGCCTGTTAATAATCGTTCCTCTACTTTCCTTCCGATCGATATAGATCGAATCTTCGCCGACGCGTTACGCGTACGTTGTTTAGCTTAGTTAAAAACCTAACGAGGCGTATAGTTCCTTCTTCTTGTCGTTAAGTACGACTGAAACAGGCGGCAAATCGTCTTCCGGATCCTCTCACTTGTTCTCTCTATTTCTCCACCCGTCTATCGATCCAGCCCTCTTTACTTTTCGCGATTGACCTATCATCCGATGGGACAATACGTATAACTCGAACATAGCACTTTCATCTCGTTTGCCTAATTGTAAGAAGAGATAAAAAAGCAATCGCTTTTCGTGAATCGGTTTGTCGATACGGATTGCTCCGGATTGCTTCGGATTGCTTCGGATTGCTTCGGATTGCTTCGGATTGCCCCGGATTGCTCCGGGAGGCGGCGAGCTAGCGAACGAACAAAAGAAAATACGAGGTGGGCCTAGACGGCGTTTCTGTCGGTTCGGCTCGCTGTACTTACTCATAATTGGATTCAAACATTTGCGACTGGCCGATGGTTCATCGGTGCAGTCGCGAATACAACCCTAACGAGAAGAGCGATCTTTGAAACGTTGATTAGACGTCTGGCTTCACAGTTACTCTCGATATTCGCTATTTTTCTACAGGGTCTACCTCAAGTTAGTACTTTTACTAAGGGTATACGAATAGGTTAACGACAAGCGTGAATTATTTAATTGTTAGGCGTGTGCGTAGGATGCGAATATATTGCAGGTACGCCGATACGTTGCACCCACGGAGACGCGTATTCGTACAAAATGGTTACATATCGCGGTCAACGCACGAACGAAATGAGTTGGAAGAGAAAAATCAGCATCGCGCACGGAACCACCGCGACAATAAATTCGAACGCGACGAGCGGGCGAGTCTTTTATAATTCTATCGACGACGGTCGTCTAGTTTGTATGTACATAGTTACCGATTTGCGTCAACTAACAATTGCATCAGCTACAAACGATTTAAATCGTAACGTGTAGTTAAGCAACAGAGATAAATATAAAGCGCGCTTATATTTCCATTGTCGACGTTGGTGTAACAACTAGCGAGCAAATGAAATGCGACTAGCAAAACGAAACTAACGTATCGAGTCAAATGATCATTCGTCCTCGAGTATACGGGAACACCCCGTCAATTTTTTGCTAGGCTTTGTAGCGCGATAGAGTTATACACGTGTCTGGTTGCGGATGGTCCTCGCTGGATCTACTTCGATTAGGTCAACCGAATCTCGACATTTTTTTTATCTTCCCTCCTCCCTTTTTTTAACTTCACCAAATGTACGCACCGTTGCTCGGTGTTCTAGCGATTAAACTGCCTTTACGGTCGCAACGTCATTCCGAATCTCAGCACCAGGACAAGACGAGACACTCGAGACGATAATATCGTATAGATGTAACGACGTACCGAGAAAACTTTTCTTTCGTATGCCAATTCGTGTGCCAATTTGTCATCCTTCGGTCGATGCATCGACCGGCACTCGTTATATTTTTACCTTTGTATCTTTGTTATTATATACCCGAGGACATGCTTGTACCCCGTGCACTTGAGCGCGAGGTGTTTGCCAAATTGACGAAAAAGGAAAAAGAGAAAAAAAAAAGACAAAGACTAGCTGTACCGTACCGTTCGCGTTATGTTTCCACGTAAGTTTATAAATTATTGAAATATAACGCGTTGAACACTAAGCTTCTTTCGTTCCCTAGTGTGCATTTCCTTCGATAGTAAACAAATCGTCCCATTCATTCCTTGTTAGTCCCGATACTTGCCCTCTTGTACGCGCACCGTAGATACTTATTTGCGCGCGCGCGCGCGCGCGTCTGCGCGCGGCTGAAACCCGCTTCGATCTGTTCTTGCAAGTGCGCTAACGCAAAAAACAATGTGCATGCCGTACTTACCCATCACTTGTACTCGACAAATCGCGCAAGTATCACACTCCACGTCCCAACTCCACATAGCTACAGCGTTCCATTTCTTCACGATAAATAGCTTGTCCGCTTTCAAATTATCGTTATCACCGCGATCCGCGGAATCTTGCTCCGAATCAGCCATGGTATAATTTTAGGTTAGAAACGACCCGGAGGAGCAAAACATTCCCGTTACGCTACAAACCCCTTTACTAATTCACAGAATCTCTTGCCTTCTCTAAACACGCATATGAACGCGCGTACGCAAACGCACGCGAGCGCGCAACACGTGTTTTTGTCCGATAATTTATTGCAGTAGGCGAAGCCTGTTAACGGACCCAAGTACCAACAATTCTGTGTGTGTGTGTGCCGTAACTCTATCGAATGCAGCCACGCGTTTGATGTTTCACACGTAATTTCGATAACGTAGATACAGCGCAATTGCTAAAGAGGCTAATAAAGGTGTCTCGACAGAAGAGTAATAGCTACCGCTAATAAATATCCATTTCGGCAAGCTGTGTGCCACAGACGCGATATAAGAATAGAGACCAATCGTGTGATGTATTTTTTGTCCCACATTTCTAGGGTTCTGAGCAACCATTACCATCTTCATACCTCTCACGAAATTACCAATGTTACGCTATCGCGTTAATATCTAGTAATATCGAATTACCTGGCGACAATAAAATTCCAACTATCGATAGCGATAAATAATTGGTGCGAAATCCAATGTAGCCAGTAATTTGTATTGTGCGAATTTTATTCTATTGTCTCCACTTATTTAGAGCCGCATCGACTACTAAGGTCATTAGCGACTAAAATGGGGTATGGAACGGCGAACGATGGTTTTAAACCAATTCTAGAGCTACAGTTTTACAGCGAATTTTACCGCGTGCTCTTTTAAACTAGAGGTTGATTTGTGAGTCAAGAGCTTAAGACGTCGTTGAGTAAAATCGGCCAGGTAGAAACGGAGATAATTGAATTTGTTTACAGAACTAATAAACAAATACGATTACTGTCACTTCCTGACCAGATACATCAATGACCATAAGACATAAATTAAAGCTACGAATGTCAGCTAACATCTCCAGTAGGTGCGAGCATTATGCCACGTCCGGTGCAATTGTTATTTACAATTAAACAATAAAAACTGTTATTACAGCCAAGTGCATATAGTTACAGCTACGTGGTATTTTTTATCGTTTAGCGTATTGGTTTCCCTTTCTTTTGAGACGTCGTCGAGATAAATCGGCCCCGTAGAACGCGAGATAATAATTTTTATATATTTTGTCGGTAACGACATGTCGATAATCGTGTATGTGACGCCATCTCGCGTTTGCGGCCTTTTTGGCGTTTTGCGGCGGCTTCAAAACCGAAATCCAGGATTACATCGTTTATTGAAACGATTGTGTTTTTCACGGCTTGTACTGCGTATATCTTAACCGGACTTGTTTTAAATAAAAGCTACGGAACCTAGCTATCTGCTCGAAAAGTTGCAGCAACATGGTACTTTTAGTTCAAAAGTTATCAACAATTGAAAAATCGGCCAAAATGCACTCCGGGTCACAGCAATTATCTCAGCTTCTGGAGGCGCTAGATCAATGATCGAGTGCTCAAAATGAAGGTATAGGATGCTACTACCCGATGACAAACGATTTACAAATGCTGTGTCACTATCTTCTTCTCTTTCGGACATATTCAATGTTATGGGCAATAACTATTTTCAAAACTAAACTCAACTTTCTTTTTACGAACAATCTGTACACTTCGGCAGGTCTTTTCAAACTGATCGCCTCTTGGAGGTACGTACGTGGCAGACCTATAGATCATACGAAAATATAGTGAACAGAATCACACATACATCTAAAAGACGTCGAAAATAGAACGACAAAGAAGAATTCCTTATCTCTTGGCGATACCCTACAACATTGTATCGCTCGCCGGCTGCCGGCTGAACGGAAAGGACAGCAAATTCGGCGCCGGGCTCAACGTGTTAAAGTTGATACAAGATCTACTGACTAAAGAGAATATAAAATAAGATATATACTATGTATACATGACAGTTAATTACACAATTGTACTAAATTCATCCTATGCGCTAATAATTACAAACTATTCTTGGAAACCAATTAATTATAATTAAAGTATATGGCAAGGGTTATTCTTTCTTATTTCTTGATTTATGCCCAATGAGAAATGTGGGTCAAGCTCCTTACTCTTTGCGCACAAGACCTGCACACACAAAAAATATATTAGTAAGTATATGTAGCAGGAGAGAGAAAGATTGTTAACCGATATTAATAAATAAAAAGACATGAACTGTGCAGACAAAAGTTTGTGTCGCTAGAACACCTGTTAACGGAATCTATGGAAATAAAGATAATAGGATATAAAAATGACTTTAGATTACATCGACTTCTCGACGAGATACAACAATGAGTAGACGACATGAATTAAAGAGTGGAGTATAAGCTATCATCTGCAGTACGTGTCAACATTATTCCATGCGCAGTTCATTTGTTATAAACAATTAAGCAATTAAAATTGTTATTACGGTCAAGTGGATATAGTTACAGCAACGGGATATTTTATCGCGTAGCATATTCTCATCCCTTTCGTTTGAGACGTCGTTGATCCAAATCGGTCCAGTATAAACCGAGATAATTGAATTTGTTTAAAGAAATAATAAACAAATGCCATTATTTCGACTTGGAGTCGAAAGCTAGAAGACGAAGCTATAATTTCCACAGGTGTTGAGAATATGCCATGAGCGGTTAATTTTTTAATAGACAATTTAATAGTTGATTTGAGAATTCCGCAGTAACTACACATGAGGGTTGGTTTAAAACTGGTAGACATCGTGGCTTGTATCGCGCTCTTTAATTTAAGACGTTGGTGATTATAATCGTCCCGGTAGATCGCAAGATAATTTATTTTGTTTATAGATATTATAAGCCAATGCGATTACTTCGCCTTGCCGGCGAGCCACATCAATGATCAAAGGACATACATTAAAGGTAGAAATATTATCCACCATGTCCAATTGCTGTGAACTTTATACCATGTGAGGTTCATTAGTTATAAGCAATTAAAATTGTTATTTTAACAACTATCGATTGCGTCGCTCTCGATACAAGATACTCGAAACTCGATGCTCGATACTCGAAGCTCGATACTCGATGCTCGATACTCGGTGTAGATCTCACAGTTGGACACACAGGTGATCGGAACGAACGTCAGGGTTAGATAATCGTAACGCGAGCAGCGTATTTCGAGACAAAAATTTTTTATTCAGCATGTGAATCGGGAGTCAACGGTAATCATTTTTTTTCTATGTAAAGTTTGTGTTACTCGGTTATTCTTGGACCAACGTGGATCAATCTTACACATTTCGAAACGGCTGTAAATTCATTCAGTGAAATATAACCTTCGCGATGTCACTTTCCTCTTTCACTTTCCAGATGTTTTACGTTAAACATGCGAGAAAAACTAATGCAACGACGTTATTCAATCTACTTTCGAGGTGTCACTACTCCCGACGTAGCGATAAAAGCACCAACTCGTATAAAGTTGTTCAGGCCAATGGTGAAAACTTGGATGGTAAATGAACGCTACAGTAGACTCATCGTCTAAATCTCTTGTCCTATATTTATAAACTCGTTTGTAGATGTGGACGGCGCTGTTCTTGGTATCAATTCCAATTGGGAACTTTTAACACCAAGAGGATTTCGATTTTATTTACCTGGGAGCATCGGGCCCGGATGGTCGGACGTAACCACGACTGTTCAAGTAAGGACGCAGTTACTCGATCTGTATGGGAACGATGCACAAGTTTCAATAGACGGTACGAAAGAAAGATCTATTCGTCGATCGAGTCGAACGAGATGCAGTGGTCAGCAGTCGATGCTTCGTTGCGTCGCCCAAGATTGTCCCTTATTACTGAGAAAAGGTATAGAAGAGCTGTTTCCAGGATGTTTAGATGTTGGCTCTCCGCAGCTTACCATAATTACCGTCAGCCAGATGATTAACTCCAAAGTTATGAAATGGAACAAAGAAATGGAGACTGAGAAACTGGTTAAATATGTAAGTGCCTGCAATTATGATACAATGAAATTTAGGAATGCGCATAGTTGGCTGATGCTAGATCGATTAACAGTCGATTGGATCTGTAAAAATGTGTCTCTTTTTTTTTTTATCTACCACCTATCGTTACTCCTACTCCTACCCCTAACCCGTCTGCTGCAATCCTACAGTTCGTACTAGCAGCTTCGGATATATGCGGAAAATTGCGAAGGATGGGATATTGGGCAGACTTTATCAACCCGTTCAGCGGACAACCTCACTTGAATTTACAAAAAAACAGTACCCTTTATAAAACAGACGAGAGATTTCGTTGTTTAGGATTTAAAATATTACATAGGAACAGTTGTAAGGTTATTTCGTATAATAACAATCTGAAAAACTTTCTCGGTAAGTAAGCGCAAGCGAAAACTATATATACATATTACTTGGATCGTTCCATGGTTGCGTCGGACGTTCGTCAGTTCCAGCTGGACGTACGTACGTTTCGACGACACGGTTACAATACCTACCTCTGTACGTTACAGGAAATCTCTATACCACGGCGCCTGCGAGTACAGAGTTTTTGAAAGAAATTCTACGCGATTGCGAACTTGTAAATGTTAACGAGGATTAAACGTAATAATAACAATAAAGGAAAGAAAAACAGTGAAAAAGAGTGGCGGTGAGAGTAATATATAAAGCGGAAAAAAGGAGAAACGAGAGGGGAAAGATCGACAGGTGGAAAAACAATAAAATATCGTAGTAGTGTCAACATTTAAACGCGTGTTACATTGCGTTGTTTCGCTGCTGAAAATTATACGATTTGGATCATCGGCAACGTGCATATGTAGTAGAAATTTTGGGTTAACGCTGTATCATAGGGTTGTAGAAAGAAACTTGTTTCGAAACAGTCGGGCGTTGAATGCTTTTCGACTACGCTACGCTCCACAGCGTCGAATGTCGTGGCGCGTTGCTAGAAACGGCGGGGATTCTGTGCTACATATTCGGTTCGGGCTTCAACCGATCTGCTCTTTGTCGCATCCACATGAAATATTCCAGTACTCGTGTAAACGCGTGCAGCACGCGTCGCATCTTATTCTATGTTGTACGTAAACTGAAATGATCGTAGGTAACTAATACCACCGGCGTGCAAAATTCTGATATAGAGGTAAAAATAAATATTTATCTGGCAGCGCGATTATAAATTCGAGTTCCTGCGAAAGTGGCCTAGGTCCGGTCCAGCTCAGCGTAAGAAGAAGGGGATGTTAATCGACTTCCAGTTTACGAAAAGATCCGGATATGCCGCTTAAGTTATCGTTCGAAGCTTGCTGACAATCCGCGGACGATGTCTCTATATACATATCGTCGAGTTCCTTTATTCGATTCCTTTGTTCCCTCAAGGACTTCTTGAACGCGACTGAAACGGAGGAGAAGCTGAAAGTTGAACGCTTCGTTGCGAAACTTGGTAACACTGATACGTACCGATCATCTCTGCGAGCGGAACTTGGCCGCCGTATTCTTTCGGCAAAATTTTCCGGTCGACTGAATTTCCCAACTCTTCCAAAGTCTTGTGCACCTAGACCGAGAAGCAAAGCTCGACATTCGATTCGACGATCGGCTCGAAGGTACGTAGACAGCGAGCTTAAGAATACGTACCGAGATGCGACCCTTCAACTTATCGTTAAGCAGGGAGATGCCAAACTCTATCACCTTGATGGCGCAACTCGGAATGTTAACAAAGTGCGTTTCCTTGTGTCTCATTGGTGTACTGTTTTGGATGCACCTCAGCATGTTGCGTATGTCTGTTAAAGACCAGGCACTAAGGTGACCCATCGTTAATCCAGATTCGTCGTTGATGTGCGAGTACCCGCGAACCTGGTTCTCCTCGTCATCCATCAGAGATTCTACCACTAGACTGTGCGCGCGAGCCATTTGAGCGGATGTATATTTGTACGGATCGAAGCGTCCTAGAAGAAGACGGAAAGCATCGCGAAACTCGGTAAATGAAACGCCGAGAGAGGAGGACGGACGGACGGACGGCTGGGTGCAATAGAGAACTAGAAAATGGAATTATCGGTGAACCGCGATACTCACCGGCACAAGAAAGTATCACTCGGCGACCATGACGATCACGCTCTATCAACGGTACCAAGTAGCCAGCGTCTACGATAGATTCGATGTCCGGATCGCCGATGTCCAGATTTTGAAACCAATTTGGATACAGCTGTCTGATGGTTAGATAACGCTCGAGCATTTCCTCCGCCATTGGTACACTGAACTTTTTGGTTCTGAGAAACCGGAGGAGGAAGGCTGCGTCCGTACGGCATCGCTTGATGTTCGGATGCTTTCGAATCCAGTGCCTGAATTGATTCAAAGCTTCTATCCTGATGGCATCGTCTTCGCGAAGCTCAGCGCTGGCGACAGCTTTGGTAGACTCGCTCAACGCGCACCCGTAATCCTCTTCTCTCGACTTGGCCATCGTCGTGGCTCGAAAGAATTAGACGAATACCTACAGCTTTTCTTACACCTCCGTTCGCGCTCTCGCTCCTCCTCCTTTTTCTCTCCACTTCCTCTTTTACCTTCTCCTTCTCCTCCTCGTCCAGATGGGCCTTGCCCTCCTCCCCCTCGTGACGCTCCTGCTTGCTGGTCTTTCCTTTCTTCTTCTTGCCTTTCTCCCTCTTCGCTCTCGCGACCTAGTTTCCCTCGTTCGAATTTCAAGCAAGCCACCGACGATTACGATACTTTGCGAGTTCTTACGCCACTCGGTGGCTCGCCGTTGCGGAGAAAGTTTCACGTCAATCTGTTTGCGAGAGAACAAACGACTGTCCTTGCGATCTTTCGCGGCGCTTTCTAACGTTCTTTTAGTTAATCGAACGGACGCCGGGCGGTCACGATTCCAACGCGCGCCTTGCCCACCGAAATCGCGATTAAACACTTGCTGCACTTTGTCCGGTGTCGAATACGTGGCACGCTATTCATTCGAATGGATTTGAATGCGAACGGTAGCGGGGCGCGAATCGCGTCGGTCGAGAAACGTTGCTTCTCGACCGACTTGGACCGAAGTAACCCGCTCGCTGGCTCGCCCGATCAATTTAAGGCCAGATCGTGGTATACACGCGTCGCTCTTACCGCTCCTTCTGCTATTCCCGCTCTTACCGCCGTTTCTTGCTTTCGTTAATGGTACATCGCGCTCATCGTTCCCCTTTCCCTTTTTCCTTTTCAGCCGCCGTAGCTGCCACCTCCGTACTCCGTCGTTCCTCTTCCGGTACCGGCTACACTTCTTCCGGTTTATTTTTCGAACGACCGTAGATCCCAGCAGAGAATCGCTGTCGCAATTTTCTTCGACACGCGTTCATTCCTGCGACCATAGGAATTTACAGGGAAGCACGCGCGACACTAAACGCGATCCGTGGCTGAATAGCGGCGCGCCAAGTGTCCGACAGCGTCCACCCATGGATTCACTTTCTTCTCGTAATTGTACAGTTTACTTTCACCGCGGTTCCAGTTTCGGTCGGTCCATTGAACATCGAGGTCACGTTACATGATAAACTTGCGAGAGCTCGACGAATCTATGAGAGTTTGCTTCGGTCGTCGAAAGCAGAAATGTTATTTTTCATTCCACTATTCTTTCTGCTTTCGTTTTGGTCGGCCGCTTCCTCACCGACCAGAACCGATGCATTTTCACGCAACGGGACATATTCTTTCGAAACGGTTCGGACGAAACCCCCAGGAAGGCCAGGAAGGCCAGAAAGGCCAGAAAGGCCAGAAATGCCAGAAAGGTGTACGATTGCTCGTCACACGTGACTGGCGTTTCTTCCCGTTCGCTTGCGTAACCGATCGTCGTACCACAGCGTTTCTCGACTCGGTGAAAGTCGCGCTCCAGGCTGCATTCGGTGTCGCGCCTTTCTACTCTTCTCCTTCTTGCGTGTATCGCGCGGCTGTTTATCCACGCTTTCTCGAATCGTTCGAGGCACGCGTGTACTCGGCAGAAAATGAAACGCGACAAAAGGAGCATCGACGCGAGCCGGACCTCCACCCGCTAGGGGAGTTCGTTGGTTCGCAACACATTTCAGGAGATATTTGCTTTTTCGTTCTCTCAAGGCACGACGAGGTGGGTGGGAGAAAACGAAGGTGTGAAAATAAGTGAATCCTTCTCCCGAAGAATATGCACAGTATCGGCATGTATCGTACGCGTACACATTTATTATCTTCGATTTTGTTACATCGTCGTATCTAATAGTCGTTTAGCCAAGGGACGCAGATTTCTGTGATCGAACGGGCCACGAAATTCGTCGAGCGGAAGCATTTTGGTATACGTAGCTCGCGACAAGTTATCGTGATACGGTGAATTCTGCAGTTCTTATGCCCGCGTATAATTTGGACAGGGGGCGAGGCGAACCTTGGCCCTTGCAGACGCTCGCGGAGGTTTTCCCGTCGAAGACAGTCATCTGAGGATGACGTTTTCGAACGTTAGGTCTCTACTGTCGCGCTGCGTCGCTGACTTTTTGAACGGATTCCACGGTAACTTCTTAGCTACGTGAGCAGTAGTTACGGAACCGGCGGGGCTCGGCTGACCGGAAGATATTCCGGAAGAGCTGCTCGCCGAAACGCTTCCCTTGTCCTGCTGATTTGGTTTGGCCGGCCTCTGGAATCGGCGGCAAGTCAGTGTGGTTAGAGGCTGTTTCTATGCTTCAACGAGACCTGCCGCATGCGAGTTGTTTACCTTCAAGTAATTCCTGTCCATCGGAGTGACCAACTTTAAATTGATAAAATCTCCGGATTGCTTGATCAGTCGAACTACTTGCTCGTGCGATGCCCACTTTACATCTCTATCGCCGATCCCCACTATAAAATCGCCCTCCTTCATTCCGCCTAGCTAGATACGAAGAAAGAAAAGAAGGAAAAACGGTAGGATCGCGTTCGAGCGTGTATATCAACGAAACGCTCGGACGATCGGAACCTACTGCACTTACGTCTGCTAGCGAGTTATGATCGACGGCAGCTATTATCACCGGAGCGTCGCCCCGGACGCTGAAACCGAACCCTTCGCCGTCCGGCCCTCGCTGGAGTTGGATTAATCGCGGGGCAGTCCAGTGCCTCTTCGCCGAAAATATAGCGACCGGGCCCAACGATCTGAAAAGGTCGTCCACTCCGTGCTGGCCAAAGTCCGGCTGAGTGATGCTCAGTTGAAACTTGGTGGACGCTGCGTGTTACGAACGAGCGCGTCATTACCTTTCCTGCTTATCTTGAAACGTCTCGCAACGGCCACGCCTGTCTTACCAACGATATCCGGAGGGTCCAGCAGCCCTCGAAAGTCATCCTCGTCCCCGATCCCGTTGTAACTGTCCACGCTCGATTCCTGCACTCTTTTCAGAACTTTTGCGAGAGCCTGTTTCGCTTTCAGGTCCCTGCACATTCTTTGTAGTCTCTGGCTCTCCTCGTGCAACACCAACGCTTCCCTGAGATGGGCCTTTCCTGAAACAAATGTTCGGTCGTTCGGTCGTTCGGTCGATCAGCGAAGGGGACGGTGTCCTACGCACCCAACAGTTTCCTTTCGTTCTCGTCCCGTGGAACGATCACGTCCAGCTGCGTCTTCCCGTCGCTCTTCTGCGCGTGCTCGAGCGCGAGCTTGGTCTCGGTGCGCCATTCGGCGATCGGTCGATCCAGCAGTCCGAACGCGAGGTGTTTGTGCGCGAGCGCCAGGTGATGCTCGCGTTTCACCAGGATCAACGATATCCAAGTCTCAGGTACGTAGTCGCGCACCGGTTCGCGCGAGATCAGCCCGTGGACGTCGCTGTAGACGGCCGCAACCTATGCAATCGGCGATCGTTCGACGTTCGGTAAAAAGGTTCGCCCTATCTGGCCGTAATAGTGGCACGCGCGCGTAATATCATGACAGCCGCTACCTGTGACGCTTCCTGCGCGAGGTCCAGCGACACGTCGACGCTTCTGCCATCCTTCGACTGGAGCTCCAATTTTTCAAACAGGCATTCCCTTGCCTGAGCCTGAAAAGATTGCCATGGTTGCGCGTTACGCTTTTCTCTCTCTCCATCTCCCTTTCCCCCTCGGTATACCACAGACCGCGCCAACTCGAGGAGGTCACTTTGAAATATCTACGAACGCAACGTTACCAGCATCAATTGGACGAGCATCTCGAGCATGTCCGGTCCAAGGTCCATACTCGGAGCGTTGGTAAAGTTTTCGTGTATGTAACGAAAGGTGCCAGCTGCTCGGAGGAACGCATCTATCGCCTGGTCCAGGCCTCGCGCGGACAAACGATCTTGCTTGGCTGCCAGTTGAGTGTAGAGAGCGGCCGCGTTGAAGAGGATCGAGGCTTTCTCGAACGCGACGGTCCGCTGACAACTCGGTACTCCGGTCAACGAGTCGAACCATTCGAAGTAGATGCCGAGGCTCCGATCCGGAGGAAAGAATCGTCGCTCGACAAAGTAGAGCTGGTTGTAGTAGCGGAGCAGCAACGCGATACCCGCCGCGTCTCTCGTCGGTGTTCGCGTTGCCTGCGCAAAAGAAAACTATTTTTTTTTTTCCCGTTCGTTCCAGCACCCTTACGCTCGCTCCTTTGCCCCCTCTTTCTCACCTGCCTGGTTTCCATGAGATCCGCAATCGCCTCTTCGTAATTTCCGCCATCTTCGCTGTAGTGTTCCAGGATAAAATCCTAGGAGCAATATTAAGCTTAAGAAGAAGAAGAGGGAGAGTAGACGCGCGTTGAATCGATAAGCGTTTCTTAGCGACGATAGCGAGACGCGAAAGCTCGCGGCCAGGGAGCCACGCAAAATGTCGAGGATCACGCTCGATCTGCTGCGAAAACGTTCGGAGCACAACGAGGGCGAGGTATCGACGCTCGAGGAGATCGCGCTGCATCAAGAGAACATCGAGAAGATCGAGCTGATCGATAAAACGTGCAGGCATCTGAAAATTCTGCTGTTGCAGCACAATCTCGTGTCGAAGATCGAAAATCTGAGCAAGCTGAAGAGGTTGGAGTATCTGAATCTGGCCCTGAACAACATCGAGGTTATCGAGAATTTGGAGGGGCTCGAAAGCTTGAAAAAGCTGGACCTGACGGTTAACTTTATCGGCGATCTCCGCGGGATCCAGCGGCTAAGGTAAGCTAGAAACGGCGGAGCATCGACGGACTTTGTCGATCGTTTCGCTGTTCCTCGATGCAGGTGCAACCAACGCTTGGAGCAGCTGTTCCTTATGGGCAACCCGTGCGCGGACTACGAAGGGTACAGGGATTACGCGATTGCGACGCTGACGCAGCTAAAGGAGTTGGACGGCCGTCCGACCGAGCGATCCGAGCGCATAAAGGCGTTGCAAGGTTACGCTAGTATCGAGGGAGATATTGCGAGGAGCTGCGCGAGGTACAGGGTGACCAGGGAAGCGGAATTACTCGAATCTCGCGAGAGAGCAAAGTCGACGTCGAATTACGTAAGCGGTGTCGCGTCGAATCGCGTCGACAAGCGATACGGTTCTCTGGTCGGATGATATCTTTATTCCCGTCTTCCCAGGAGATCGGCGATGCGAGTCCGCGCCAAGGTGACACGGCCCCGGAGGAGGACGACGACGAAACGTTTTGGAAAGGAAGCAGCCGTCACACGCCAGAGGAGCGTACCGCGATCGCGGAACGGTTTCTGCGAAAGCAGGAACAACGAAATCGCGAAAGAGATCGGGAAGGAGGACAGGAACCGAACACCCGAGCAACCTACAAGCAAAAGCTGTTCAGCCCCGATGGAAAGCCGTGCAACGTGAATCAGCCGAAAGTATCGTTCAAACTGGACGACGAACTCTACAGGGATCGCATCGTCTTGGAAGTTTCCGTGCACAAGTACGCGATGGCGATTCGAACGATTCAGAGAACCGTACTTGAATATCATCAGCTGCGATCTTTTTCCTAGGTACTTGGACACTTGCTACGTCGACGTGGACGTGCAGCCCTACTATGCACGCGTAACGATCAAGGGGAAGGTCCTGCAGCTGACGCTTCCGGGCGAGGTATCGGTGAAGGATAGCACGGCCCGCAGAAACACGACGAACGGTACGCTCGTGGTGACGATGCCACGCTTGAATCCGCTACCAAATATCGCTCCCCGCGCTAATAGAGAAGCAGCCGAGAGGAAGCGCGGTTGCCCGACGACGGAACGACGATCGGCAGCAAACGTGCGGGAGTATTTGGAAATCGGACCGGCAGCGGACGATCTGGATTTCTCGAGGATCGTTCGTCGGCCGACAGAGCCGGGGAAAACGCTCGAGGAAAAGAAGAAGGAACCGAGAGCCGAGGTAGATTCGGCCGACGACGATTCGATCCAAGTGCCTCCGCTCGAATGAGGCAACCATTGCTCCAGTTTGGTAAGACGCTCACCTTAAACGGATCCCGAAAATCGATATCTTTGGTTTCCTTCAGTCCCAACGGTATCATCGGCATCGCCGGCTCATCGCTGAAAACAAAAATTCACCCCGTTGCAAATATGTCTAGTCAGCGATTCGATTCGCATCGAGTACTAACGATTTTCGGTACAAACCTGTCGACATTCTGGTAGAGCTCGACCGAGCTGTTCAGCTCGGCGAGCTGCTCCTTCAGCAACTGCAGGTTCGAGTTGACGAAGCTCAATTCCAGCGCAACGGTTTCCCTAAGCTTTCTGTTCGTGGTCGCTCTGAAATGAAAATGAGCGTGAAAATCGGGAGGGCGAACCGATCGAAAGACAATCGCGCAACGATCTTACTTGAAGAGGTTCTCCGCGCCTGCTCGCAATCGCAGCTCCTTGTTGATTTCCTGATTCAGTTTGCTCCGCTTGTTCTGCAGCTTTCCCCGGCAAGTGGCCACGCGAGGATCGGAGCCCTGTGCAAAGGAGAGCTCTAGTTAGCGTTTTTCTCGCGAATCGAAGCGGCGAGGGTGCGGGCGCGCCAACGAATATCTTTCTCGGTTAGAGGAGGGCGGCTGGATCCCGCGAAACCACGGAACCGCGATGCGAAGCAAAGAGCGTCACTATTCTCACCCCGGGAATCTTTTTCGGCGACGATTCTCGCTCGCGTTCTAAATTCTTCGATCGATAGGGGGGAGATTTTCCTATTCGCGAATGCACCGACGACGCGATGTCGCCGCCCGTCTCCTCTTCACGCTCGTCCAACAAAGCTGGTCGAGGGGTGCGATTCTTCGACGGAGCCGCGTAGCAAGTCCACTTCAACATAGTACGCGTTCCCGTAACCGCATCGTGTGCCTGAACGTTCGAGTGGACCGAATTCTGCGTGCCGCCACACGCGGCAGACGATGTAGCGCGCTCGCTCGCTGCTCGCCCATCCCCGACACCTGCTTCGGACCTTCCAAAAGCTGTCCCTCTCGCGGCTCACCGCGATCGTTGCACGAGAATCGTAAACGGTTTTCGACGATCACTGAAACGAGAAATCGAGAAGGAGGGGAGGAGAGCGGTCCTCCAGCGAAAATTTGACGCTTGCCACGCGCGGCACATCGTAGCCCGAGGCACCGCGTAGCTATGACTCCGCGCGATCGCACCGATTCCCGGTCCCCGGTCCCCGGTCCCCGGTCCCCGGTCCCCGGTCCCCGGTCCCCGGTGCCCGGTGCCCGGTGCTCGGTGAAAGGAGAGAACCTGTACGATTTATGGTGGGGCAGAGGGATAACGATCGCTCGAATCTCGTCGGGCGCGGCTCTGCTATACGTAGAACGATCATTTTAAGGTCGCTACCATTCGTGGTCGATCGGCAATGACGCCCATGTTCGACGAGCGAGCCGATCGTGGTCCGATCGTGGTCCGATCGTGGTCCGGCTGTGCGCAACTCTCAATTCCTGTCCCTCTTCCGCGCGTCGCTGACCGGCCATCTGTTACACGTCCATCGGTAACGCGAGAAATCGGAACGGAAGCCGGAATCGAGCCCGCGAGGAACGCGGCCGAAGACCTTGACGGCGCGGTGCCGCCGCCGACGATCTGGCGCGTTTCATCTGTTCAACCTAGAGACACCCGAGAGAACGAGTTTGACGAGCGATACGAAGATGCGGGACACTAACGGGATTCCATCTTTTCGAACGGATCTAGAGCCAGCGCGGATTCAATCGTATTCCCCAGCGATCCTTTTCACGCAGCAGCTACGACGTTGAAGAAGGGGACGCCGATCCGAGCAAAATCGAGCAAAATCGAGCAAAATGGAGCAAAATCGAGCAAAATCGAGCAAAATCGAGCAAAATCGAGCAAAGTCGAGCAAAATCGAGCGTTCTCGTCCTGCGCTTTTACGGATTGCGTGTTACAGGTTACGCGTTCTATCGCATCGAGAGTTCAGCGGACCAGGCACGCTCTACCGGATCCGTGGCACGCGGTTTATGCTCGCGTTCAAACAGGAAACGCAGGCCAGTCCACAACTACGTCCACTATACCCGCTCTCTCGTGTCGAGCTCGGCGCGTCGCCACAAATGAAGCATTTCTCGAAGCGAGAGAAACTTTAGAGGAGGGATGAGAGGCAGCTGGATCCGACTTCCACATTCGGAAGGACGAACGAGTTCGATTTACCTGCAACCTCAAGTCCGGAAGGATCAGCATGGTTCTGAGCGGTACCGAGGACGGCCTATCCTGCCTTCCCTGTTTTGCTCTCTCCGGGGCGCACGCAATTTCACCTACAACGTGCGAGCTGCTGCCTGCTTTATGGAATTCCACTCGTCGAAAATACCGGCTCAGAGAGTTCGGCCGATCTCGACCGCGCGCACCTCGATCGACGATAGAACCATATTTATCAGCAACATAGCTGTCACCTCTTCGGGCACGCGGAGATCGATGGTGAACACTTCGGTTGCGCACGCTTGCCTTCCTCTCGCGGCACTCGACGCCGAAAACCGTGAAAACTTGCGAACGAAACAAAGGTGTGCGCGTTCGATGTTTCTGCGATGCGTTTCTTTTCTACGGGAAAGCGGAATTCCCAGGGCCGACGAACGGTGTTGCGCTCGTGAAAAGGAGGGAGAAGGAAAGGTGGGATCACCACCGGCCGGAGGAACCCGAAGAGGAATCGAGGTATACGCGTAGATTGGCGCGAGAGGAAGAGAGGAAGATTTACGGATCACCGTTGACTCGTGTCGAACGAAACTCGACGCACGGAGTACCGCGCAACACGGTGCACCGGTTGCTCACCTTCCACGGTATTCCAGTCACCGACCGATCGCTGCTGCTCGCTCGGCACATTTCGCCCCGATTCGCCCCGATTCGCCCCGATTCGCCGCGGTTCGCTCGGCTTCGTTTCCCTTCGGACGGCACCGGCTGGATCGTTTCGTGATCCAACCCCAGGATCTGCGAGTACCACGGCCACGCGACCCAGCCTCGCGTACTCGCGCGAACAGTGCTTGGCGACTCATTGCGATGGAGTGTCGCGAATACTCGACCTATCTTCTTTAATATTATCGACCAATTGCAATTCAATTCTACACCCCTTCGCAACTTGCTTCCCCGACTGTACAGTCCAGGACGTTACAGTCCTGGTACAGTAACGTTTTATACGTTTTAGACGTTTTATAGCGTACGCGAATCCGCGTTCCTGGCCTCTACAAACGGGGAAAGCCGCGATTCGATCTTCCGCGACTTCTGGAACGTCTCTGATCGTCCTTCCTTTTCACTGCTACTTGTTTCTCGCGGATATTTCGAAGCTACCCTAGTTACCTCTACGGTACCTAGACCTCGTCGTACCGAACTCGCCCCCTCCGTTCGTTCTAGAAATAGAAAGGGAGTAGACGATCGACAAAGAAATCTTAGAACCGCGGCACGATGTTCTATGCATAAAACGCACGTGAACCATACACGTTCGAGCCAAAGTAAGACGCTCCCGTTTTCACAATTGCTCAAGGAAAATCGATCAAATTGATAAGGGGCCAGCGATTGGACTACCCCTGTCCTTCCCTCGCGTGTTATCCTTATCTCGGAGTAACAGACGACGAACGGATCAGCAATCGCGTTTCCAGAGACGTCGCAACGTATCGCGCGGTTAAATACGGTACGGTACGGTACGATACGATACGATACGATACGAAACGGAATGGACTGAAAAAACGCTCTGTCGAGGCGGGTTCCGCCTTTGCCTCGCCCTCGCCTCGTTACGGCTGGGTTAGTTCGTATGACAACAGGAACGCGTGTACCGCGGCACGTCGCAGCGCGGCCGTGAAAAGAAAGGCTGCAAACGATACTTACCCTAACGAAACGTGGCTTATGGATATCGTCTTCGACGATATCTCCCGACACAATGGGTACGTTCATTGTATCCTATTTTCATTCTATCTATCGCGCACGTTTCACCTCGGAAACGTGACTAGATATGACCAGCTTGCAGTCCAACGGTCGATCGAAGTACCTCCAATCCTTTCTCGACGTTTCCTCTTATCCTTTTGGCTTTAACGTATTCGTAGAGTGTCCCGATTAGCTCGAAAGGTCGAACAGAGATGCGGATCGAGTCGTAGAAGCTGCTGCGCTGAGTAATTTTCCAAGCGATGTTCGACGGTTTTCAGCGCACGATTGGACGTGGTTTCCTCCTCGGCAACTAGATTGAACAGTATCGCGGCGCGATCCATCGGTTGATAATATGTCGCTGTTTCAAACGTCGTCGGACGGATGGGACTCGCGACAGTCACCTGCGCTCTCCAACGAACGAAACGTGAACAGCGGCGGAAGTCGAGGAGGAATGGCCGCGAATAGTAGTAGCAGCAGCAGCAGCAGCAGCAGCAGCAGCAGGAGCATCAACAGCAACAGCAACAGCAACAGCAACACAACACAACAGATGCGCCGTGAAACTCGTCGCTCGCGCCTGTATCTGCCAGTTGGCCACGCACTCGTTTGCACTCGGTAGACGCGTGTGCCGTGAGAGGTGTAGGGTATACTGTCGCCCCACGAATACGCACGACCACTGCTGCCAAACGTATTTACCGTTCTCCCACAGGTGTGCAAGCATAGTCACGCGCCTGTGCGTAAGCGTGTACGCGCGCGCGCGCGCTGTGCCCGACGCGACGCATCGGTGTAGCCGTTGCGGGACTTCCCGCGATCTTGTGCGAGCACCGAACCAAAGAATCGATGAAACCTTTGGAGCTTTTCTCGACGTTCGACTCGCGCGAATCTCGTTTGTGCACCTCGAAGCAATCGCGTCGATGCGAGATTGACGCGCATAGAATCCGTGACGGCACATTCCACGATTCCCCGCTACTATTTGAACGCGAAATCGAATTCCACTCCCGTAGTCCGCGCCTCGTTTCAGGGTGCTTCGTGTATCGTGAAATAAAAACACACCACTCTCAATGGTATTGATCGCAATGTATTGATGCTATCTAAATTCACATATTCACAATATAGATACAAATTGTCTTAAGATCCGTCGTCGATACATACAAGTATAATCAGTTGGCGAGTTCAGCGTTAGAAAAATAAATTTCTTGGTCTCTCGTGAACGTTAACGCGGCATTCGCGTTAACGTCGTGCTAATTTCTAAGGTCCGATCCGACGTCTCTGCTCGAAAAAAAAGGAGAAGACATCCGCAGGTTGTAGCGCGGTCAACTTTCGTGACCGTTCGTCGCTGGTTTAGCACGATTTTGAAGGGTTTCTCGAGGAAGGTAAAGACGATTCGAGATAATCGCGATCACCGTTCTCGTATCGTTCGTCCATAGACAAACGTTGGGGGAAAGAAGCCGTGCGTACCGTTTTCGCAGTCAATGTGTTGCAAAATGCGACTATGCATGGTACACGCGCGTCACTCGTTCTTCGCGCATTTGTACCCCTGCCTATCTATCTATCTATCTATCTATCCATCTATCCATCTATCCATCTATCCATCTATCCGTCTATCCATCTATCCATCTATCTATCTATAGATACTAAATACATATATTTACACGGTAAACGTATTTCGTAATTGCCAAGTACACGTTTCGAGTCGTTAATGTACAACGTCGTAGCGACGGAACGATTTTAAAAGTAAATGGAAATGTAATTGAACCATATTTCGAATCTACTGGTCGATTGTCGCGTTAAAGCATTCATCGTCGTGCCACGTACGCATATGTATCGTATTTTCGAAGCAGACAATACAAGGGTTTTGGCCCAACGAAAGGAAGACTCTGTCGTATTAATTGAAACTCGCATACATTTCAGATAAATCGCCGACGCGCGACGAGAGGCTCGTAGTGTCTCGAAAATCGGTCGATCCTCTTTTTTCCTCTCTTTCGCCGATTTATCTTTTAGCAAGAAAACAATGATTCGACCCATCACAGTTTCGAGTTTAGGACGGAAACAGTCACTGTTCCTTGGATTATGCGGAGCTTAAAAGTTCTCTGCAACAATGATCGTGAGGCAAGGTGTTATTTCAAGAGTAGGGCAATTCTCCGCTGCATTCGTCTCCCATCTCTGATCTCGTTCTCGTTCTCGTTCGAGAACTCTTCTCGCAATCAGCGAGGGTGCATCGGCCGCGATACTCGGGTCCGAGTATCGGGACGCGATACGCGAACGCGAATGGTCGCGAGAAGACGCGGACGTTGGACGCGATACGCTTACGTCGAAATACTTACGTCGAAAGTTCTCTTCCCAGTAAACCAGTTCCGACTAATCCTGTACGAGATCGACTCCTATTGAGTTGAGCTCTTCTCTCTGCTGTAAAAGAGAAACATTAACGTCGTTTGTATTCCTCGTCTCCCACGCGCGACAAGCACGCTCCCGCACACGCGCACGCACTCAACCTTTCTATGCATACAATATTTTCATTTGATCGCTTCGTCGATACGTTCGAAACCGGTGAAGACAGTCGTCGGGACCGATCTGCTTGAAAATCATCCGCTGCGCGCGGAGACACGAGAGTCAGCATTCCAACGAAATTACTTTGAATACTGATCGACAAGTGCAGAAAACTCTCTTTATTTAATCGAAAATTACGGTATTTACAACGAGTGCAATTACAAACGGTCGATACAGTGGTTTCGCGCACACGTTTTCACGTTTGTCTCCGAATAGAGAACACTCGGCCTAAGACGACCTAATAATTCTTTCGAAAATGTGACGCAAAACGGTTCTGTTTCTCCTGTCTATAAAGGGGGAAATAGAATAATATAAGATAAAGGAAGGCTGCGAGGCGTCACGCGGAAAAGGCGAGCTCGCGTTTCGAGGGCGATAGACTGGCTCGAGTTAAAAAAATAGCGACGTCAGTCTTGTCATTGCATAAATAAATTGCGAGTACCTATACATATATACGATTATCACAGCGCGGAGCAGTCCAGACTTTGCATAAACAAATGCACAAAAGAAAATGTTGGGATGATTATCACAGCGCGGGGCAGGCAGTCAAGTCGTGGCTCGGTCGCATCGCGAAAATTTCATAGCGGCCGCCTACCAAAATTTCCAAATTTTTCTTCGATACTTTTTCCTCGAAACGATTCGTCCGCTCTCAGCGGTGATCAGCAGCGTGTCGTTGGACTCTCGTTGCGCCGTCGCTGTCGCCGTCGCTGTCGCCGTCGACATTGACGGCAGCGACGTCGGATCGGTCGCGAGTCTCGATTCGTGGAAAATATCGGACTCGTTGCTCGTCTCAATCGTTGCGGATCCAATCGAAATCGTTCTCGGGGATCGAACGGAACGCCTCGGCGTGAAGAGCCGTACCTTCGAACACCGTACGGACGACAAATCGTTTTGATTTTCGTCCCTCCAGTTGAGCGTATCGTCGAAATTGATTCTAGTGCGGATTAATCGCAACGGCGAGGAAATAGTTTTGCCGATTCTCGTCGCCAGATTGTCCACGGATTTCGAGGATTTCGAGGATTTCGAGGACCTCGCGGATCTCGATGATCTGTCGCGGGCGGCTTCGGTGACGCGTGAAACGGCGCGGTTGCGAAGCGACGAGGCAGGCAAAGAGACGCTGTCACTCGGCGGACTACCCAAATAGCCAAACGTTTGTCGCGCCTTCCCGCTATGGCTCAACCTCGAGTGTTTGGATCTACGATCCCGGATGGCACGTCGGACGATACTGTTCCTTTTCTGCTTCTTGCTAACTATAACACGACTCCGTTTCACCGGGTCAACTTTCATGGCTTCCCCGACCAGAATCGTCTTGTAGATGGAAGGCGGGCACGCGTTGGTCGCTCGATGCTGGCCGACGGTTTGCGCGAGTCGCTTCAGTTCGTCCACCACGGATCCGTAAGACGCGACCGAAAAAACGCATCGAACAGAATCATTCGGGGACCCCCAGCTATCGTCCAGGTTCATTCGTCCCATTTGCGGAGTGTCTTCGATCGTCGATCGATCGAAGCGGATCTTTTTACTCGCGATTTCGCTTTGCATCTTTCTCTTGAACGAGCTGACCCTGGACAGAAATTTCTCCTGCTTGGGCGTTCTCGTCGCGCGATCGAACAACCAACGTTTAACCATCTCCGGATTCTCTTCCGGCGTCGTGTACCGCGCGAGATCGAAATTAACCGGTGTGGCGTTAGGAAGGCGCGGCTCTTTACGCCGATTTCGTTTGGCCGCACGGCCCACGGTCTCAGCCGTTTCGTACAGCTTAGCGAGCAACAGTTTCTCCTTCTTCGTCGATTTCTTCGAAGCATACCCAGTCCTATAGAACTTACCACCAGCGGCGCGCGTTTGTCGCTTGCGTCGTTGATCCGGCCGACTGAACGCGGAACCAGTTTGAAGGGCCTCCATCAAGCTGTCCATAACGCCTTCCTGAGTTTCGTGCGCGTTCATGTCGACGAGTGCACGCTTGCGCGCTGCTCGCGCCGCTTTTTCCGCCTCGGCTTTTTCCCGCGCCTCCCTCGCTCTTCGCTGCTTCTCTTCGCCCTCTCTCAGCTTTACGATTTCCTTCTGAGCTTGCTACGAAAAGAAATGCGAAAAGAAATTGCGAAAAGGAATACCAAAGGACGTACAAAAGGAAAGAGAAACGAAAGCAGACGCTATGCACCGACCGGCATCTCCTACCGGCCAGCGGCAACGTCCCTTACCACGAAATCGTCCTTGAACGTTTTTATATCACCGAAGAACTCTTCGATCGTGTACTTTTGTTTATCGAAGGCGAAAAACTCCGATATTTCCGTGTACAAGCCGTCCATGTTCTTGAACATGTTCTGCAGAACTTCGCAAGATTCGCGGGCCTTCTTCGCGAACGGCTGTGAGAAGAGAGAACTCGACTATTAAGGAAAACCATCGGCACTCGCGCGGACCCGATCACCGAGATCGAGGCTGCCTTCGACGACAAAAACGAACGGAAAAAAGGATACACCCATGACATCGGCGAACAAATCTTCGTCGGACTGCGGAATCTTTGCGTTCGACAAATCTTGCTCGAGATTTCGCGTGTTCGCATCCATTTGCCGCAACGTTCGCTGAACATTTTCCAGGGAAACGCGGCTCGCCCTGTCCACGTGCGCCAATTCTTCCGAATAGTTCAAACACTCTGGAAACTTTCGCTCTATCGTATCCACCAAATAGTGCATCAGCGTCTGCTTGTTGTCGATGTCCTTCGTGCTAGTCAACTGGAAAGAGGAGAAGAGAAACATTTGACTACTCGGCCATCTCGCAGAAAGTCGCGAACGTTGGACGAACCTTGGTGAGGAAACTAATCTCGAATCCAAAGGCCTGGCCGTTCCGCGAGCCGGAATTCATGTAGTTGCCCAAAAGCAAGATCAATTCGAGAATCTTGGCAAACTTTTTGCTACCCTTTACTTCTTCGCATGCTGCCGTGCCCGCCACTATGTCCGGCTTCACGTCTTGCACCAATTCTTCGTAGTGTAACATAAAGCTTAACGACCTCAACCTCGGGAGCAACCTCTTGATCGTTGATATCTGTCGAGAAAAAATATCCTTCCGAAAACCGTCTCCCCCCAGCATCGATGAGTACTCACGGTAATGCAAAACTGCTCGGCTTCCGTCAAATCGTCGTACTGGTCCTTGTACAGTTGCAACTTTGACAACTGATCGGGTGGCGGCAAGTATTGGATCAGTCCTTGAAGTATATTGTCCGACACGACCGGACCGTTGCACTTGAGCAAACAAGATTTCACCTCCTCGTACGACACGTGCTTCAGAGTACCGTTCAGAAGTATCAGGATGTTTTGTGCAGCTTTGCCGTCCAGAACCTTCAGGTCTTTCACTTTCTTCGAAGGAGCAGACCTGCGCGCAAATGGGACACGGTTTCAATCGAAACGAAACACGTATTGCCTGGCTATGCCACCGCATTACCTGTCGACGACGTCGTCTATCTTCTTGCCCGTTGGTTTCGACGCAAACTTTTGGGCCAGTCCGTCCAGGATTTCGGGACTCGCCAATTTGTCCTCTTGCACTTTTGTCCAGAATGATTTTTCCGTAAGTTTGTGCGGCATTATCTACGACACGGGTCGCGTTACCACACCTGCCAACGAGAAGCTACGAGAGAGAAGGAACACAAAGAAACTCACAGCCTTCCAGTTTGCTCTCTTCAACGGCGCATCGACTTGCCACTTTTTCTTCGGCTTCAATCCGTACGGGAGCGATTGAACGTTCGGCGCGTTCGCGGCCGAAACGGTCCCGAAGGGCATCATCGGGGGTGGTGCCGGTCCCGAGCCGGGCATCGGAGGTGGAAGGGGTCCGCGCTGCATGCCCGGCATCGGCGGTGGCGGCGGCGGTCCCGATAATCCGGGCATGGGCGGCGCTGGTGGACACGGCCCCCCGAAACCAGGCAGCGGGGGCGGCGGTGGCGGTGGCGCACCCCCAAACCCTGATCCGCCCCCGTTCGGCAGGGGTGGCGGCGGAGGTGGCGGAGGACCAGCCATCGATCCCGTCGGAGCCGTTCCAGATTTCTACGGGCATACCGATACAATTATGGTCTCGCGAAATCCCACGAGAACCGCCAGACGAGAACAATGGAACGGCGATAGAGAGACAGAGAGAGGCCTACCATGTTGCCGACACCGCTCGATTTCGCTCCCCCTTGCTCCAGCTCCCTGATCTTATTTTCCGCGTGCTGAAGCTTCGCCTCGGCTTCCTGCTTGCTGGCTATGGCCTCCTCCAACTTTTGCGATACCTCGACCAGCTGCCTCTCTTCCTCCACTCGTGACTTCTCGACTAACGTGTCTATCAATGGTTGCACGTCGATTTGAAAGCGCTTGGTCGCGCTAAAATCCGGATCACAGCCCGAACGGTGCAGCACTATTTGCGACACGCACTCCTCGATCAATTTATAGTAGGCCGGTCTGCCGGGGAAAAAAAATGTAGGATCAGTAACGCGAAAAGGGTCTCTCTCTGTCTCCCTCCCTCCCTCCCTCCCTCCCATCCTGCTTCTCCGCTTTCTCCATTTATTCGGGCATCAAAGCGATTTTCCCTACCTCACTAAAGCGTCGTCCCTGACGAATAAAAGATGCTGAAGTATCGATAAAAAATACGGCTCCGCGGACGTTTCCATCACCATATTCTTAATCACCTCGAAGCAGTCGTTCACGTCGTCCAATTCTAGTCGGACATGATCGAATCTTTGTACAAACTCTTCGTAATCCTCCTCTTTGTGGTCGTTGAAGATCTTTAAATGTCTGGCTAAATCCTCGGATTCGTCTCGCTCCAGCGTCTCCAAAATGTCGGCCAGGCCGACCCGCATGATTTCGTTCCGCAAATGCAATCGAAAGTCTAACTCTTCGGCCGAGGAGATGATAGAATTGATCAATTGAAGGCACTCCACCTGTCGCAGCAGCGCGTAATAATGCGCGTTTTATTTGAGGCGAACAGCATAACAGGGTAGGCGTCGGAATGAGGGCTGGGGCGAGGACGAGGATGAGGCGAACGGGTCCAGGACGTACCCTTAGGTTCTCGTTCTTCTTGTTCATCAGGCCCTGCACTATCGGCAAAAATCTCTCCCGTCCCTTAAATTCTCCGTTCATCGTGATCGCGTCCAAAACTTTCTTGTGACTGTCGCTCGAGATGAGGCAAACGGCGCCAAGGAGTTTCACTGCCTCGGACATGACGGATGGTTTGGTCGGCTCCAACGATCTAGCTACGATCGTGAGCGCCTCGTGATGGGCCAGCATCTCCTTTATGCCAACGGTGTTATTCATTATGGCCTTCAAGCATCGGATGCATTCGTACTGTATACGCTCGTATCGGTTGTCACTGTTACAGTATGGAAGAGTGTTGATTTAGCTGCGACGAACTCGCAACGCGCGGTGCAAAAATTAAAACTAATTTAATAACTAATTAATAACTAATGAATTGTGTAAATAAAGAAAGGTAATATACGTAGCTCGGTTGAGCTGCCAATCTACTCGAAAAGAAACGCGTCGAATCGACAACTGAACTCGAACTCGCGTTCCATCCGACCGCTCTAGAGCGGCTCTTAATTTTCGACTAGCAGCGAACCGACATTATAGCGCTGAGCATCGACATGCAATTAACGAGCAAGTAGATGGCACAAAGGTCAATGCCAAGTGTCGGCAAGTCTACGAAACGAGACTGCGGACGATAATAATGATACACCGAAACGAATCGATCTCAGTGGCAAAGTCATCTTCGAATATTCAGTTTCGGGAGTATCGTCTACCAACGTAATACGCGTATGTATGTACATGCTTCTACGATCTCGCGTCCATCCCCGTTCAACCGCGTCCTCCCGCGCGCCTTTGCATCCGAAGGGACACGCGCGCTACGTGAGCTGCCGTATCGATATTGACTGAACGAAAAAAAGAAACGGTGCAGAAAATGCTAGCCCGCTAATAAAAGTCAAGCAAATATGTAATATTTTTACGTAAATTACCTATCGTAATATATGAAGGCACTGGAATAGAACAACACGAGCGTTAGAAATTGTTAGTCGAACGATATCGAGGAACAGCGATGCTACGACGCGACGCAACCATCTTCTTCGTCGAAAGTACTTACTTTCGATAACATTCGTTGAGGGTGGCTAAAACCTGTTTCAATCCCTTCGTCCCGAACTCTTGGACCCAGCTTAGAGGATTGTTGGTCAACGCGATTCTTAACGATTCGATACAGTTGTAAATCTTGTTCACGCTCAAATCCGGCTGCGCCAAATACTGTATGTAATCCGCTGGTTTGTCAAACTTTGACCTGTTCTCCTGTATGCTACCCTTGTAATGTAGCACCAGCATTTCCTTCTTCTTTGACTCCGACTGTTGGCGCAGCGGTTCCTTTTTCTCCTCGGTCAAGTTCATGTTGGCCTGTCAAGGCAACAACTCGATCTTATCTCGTTCGATCGAAATCGACCCTATCTGTCTACTTACCAGCATCTCCTCGAACTTCTCGTTCACCGTTTCCTTGTCCATTCTCTCGATGATACAACGCTGCTGTTCGATTTCGTTGAAATCATCGCCCGAATTCGGCCGGGGTATCGTGTTGTTTCCCGAGCCACTTCTGACCCCACCTCCACGGCCGGATTTTTTTGGTCGACCAAACCATGTGTCCAGCTGGAAATAAGTGATAGTTAGGAGAGCACCGGTGAGAGCGAGATATGCCGGATCTGTTTTATCGAACGCTCGGTACGCCGAAGCTTACCCAGTCCGCGATCATTGGTAGAGAGAGCCAAAGCAACAACGGTCGACGATGCGCCTACCTTCTGATTCGTAACGGTAACGACGACGCGGTACGGTCGCGCGATTCATCGAGGCAGCTTTCCCCGGAAAAGTTTCGACGATGCCTTCGCCGCGCCAACTGTGACGAATTTTCGCGGCGCACCTCGACCTTAGACTCCCCACCCTTAAACGTCATCCGATCAAGTCGCGGGCCTTATCGCCTTCGCGTCGCAAAGCGAAAATTTCACGACTACCGGTTGAATCAGCAAGCGGGACCGAAGTAACGGCATCGCCGTCGGCATCGTACGGGACCCGATAGAAGGGAAGATCGGAATCGCGTTGGCTAGACGGGTAGCGTCGAACGCGCCTGCGTACCCATAGCTTCTCTGCCCACGTTCGCTCGCGTATCGCCTTTGCGATTTTTTCACCTGACCGGAGAACTGTTTCTCGTTAACTAGACCATCCTAGACCACTCCTCTTGAGAATTTCCCATTTCCATTCTTCTCCCTTTTATACCCGATCTATTCGCCGAACTTCCGACTCCTAACTACCTCCAAGGGATACCTGCTTGTCCCGCGGGTTACCTTTGCTCTTAAGAAACGAGGTGCGAACCCATTGCAGCGCAAACACGTCGGTCCGTCGACGATCGGCAACCCTCGGAAGAATCGCGGTGACTCGCGTTCCGCATTTCGTACGTCACGGTCCTCGTTCGAACGTGCTCGTCACGGCCGTGAATAGCTCAAGGTTTCGAAAAATTTCTACGAAAACCTTGTCTCTGTTCATTCGGTTCGCCAAGATCAAATGAGAGCACGATACGAGAGTTTTGTTTCACGGTTTCACTTCCTTCGAGTACAGAGGAGATCGCTACTGCTACGACTCGACGATACTTGGCGAAAAGTCATCGAACGAAGGATGATGGTCGTTAAAAACGAGGAATTGCGCTGCACGGATGAGATCAGTTGGGCGAATGGTCGATGATGTAATTACACGTCGGCCAACAGTCGCGCGCCTTCGTTACGTATTTTTTTCTTTTCGTAGCCTCGTATTTCCCATCTTCGCCCGTTCAACGTCCAAGTATTTGCTGTCGAAAGTATTTACAAATACTCCGAAACTTCGGAGGCGCGTTGCAAAAGAGAAGGGGCCCAACGACGTTAAGGACCAAAAGCAAGAGAAAATAGGAAAAGAAAAACAAAAAGAAAGAAAGGGAAATATAATGTCAAGGTGCAACGAGCCACGCTGTCGTGTGTCCGATTGCGCGTTACCTTGTCCTAATATTTTATACGGTGTGCATTACATTTTCGAGAATACAGTCGTCTCCGTCCATATGTGAAACAAATTACCTTGAACGATTCATTGTGACTCATATAGGACAGCATTTTATTTTCGAACTCAACGTATGTATGTATGTATGTATGTATATACAGGAAATCTCAGAATTTTTGCTTGGTTTTTCAAAACCGGCGTGATCTATATTATTCCCGCAATATGCAGTCTACGGTGTTTCCTGCCAATCACTTTGTACACCATTAGATACTTGCGTCGAGAAGTTGAAACCCATTTAGACCAACGTTTTCTCCCGTTATCGTGTTACCCCCCCTCCCCCCTACACCCCTCCACCCGTAAGGAACCGATAACTATACGACAGGAAACGTAACGTACGTATATATAAACGGTATTGCTGGCACTAAAACTGACGTTTAATGCGCTTCCACTTAGCGCTACGTGTTTACGTGTTTACGTGTTTAGCTATTTACGTATTTTTACGTATTCACGTACTTACATATATGTATATAACAGAATTCTACGTGGGCCTCTTTATCGATCCATCGATTACAATTACAACTCGTTCGGATCGTTCAGATCGTTCGAACCAGAGTCGCGGACACGCATTCGTTATGACACTTATTACCATAGGCTACCTCGTCGTTACGTCAACTGACCCTCGCAATCGGAAACATTAAATTTATTGTAATTTATCTGCTCGACGGCGAATACTGTCCGCATTTATCAACAAAATGGAAAACGTGAAATTGTATAAACCGAGCGAAATCGAAAACATACCGACACTTACATTGTGTATTGTAACATTTCAAAATACTTACAAAACCTGCAGACGATCTGTCTTTTCTATTGGCCATATTTTAATCTTCTCCAAACGTTACCTTCCGCTGTACATTTTTCTCCCCTGTAAACAGTACAAAATACATTGTATAATAACGCGCAACCATACAACTCAATTTTCCTTAAACTTTTAACAGTAGCCTATGCACTCCGTCTCCAAAAATCTTGGATACCTTACATCCTTTACAATAAAGTTTCTCTTTTAGTCCAAATGCATTCCAAATAGCGATTCGTCTGGAAACTTTAAACAGAAGACTGTGGAAACATTCGTAGGTTCGGTCTCACTATTGATACATAATACGCAGGCATTGCAATACTATGTCCTTCTATTATCGGTTCGTATGAAATACGTAGGCACGATGGAAAACAAAAGTAATCTATGATTTTACATGGAACCAGAGGAACGTGAATTTGAGCCTTGTGAAATTCAGTGCGACTATACCGTGTTGCAATAATAATGTAGCAAACTATTCGGGCCCGAGCGAAAAGCATCGCTGTACGCGATATTCGATATCAGCAGAAAAGAACAAGGCCAACAAAAGGTGCAAGAAGCTCCGACTACTTCTTTTCTCACGCGAATACAAACGATTTCATATTTCACCAATCTCTTACTTACTTGGTTTCGATTGAAATTTTATTTACCAAGACGCCCTTCCGATAACCGTTGTATTAGCACTATCCGCATTCATTCGTGAGTTGTGTACTAAATTGATCGGACCCACGCAGCTCAACAGTTCGTCATAGGCCAAGCAAAGAGTTCTTGCGATTCCTCGAGCGACGTGAAATGACCTTTCCAAAGAAAAATATTCATTTCATCCGTTATGACAATGAAACACCTGCCAGAACGAAACAACCTCCTAAGAACAAGAATTACCAAGTTGAATTGAGTCGAGTTATTTACATTTCAACACCGACAAATAATTGTTTAGAAAACGCTAATACCGAATGATTATTCAAGATAGGAAACCGTCGCATCGAATAATATTCGTTGAACGAATATCTATAATGTAACACAACGGCTGGCACGCGAGAAACGTTGCGGGAACAACAGCGCCAACCTGAAACGAACTTAACGTGTGTGGCACCAGTCACCGCGAATAACTGCGTCGGTATTGCAGATATTTTTATAACGCTATGTACCGCTGCCCTATATGGGACCGTTCCATGTTTAGCTACGATCACCATCATTCGTCGGACTTGTTGCGATGCTCTTCACGTGCGACGAAATATGTTACTCATAAGTGTCCGCGCACTAACGGAATCTAAAATAGCATTAAGTAACCAGGTGTGCACAATGCAAGACATTTATTGGAGCACTTGTCTCGAATAATCTTATATAGATTCCGTATACAATTATTAATAATGGATAAATAAACGGTTTCATCGTGCTCCGTATATTAACCTACCGTTATCTACGAAATCATACGAAAGTATCAACAAATTCTCTTGCGAATTTTTTCCCTCTTTAAAGAATGATGTTCCATATGAATTTACGTTTACGTTTACGTTTACGATTATTGTGCGCCAGAACAAACGCAACGACTGCCAAGTTACTAGACAAATATATACATACATATACACTGTATATGTATAACAAAATATGTATAAAGGGCCCACGATCCAATTTATTCGGCTATATGTATAGTACATGTATGTATTATTTTCGTGTTGCACCTGCGCAATTACCCACCTCCTCACGTACACGCGAAGTACATGAAAATCTTATAGAAAAAACAAAAAAGACCTATTATGTATGTACAAAAACTTTCTTCCATAGTCGAGTTTTTGGAAAAGGACAACTCACGTACCTATCTGTATGGATGTATGTACAACATGAAATAACATTTATTTTTTTATCTTTATACACCCCTTTTTTCGCAAAATATATGCAAAGCTAGTAGCACGGCAATTTTGTGCCGTTAAATTACCTATTCGATACTTTTTGTGAAATATTCTGGGCAAAAAGAACAGAAAGATTCATAATTTACGACATTATATGCAAAGGATAATGCGAGACTTAAACTTTATCATACAGTTTACTTTCAAAGATTAAAAAATTTGTACAGTCTCAACAGATATCTTTTTACCCGAGCGTAAGCTGTCGAAAAGTTTTTAGTTTAACTCGGTTATCTATTGTTCGATTGTTATTTTACAAGTGTACTTAGTTTCTTATGAAATTTCAGCTAGCTTAGGTTCGCAACGTAAACGGCAAGTCTTGTGTTTAACGCTACACACCCGTGTCACACCGTATTACAATGGCGAATACAAAAATGAAAGATTTCAAGAAAAGTCTATTGAAAATTATAGAGGCTTGTAAAATTGAAAGACGATTCGCTTAGATACGATAAAAGATATTTTATAATACGAAATAAGAAGCTCTTCAAACTAGAAATTACGGCTTTACGTTATAAAAGGAGAGAGTGTTAACGTTGAACAGAGGTATAACACGATGTCACAGCGTTGTCAATGTTCTATACGATATACGCCAACTGTAACTTTCATCTGTCGAATTATTAATTCGCCGCTTTCGCAATCACAATGGCTATTCAAAAATAACTCATTTCATATTCTTTATCATTTTTCTTCCTCCTTCCCTCCTTTTTTCCCTTTTCCTTTTTTATCACCTAGTTTCTCTGTATTTATTTGCTTCTTTTCCCTCAAAAAATCGCGCACTCTTATGCAAAAGAAGTGAAACATTTCTTTTCTTTCGTATCGGATCGCAAAATACATAAAAACATTCGTTCGTTCATCAGTTGCCCTATGTACAAGCTAAAAGTATATAGAATGTTTTCAATGTGCATTGCGATAAAAAGTAAGTAAAAGGCCATATAGTCGTAGATATTGTTAACTGCTTTCCACGCTTCCGTTGCTAATCGACACAATTATCTTCGCTACTATTTTCTGTTATTACGGGAAGAAGACAGGTACGTAAAATTGTACTTGACGTTTTTACAGATTATTCATAAAATCACGCACCAAACAGTCGTCAATAGTTTGCGTATAGACAACAGACACGATCAAATCGCGTATCTCTGTAACGTTTAGCACGCTACTTGCTACATAAAAACATTGCAACAGTTTTGGCCTTAATATGAAAGCTTATACAATTTCTACGCCTTTCATCGGCCTTCTCGAACACGTAACGCCAACGGATGAAGGATAATATATTTCACGTGTGTTTTTCGTGCGTTTACATTAAGTATTACTTTATGTAAATAATACGATCTGCCGAACAACTGACTTTATAAAACAAACGAACAAAAAGACACTTTTCATTCTTCGAAGACTTAAACAAGATTAACAGTTTGCATTTCTTTTTCGGCGATCCCTATTTTTCAACGTATTTATCGATACACTCTCCAGACAATTTGATAGAGTATCGCGAGAGCAAAGCATAACCAGAATGCTTGGTCTTCCTCCCTCTCTCTCCTTCCAGCCATGAAAAATAATGTACGTACGTACGTACATACATACATACATGCATACATACACACACACACACACATATATATATGTATGTATGTATGTATGGATGGATGCACATAAAAGAAGACGAGGAAAGAAAGGAAAACAGTGAAGCAAAAAAAATACAAAAAAGGGGTAAATGTTTCGAGTACAAAGAAATGGATATACATTTGCAAATGTTTGTTTACATCTCTATTGCAATAAGGATGCAATAGATTTGACTAACGATCAGTGTCAATAATATAAAGTCCAAGCAGAGTCCAATCAGTATAATACATACCTTCGAGATCGCAAGACATTATATTATAACCGGCGACAGAAATGATATTACGTTGGTTTGCTTTTACTGATATACTTGTCATCACGCCGTAATATCATTTGGATGAAACTAAAAATGTATGGTACAAAAACAAAGGAGTAGACGGGTAAACCTACGAACAAAGGGCATAAGGAGAATGGTGTATGCATTAAACATGATCGATACATGCTTTACATAGTCAACTTCCTATTATGATGATGATAATAATAATAATAATAGTAGTAATAATAATAATAGTAGTAATAATAATGAAGAATTAATATTAATAATGAAGATATTTGTTGTAAACATTGTATACGATGTCAAGCATAACGTGTTATTTTCAACACGATAAGTCGGACATAGTGTATAATCGACGAACTGCCGTTATGTTTAAGCTAAGAGTAAAAGGCGTAGGTTCACTATGTCAAACACGAATATCGATCGCATTAAAATATAGTCATATGCAGGAAACGTTTGATCATCCTTAACGATGTAACAGTATTAAAATATCTGCGATTCTCCTTGAGCATAATTTGTCGTTCTTTAGACGTAATAAAAAGCAATTTTCAACGAAATGCCAGAAAATGTTTAGTAGCGTTCGACTATCGCGATGGGTTGGTTTAAACATCAGTCAGTAGAAGTTCCAGAGCTGTATACCTCCCGCACTTCAAAGGAGATAGTCGATTTAAATGCTGATTGAGCGTATTCGCAGCAATCGGTCGGCAAGGTGCAACACAAGGTCGATTTTCGCCAATTATTTCGACGATGTTTGCAATGAAAGATGACCATTCCGAAGATAAAGAATCATCCACAGGATATAACTTTTCTGCTTGTTCAAGCATCGAGGCTATTACTGATACACCAAACTAAACAGAAAAGTGTTCAAATGTAGAAACCGGTGTAAAAGTAAAAGCGAAAAATGAAATGAATGAACAGATAAGTTGTTGCTGATAATGAAAGTAGTAACATCATTATTAACAACAACAACAGCAACAACGGCGGCAACAACAGCAGCAGCAACAACAACAACAACAACAACAACAACAACAACCACCACCACCACCACCACCACCACCACAACCACCACAACCACAACAAGACTGAGAATAATATTGACGACGACGATAATGATTAGAAAAATAATACTGAACAAACCTCATTTGTGAGAGCAAAAGCTAAACTGTTGTTCTTGATTGGCTGGCTAGTGGAATCGGAGAGAGATCGGGCCAGTCGAAGTACTGTATCGAAGTCATGTGCGATGTTGAACCAACGTAGAAATTCTGTATGCAGACTTATTAACAGCTGCGAATCTCTGCGACCTATTATAGCCAGTCCACGAAATATCGCGTTCCACAATTCTTCTAATTGATTACGATGATCCGTCGCATTCAAGTAAGGCAAGAACCTCAACAACAGCGTCTGTTATGCAGACAATGGTTCAACGATCGAGATATAGTTTCTTTGCTTCTCTTACTTCTAGTCTTGCATTTCTAAGCGGAGTTGATTCATTTCACTTACCTTTCCCTTTCGGATGCTTAGCATACTTGCTAATTTGTCGTCTTGTATAGATTGAAGAAAACCCGTCAACATTGTACTTATTAAATCTGGGCTAGTTTTCTTAAGGCTAATGACCTCATTATCACATTCTTGACTCTGCTGCTGTTCACTAAGCAAAGCCAAAGGATTGTGTAGATCTTCGAGTTTTAGTTGGATTATATACAACTGAAAATAATATTTTTCTAATGAGACAAACGAAACACTTGTGTCCACTGTTCTATCAATCCAAAAAAACAAACAGGAGACAATAATACCCGCTCGATTTCAAGCAACAACTGCCTCGTTCGTTTCGTATCTTTCTGCTGCATTTGCATAGCTGATTGAGGGTCGCTGTTTGGTACAACATCCATATCAATAACCTTGCGCGGTGCGATTACACTAGCGAATTGTAGCTTTCCTAAAGAATTTTCAAACTGTGTTGGTATATACCTTGGCCTCGAAAGAACTGGATATGATTGATCCCGATCTCTGAAAATGAAAGCAGCAAACAAAATGTTATAAAAAAACGAAAGATGTGAAGAAAAATAAACGCGATAGCAGAGGAAGGTATTCACCTGGAATCTCTATGATAGCTGTTATTATTGTTACTGTTGTGCTGCTTCTTGTCCTTTTGCTCCTGACTTATGCTCTGTTTGTTTCTTCTATCGCAGAAAACGGTATAGTAATAATCGTCAACGTATGGCTCGTTTGTGTTCAATTGCAGTAACTGGATATTAATTAACCATTGCTTCTCCCGACTGCTCATGAGTCCGGCGTATTCGTCATACTCCCCCAAATTTGTTATCCCATTTATTCCGTGAGAGTGATGTTGATGCTGATAATTATTATAGTGCCGCTGATTATTTCGATCATGGTTACGATGGTGCTGATTGTTTTTGAAGAACGGTTGATGATTCCCTTGCTGCTCTCCATGATAGAAAGGCCTGTTTTGGTTCCATTGAGCTCCCGAATGCGAAAAAGGATGCTGTTGCTGCTGCTGTTGTTGCTGCTGGTGGTGCTGGTGGTGATGATTTGCCTGATTGCTAGCGAAAGGGGGCATCATCGAGCTGTGGTCCGCTCGCAAAAACGGAGGCGGACATATATTCGAATGCGGTGGCTGCTACAAAAACATGATTGTTCCGAATAGTGCGGAAATTTAAATCTAAGTGTAGAAGCGGACCAACTATCTTGGTAGAGAACATTGCAAAACTTACGGGAAAATTATTGCAGAATGATCCGTGAATTGGTTGTCTTTGCGTAGTATGCGGCAGCATTAGGTGGGCAGCTACAGGATATCTTAGAACGTTCCCGGTTTGATCTGTAAGAATAATTGGTTTATCGGCGTAAAGAAACGGTTGCACACGTGTACCCGCACATGCCCCTGTATCAATATACATATTATAACGACACGGTGAACGTAAAGTGAATGTACGTACTATGTAGCAGTCGAGGGTGTTGTAGAAATTGGGGGTGTGGAAATCTCATATTTGGCGGTAAAACAACGGGATGTGGAGGCGGAATGACCAAGCCCGGCGGAAATCGCGGCGGACCGGAGAGAGACTCGAATAAAAGCGAGCCATCGGGTTTCTGCTGTTGTCGTGGTTGCACCTGAACAGGTCTAGTCAATCCCGGCGGTGGCCTGTTCGCGATTAAACCTTTTTCTAATTCCTCGACAGTGCATACGTTCGTTAATGCAGACGGCAGAGCTAACGATGGTCGAGGTTTAGAGGGTGACAAGTTGGAAGGGCTATCCCACACTCCGGGACGTGGTACGATACCTTCCTTGTCATCCAGCACCAAATGGGATAAATTATCCTCGATATCTGCGTTAATTCCATTCTGTAATAATTGTCCTTATTAAGTGAACATAACTGTTCATTACAGGAGAAATCAAAATAATTTCTATTAGAATACTGTTTGAACGTGATGCCAATAATAATTGAGCATACTTTTTTGCTCAAAACATTTTGATGATGGGGGCGCGTGGATTCTGTAATCTCTGCAAGTTTCTCATGATCCTTTTCCCAATCCCCGATAGTGGCTTCGGAGCCAAAGGTTTCATCATTCAGGGCATCATATTCTTCCTCCTCTACGATATCATCTTCCTCGAAGGGGCAATCCAGACCATCCTCTAAATTGCTATTCTGTATAAATAACAAGAAACACAATAAGTAAGGAAGAAATATGAGAGGAACAACAACTTACTATTACTAAACAGTTGCAGTAGCTAAAGAAATTTTTCGTACGGGAAGCAGAAAAATTTGGGTATGATAGGGGAACGCGAATAGCAGGAAACTATTCGACGATGGTTCGATTGGCTAATTTTGATGATACAACACGCACGTGAATCGGCCAGCTTAAAACTAAAACGGAACAAAATGAAAGAGGAGGAATTAAGAGTGGCGACGTTGATGACAATTTCAATAGAAGTAATAATAATAATAATAATAATAAGTAGAAGAACAACAACAACAACAACCATAATAATAATCGTAATAGTAATAATGACAATTATGATATTATCAATAATAACAATAACAAGCGCGAGGGTAGCCGCCGTAATAATGACCTTTGAAGGGAGAAGCATCGGAGAGGTTATGCGACGTACCTCCATAACGACCCGAGGAACTAACGGTACGTACTGCGTACTTTAAAAACAATATACGCATTGGGGAACCGCGAGTGAATGCGAAGTAACAGCAATTGTCCCGATAATCTTCACCGATTAGTATGGCGTGAATAGTTATACGTTATCGCGAGATCATGCGAGCGCTTTTTAATTCTTTCCACTCGGAACAACCCACGACGCGGCTGGTGGTCTAAATCGCGTACAAACTTGCAGCACTTTTGTCGTGCTGTTTTCCATCTTCTTGAAGCGAAGTTCAAAATCAAATCTATCATTCGCGATAGGAATAAGCTTACTTACTGCAAGCGCCGTATCAAAACCGAAAAAGAAGTCTGCCATTTGTTGAAATTAAATGTACAAAATGACATGTTCCGACTAAACGTCAAGCGATACAGAAAGCATCAGCTGTCATGGCGGTTATACCGTGTGAATTCAGAGTCGTATTCTAGATGTCGCGGATGTTTTAACGAAAAGTAAATGTATAAGATGCCCCTTACTCTCGCACCGCGAAACCCCGAACTCGTTTCTATTTGAACGCATATCCTGTTAAAATGTTTCTCATTTAGATGCCCGAGAAATTTGTTCCCAGTTTCGTGCAGGCTCAAACGAGGTATAGAATAGACCTATGATCCAATGTGAGCTTCGCGAAGCTCTAGAGTCCGATTTCAATGTCCGTCTCACACACTACTTTGCCAAGAGATTATAGAAAACGATGTTGACGTTCTCTATCATAGCCATCGAAATTAACTAATTTTTGAGATATGCTTTTCTTCTTTGCCGCAATGATAGGCATGAACAGGCCGCCTAGAGAACATCAAAAGTTCCGCTCGATATGCACATACGTGTATATCGATCCCGTACTGGCCGTGTTAATAAAAAGAAAAAAATTACAAGTGTTCTTATTACGGCCAACCGGATATAGTTCCAGCAATGGGATATTTTTTACTGAGTAGCATATTTTTTGCCCTTTCATTTCAGACCCCATGAATTCAAAGCCAATCACCAGGGGCCACGAAATGAATTTTGTAATTCCTCTTAGTTTTAATACCGACAAAATCCATGTGGCGCCATCTGGCGTTTGCGGCTTTTCCAGCAGTTTACCGCGCCTTCAAACAAAATTTCTGGATTACATCATTAACTTAGTACTACTGAAGTAGTGTTGGGGACAGGATTCATACGATTGTATGAATATATATGAATTCTATGGGGGAATCAGGGCAGCAATTTCCACAAACGGGACATATTGATTCTTATATCTCGCCGCTGTCTGTGTCAAAAGCACCGACGAGATATATCAATAGACGAATCGGCCAATGTCTTTTTTCGGTCTGAATTCCCGCGCCACCGACCAATTAGCCGATTCGTCTATTCCTAAAATCGCAGCCTATTCGCTCGACGCTCCGATCATGCATTTAACAATTGTATCGCAAAAGAATAAGTGATAGAATTGGTAAATGTATGACGAATAACATCGATTGCCCAGGTCTCACCACGGGGAGGTTGCTGCGAATGGAGACCCGTGGGGCCCTAGCCGCGCCCCATCATCCATCTGTTTACAAATATTATCATTTACAACTTTACGAAGGATGTATTAAGATAAACGAATGTAATGTAAAGCTGAACATGAAAATTCTGTTGCACCTTTTGAAGTAAAAGATTAAGATTACAATGCACATTAACTCATAGTTAGTTTAAGCAAACAGGATGTATTAAAATACTAAAATTGGTTATGGCGAATGCTGAAAATAAAAATTCTGTTAGACCTGACTTAAACTAAAGAATACAGTCTATAATATAAATTAGCACACACGTAGTTCAAATGAATGCACATATACTTAAGGTAAATTAAATCTTAACTTGAAACATCCTACCTGACTAAAAAGCTAATTTTATTTGGCAATTGATTTAATTTAGATATATGATTAATCTTCAAGTTCCTTGGAGGGAGTTCTGATCATCCCCTGAAACACACGAAAACACGAGCCTGACGCAAAATTGATCATAACTTAAACATTGCCTGCCTAATTGAAAAGCTAATTTAACTGAAGAATTGCTTGCCTGCCTGAAAACCTAAAGGGATATAGAGAAGGGGGAAAGGTATATGTATTTCGTAATGAATCTTCTTTCACTAAAATCGTGATCCTGCAACCTGAAACACATCAAAGTTTATAAGAATGTAGTGGTATTTGTTAGGTACGATAGCCCGATTGTTTCTACCATTTCCTTTGAATCGTATGATTTCTTTCGATTTAGTTGATCCACACAGCACCCCTTTTGAGCCTCTGATTACTTATTACTTACTATTTACTACTATTACTATTTACTTGAGGTAGTATTCTATTATATTGACATCTTCTTTACCTTAATAATTCTGTAACAAACTAATTTATGAGATTAGTAATTGTGAAAAAATAGTACACTAGTACAGAGGGAGCATGTTCTTCCAAAATACAAATAGGCTGAATAATAATTATGAGTTACAAATAGAAACATTTACTTGGATACTAAAATGAAACAACTCGTTTTTAGTGTTAATAAAAAGGTGAGAGGCAAAAGAGATTAAGAGATCAATCATCGTCCATTTGTTATTAGCCCGATTAAAAACCAGAAGTATATAATCTCTGTTTCTCGCAGCACTAATTTACTGCATTACTTGCAAAGTCAATCGGGTATGGTGCGTCGTTATCTTTAATCTAGTATTTCGTATATATTAAGAAAAAGTAATAATTCACTGCAGCCATAATTTTTAATTCGCAACGCTAATAACGGATATGTCATGGTAGTCGCATCCAAGACTACCATCGAAGCAATCACCGTCTGGGACTTTAACAGGTGGCTTCGGTGACTCAGGAACCTATTTGGGCATTTCATCGTGGTCGCAACGCTACTTCAAAATCGCGATCGTTTACCATAGCAACGCTACACGAAAATCCAAGAAAAATATTGCGGCACTGTGATATTAAAATGCTAATTAAAACCTGTGGAGAAAAGGGACGCGAAAATTACTGTCGCAACGCTAAAAGAAAGTACATGTCGCAAGTATAATTTAGTATAAAAGCAACACTAATTCAAACCGTAATCTGTATTAATTCGCAAACTCTATTGCAAACCGTATTCAGTCGTACGCGACGCTCATAATAATCGCGATTTGCCCAATACGATGACGGTGGGCCAGACAATAGCGCTGGCCAAACGATAAACTACAACTACGGTATACAAAAGCGAGCATAGTGACAAAATAGTAACAAAGAATGGCTCCCCATCCAGAGGATGCAGAGCCATTGGTAGTTGCCCTCTTGAGAGACAGTTTGTCGGGCCTCTTCGGCGTTCAGCTTCTTCTTTTCTTCGGGCGCAATGCCCGCTGAAACTTAGTCTAGGCTCGAGACTCTATCCGCAAGAAAAAATAAAATCAAATAAAAATCTAAACCGCGTAGCTAAACGGAACACACGTGGACGAATCACGACCAAATACAACCGTAAAAATTGCGATTACGGAGAATCGTAAAATTCACGATTAAAATTTGTAATCGATCTTCGCCTACGCGTGCAGCCTCGAGCATAATGTGACACGTTCGTTTCGAAGCCGAATCGCGATCACGACCGCGAAAGGATTCGAAATATCGATAGGCAAAGCCAGAGGCGAACGCATTTCCGTTCGCGCCACAGCTTCACCGTCGACTTTTCAAATCAAATTTCCCGAAACAGGTTGAACACGCGAAGTAGTGCCTACCCGATCAGAGACTGTGTCAACCTGCCCGGCCCTACCTACTTATATCTAACAGGCGCACCAGAAGGTATACTACCTATCCTACCTAGAGCTATATTTAAAAAATGGCAAAGCATTCACGCAAACACACCTCATTCAACGTTTCTCAATCAAACACTCGGGCGCAAGAGCCTACACTGGAGAGACGTCCCGGGACGCCCCCGACACCCGAGCTTGGCATACAATCATTCACACTCTAAGGGTACGTACCAATTCCTGAAATCGGCTGACAAAGGCCAGCGACCATTGCGTAAATGTGCGTAAACGTATATGCTTGTGCATTACTTTCGTGTAAAATACTTGTTAAAGTGTACCGTACATTTTCTTCCAACCAAGTATGCTTGGTTTGTATAGTCTATTCGCTGCCATATTTTCGTAATTCGTTATCGCATTCAATGTATTTGCAACTGTGAAACATATTGCGGAATATGTTATATGAATATAATATAATCTATTATCAATTTCCCGAGCCGACGCAATCCCACAGCCTAACCACATGCGCACACAAAATGTGGAAAATACGTCGTGCACGGTACACTAGCAATTGTCAGCCGCCACACATCGTTATAAATTTAGAAACAATATGATCATCGTGCCCATTGCCTTTCACTCACCCAAGTAGCACCTGGGCACGTGAGTGAGTTCCTGCCAATGAACACGGTAAAGCGTTAAACCTGAAAATCCTGACCTAAAAAGGTGATTAGTACACGTAAAATTGCAATAGCTAGTAGTATATTTTATTTTCAATCTTTTTAAAAATGACTCGACTTTGTAATTTATGAAATATCAATAAAAACTTGAAAATGTTTAAGAAATAACTCATTTATTGAGAGAAATGACTGTTATTGAAACGGAATTTACTATTATAAGTAATGCAATTAAATAGTTACTTGAAAAATACAGAAAATATTACATAAGCCTTAGGTGATTTCTTAATCGAAGTAAAGTGTTCAAGATGGCTACTCCGATTTCAAAATCTACCCGTGTACAAAGTGCCTTCTTGTACCTAATATGCAATAAATTTCATACGAAAAGGACTCGACTATAGCATATGAAAATTAATATTAAATTCTGATTTCAATATACGTATCGTTATATTAATTTGTTCTAATACACGGTTACTATAATCATGAAACACTTGCAGTAACGAAGTCGGAGGGTATCCGACTTCTGCACTGCTCGACAGTGAAAACAAATTTCAATTGATTATAAATGCAATGATAAATTTAGTACAGAAGGTCCTCAATATTTGTGTATACATTTGTTCATTATGTATTTATTAATGTCATAATCATAGATTTTTATCGAAATAGGAGAACAGTGCTTACTTGAAGAAATATTTTTTGAGTGAGACATATTTCTATGGTTAACGATTATTTTATATTAAAAGACGCGGAATACAAGAAGGCAGATCTAACCTGATATAACAAATAACACAGAAGAAAATAATAAATCACTATGCTCGCAAAACTACTAGAATATACAACCAGTCACCCGTGCCGCTTCGGACCAATCGTCCTACGGCATGATTGGGGACCGGAGGAACCAAAACGCATGCGACTCACCAACTCGTTGACTGGAAAAGTAGAGGAAGTACTCGTGGAAGACGTCAGGAACATCACCGAGTCTGCTCCATTCGACTCAATCGTCGGGAAGTTTGCAAACTGTAACTAAACAAGAAAGCAAAGAAAATTAAGAAATATTGTTAAATCTATGGAATTTATATTATTCTTTAGAGAAAACTGAGAATTGTTTAAAAGATACTTACATTTCTCACTTTACCAGTGTCGCATAAAACATCCCCTTCAGTGATGCACTGACTCTACTTCCGATGGCGAATATAAGAAAAAAATAAAAATAAAAGTCTATGTACGCGACCGCAAATTATATCGGCGAACAAATTAAGATGCTACTTCCGCGTATGAAATAATTGAAAAGGAGCACCGGTGCTCTGATAATAGTTTAAACAACTAGTACGTGAAAATAACTGACTCTATAATCGCGTGTAGCTAAGGGGTGAAAAAAAAATTTAAGCAGAGCCACTTGCTCTGAAAAAGCTAGAAAACTTCGAGGCAGATATTGACTCTACCGACCGCATTGCGCGCGGTCACAAAATTTTCTGAAATAACACATATTCATCCTATCTAGTGTTTCTTATCATTGATATTTATGAAAAATAAAAATGCATGATAAATTGGTAAATATCCATTAGAAATATGTAAACGTACATTGGAAATATGTAAAGATGCATTAAAAATATTCAAATATACATTAGAAATATGTAAATTGCTTTTGAAATATATAAATATGCATTGAAAATGTGCAAGTGCGCATGAAAAATATGCAAACATGCAAGGAAAATGTACACGATTAACAATGCAATAACAAATGCAACAAGTTATTGCATATGTTTTTAATATAAAACATAAAAACATATGCATTATGGAAAATGTGCAAAATAGTTGTGCCTATTCCAATTGCAATTACTTAATTGTTAATTGCTATAGAAAATCTAATTGTTTTTCTAAGTATCACAACTGTTGTTGTGTCATCTTAGCATCAGTCACACATCATATCAAACCAATATGAAAATATAATTAAAGTGCTCACATACACAGGCCTTGGCTGTATTCAATTATTTGCCATCACTGTATCTATTGGCTTACACCCTCCTCTATTCCATATAATTAGCTCTCTCCATACTCCTGTACCAAAGAAAAACAAGGAAATTAAACAAGTGCACGAAAGTAATGATAATTGTAATATACTAAAGCAATAATTCCACTCGAATTCTGTCGAAAATGTGAATATTCGATTTGCAAATATATAGGCACACCATGTCAACAAACGATTTAGTATGGAAAGAATACTATGTGAAGTAGGTAATTACAATTTTATTAAATAAACAGCAGCGGTAATAGAGTGCAAATAATTGCGGCGAGCTATTATGTACGCACCTCACTGCGATGTCTTCCATATGTTTTGTCAGCACGGCGTCAATTAGTAGAATGAGCATCATCGCCGTCGTCCGTTGCCGTTTGGTTATGTTGGACACCTGATTAAAGACAATGACCATTTGTCTACGATCGCTTGTGTTTCCTATAAATATTTCAACGTAAACATTACTTGAGTGTATATCTTTACGGTTCGCGATAAATTAACGAGATTTTCGAGAAAAAACAAGCTTCCTGACCATAGGCAGAAGCAATAAAGAAATAGTCGGAAATAATTGCTTGTATTATGTTATTACTTGTCGACAGCACGAATGTATATCATACAAGCATTATACGTGGTATGAATTGTAATTCAATGGAGATAATTTGCTAGAATTCGACTTATTTCAACAAGAAATTTGAACAATGCTTACCTGTCAGCGAGAACTTGATTTAACAATATGGCGCCGTGTCACTCTGCTCCTGCGCAATCTCGTTCGAAAAATGTCCCGTTCGCGCCATTTCTAATTCGAGGCAAGCAAAATTACACACAAATGTATTAAGAATCGCCAATATTACGGCAATATTGCTAGAAACTGCAGAATATGCCGCAAGATAATATAATTCTGAGCTGAGATACATATACGCATACGTAAAAGATAATACGTATATGCATACTCGAGTCGATTTGAAAATGCACGCCACGCGGTGTGATTCCGTTCACTGCACAATATTTTCTTCATTTCTTGCAAAATATACATATACATGTTAACAAAGACGATACAGAAAACTTGGAAGACAGCGAAATCAAAACAATGCGTACATTATTTCCTGTTTTCGAGAATATATTAGACTATGTGACATACCTTAATTCGACGGACACTCGGAGCACGTCTAATCAGTACGAGATCCGTGGGACGAAAGAGGCAAATTTTTGAAAAAGGTTGCGCTGATTGGCTCGTAACTTTGATGGTGGGGGTGGGGTACTGGTCTTTCTTTAAGGCGGGTGCTTTTGAATAACGTATCGAACTGCATACTTTCTGCTGCAAGTATTACAGAATGTATATTAGTCGAATTGTGGGACATAAATATATTTATTAGTAATAATAAACACATCTGTGAAATAAAATGTTTCTAACGTTTATTACACTGTAGAATAAATAAACCATTTCCCATTGCCTTAACTTTATTGAAATTACAATTCCTATCGTAGTGAGCGTTCAGATCGTTGGCTAGAACATTTCGACACCGACGAGCCTCGATCATCGAAGGGCTAAGAACAAAAGAATTCTATAAAACTGTTTATTTTTCGGATCGTTTTCTATAATCTGCTGGTAACGTTGCGTGTGACATGGAAATGGTAATGTGACCCGAGGTCCCAGAAATGCTGGCCGAAAAAATACATTGGATGTCTTGTCTATACCTATATCTCGTTTGTGACCCCACTGCCATTTCCATGTCACACAGAACATTACCAGTGGCAAAGAACAAGAGCATATCTTAAAAATGATTTAATTTCGATTGCTATGAAAGAGAGCGTTAACATTGTCTTCTGTAATCTGTTGGTAACGTTGTGAGTGAACGGAACTGGTATGCGCTTCTCGGATCGGGAAAATCGGGCCGAGGAATATGTAGATTGGCTGGTTTGTCGACTCATATGCATACGTCGTCGGTGATCGAACATAATTTTAATTTTCAGTCTTTGTTAAAAGTACTTATTTCAACAGGTCCATCCTATTTACTGAATCTAAGTACAAGCTAATATTAAATAGATTAAAATCTTTATCTTTTGTTGATGTTTAGAACAGCAGAATCGTCAATTTCAGTTTTCGTTAAAATTATTTATTTCAACAGGTACATCCTATTTACTGAATCCAAGTATAAGCTAACTTATATTGTAATCTTTGTTTCTTAGTTTGCGTGTGAAGCGTGCCGCAAATATACAGCAGAAGGAAGTAGCGCGTAATTTGCAAATAACTATTTCTGTATGCGGTATGCCTCACCTCCTCGTGGCGAGGGCCGAGCAATGCTTTTATCACATACTCTCTTGCGATGCAATTGTTAATTGGATGGTAAAAATTAGAAATGACGGGAAAATAGGGTGGAATTTTGAAAAATTCTTCTACTCGTAACGTTGGATATTCGTTCGATTGTTCTTGGACGCGTAATACATAAACACGTTGTTCCACAATGGATATCTATGGATGAACAGGGGACGTTTCATGTCGGTGTGGCTATCGAATGTGAAGGAGAAAAGTTGATATAGCGATGGGTCTACTCCAGAGAGAAAAGTCCACAAGGTGCAAGTTCGTTGGGAAGCACGATCGAATCGATCGCGCGCGGCGTTACGTGGTCGGCAAAGGGCGGCAAAGTGAGCGCTATTTTGAAACGAGTGGTCGGCGTCGGCCGGGGGTTTTTAGGCTGGATTATTGAGAAGAGGGGGGAGACGATTGAAGGAGACAAGCGAGTCGAATGTGCACTTTTATTGCCATTAAGTCTCGTCGAATGGTGCTAGTATTGTTTAAATTTGTTCGGTCTAACTTAACGATTAAACGATCAATGTTCCACGCGTAACGGAACGTTAAATTGGCAGGACCGTGCGAGCTCGATGCCGCGCATACACGTATCACGTACAATACATATTAGCGGCGACACGAGACGCTCGTGGGACCAAGTACATTTAGCGCATAACGATGTCGACCGCGCGACCGGTCGATGGTAGAAAGGCGATCGACCGCAGCAACGCGGCCGAAAACGAGAAATCGTTGAATCGGACCGTCTCGAAGTTTATACGCTACTCGTAACGTGACAGTCGTCCAGCGCTGCTAGACTGCTGGCTCTCAACGACGCCAGACTCAAGGAACTGTGATTGAGAGTACTCATGCCGTGAGGGTCTTCGCAATGCAGATACAATCGAGAACTAACGGACTTGTGACAGTCGGGGCACAGGCGTTTCTTCTTTTTATCACGTCTGTTGAGTATGTCGTACGCGCACCTGTAAACCACGAGTGCACCGTAAATCGTAAATCTAGGCAACGGCCGTTCCGTTTACGACTCCGATTTTCTCTTCACCTGGCATGCAATATGTGGGAGCAGGGCAGCGCTTCCAAGGAATCAGCCTCGAGGCCGAATGGCTCGTTGCAGCCACCGCATCGCAACTCCAAATCCTCTTCCATAGCCGCGGCTAATCTCTCGTGGTGAGCCTTTTGTTCCTCGTCTCCGAGAGATCCGTAAATTCGCGAGAGCCTCGATCTGACAGTTCGTACCAGGAACTAGGTTCCAGAGAAGGAGAGGGTCAGATGGAGAAATGGTGAGTGGGGATGGCATGCCTTACCTTAGCACCGACCGATCCAGCTACCTCCAGTAGCCTGGTGTTGAATTCGAGGGGTCGACAGTTGCATATTTTATGCTGGAGTCGCAGCGCCTCGAGACACCTCGCTGCACCATCCATTGCCTCCATTTGACAGAGACGATCTCCGGTCGCTGCCGCGGAACCCAAAGCGCTCTCGTACTGTCGAAACGCTTTCTACGGTCGATCCGGTATGTAACGCAGGCTGCCCAGCTCCCGTCATTCACCAACTACGAGCGCATACTTACGTTTATGTCGGACTTTTTCCTATATATGTCTCCCATTATTCGTATACTTCTGGCGTAACTGGCCTGGTCTCCCGAAACGAGAGACAATCGCGTCGCCTCCTGCAGCGCGGCGGCGGGTCGGCGAACAGACGAAATGGATTTATTACATTCATTCCATTACATTCAGTAGACTATTTTAATAGGCGGCACGAATTTCCCATGGGCTGCAGGAAGGATAATTAGGAATTACTGCTTACCGAACAGTAATCGTGCGCGTCACCCAGCTCTCCCTTTTTCCGGAGTGCCGCAGCCATCTGAAGCAGCGCCGCTCTGTGATGGCGAGAGTTCAAGTCGCCCAGCTGCAAGCTCCTCGAAAGGTCGTACGCCCTGGCCGCGTACCTTGCGCTCTTATCGGCGTCGCGCAATCTGCAGAACAACTCCGACAAGCCTACGTACACCTGCGAATCGAACAAGGAGACACGCGTACTTTTATGTAGACGGCGGTTGGCCAACCAACCTGCAATTCCAACGAAGGGTCCTGAATGGAGTGAGCAATTTTGTGGGCCCGCTGAAAAGCTTCGAGAGCTTTGCAAAATCCTGCCAGCTCCAAATGAACTCTTCCTACGGTCAGGTGGACCAGACCAGCTGTCGCGCACTGGTCGCACTCGTTGTACAAGCTGCGAGGAAATGAAAGAGACATCGATTCGGGCTTACACGGCAAACGGGCTTAATCCCGGCGATCGGATACCTGTGTCTCGCGTAGTCCAACGCTCTGTCCAGGGCACCCAACCTCTCGTGCGCCCTTGCTAAATTCAAGTAGGCTTCTGCTCGCATGTTCGGCGAATCTAGCTCCTCGGAAATGCACAACTGTTTGTGTCCGAAGTCGATGCTGTCCCTGAAAAGCGATGCAACTTCCCTGAGTTTCCGTTTACCGTGGAAATTCGAGAAGAATAACGGTCTGTTGGCGTCAGTAGTCGAACGTTGGAGATTACCTGTACTTTCCCCAATCCATGTACGCTTGGTACAGATAACCGAGAAGGGCGAACTTGTCCTCCCGCTGTCTGATGTTCTTCAACGCCCCCCTCCATTTGCGAACGGCGGCCTGCTGTTTGTGGGCGCGATACAGCTTCAAGCCTTGCTCCACCTGTGGCAAACGAGTTTAACGTTGCGTGGTTCCCGAAGCACAGACGGAAAGCACGGTGACGGAAATGGTTCGCGTCACGAGTCGTTCCCTGGTTCGAGCCGCGCGGGCGTATCGCGAAACTAAAGGTAGGACGGAGAAGGTCGTATCGATTCGGCCTTGAACTTCCGTCCACCGATGCTCGAAGATTCGACGCGAGGCGACGCGAGGCGACGCGAGGCGACGCGAGGCGACGCGAGGCGACGCGTGGCGACGCGACGCGACGTCTCGTGCAACGCAAATAGCGCGATTCGACCTCGACGATACGGATGAAAGCGTGCAGCGATGCGCGGCACGCGTTGGATACGAGCTCCGTCTTTCAGCCGAGTTTTTCCGATCAAACGGTAAACGTTCTTCTCACTCGCGGTGGCTCCGTTTGTCACCTGAGCATACATCGATCCCGTGTACGCAGGAGAATACGCGCGTGGCACGAATGTCGTTGGACGCGGGAGCACGATGGCGAAACGATTCGCCATTGTTACAAAGGCGTTTTACCCGTCTTCGTGCGATATGCTGGTCCAAACGACGCCTACACCCAATCAGGCATTCCCATAGACCAGTCCCGGACCTGCCGTTCTGGTAGTGACCGTTTCCATTGGAATTCTGATGGCGATAGTCCTCCTCGGCGAATTCGCACACGTCCAGCGGATGTCGCGATCCATCCGGGCTGCCCAGCAGAGCGGTGGCGGACAACTGATGACTGGCCGGTCCCCTGTAAATTTGCAGCAACGATTAGCTGAAGAATTAGCACGAGAGATCTCCGCGCTGCTACCCGACCGCGATGCATCTATCCTTTGCTGCCACGAATCGGATAGTAGGTAGCGCGAGTGAACAGGTAAACATAGGTTGTGCAGCAGAATCGCAGCAATTCAACAACGGAATCCCGTTTGGTAGCTCGAGGTGAAACGACCTGTGCCCTAGTCACCGTGGGCGAGGCACCTGTGACCCCTTTACCTGACCTATATACCGAGATGCCGAGTGTGCCACCGCGGCGATTACCCCTCCCATTCTCCGTTTCCTTCCGCGTTTCGATTCTCGCGAGCCATTTCGAACAGACGAGCGGAGCCAAACCTCCAAGGAATAACTCTCTCCTCCGTACTTACCCAAGGTAATCTCTCGAAGAGATGGATTCCCAAGACATGGTTGCGCTCACTCGTCTTCGTTACCTTAGTCCTCGGGAATGCGCGCTTCGATAGTTTCGCGATAAGGGCATTTCGATTTCGACTCGGCTCGATCTCAACTTCCCTCGTCGGCAGCGGCATTACCTCTGCAAAGCTCGCGGGACATTGCCACGAGACGCGACGTCGTTCTTCGTTTCTCTCAAACGCGGGGCGGTGTACCGCCACTGTACGTCATTTCGATCATTTCGAATTCCAGCACAGCCGGTGAATTCGCGATGGGAATTCGCAAACGCGTTCCGGACGAAAAAGCCGTGGCGATAGAAAAAGGGAGGAGGAGGTTGGCGATAAAAAAGAAAGCAGGGAAACGGTCGAGGTAGGTTCTTTAAGCGGGCGTTTGTCGCGGGGACGCGTCTATTTAAGTTCGCGCTTGGACAGAGTTTCTCTTACCGTTGACGGAGTCAGCAGTGCTGGCGAAATTCGGAGACAAATTTCTTATGCTCTCGCGAATCTTTGTACTTGCGTTTTATTGAGCACCAAGGAAACGAGTCGATTTCCTTTGGAAAAAATGTGGAGCAACGCGAAGAGTGGCGAAGAGTGGCGAAGAGTGGCGAAGTGAGGCGGAGAGGATGCGGTTCGGTAGGGGGTAGAGCCGCGCGATCAAATCCGCGGCAACTTATCCTCGATTCGGCTGGGCCGGACGCAGCTTCCCATATTTCGGAACACCTTTCACTGCTAGACTTTCTTCCCCTTCATTCGTAGGTCGCTTCCCAATTTTCGTTACCGCTACTTATCGATAAATGCAACAACATTCTATAATCTGTAACGCTATAACGATTCGTATAGACATTTCACTGCTGCGCTTCCAGCAGTAACGGACGTGCGAGTGCACAATATATATATGTGTGTGTGTGTGTGTGTGTGTCTCTCTCTCCCCCCATATCCCTCTCCCCTCTCTCTCTCTCTCTCTCTCTCTCTCTCCGTGTATGTTTACGTCCGCGTTATAAATATATATTATCTATTTATACACACAAGTATTATATGTATGTATAGGTATATAGCAGCAGCTATTTCATATCGAACACAGTGGTACTACAGGTAAAATCTGAACGGGCAAAGTCATTCGGTCGTAAGGAGGCGCATCGTTGATTCTCGTGTTACATCGCTCCAGGGTGCTGCGTCGCCCGTTCGATCCAGATCGACGATGGGTGTGCGTTACACGCACCGTCAGCTGCGCGGAGCCGTGGCGACTCTACAGCGTCCGCTTTCTTTTGCCACCCTCCGTGGCTGTACTTTCGATTATCGATTCCCTCTTTTCCGTCCGTTTCGTTTTCCAAGCTATACTCGTCATCCCGTCATTTGCTCGACGGCGATCGGAAAGCACCACTCGAAACACAGAAACGGTCCAGCGTTTCCGACGGTACGAGGATCGATCGGGCCCGTTCGATTGCCTGCGGATCGCGGCTGAAGAGAATCGCGGAAAACAAATCAAATCGTCGACGACCGATCTTATCCCGGCGCGAGATTAAATCACCGATGCGACCGATGCGACCGATGCGACCGATGCGATACGACGTAGTCGAAAAAGTTGGTGCGGTCTGGTAGCGCGAGCCGAGATCGACGGACGAAACGTTGCCGTTGGCTACTTCCCCGAGGTGAACGGGAGGGGAGAAGGTTGGCTTCCGAAATTTCTGGCAACTCGAAACCGACGATCGAGAACGCGAAGGATTCGAGCCCGCGTTACGACGGTTCGCGTGCGTGAACGAAGCTGCACCAACGATATCGCTCGGCTCGAGACATTTCCACATGCCGCAGCCCGATGTCTCTCCCTTTCCCACGTCCCTCCTCGTCGTGCCACTTTTCTTCTTCGCGTCTACTCTCTTGGACTCGGCTCGAATTGAGAAGCTTCGAGATTTCCTCTCGAAGATCGAAAACGTCGCGATCTCGTCGCACCAAACAACTACGGACGCGAATGCACGGCCAAAGTGTTCGCGGGTTGCGAGCGTTTCGCTGCGTTCGAAGAGCTGGTCTCTTTTTCTCAGCCGCGACGGCTCGCGAAAATCAGCCGGCAATGGTCGGGGTAGAACTGTCGCGCCCGAGCCGCAGCAGCCCGCAACACACGACCCGACCGATCCTCTCCTCCTTCCTGTGCAGCTCCCTCCTCGTCACCCTCAAAGCCCTCTCAGCCCTCTCCGCCCCTCTTCTATCCGCCCCGACCCTCTAGGCCCCGCTCGGCTACGCTCGGCTCCGCTTGCCCCGCGACATTCTCCTACACCACCCTTCGCTGCCATCATCCCCGTTTCGGCTCGCCCAACTGCCACCTCCGCCCTCGTTCTCTTCTCGTCCCTTTCTCCCGCACTCCTTCGCCACCGTCCCATGTTCCGCTGCGCTTTGCCCCGACTGCCGCTCCTTTGCTCCGATCATTGCCATTCTCCCCAACCCCATCTCTATTGTGGACCGTTTCTGCTCCGATGTGCGGGCACACGTACGAGCCCTTGGTCGAGCGCGGGCGGGAGCGGATCTCTTCCGTATCCGGTGACAATCTCCGCGTTCCATCGCTGATCAACCCCTGTCCGAGTTGTCGGCGGTTACCTCCCGCGGATCGGCCGCTCAGCTTTTTCTGCGAGCGCTAAAACACGAGGGAAAAATACGGCGACAGGTCGAGGCATTGCCCTTTCGTGAACTTTCAGCTTTGGCGGCCGAGCTATCCCAGCAGCCAGCCGAATCCTGAAAGGAGAAGAGAGTGACCCGTTTTTCGTCTTGCTCCTCCGATCCGGACCGTTCGCTCTCTCCGTTTACGCCACGATCGCGGCCGAGTATTTCCGACGTATCGCGAGGATCGTGTCGCTTGCGGGGGTGCGATACGCCACCACCCTTGCTACGCGCCAATGTTTCTCCCTGCGCATTCGCGCACGCACACGTATCACTGTGCGACCCAGCGCCAGCGGTAGGATCCAAGCCGTTTCCGGTTCCGGTTCCGGTTCCGGTTCCGGTTCCGGTTCCGAAGCGACCGTCGCTGGAACGTTCCTAGAACCTGTCGTCCGTCTCTCCTTTGATCGATATTGTTTCTCCCTGTAGGTAAGCGGGTTATCGGTTCAAGGCCGATCATACCTACTCATCGGTACGCGCCTCGGCCCAACTATCGTCCCCATCGCGTTACCGCGCTCGATCTCATCCCTTAACGCCAAGGATCTCGGTTCGAGCAGCGGCCCAAGTAAAAGCTGATTCGTGGATTCACGGCTACGAGCGAGTGGCGAAAATGTTGCCACGGAGCCATCTCGGATAAGCTCTCGCGAAAAGTACGCGGAGCCCGCGAGATACGGTGTATCGGCGATTAAACCACACCCCGTGGCGCGATTGCGACGACTGGGTGTACCTGACGCTGGAAAGAGAAGAGGCGGGAAAGAGAATTTCCCGAGTCTCTAATTGGTCGGCCCCTCGTCGAAAATAATCCATCTGGGTGTAACCAGCAGCTAAACGCGTCTCGGAAAGTATCCGACCGGTGTTGGCTAGGCGGGCGTTTCGCCTTCGCCTTGCGAGGAACGTGCTCGCAAGCGCGAGGGCGAACGCAAACCCAGCCAGCAGCGCGTGCAGCCTGAGAAGCAGCCTACGATCGGCTACGAAAGTCTACGAGCGCTTACGAGAGCTTGCGACTCGCACTCTCGCGCGCACGTTTCAGGGCCACGCGCCGGCTGCCGGAAAGCTCGTCGCTTCAATCTTCCTCGGGACTCCGCTCCGATCTCTGCCACCACGTTCGGCCCCGTCGTTCGATTCGATCTCGTCGCGGACGTCGATCTCCCTCCGGATACCGATTTATCTCTGATCGCGCCGCCACCTCTGCTGGTTCTTCCCCTCAGCGATTGCCGACGATAGCCAGTGATAGTTGCCTACCGCGCGTTCGATCTGTTCGATCTGTTCGATCTGTCCGATCTGTCCGATCTGCTCGCGATGACTGCGACGATCCGTACCTCGTGCACTCGCGGCACGTGGTGTTCGGTATGAGAGCCGACCGAATCGCGGACCAAGGCAACGTCGGCAAAGTGGGCGCAGTGGCCAGAAAAGAAGAAGGAGAAAAGGAGAAGAAAAAGGAAGAGAGGACTGCGAAAGTAAAAGTTACCCGCTTCTGGGATATCCGGAGAAGGATGACTCTAGTAACGGACACCATATCTTACGCGTGTCAATCGGCCGACAGGCCGTCTTACGACGCTTACCGGCATCATCCTCGTCACGCCCGTTACCATCATCACCAGCGCTATCACATTCACCACTCTCGATATCATCATTCCTACTATCATCACCACTATCATCATCATCATCGTCATCATCGGCGGCGAAGCGGCGCGCTCCCGTCCACCGATTATTCGCCGATCGCCGGTTACGCGGGGGGATACAGCTCGGAGAGGATCGCGATAGAGGAAACGAGAAGCGCCAGGGACGAGGCCAGCGGAAACGTAACCACGTTGGCATCGATGAATTCGCTGTGCTACCGGTACGACTTTTCGCGTTTTCTTCGGGCGTTGGTTTGCCTGCTCGCGCGCACGACAGATGCGGATCGAAATCGTAATCGCTTGGCCGACCGTTTAATCGGGGGACAATTTTCAAGAAGGAAACGCGTCGATGGATTTATCGCGCGTTAAACCATTTTCAGGCCGTATTTCGCGTGCCGCTTAACCGCGTTTACCGTCTTCAATCTCTCGTCGCACCGATCAAGCAACACGAGTCCGCGTTGTCAACCGCCTGGAACGATTCCAATCGGGAAACGCGCCTTACTCGGGACGCGACTAGGCAAACCGACATGTCGCGACACCGAAGAAACAGAGGATAAACAGTTCCGAGGAAGTAAAAGTTTCCTTTTCGTCGATAGGTCTAGGTATGCGGTGGATTCGGACGACGCATCGTCGATCGTTTCGGTCGACGATGCGGCCGACCTCGAGTCGGGCTCCGTCGAGGCCGAGGAGAGCAACGAAGGCAACGAGTCGAACGAGCCCAACGAACCGAACGAAACAAGTATCGAGTCGAACGAGAGCGAATCGAACGAGCACGTACCTCATCCTCACGCGGCTCTGGAGAGCGCCACCTCGGCGCACGGGCCTCGCAGATGCTTGCTCTGGGCTTGCAAAGCTTGCAAAAAGAAAACCGTCACCGTCGATAGAAGAAAAGCGGCCACTTTACGGGAAAGAAGGCGCTTGAGAAAGGTTTGTTCGCGTCGCCTCGCGTCGCCGTCGTTTCTTCGACTAGTCTCCAGCTCCGTTTCCCAAAGAACCCTTTCTTCTCCCTGCGTCAGGTGAACGAGGCGTTCGAGGTTTTGAAGAGGAGGACTAGCAGCAATCCCAATCAACGGTTACCGAAAGTGGAGATCTTGCGCAACGCCATTGAGTACATCGAAGGCCTCGAAACGTTGCTGCAGAGCAACAGAACCTCAACGATCCGAGATCACGGTTCGATCGAAAACATGGTACGTACGTTATAACGGCGAACGATTGTTCACCCGTTCACCGAAAACATCTATACGCCGTAATGCACATGGTCGACACGTGTTTGTGCATGCGCCGCGACGAACGCCGTTTTCGCGCTCGATCGCTTTTTCCAGGCAAATGCCATGCCGCGCCGCGACGCGCGACGCTCGACGCCTGTGCGTCCGCGAAACAGTTCTTATACCTTCGTATTCCACTGCGCTGCACGTGTTCGCGATTGCACAGAGCAGAAGGGCAACAAACGGAGATCCGTGAACGTACGGACGTAGAAAATAGGTGTACAGAAGGTAGCGCAGGAAGAAACTCGATCGTGGAATGCGCTCCGCTGCGGTGGAAGCTTCCGAACTAGCGTAGCTTGTCGCGTGGAATTGGAGAGACCCAACGAGCCTGCTACTTCGGGACTCTTCCCGAAGGGATTATACAATGAAATATATTTCCCTGGTGTTTTGTGGCGGAGCAGCCGGTTCGTATTCTCGCTAAATATAAGCTCGATGCTGAACGTCGATTCGTGCCGCGTTAGCGCGCACTTTTCCTCCTTTTCGATAGAATACTCGATACTTTTTGTCCTGTTCGCAGCGTTCGCAACATATACCGTAATACTATATATGTATAATATATATTATTGTACGGGTGGAAATATACGCGGATAGCGCGGCCACGTTTTCCAGAGAAAAGCTTTCGAGCTGAAATTTCGACGGCGAGGAAAGAAAAGATCGACAATCTCCGGCACGTCTGGACGTTCGACGTTCGACGTTCGACGGGCGACGGGCGACGGGCGACGGGCGACGGGCGACAGGCGACCGGCGACAGAGAGATAAACTCGACGTTTTATATGCTCGAAAGATTCTACTCTAAAAGAAGAGTACTTGTATCGACCTCCGGCATCGAGGACGCGAGGCTATCTTCCAGCGCAAACATCCCGCTTATTTAAAGCAGCCGTTTCAGTCGCGAGCACGAGGCAGTTAACGTATCCTACTTTACGATAAAAGCTCCTTGATTTTGCGCCCCATCCAATTCCACCGTTCGTCCCCTGCTTTCATTGTCCATGTCCAGCTCGTTCATCGAATTCACTCGATACTCGAGACTCGAAACTCGAAAGTCTCCGCCCGATACCGAATGAATTTTTTCCTGGATGTCGCAAGGCTCTACGATAGAATGAAAGCAGCAACGCATCGTTTCTGGTGTCAGTTTCTCGTAACAAGTTGCAAATGCACGTGGATACACGTTCGCGCGCAGCCAGTGGACAGCACGGGGAGGAACTGCTTTTACTCCCAGAATAGTTGGCCGCGACGCCGCATATAGATGCGTCGAAACAAATAAAGGAATCCGAGACGAATAAAATGTGTGCACTGGGTGTTTAGCGGTCGATGGAGTGGAAGAATGTACGGAGGAAGGAAAGAAAGAAAGAAAGAAAGGGATCGGTCGTCGAGCCCGGATTTTGATCGATCGCTGCCCCATCGGTACTGCTCTAGTATCCGACCAGCTTCCCGACTCGACGGCTCGAGTGCATCGGTCGATATCGGATCCGTGGAGTAATCCTCGACATGTCGGATGTCGGCTGTCCGACGGTGAACGCCTATCGACGATAATCGCAAGGGCATCGTATATCTGCTTTGCAGGGCGCAGCTTCTCCGCGATACGTGACGGAACGGCTGAGGCAGTTCTCGGATCCTTTGGCAAGGTTTCAACCCATCAACGGTGAGTGATATTCTATCCGCGAAACGGTCATTTTCGTTCGCGTTACCACGCTGAAGCGCGCGGAAAAGCAGGATGCGTCTATTAGGGAACGCGCGATCCATCGACCGGCTTCGCTGCTCGGCTCGACGCTTCCAAAACGGTAGATCGCTCGCGATACTGATATTTTTAAGTAGATTAATGCTTGACACGAGACGGAGCATTAAGCAGATCGGTATTAATGAGTTTTGTCACCCTTGAGTGACACTCGCTTTCTATTCGGTTACACTCGTTGCTATAGATAGCCCACCCGTGAGCTTCCAACGATGCAACGTCCACCCGATACAGTCGGCCGCTCTCGACTCGCTACTCGCCACTCGCCACTCGCCACTCGCCACTCGCCACTCGCCACTCCCGAGGACCTACGAGCCACGCGCCACGCGTCACGATGCACGACGTCGCGACGCGATTCTTACCGCTCTACTCTTCCCTTCAACGTCGATCAAACTTGCTCGCTCAAAGCCGCGCTTCTCTTTCCCGGATGGCACATTTCGAGACGCTATCTAGCTATTTTCGCGTCCGATATTCGACGAGCTTTCGCCGTTTTTCCGACCGAATTTATCTACCGAATACGCGGCGGAATTAATTGGCCTACATTCTGAAAATAGACGAGCCGCCTCGTGTCCGTTTTCGCGCGAACCTGCGCTACGAAAATTTTCACGGCTCCGTAACGAATGGTTCCGGACACGATCGTTCGGAATGGAAACCGGGGGATGTTCGCCATGCTCGCGACAACGACGATCCGATGGCGACGACGCGACGGCAACGGAAGCAACGGAAGCAACAGAAGCAATAGCAACGCCTCGACGAGCCAAAAGACGCGCGCCTTTTCGGTATGTCGATCGTTAAAATAACTCGGTATTAATTAGCGTTAATGAATACCTGACTATTGGCGAGCGTGAAACATAATTCAACGCAACGCTGTGGAGAGGAGAGGAGAGGCAAGCAGCTCTAGCGTCGGTCCGCTATCGTTTGCCATAGTTGTTTTGCGGGGCAATCGCGAAAACAGCAAGAGGAGCAGAAGGAGGCGAAGAAAGAGAGAGGCAGCCAATAATTGGCGATCACCTCGCGAGGCTTCCGCTCGACACGAACATTCGAACATAGGGAAATAGGGAGATACGAAGACGCGGAGACGCGGAGACGCGGAGACGCGGAGACGCGGAGACGCGGAGACGCGGAGACGCGGAGGCCACTGCTCGAGGAAAGAGAGCGATGCAAACGATCGCGAAAGCCAATTATTTTTATTAACGTCCCTATACCCTCGGTGCAACCAGTTTTCGTTTAGACGCGAAATACCAATCGTCCTGTTCATTCCCTTCCGGTCGATTGATCAGGTCCGCGTGCTCTCCGGTTCAAGCTTCGTCGACGAATTTCACCGGGTCGTCGAAGAATGAGAAAACTCTAGTCGAGCCAAAGTGCCATATATTGCCACGGTACATTAGTATGACGCATCGTTGCCGGACCATCCTTTTGCCAACGGGGCGGTCGTTTAAACGCAGCGGAAACCGAGTCCAAAATACACGCATTGCCGCATTGCCGCATTGCCGCATTGCCGCATCCAGAATTTGTAAATGCTTCGCAAAGCTTTCGTTTCCTCCATCTTGTCCTTTTAACGACACTCGCCGTCGTTCCTCGAGTGCTATCTCGTGAAATACGAATTCTTCGAACTTTCGTGTCGCGTTCCGTAATAGAAGCGCGTTCGATATCGGTGTGGAGAGGGACGAATTTGAATCGACGCGACGCGACATCGCATCGGGGATCTGAGGCATCGCGACCGTATACAAAGAGCGGTTTTGTGAACTGAGAGAAGTGCAATGCTCGTGACAAGCTTTCTACGTCGCTGTTGCGTTTTTCCCTAATGAGGTCGAGTCAAGAGTCCCTTGTGTTCGCCGTCGAGACCGCACTCGGTAAGAACGAATCGGTACGCTCTTTGGGCACCAACAGATGCAATTAAGTCGTCCCGATGCGCTCGAGGCGAACGACACGAGCCACGCTTGTCTCGCTCTGGCCGCGTTCGCTGGAAGCGGTTTTCCCTCTTCGACGCACATCTTTCCTCGATTCGTTCTAAGGCCCCTCGGTTTCTACTCGACCTTCCCCCCTAAGCTTGCAGCGCGCATTCGCGTTCCCCTGTTCACCTGCACCCGCGCAAGCTTCGCGCATTGGATGATTGAACGATCGTTCGTGTTTGTTAGCGGCAGGTTTCGACGCAACGATGGAGGCCCAGTCGTCTCAGACCAGTGGGAGCAGCTTGGATCGACTTAACATGATCGTCCAGAGTATCAACGATCAAGCACGTGGGAGCGGCGATCCTCGTCGATACTCTTCGCATCAGTAACGCCGCGACGAATGGAGCTTCTCCGCTGTTCCTGAGATACCACCGATGAACCTGATGTATCACCGGGTGGATAGCAAGTTCCTAAAACGCTGAACGCGCACAGTCGACGGGCGAAACGCACCTCGGTCGTTACCACGCCCGTCGAGAGAAGAGGGCAGAAACAATTTATTCGCAACTCGACAACGATCCGTTATATCGGGTGTTTGCACGTGCGCGTATATGTACGTACAAAGGTACGCACGCGACTAATTATAAATTCGATCCATCGGACAGCAAGTATAAATAAAGAGAAAGAAATATGACAATTAGCTTTACGAAACGAACGGTTACCGTCGACCCGACCTATTTGCTCGAAGGAGGAGCAGATGCTGCGACCCCTGGATCCCACCGTCTGCTCAGGAATGCGCAGGCAAATTCGTGCTCGCAACCTCCCTTAGTCACTTGTCTTCCGACTAACGACCCAACGAAACGCGACGCGACGCTTCTTCGTCCACGGAGACAGCTGGAGGCCCTCTCGATTTATGGACGCATCTTCGAAAACGTTCGTTAGCTCGGCACGACCAAAGTAACCAGAACCGGAAACCAGGGTGCTCCCTTGAGCCGGTAAATCGGAAAGCTTGAAAACTTTTCAGCTACGTTATATACGGACGACTTTGTCCGTGGCAATATCGGCACGTACTCAAAACATCCTGTAAAGCGCATCTCCCGAGGGACGCGTGACCGCGCATCTGTTCCCATCTAACGATCCACAATTCTCGTTTCGAGACGGCTACGGCTCACACCGGAGCCGGAACACACTCGACTCGCCCTAGCGAAATACGATGGTCCGTTGAAACGTTTCGCCCTGCGACATGTGCGACCCTCTGGAATCGGTGCAATTAGGAGAAAAGCGAGAAAACGTGTACCGGAGTTGCTCAACATTAGCCAAAAATATCCATGCCGCGGGAGTAAGAATCGTTGGGTACGATGTAAATATTTGTCGACTTTCGAACGAACGCTTGTTTCCTCGACGCAATTCCGGTCCTCTCTCGTTGTCTCCACCTAGTTCCACCTCGTCCGCCGAGAGAGCACAGATTGGACGCTCGCTCACAAATCGGAAAAGAACCACCAAACCCCGATGAAATTTTCAAACGAGTTCACCCGAAACTCGTATTCGATTCTCGATACTCAATGATCGATACTCGATCATCGATACGGAGGACATTGTCGCACTTACCGCGATCGACAGAAGCTTTCTCCTCGTCGAAAAATTCAGCTCTCCGGCGTAGATTTTCGAAAGAATCGATAACAAGTAGGTAAACACTTGCCATACATCTACGGTGTATGTCCAGTGCTCGTCGCTACCCCTTCGATACTTCTATCGCCATCTGACGTTTCGCCAAGCTAAAGAGTTGCAACGTTCACGCACTTTGTCTCTTTCCTCTTCTCCTCTGTCGATCGAGCTGACCGTGGCAGGAAGAGAAAAAACATTTTTACCCGCAGATTCTACCGAGGGTATACTTTGTTCCCTGTTATGTCCGTCGAGTAGATGCTCGGAGTGCGCATCTAAAGAAAAGACCGCGAAACCTTCTTTCGCGCGGCAACCGAGGCACTCGACGAAACCGACGGAACCGACGGAACCGACGGAACCGACACCAAGGTTCCGGTAAAGGGTGAGGAACGACGTCAGGAAAAAGGAAAACCAGTTCGGCTGGGTCGGATACGAAAGAATTGCGGCAGAAGCTTTGGTTCGACAACCTATGAGAAAGTGGCGGGCGTAGGGGTAAATTTATTTTTAACGACAATGCAGCCATTCGATCAAAAGTATCGATCTCGGTGAGAGTTTAGATGCGCGGAAGGAAAGTATGTATGTACCTTGAGCTTTGAACGATGAACGACGAAAGAGAGACGGGAAAGCGTTGCTTCCAGAGAATGGCGACTGGTAACAGCAATCGGAGAGTAAACTCGGCCGGAAAGTTTTGGAGGTGGGTACTCTTCCCGGCACTCTTTGGACACTTGCAATTTCCGGCGATACATACCGTGTTATTTAAACTGTAAAAACGTTCCGACTCGCGTTTGTTCTTCGTGTAAATGATTTCGCTGGGCGATCGATTATTCACGCTCCTGATGTCGCTCGACGAAAGTCTCATAGAGCTCTTTCCGTCCGCGCAAGTCCCGTTTATTCTGATACGTTCTGCGGCGACTATGTTCGCACTGGCGTTCGAGAAAACGCAGTTCTCGACGAGAACCCGATCACCTTCGATCAACACGTAACCCGGTTTCTGCAACTGAAACTTGGACCGAACGATTTCTATGTTCGAGAAGTAGGCGAAATTCAGAGAGCCGGTAACGTTTCGCAGTTCGCTATCCTTGATGCGCAGAGTTCCTCCGTTTGCCGAGAAATTCAACTCGTCGACGCGTTCGATCGTCACGTTCACCATCGTCAGATTCGTAATCGTTACGTCGCCGAATCTTTCCTGGAATTCGCCAATACGCGTGTCTTCGATGCGAAGGGTTTCGATGTTTCTCAAGTTGAGGAACGTGTCGCGCGTGATCAATGGTATCCGACGAATTCTCGACAGCTTCAGCCGCTTCATTCTCTTCGATGTTAAATACGGCTCGAAGATCAAACGTTCGCTTATATTTTGAACGATTATTTCCGAAATCCGACTCGCCTCGGTGAAACTGGAAAAATGGAGATTCGCGAAGCTGCAGGACGTGATGCGCAAACTCGTTACGTTTTCGTAGTTGTATCCTTCCGGCATTGAAAATTCCTGCAACATATAAAAGACAGTCCTCCGGTTTGCACCGCGACACCTCGCTGCGCAACGTTTACCTCGTTTCCAATGCAATGGCAGCTAATTGTCGTCGCCTCCTGAGTTCTGCATTGTTCGCTAATATTGCCCGCGGCCGTTAACCGTATCAGCGCGTAGATGATCACTATCGATATCGTTTTCATTTCGTCCGATCCTCCGTTGCGTTTCCTGTTTGGGACAGATCGAGTCGACGGACCTGACTTCTCGAAGCCCGTTCACCGATTCGAGCAGGAGCGAAATGCCTCCTCGATCGCCGATTCACCAAAAATTCTCTACTTGACACGAGGAGTGCGGTTCACGCGACGACAAAGAAAAGAGTGTAGCTCGTAGGGCGAGCAGCAAATAAATATCGGTTGGACGTTCATTCGGACGTTGGAATTAAGATTGACGGCTGTTCCGCGCCGCCCTGTAATTATTAAGCGACGTGCGCGGACGTGCGCGACACGTGTACATGTACGTATGTGCATACGCGCATACGCGCATACGCGCATCTTGGCACGCATATTAGGGCATACCACATGTACGCGCGTACATGTACACAGCCGAGAGGACAACGAATTGAAATCTCTGTCGCGGGTCTCTTTTGCCATCTGATCGAAGGGACACGCGGCACCTATGGGCCACCACGTTTATACAGCAACAAGCAGCACGACCAAATCGTAATCATGATGGTGAACGTGGTCGTAGGAAGGAGAGGAAACGTTTTATTTCATACCTTAGGCGTGTATTTTTTTTTGTTCTCGATCACGAGTAGCATTATCTCGTCCCGACACAGCTTACTCTAATATGAAATTCATCCGCTCGACCCAATTCCATCCACTTCGTTGACGCGGCGAAGAAACCAAGCGACGCTTCCGGTCGTTACATGACGGAGAAGACGGAGACTATCGTCTTCTGCGAATCGCTCTGATCGCTCTCGTCGCTATCGCGATCTCCTGTAAAAGATCTTCCTGACGACGTCTTTCCTTTCCGAGGACACAAGGGCCAACGGAGTTTTCCCCTGCCGATTCAGTACGTTCGTTTGACCTCCGGCGTGAACGAGCAGCCAGCAGACTTCTCTTAGCCTTTCCAGGGGAACGGTGTTGGCCGCAACTGCGAACGTGTGCAGCGGTGTGTCGTGATTGTAGTTGGCCGTGTTCACCAAAACGAAACTCGAAGCATCCAGTAATACCTGTCGAGCGATTTGGCACGTGCGAACAGGACGGATAAGAACCGATGGGAATCGATAGGAATCGATAGGAACCGATAAGAGCCGATAACAACTATTTCGCCTGCAACAAACAAACTCGTACCTTCACCAGAGCAGGTTCGCATTTCGACGATACTGCCATGTGTAACGCGGTATCTCCGCATTTCGTTTCCTTCATTCGAGGATCCGCTCCGTATTTTAAAAGCAGCTTCACCGTTCCCACCGAAACGATGCCTCCCGCTGACGACTCGTGCGATTCTATAGCAACGTGAAGGGCTGTTCTTCCTGTACGGAAATCGACGAGAGGGTTATTATACGGATTGCCGTTTTGAAAATGCTGCGCCAACTAACCGTCGTAGTTGCGTTTCGACAAATCGAACACAGCGTTCCGTTGAATCGTCGTTAAAGCGAGCAGCTCGGCCAGAGTCTCCGCGTGCGTGTCCCCCCGAGCCGCGATCGAATGTATCAGGGTGTCGCCCTGCGAACACAAGTTTTCAGAAAACTCGCCGAACGATATCTTGCGATGGCATATATAGACAACGGAGAGACACTCGAGACAGACGTACCCTGGTGTGATACAATCGTTGACTAACGTCGATCCCTTTCTCGACCATCGTCGCGGCCAAATAGCCCGCAACGTAAGGGAATTGCGGAGTGTTCAGAGCAGCGAGATAGAGCGCATCTTCGCCCCGGTCGTTCGTAACCGTTAGAGCACCAGTGACGGCGCTCAAACGTTCCACCAGTGGTACCAAGTAAGCCATCTTTTCGACGAGTTCATCCGGATTGCCAACCAGGCACATCAGCATTCTACGAACGAATTTATTATTAAGTATGCATCTACTTGGAAATTTCAAGCTATTCGCGCTGATCAACCTCCCGTTAAGGTTAATATGGCTTCTTACGTGTCTCCATCCTTGTCCTGTTTCGCGAGTACCTCTGCCGGTCGCTTAAGCAAATCGATCATGGCCTTCTCAACTTCTTTCGGGTTCAATTTCTCCTTCAATCTCTCGCTCGCCTTTACCGATGGCAGATTCAACGAAGGCCAAGGGATTATGCTTCGATCGGAATTACTGAAAGCGCATTACAGAGAAAGTGAGAATCGCCGACGCAAGCACGGATAGAGCAGCTACGGCAGCGAGTCCTGCGAGACGATTAACCAATGGACATTGGAAGAGACACTTACCATCGTCGGCGAGGGCGAGACTCGAACGAGGCGACCATTTTTGGTATCTCAAAGTCGTCTCGCGTACGCGTTATCGACCGTTCGGCTTTGAAATTGTCGACGTCGGGGCTGCTTGTCGCGAGATCGTCCGTGGATGGCGAGTCGTTTCCGAGGGAACGAACCAACGAGGAAAAGTCATCGCTGTATCTCGGGTACCTCGGTGAAGGGACCGCGTTCGCCCCGCGATCGTCCACCCCCGAATTGGTCGCTCCGATGCTGCGGGCCTCGCTCGCAAAAATGTTTCTCTGCGGCGGGTGCGTTGCGATCGACCAAGGCAAAAGGGATCCCGCGATCTCCACCTCCTCTGTGCCGTCGCGACCGTCGCGACCGTCGCGACCGTCGCGACCGTCGCTCCGATTCGGGCAGCCGTTCTTGCTCGGCTCGTTCAGACGTAGCGTCCCGTTCTGCTCGACGATCCAGTTCCTCGGATCGGCGCACGTTTCCTCCTCTATTCCGTTCACGAGCTCCTCGACCACCCTTGACCACAAGTCGTCATCGTCGATGTTATTCCTAGAAAGTTCTCCGTCTTGCTCCCAGGGCAAGAAATTCTCGCGATCCTCGCCGAATTGTGGCTCGATTCGCGGTGCCAAAATCGTCCGATACGAACTGTTCGGGCTGGGCGTGTCGGCGTACGACTGATTCGAAGATGAAGACGAGGAACTAGAGGAGTACGGCAGGATTTGCGCCGGCCTGTACATCGACTTGGCGGGGATCTGGAAATTGGAGCGTCGACGAACCGTGAGAAAAGTTGTACCATTGGATGCCCCGTCGACAACGAAAGCTTCCTATTTACCCGAGGCGAATCGACCGAACTGCAGCCAAAGGTTTGTCGGCTCGGCCGCGGCGACTTTGCACGAGCGACCGCTGCGGGCGATTCGCGTGCCTCGACCTCGTTAGGTTCGCCGAGCAGAGGATCGAAACAACTTTTCTGCCCTTCCGGTCCTTCCGTCCCTTCCGTCCCTTCCGTCCCTTCCGTCCCTTCCGGCGAGGGAAGATAGCTGTCCTTCGGTACGCGTTGGGCCTCCTGAAAAGTGCCGCACAGCACGTTCTCCAACAGCAAGGTATCGTCGCTCGAATAGTCCTCGGGAATTATGGATGGTAAAGGCAACTGCAACGAGACGCGGTATATCATTAGAAATTGTCAAACGATCTATATCTATATGTATATGTTGCGGAAGAAACAGGATACTGTGCTTACGTCTCTCGTTAAATTCTTCACCGGACACGGGTTTGCCACTTTAACTCCGCCGTAGTAAGCCCAATTTGCTTTCTCGAAATCTTCCAGCTGATCGAGGCAGGCATTCAGCTTTTCGCCGTACTCTTTGTCCCGCAAGATTTGCTCGACCGTCTTTTCGTAATCGATCATAAAAGTTTCGTTCGATTCAAAATGCCGAGGCTGTTCGACGTTTGACCAGTAAGGCTGATCGCGTGTCGGGGAACAAAACTGTGATTTTATTGGCCCTCGTTCGATTAAAATGTCTTGCTCTTGATCTTGCTCTCGCTCCTCTTCTCGAGTTTGCGGGTAGTGGCTGCCGTTTGTCGTATCGTTCGCAGCTATTTCTATTTCGCAGCTGGAAACAACGGAATATTCGGCGATTCGTCGGAAATCTTTTCTCCTGCCGATTTCATCAACGCTGAAACATTGCTTATACCCCCGATGGTCCCATACCAGTCGAAGGCATTCAATTTTTTCAATCACATCTTCGATGTCGCTCGACAAGCCAATATCGTTGGCACGCGACTCGATACTTTGATTTTTAGGTGTCGATAAATCGCTAATGTTCGTCATGCTTGATACAAATGAAATCACTGTGGTCCAAGAATTCCGCTTACCTGCAAGCAAACTTAAAACGCTAACGATTCGCAGCATTGGAAGACGCGAAATCGGGCTTACAGAAAACTATATCGAATAGAAAGTACATAGATGGCTAAATGGTCCGACGATGAAAGTGCAGCTAATATATTATTCGTAGAATTTCTTTTCCAGCCTCGATTCGTTCCAACTAGACGCACTAGAAGCTATCGTTTAGGAAAATCACTGGCAGCAGCAACTCGGAACACGTATCGTTCCGAGCTGCTTTAGCGCGCCCACGTATTTACGCACTAACGAGCGTGTCGGCCGTTCCGCAATCGGTCCAGAGCGTCTCGTTCGTTCGCCATTCGCCGTTCGCCGTTCGCCGTTCGCCGTTCGCCGTTCGCCGTTCGCGTCATGAATACATTAGCGATGGTGCAACGAAAAGTTGGAAAACGATCGACTGATCGGGTCCGTCGATCCAGCTGTTGCCGATTGTTGCGCGTGAAATGGCTGAATCGAAGAGGCACTGCTCGTTGCTCGTTCCTCGCTTGCGTTTCACAGAAATAACGTTGGACGCGGAGGAAACGGTGGAGACGGTGGAGACGGTGGAGACGAAGGAGACGGAGGAGGCGGCTGGAACGGTCCAGCAACTGCGCGAGCGAATTTCAACTGTTTCGAATATATGTTTCTTAGCGTTTCTCGGCTCATCGCGACGCATCGACTCGAAAGCAGCCACCACAGTTCACCGACCTACCTAGAGACGATGCCGTCCGCCCGTCTATTTCGGTCCGTGTTGCTCCGGATCGTTGCGTTTAGAAGCAGGTGCGCTGCTCGTCAGCGATTTCTTTTCGCGAAATCGTCAGCTACAGCAGTTGATCGTGCGAGAAATCGAGACGCGGTAAACCAGTTGGCCGACCCGCCGACTGATCACGCTTCTGTCTGAATAGCGATAGCGTCCGCGCATGCGCACCTACCGATGACGTCGTTTCAACTTCCATTTCCATACGGATGCGTATGCAGTATGCACGTTGCTTCACGCAAAACTTATCCAGCTGGTCATGGTTATATATTATGTAGATCAGCCGACACGAAATTTGGCAACAGGAACCCGTTACGTTGTTTGGACGGAAATGGATGGCTCGAGCGCCGCGGTTGGTGGCGAGGGTAGGCTAACGGTCTACGCTGCAGTTTCGAGGCCCATCGATGCGTCGAACCGGCACCGTTATCACTGCGATTAAAAACCAAACAGCAATGAGAGCGCTCACTTGCTCGGATAGTTGCACGAATCGGTCTCTTCTTGGTCCCACGCGCGTATCTTGTTTCCTCTGGTACTCGCACATGTGCCGTGCTGCGTAGCTGACCGAGCGCGAAGGAAAACAAGATCGGAGTAGCTGTGGTAGCGGTAGTAGCGACGGAGAAACGTAAGAAACGGAGGTATCGATGCGCAGAGCTGGCGAAATCGCGTCGGTCAAAGAGAAGGGGCATCGAAACTGAAAGAAGCGGCGACGGTAGACGGTAGGTGGGTGGTGTTTGTGTTAGTGTTGGTATTGGTATTGCTGATGGTGTTGGTAATGGCAAGTTTCTCGTTTCCGCACACTCGGAAAACTGCACTCCCTGCGTCGCGGCGTCGCGGCGTCGCGGCGTCGATGCATTTTAGGCCGCTCTCGTGTCGAATCGTTTCGGTCGCTACTGCCGAATTGAACTCGCTCTTGGAGAGGAAAGGAAGGAAAAGTCGCGTGGCGACTGTGGCGAGTAAAGGCGACGACCCCGTATACGTCTTCCTTCTTTCGTTTTATTGACGAGAAGAGCAACAACAATATCGAACTGGCCTTTCTTTCTTATATTCCGCTTGCTGTACCGACATTGTCAACAAGCCTCGAAGCAATTCCAGCGACCGCTGTATAGTTGTGGCTCGGCGAAGAGCAACAGTCAATCAACGAGCCAACGAAAAGAGTTGGAAATGTTCGAAAAAATGCCAGTCTTTGCAACGATCCATATCAATAGCCCAATCGCACAAACGTTGAATATCTGATCGATCCGCTTCATCCTAAAAACCAAAATATATATATATATATATGTATCCAGTTTTCCCCCTATTCCTCGCCAATCGGACTTGACCAATCAAGGGAATACAGTTGGGAAACAGGAGAATGCGGGGTGGGAACATCCAAGGGGGTTTCGCGTGATCGAACGTTGCGCGCCGCCACGGCAACCACCGCGCTGCGCCACGGCGCCGCTACGTCGCGTCGCGCGTCCTCGAGGTCGCGAGCTTCTTGCGCGTCACAGTGCTCGTGATCAGCACGGATCGGGAACGGAGAACGGAGAACGGAGAACGGAGAACGGAGAACGGAGAACGGAAAACGGAGAACGGAAAACGGAAAACGGAAAACGGAAAACCGAAAACGGAAAACAGAAAACGGAGGACGAAAGAAGAATTCGCGTGGGAGTTTGGAAGTCGGTTATCTCGAGGTGAGAGGAAGTTTTTGTTGGTGGTAAACTGTTTCCGATTAGCAAATGGCAAATATGGGTAAACACTAGCCATCTGTAGCTACGAGGGGACGGAAAATACGGGACGTTACCTATCGTAATGTCGTTTAACGCTCTCCAATCGAGACAGGTCCCGCTCGTGCAATAGGTAACGCTTCGCTCCTATCAAACAGTTCCTGGTCGGAGGAAAGTTGCATAGATTAGAAAAAGATGTCGCGACAACCATACGCTTTCGTCACTTACCGGAAATAATCTTCGACTGAGAAATTCTTATAATCGTAGCCGAAGATGTCGCGCTCTGCCGGTGGAACCTCGGCCTCCAAAATAGAGCGCGCTTTAGAGTTCTGGAACGTCCATTCGTTGTGCACAAAGTACCTCAGTTGTACCATACTGCAGTAAACCTTTCTTTGAAGATTCAGCAGCCTGCGCGAATGGGAGGAAAATAGAGGTTTGAAAGAAGCGGTAGCATTGCGAGAGAGAAAGCAAAAAGGACGAGAGATATCGTCGGGCCTACATCGGACGACGTCCCGACAAACGTAGGGCAGTGTCGATGACGAGAGCTGGTAGGAAATGGAGAATCATCGTCAGGACGTAATGAAGTAGACCGCTGTTCGTTACCATCGTTCGAGGATACCAGATAATTCCTTCGAGCGGCATCTCGGCGTTCGCCCTGAAGCCCAGAGCGATCAGCTCTTTCATACTGATCCGAGTAATGCCATCGGAGGTTCCGTTGTACACGTGAACACTGGAATCCTTGGTCACGCTGAAAGCATTCGGAACGCGCGGGGTCAAGCCGATCGAATTATACGCGCTCCAGCCGTCGCGTTTCTGTACTCTACGTTTTCAATCCTCTCTTCCGCGTAGCCGTCAGCATGATTTTAATGGCCAGGTCGACAGGAAGGAAATTTCCGGCCACGTCCCCTTCTACGCGAGCCACTCTCAGTATTCCTTTCCCACCACCGACCAGCAATCCCACCGGCCCGTTGAAGTTGTCCAACCATCCGGGCACTGGATCCTGCAACGTCGATATCACTACGGCAGGGGTAACAACGTTCCTTTTATTCCTCGGGCTACCGCGCGCCTCTGTCTCGTATTAAATACCACCGTACCTATCGACGGACGAAATATTGCGCAAGGCAAATCTTTCGAGTAATCGTTTATCACCTGCTCCGCCAGTCGCTTGCTGAAAGTGTACGTGTTCGGCATGGAGCCCAAGTACCTGCGATACAAACGATGAGCCGAGTTTTGCACACGATCGGACTAGATCGGATAAGACAGCGAAAGACTCACTTGGAGGAAAAAGTTTGCACGATGGCTTCGTCCAACGATTCCACCATCCGAATGGCATTTCTCCAGTCGGTCAACGCAGGGTACATGGCCTCTTCTATCATCGGTTTATCAGCGTGCGCGTACGCTGTGCTAACGTGCATCAATGCCTAAACGTGAATCGCGACGGTGAATTAGTACGAAGAAATTGTCGATCGAATAGCTTCGGAAAAATATTTGCGAGCGAGGGCCTGTACTTGCCACCAAGTTTTTCATGCTCCCGCCAAGGATACAAATGTCTCTGGTGGAGCGAGTGTTGGAAAATATATCCTTTTTCAGATTCTCGTTGAAGCGGACGTTCGCTGCCACGTGGAAAATCACCGACACCCGCTCGATGATTACCCTTCGCTCGACCGAGGGTATGTTCAGGCCATCGACGCTCGTGTCGCCGTGAACGGGGATCAGTTTCTCGAAGCTCGATGGATTCGCCTCTCGTAATTTATCGAACAGCTGTGTGACGCGAAAGCAAACGCGAAAAAATACATCAACGCTCTCTTACCTGTGATTAAGTATTCTCACCCTTGTACAGTATGACGAAAATGCTTACCGGCAGTTGAAGCATTTTTCTCAATCTATCGTCGATGGACAGACCGCCCTTTGCTCGCATCAGCAAGAATATCTCTCGAACGTCCGGGCACGATCGCAGTAGCTTCTCGAGCAACACTTTCCCCAGGAAACCGGTGCCACCGGTCACAAGAATGCTGCGTCCAGCGTAGAACGCGGCTACCGAAGAACATTCTTCGGAACTCCTCTTTTCGACGGTCATCTGAAACGGAACAGAAACTTTCCCCTGTAATTTTGTTCGTTTAACGAGTTTAGTTTCTGTCACATCGTTCCGACAAGGGTGCGCGAAAGGAGCTTACGCACATCGTACAATGTGTTTCTCCCCGACGCGACGCGAAGCACGTTGCCTTCTGGGTTCCTCGTATGGTTCACCGTCCGCTCCTCGCACCAACTGAAACGCGAATGATTTTCCAATAACTCGGCTCGACTACATTGTAAGGTAGCAGGAAATGACGCCATAATTTACCATACGGTAATATGCCATTCTATTCAGTTCACGCCGGGTCATAGGGTGAAACGTTGCATATGCATCCGTCCATTATTCACCATACTAATCCATACGTACATATGTATTTCGCCTTTTCGTTTAGTTTTCTTTCCTTCGCAAGCATTGCCTTTTATTTCAACACCCGATGCACGCACTTGCGCAACGTATACAAATGCTCCCCATTTGTTTCGTCGACCGTCGCCGTCGTCGTCGTATGACGTTTTCTCAGTCGAGCGTTTTGTTGCCGCGTGTCACGAGACACCGGAAACGGTGCTCCTTGGGGTCGCAATGAGCGAGACGGCGATGTCGGCATCGTCCACGGTGACTTCCGTGGACACCGGGCCACGCGAACGAAACGAGACGACATCTTTATCTGGCTCGCACAGGTCTCGAACGGGCGATAAATGACTGGATGGACGGATGGATAGATGGATAGACGAATAGACGAACAGAGAGAGTAGAATTTTTATTGATTTTGCAGAGAATCGAGCGAGGAAAACTTAGCGGAACGCATCTTCGATAACACCGAGGGGAAATCACGGGTTTCGTACGAAGAATACGAAGAATACGAAGAAGAAGTGGAAAAAGAAGCCGTGGGAAAGCAGCGAAGAAGATTCGGCGATTCGTCGCGACGAGTTTTATCCTTGGTAGAGAGATTCATTTTCCTTCATCTCGTTATCCCTACGATCGATAACGCGTCCTTTTCATCAATTTCAGGTGGAAAGATGGCAGGAGTGGCAGGTTATTTCCCTCTCCAGTTTACCGAGATTAAGATGAATCGCGAGAATCGCGAGAATCGCGCGAATCGCCCCGACGTCCACGGTGGCGCGAAACTTCCGCTGCCCTATGGAGTTGCGAGCTCGATTATTTTCAACTGCACGGAATAGGGAACGCGACCGTGGGCGTTACCGAAACGAACGCCCGTGTCTTCTCCGTGCGAATCGTTCTCGATCCTATTTGGTGTCGTCGATCGATCTAGAAAGCGGCAGTGGCCGCAACCGCCGTAGCGTTCAGAGACATGCCGCGAAAAGGGCAAAAGCGAGCAAAGGGGCGGAAACTTTCACCGAAGGAGAAATCCAAGGAGCGAGCCGTCGTCGAGGACGGTACTTCCGATGCTGACGCGAGCATTATTGGAGTCAGCGATCTGAGGTATCCCAAGCTTCGGGGATCCCAAGCACGAGCAATGCTCAATTCTCCCGCCCTCTTCTTCGATACTATTGCAGAGAGCGAATGATAAGAGACATGCAAGAGGAGATTCGGTTCGAGCAGCAGTGCGAAAAGCGTAGAGAAGAATCGGAAGCCGAGGAAGCGGCGGCGCGGCAGCGACAGCTACGGCGAACGGAAACCGTTCTCCTACGGTGCCGGTCGGCTTTCGCGGAGTACGCGCTAAGCAATCAGCAGGATGAAAACGTTTGTTTCTTTCGATCGCCAGTGCATCTCTCTGCCTCCCACACCCTCTCTCCACACATTGCTCTCGATGAATTTCAGTGGGCTCGATACATGACATGCGAAGGTCTGCCGGATCCAGGTACGCTGTCCGATATGAATACATTTTTGTTTCTCTGGTCGATGAAAGACGAGGAGGCGAGCATGGACACCGTGGAGAAACAGTGCCGCGTGATCACGAACGTAGGTGTAACTCTTGTGCCGCACTTTCGGTCGCGATAGTAATCGTTCTCGTTTCAGCTGTTGAGCAAAATCGATGAAATTGTTCGCTTCTCCATCGGTATCACGAAAGAGTACGCAGCCGAGTGCGAGCTGGTGAGTACATCTGGACACTCTCGTCGTAGCAATTTCCTCGTTCGATTCGCCTACAGATCAGCGCGGAACTTCGGCTGATGCTCCAGCGGTGGATAGATCTCGCGTGCTATCGATTGCTGCGCAACATAGAAGCCAATATGGTACGGGAGGACACGAAAACGGCCAGGTACGTTTCCGTTACGGAGAAGGCGGTGTGCTGCATTTGGGTACCGATCGCACTACCCGTGGGACTCGCACGAATCGGAACGGACAAAGACCGACTGTCCATCAGCGTGCAACGGTAGGCCAACTGGTCCACTCGATACGCCATTCGATAGATTCGATAGATTCGATAGATTCGCGACGCGCAGCCGGACCAACGAGTAACGATTCCTGTCCTTCGACAGAAAGTCGATCGAAGTGGAGTTCGAGGACATAGATCTGACGATTAGAATGCCGTCCGACGTGGATTGTCATCGCGCGGCCATCAGATGCCTTTGGCTAGCGTACGATCATTATTCGATCGACGCGGCCTCCTATCTAATGCCTCGTCTGCCGCAGCATTTGCTCGGCCTGTGGGATCCCTCTCTCGGTGCGTCGTCGGTGATTTACCCGCGATCCTTCGATAAATCGTTCGCCGAAGGGATCGCTGAAAACTTTGCTAAATCGTCCCACGGATAAACGGTTAAACGGTTAAACGGTTAAACGCGAGCATTTCTTCCAGAGCTTCTCGAATTTAACAAACGAGAGCACGAGGAGAAGGTTCGAATACGCAGCGAACAAGCAGAGGAACGACGCTTGCGCCTCGAGGAAAAGAAAGCGATGCTGGAGAGGATGGAGAATCCGCCGGCTTCGCCAAGAAGCGACAAGAAGAAGAAGAAGAAGCGCGGCAGGAAACAAAAAGGGCAGCTCGCAGCGCAGGGTAAGCAGTCGGAATTCGACACAATGATGGAATCGATACTCCCTTCCAAGTCTGATTTGCTACCCTATTTGCCCACGCCGGGCGAGATCGTGATTCGGAAAGAAGGTAAAAGTATCAATCTCACGGTCACCCACGCTAGACGAGAAACTTTCACCGCTTCTGTCCACAGAGGAGGCTCGGCTGGAGGCCAGAAAGCTATTGTTCGCTAGGTGCGAAAAGACGGAGATCAATTTACGAAAGTATCGTATTCTGGGCGGAGTGTTTCGCATAGACCTTCTCTATCAACCGCCGCAGCCCAAAGACCTCGGGCGAGAGACTAGCCTGACTACACGTGAGTTTTCGTCCGTATCGTTCGTATCGTTCGTATCGTTCGCGCATCGTTCCTTCGATCGAGAAAAAAGATTCGTTCTCGTCGTCTCGTCACGGTTGCAGTTCAATTACCGAAGGAGCCTAGATTCGTGCCGTTCTTTCGTCCGTACGAACCGCCCCAACCAGCGCCGGATTCCGAAAGAACACCCGAGATTATCGAAGCCGAAATGAAAGCCCTGGAAACGGCGATGGAAGCGCTCGTTCTGGTCACTATGAAGTTCGTTTCTCGACTCGATTTTAATTTGCAAGGAAAAACATTTCTCTCCCGTTCCTCCTCTATCGGTCTACCGGCAGGTTGCCCGAGTCGGTCCTCTGGTTCGAGCCACCGTTGATCGCCCACTGGATACCCGAGAAAAATATCTGGTCCACCGGGGATGTGCACGACGTCAAGTTCAACGAAGAGAAGCAAACGATCGCGTTCAGAAGCGGCCGTTTGGGCGTTCACGGGCTGGCTGCGTACAAGTACGCGAACCTTCCCTTTCAGAGCTGGGAACTGAAGCCAGAAGTGGGTAAGGCCGGTAGCGATCGCGTGGGAGCCGTTCTCACCGTTACAGCGGCCATCGTTCAAGCAGAGTTCGTTGTCAGGGTGCGTATCCTAAACTGTGATAACGCAGCGACAGTATCGGCAGGATTGCAAAAATGATTTAATCGCGCAGGACGATCGAGTTTCTTTGAACTCGCTTACCGGTGCCGCTACCGCGCCGCTCAAACGAATCCTTGGAAAGTACACCAAATTCGAAACTCTGATCGAGGTAATTTCTCCATCTCCCTCTCTCTGCCTCCTATTTTTTCCCACCTGCCAGAGCGGACTCGATTTCATCCACTCTCGGTCTGCCGCTCTGTCCGTTCGTCGCTCGCTCGTATAAGTCGTACCGTTCACTGTTCGCAGCAGCTGCAACAGCTTGGCTGCGACCTCTTCCCGGATAGGGACGCTGCCAGCTATCTCAAGGGGCTCTCGGTGAAACATCCGATCGTCGAGAAACATTTGAGGGAATGTATGGCTCTGCTGTCCACTTCCTACGCTTTCTCTTGGTCGCGATGGAACGTGACGCGTGACTTTCGGGACATAGTTTTGCAGTTGAAAGAGATGCATGGCTGCGTCGCCAGGCAGGTAAAATTTTTAACGCTATCGCCAATTTATCGCCAATTTATCGCCAATTTATCGCCAATTTATCGTTTAGCGCACGAGCTTAACGCTCTTGGTTACACCTACGCGAACTATGCGAGTACGTTGTACCGAGGTTAGCCCCGAGTTTTCCGATTTGCCTCTCGAAGACGAAGATACCGAGGTAAACCGTTAATCGTAAACCACCTTTAAACCACTCGTAAGCTCCCTTTGCTCGTCCTTCGAGATCATTTATCGCTTTCTTTCCTACTCGATTTACAGTTCTACGCCGACCTGTACCAATTGGCGTTGAACACCGCTGGAATCAAGAGTCGGCTGCTAATGGAACGAGTGCCGCAAAAATTGGTATCAACGGTTACGCAGCTCCTCGAGCGTACCAATGTTATCAACATGTCCCTTTGATCCGTACATTCGTAGTGCGGCGCAGCTGGGTGATAGTAGCTTCAACGACATGGCCATTTCCCAAACAAAAGTCTCTTTATTCGGATATACAATGTACGTCGAGCATCAAGCGATATTCGGAAAACAATAAACGCCTCTGTTCAACCTGTTTGTCGTCGTAAAACGATATTTCGAAGGAAACACCCAGCGATATCGAGCTTATGGCTAAGCGGCAAGGAGTTAATCGATGCGTCGCGTTCTTGGATCGGGGGATGGTCGTGAAGTTGAGGATGAAACGTGTCATTCGGCGGAGTCGGTTCTCGGGGCAGGTCGGGATGGAATTGAGCGGGGTGGGCGCAGGGAGCCGACAGCGGACAGCCTCGGGGCTCGGCACTGCGCAAGCAAGGGAGTCGTACGGAAATATGTGCCGCAACACGGAAACGATACGAGGATGAATCTGTGTCATTGCAGTAGTCATTGCTTTTCATTCAACGGTTGCGAACAACCATCTCTCCCTCTCACCCCCTCCACCCGCTATTAATTCAACTCGAACGGTCCGACGATACTAGGACGATGCTAAGAAATATACATCAGTTTATGCACCGCGGGAGCCACTGACTTTGATACGAGACCGAATGATTGATCGCAAAAGTTTTCTCTTCCTGCTCCTCCACCGCCACCCCCCTACCCACCGCGTCAATCCGTCTAGACCCAAACCTAATCGAACCTTTCCTCCCAAAAACGTGCGGGATGAAAACGACCATGGGGGCCGATTATCGGCACCAAACACGAAAACACGATAACAGGAAAACGCAAAATTTCGCTAAAATCATCTCTAGTGCGGCTCCACCGCGTATCCAGTAAGCAAAGACCCTTTTACGCGTGCTCCCTACATTCTGCATCTACGTATTCCACCTACGTTTCCTACGTGTTCGGTCCACTCTGATTCTCGATACTTCGACACGCGTTACTATCTCCCTCGTTTCTTCTCTCCTTTGATTTATCCGTTCGAGCAGAGGCCGCGCCTATTCCACGAGGGATTCCTTCGGCTTGAAACATTCGGAGGAACGTGGCAACTTTCAATCGGAAAGCAAACACGCGTTACTTTCGCAGCTCCAACTGTTGATCGAATGGAACAGGAAGAAAGAAGAATACGAGAATGAATTCAATTGTTTAGCGTGTCAATTCGCTCTTCGTTCACCGACTCGTCGTCGAGTCGGCGACGTCGAGCCGAGCCCAGTGCAGGGTTGTAATAAATAGGCAATATAACACCGATCAGCTGAATCTGAATTTCGGACTTGAAAGACAGTACGTCCGTCATTCTCGTAAAAGTCGAGAGGCGTCCTCGCGCGTTCAATTGAATATCTTATTAACGCTGGTTATCGTAATCGTAATCGTAATCGTAATCATAATCGTAATCGTTATCGTTATCGTTATCGTTATCGTTATCGCAAACTCGTACTTGACTCGCAAGCTGCTTACGATTGAGGTAATCCATGGTATAAGGCCCAATTTGCATCCAGTTCGAACTAACGCGTACTTAGCTGTATACACTATGTATGGATGTTACCGATTCGTTTGACTCTAGAATAAGTTTTAGAATTAACACGCGTTCCATCTGCAGGACGGAACGCGTTGAACGTCGCATGTACATTTCGAACCGTTTGCTCTCTCGCAACGAATCCTCGTCTACGATAACGGAATACCGATCTGACCAGTATACCGGAATAGAGAAACTGTTTCCCCGAGCCGGCTTTATTCGGGATCCGTCGGGATCCGTGGCATGGATCGTCGATCGTTTCACGAGATTCCCCAAAGCTCCTTTGCCTCATCACGATCCGTAAACTTGCGGCGTCGAGCAAAGTAAAGGATCGGAAAGGAACACAGAGAAGAAGAACAAGAAGAACAAGACCAAGAACAAGAAGAGGAGGAGGAGGAAGGGTGTGAAGAAGAAGAAGAAGAAGAAGAAGAAGAAGAAGAAGGAGACGAAGAAAAAATAAATATAGTAAACTTTTGGCACATAACAGGCGATCGTGGACTAATTCTTCTATGGGAATCGCGTAATCGCGGGAAAACAAACTACACCGCGATCGACCAATGTTTCGATAGTCGCCTTCGTATAGCCGCCAATAACTACGGATCTGATGTGTAATACTCGATGCAGACACTCGCGCGAAACGTTCATCTCGCACCGAATCGAACGTTTTCTTATTCACGCGTTCCTTTACAATTTTTTTTCTATTTTTCCCATTTTTTCGATTTTTTTCCTTTTCATTTTGTCTTCTCTAGCAGTTAACATGGCAAATCGGACTCGTATCGAGTTGCAGTTTGCGTTTCGCGTGTAACGGTATAATACACAGGCTACAATATACAAACGTTAGTCTAACCGGTTTCTATACTACCCGATAATCGCGTGCATACACGTCTGGTATGCGTATACGTCCACGTATTATCGTCAACTCTATAAGCTGACACACGCGACATGTGCCTGCATGTGTGCGTGTGTCCGCGACTGCGCGAGTACGCGCGTTACGTGGTTACGCGTTACGCGAGAGCAAACGTGTGTAGAAATTAATCCAGCGATTAACTCTTTCGCTGTAGAAAGAGCGTCCCCATTCGCGTGACTAATGGAAAAATATTCGCCCACTGCGATATATAGATAAAACGTGCCTTCGTGCCAACCTTGTAATATACGCTGCAAGTTTTGATACGCACGCGAAGGCCTGACCACGCCCGATACACACTTGCACTAGCGATACAATCCACCTTGCACGGTGGACACACGGATGCACGTGAACGCAAATAGGAACGTACCTGCCCAATCGCGTAAATGCACGCACAGTTTACGAGCACGCAATATATACATGTATGTACGTACGCATACACGCCCATACGTATCTATATGCGTATGCGTATGCGTATGCATATTCGTGCGTGCGTGCGTACATACATACACACACGCACGCACACGCACGCACACAAACACGCGCACACATATTATTCATTTATTTACGTACGTATGTATGCAAAAATCTGCAAATCATCACCTGAATTTAAACTCGGCAATCTGTCTACCTGTCATCGTCAACAACAGCAAACTATTGGATATAACGCTTAAGATTAATTTAAGGTGTAACACCGATCACAATATTTCATTGTTTTCAAAAGATCTCCGACTATGTCGATAGAAAAACTCGATCAAAAATATCGCTGCTTTATCGATTTCTACTTACAAGAATTTAACATCACGTTCCGGTGTCCTGTTCCGCCCGTTAAAAAAAATCATCGGTGATACGGGTAAATCGAATCGATTGGATAGAAAGAAGGAACGGAAGGATGCGCGCAAAGTCGATGAGAATCCTGGCCGAACGACGAAACGTGGCACAGTTCTCGCAGATGAGTTAGCCTGCGATGCTCGCCCTTGCTCCTGTAGCTTATGGCGCGGCAAACCAAAGACACCGTGTACATGGGGGACGAAGGGGGTAAATGGGTCACCGGGTTTCAAACGACTAACGTACTAACGTACAACGCTACGTACTCGGTACGTATTTACGCGCATGCAAAACACTCGTAAAAAATAACATTCGATGTTAAATGTGAATGCAATTGCAAAAGTAATATCGATTTTCCCGTTTCTTCGAATCCGCCGAAAGATAAACCCACTAAAACGGAAATGAGAATACAATTCGCAAACGAAGTGAGAATCGGGATTCAGAGCGAATTGCGTGAAAGGAATGTTTCGTCATGGAAAGTGCAGGCATGCAATCGAGGAAGAGCGATCCAAGTAAAAGGTGAAAGGTAAGCGCGAAACAGAGGATACAGCTGTCAACGGGTATCGACGGGTAACGACGGGTAACGACGGGTAACGACGGGTAACGACGGGTAACGACGGGTATCGACGGGTATCGACGGGTATCGACGGGTATCGACGACACGAGAAGCACTCTGAATAGAAGAGGCTGATCTTCGATCGACGATTTCCGATGTGTTTGCGCCAGGCAGTAGCCACGAGTACATATGCATATAGATATACATAGGCATATACGTGTACGTGTACGTATACGTATATGTATAGGCATAGGTATTTAAATGTCTACTCTGGTTTTAATCGGTGCCACTGGACAATCGTTTGCCGCGGCTTCGTGATCATGTCTTGCCAATGCTTCGTTTCGCTTGCTCCGCTTCCGTTCTTGCCTGAAACGTAGCGCGTCGTTAGAACATGGACGACCGTTCCTTCCACCTGGTACAGTAGGCGCTTTCGAATGCAGACTATCCCACCTGCTAATTGTATGCGACCGATTAGTTCGTTTCGGCCAATGTTGTCGAAATCCATAACCATTACGTCCAACGAGCACTCTCGAATCTTCTCCCATGGCACGTTGAAGGAGAACGCTTCGTTGAACACCGGGTTTAAAGTGCATTTGAATATGGGGGTCTTTCGTTTCTCGATTCTCTTGTCGCCGAATTGCAGCCAGACTTTTACATACGGATCTAGACGCGTTACGAACGAGAAAGAGAGAAGGAGAGAAGGAGAGAATCAGAGAATCACGCCACCCTTAGCGCCTCCGCGCGGTCCATCGGCAAGGCCCTCTCGAAGAGCAGCTTACCCGATTTCCCGTTGATATCCTTCGCCTTCAGATTTCTCGCTTTCAGCAGCGTTAAAGTCAGTACGGAATTGCTCGGCTGATAACACAAGGAACACAACAGTTCTCCGCACTTGTCTTTGGCAGGCGGTTTCAAGGCTTTCCAAAACGAGGGTTTCTCCGAGAAGTCAACCTTTCGTTACCGTAATAGGATTATCCAAATCAGTAAGTGTTGCATCGCGCGCCGTTAAACCTGAGATACGGACGGGCAAGAAACGGAAATTACCTGACAAAGCGGTAGAAACATTTCTCCGATGGAGTCGTCCCTCGAGAAGCGATCGTAGTCGAATACGTGTAAATGTAGCACCCTGCTTTGAAGCTTTTGAATGGGAAATCCTGTGCGACGGAAGGAAGATTAAAGATTATAGTCGCAGGCAAACCGAGGTTCGAGGAGGTACTCACCTTCGAAGTAAAACGTTTCGTTCCATCGTGGATTCAACGTGCGCCTCTTTATCTTCGTCTCGAGTCGGTGTTTCTTATCCGGCAGAAGGGTCACGCGAACGTAAGGATCGGACGTTCCGGACAAGTCCTTTGCCGGCAACTCTTTACCCTGCAACGAATCGACGCCGGTTCAGTAACCCCTCTCTCGCCAAACTGCGAATGCCAAGCCAACCTGTATAATACGTAGGATGAGCGTAGTGTTTTGGAAGTCGTACTCCAAACTGAAATGAATTTGCCCAACGTTCTCGCTGGGCTCCGAATTGTCGATGTACATGTCGACCAGCGACATCGATCTGCTCTGCAGGAACGCTTTCTGAAATGGATCGAATATCACTTCGCTACTGAATCGAAGGGAGGAAAGGAGAAACGTCATGTCAGACGTACCGACGGGTGATCCCCCTTAACATTCTGTAGCTGCTTGTTCTGCGCTCCAGCGGTCGGGGTGCGCGGTTCGCCGGGCGCAGCGGACGCGCCGGTTCCACCGCCTGCGGAAACCGCGCTCGCCCCTGCACCGAGGCCACTCGTACCTGGGTTCGGATTACCGATACCAGACGCGGACCCACCTGCCGATCCGGAACCGCTCCCGCTTCCGATTCCGCTCGCGACAGCGCCGCTCGCCGCCGAACTGCTCGGCCCGGCGCCAACGCCGCCCGCTCCGAGTTGGCCGCTACCTCCAGCCGAGGGTGCCGGTTTGTTCGCGGGACTGCCGGTCGTCCTACGACAAAACCAATCATTCTTCAAACACCGAAACGGCCACGATCGCGGCCACGATCGTGCTTTCGATTCATCTCTTCGTCTTCGTCCTGATCTTGATCGCGCACGGCCAGACGCGCGACACTTCTCTGCCGTTCGACTCGAACGCTCGTTTTCCCAAAGCCAAACAAAACGCGGCGAGATCGCGTCGTTGAAAGCGCAATCGATTACAGCGAACGCCACTAAACAGCACGACGACTCTGCCCACTATTATTGCAAGTATCACTACGCACGCAACTACTGTGCAATGGGCGTCTACAGCCAGTATACGTATCTGTCAATCTACCATCTAGACATTCCATCTAGACAAGTTCAATGGCGTGAAAGTGCTCGCGCGCGGAATCCAATAAGACCGCGGCGATGCGGACCTTCCGAAAATAATAATCGAACCTCTACGGAGAAGCTTTCCACCCTTTCACTGCCTCAGCTCGCCCCGAATTCATCATGCCCCCGCCATCTTTCTCTCGCTCCCGCTCTCGCACTCCCTCTCTCCCACGCCCGTCTCTCTAATCAAAAATGTGTAGCAGCAAAAGTTTCGAAGCGTACAGCTAGTGCAAACATGTAACGAAGCTAGTGCTATGCGGCAAATTCGTGCATGAATTCCAGCTCGCAACTCAATAGAGGATAGAGGGGACGCGCGTGTTATGGAGAAGGTGATGCGCTACTGTTCTTTCGGTGCAGCTTCCGTTCGGCAAAACTGGGGATCTACATCGGAATCGTAGGTTCAATTCGATAGAGCTACTTACGCAGATAAAGCAGCGTCCACCCGCGATACGGACATTTCCGTTAGGAAGGAAAATTGAAAGAGAAGATAGAAGTATCAAGTGAAGCAGTACAAGAGAAAGTAAGTTAAAAATGTTTGCTAATCGTCAACTCGTAGGATACTTACTCCAATTGCGCTCTGGTTTCCAATTCGTAACGCCGAAGAGATGCATGAAACAAAAGAAATCAGAAAAAGAGTCGATGAGTGTTGGGTCTGGACCTCGAATTCGTGAAAACGGCCAAACGAACGATAAGAGCGATCCCGTTTCGGTCCGATGAATTCTGTGCTGTTTTATTGCGACATCCTCTTAATCGTCAGCGTCGTAACCTTCATCTTTGGCGAGAATTCGAAAGAAAAAATGTTTCTCCGGTCGAGTGCTCTGAAAAAGCTCAATCGACAACTGCGATGGCGCAGTGGCTACGGCAGCAACAAATTTGGAAACAGAGAGACACGGAATAAAAGTATCCAAGTACGAGATATATACATACATACACATAGAGCGGGCAGATTTCGAAAAAGAGTGAGAGAGCGATCGAGGAAGTGCGCGAGAGAGAAAATTGAAGAAAGAGAGCTAGCTAGCGAGCGAGCGAGCGAGAGGGAGAGAGCTAGAGAGCCAGAGAGAGAGAGAGAGCAAGAGAGCGAGCGAGAGAGAGAGAGAGAGAGGGAGAGAGAGAGCGAGACGAGGGGAGAAAATTGTCCTATATCGCGAGCCATCGTTCAGACAAATTCACTCGATCACGCTTTGCCTTGACAGACCGTTTCGGAATTCGGGGGGGGCGCGTTAGCTTGCCAACTTTAATCGTAAGTTACGCCCCCGAATTAAGAGAAATTTCTTACCTGGTAGTGTAATACTCGAAGAAAGCAACCAGTATTTCCAAAGACCTCGTGACTGCAGACCACATGATTTTATCGTTCCGGAAGAACCTTGCTTACGATCAAGTCGAAAATGTCTTCACAATCCCATCACCGGCTTTACGAGATACTCGAACGAGAAGAAAAAGAACTCGAGAAACGTCCTCCTCCTATTTACGTTTGCAACATTTTCTTTCACCAAGCCTTTCCACGTTTTCTCTGTTTCTTCCCCTGTTTAAAGACAAAAGTGTCACTCGCGTGCGCATCGTACGAACACCGAAACTCGATGCGAAATAGGATACGAAGTACGCGTACACCATACCGAAGGACGTGATTTTTTCGGGCAGCCCCGTTACCCGAGGGACTCGCTTAAACGGAGCTTCCGATGCTTGCAAATGAACCGAAAACATATTCTACAGCTCTGAACGATGGCGAACGATAGTAGCAGCAAATCGTGTACCGAATAAGACGGAAATATTTTCTGGATTGGCCGGTCCGGTCGGTCGGTCGGTCGGTCGGTCGGTCGGTCGGTCGGTCGAAAGTAGGGGGTTGGATCGATTCCAACTATATTCGCCGGTACCACCGCCACCGTTCACCCCATTTACTACGTCACCACCACCGCCTCTATCGCCGCCTCCATAACCACCGATACCGCCACCGCTGACCCCGTCCTTTAGTCATCGTCTCTACAATTTCAATGACAATTATCGATATCGTTTCTGAGAGTCCTGAGCAGGAGCACCCGGTCCGCCAACAGTTATCCTACACCTGGATGTTATTGCTCGCCCGCTATCGATTCGTCCACGATTCTAAAGCAAATCCGTGCCGTTGTCGATATTTCAGAAACGAACGACCGTTTCAGGACACGAATATACGTATATCCATTAGGTCGCACACGTGGCAATGGCGTTCGCGAAGGTCGATAGGTACGGCGCGCGCATCGTGCCAGCATACGTTTTCGTCGAAACAGAATTCGATCGAATCTGCCGGCACAGAATTCCTCGGCAGCCAGAAACGGTAGACCGTTAACGAAAGCAAGCGAATAGATTTCAGGGGAGCGTCAACTAATACTAGATACTCAACAGGATCGTGTGTCGGTCTAAATGCCTACAACTACCCCTGTCCTCTGCGACACCAATGAAACGTCCACTCTCCTATCGCTTTCGTTTTAGCCAGAAGCTAGACAGAAGCGAAACGACTCGGAGCACGAAGGAAAATTACGGGCACCGCGATCGATTGAAACGCACGCGCACAACAGGGGTAAGAGTTCCTGGCCGTGATGCGGCTCGGTCAATGCCGAAGAACGTTCGAGCAACAGGTTCCGAGTTGACACAGGGGACGCGGATCCTGCATTTTACGCGACAAGCAAAATTACCGAATATTCATCGAGATCGTTGCGCGACAGGGATTATTCCTCTGGACAAAGTGCACAGCTCTCACGAATCGTACGAGCGACCAGACCCGTCCGGAACGTTACCACATTTTACCATCAACCGACCAAAAAGCTCGCCCGCTACCATTTATTCGTATATACCTACATCCGAAAAATGTTGCCCATGCTTTTGCCGATACGGTATCGGTGCTAACGGCAGCTACAAAGATTCGTACACGGGCGCGATCCGAACATCCGCATCCAAAAGTTGCAATCTTTTCGACCAATTGCAAAAGGGAGATACTTGAAAGTGGACGAGTGAGGCGCAGATCCGATGGAACGGGAGGCTTCGATCGACAAAAACCGGTCTCTGTTGGAATTGAGTAATCGCGTAATTCGTTAACCACCTGTTACACCGTTCAGGCGTCCCCCGAGCGTCCCCCGAGCGTCCCCTGAACGGGACGAGCCGACGACTGAGGACAGAGAACGGTAACGATCGTTAAGCACCGCGACGAGCAGTTGTCGCGTTTCCTTATATCTCTATCTTGGCTATTTCGCGATCACATTTCCGTAACGCGCTATCGGGCAAAACTCTATCGTCTTCTTGTTGGCCAACTTGACCCCCACTTTAGAATTCGCACAGATATCCAACAAGATTCGGCAAACGTTCATCGCAAATGTTGATACAGAAGCGCAACGAGTTCGATTGCGGCGGCAATCACCTACGAACAATTGTTAGCAGCGAAACCAGTGAATTGTCGAAAATTGTAAACGCGTGAAAGGACGCCCCCGTCTCCAATCGCAACCGCGTCGCATAACCAACTGAGCTTTTCCCCCTGCGTGAAGCAGACCCAGTTGCATGTACGTACACGTCGATGCTTTCAAGCTACATTGGCGATACATTGGCGCCACCTTGATGCTCGCTAAAGGAACATTCCGGACACCCCATAGGAAACTTCTCCTACGCACCAGGGGACGCACGCTCGTCTCCCTCCTTGTCCTCCGATCTGCTGCTCGATCTACCCTTCCTTCCCTTCCTACCTTCCCTACCTTCCCTTTTAGCCCAGACCTGCCCTCCAACCCTTCCCGTAACAACCCCTCTACAAATCGCGTGTCCTTCCTCGCTACCCGCCACAGCCGCCGCCACCGCCGCCGACTCTTCCACCACCACCACCACCACCACCACCACCACCACCACCACAACCACCACCACCACCACTACCATCGGCATCGTTACCGCTACCCCTGCGCGAACCAACCGTTACTTCCCCTCGATTCCTTTGGCTACACTATATTCCACTGGTCCTCCCGTTTGCCCCCTTGACGTTCATCTTCGATCCACTACCGCTTTCCATAAAATCATTCCTCTATTGCGAACCGAGCTGTCCATTGAGTTCGTTCCGATTCGTTGTCGAAGCCAGCGAATGATGCCTTACCCCCCGACAATCTTGCACGATCGTTCGACATGCAAATTTTCGCGCTCCTATGTACCGTCCTTCGAACTACCTAATCCCTGCCCTGGTTCGGAAAACGGAAGGACAAGGCACAACAAAGATTTCCCTTAGCTAGAACACGCGAAGTAGGGGCTATCGAGGATTGTTCACGTGTTTCTCCTTTATGTAGAAATAGCCCGAGGCATCGTGAAACAAAGTGGGCCAGCTCCGGTGTCCTTTCAATTACTCGTATCTTCGTTCTCGGGGAAAAAAAATTCAGATGGAACGTAAAGGTAGTAGCGAAAATGGGTTGAAGAGGCGCGCGCAGGCGCGTCCTCGTGTCGTTCAGTTGACCGAGCGACGAGAAACGAACGAAGAACGACGGCTAGATGACTGGTGTAGGTGTCGCAGTTGGAAAATTTATCGCCGCGAGCGATACGAGTACTGATTATAGAAATGTTCTAGAATCTAGATTTTAGCCAGCCATTGGAAATTTTCGGCACCTGCTTCGAAACCGAAACGTCGTGCTAGTATTATTTTTCTCACCAGAGTTCACATTAGATTTTCGCTGTACAAAAAATGCTATTCATGTGCCCTCTCGTTATCTCTTCTTCCCATCCCATCCACCTCCAACCCTTTCTAATTCTTTTCTCTCTCTCTCTCTCTCTCTCTCTCTCTCTCTCTCTCTCTCTCTCCTTCTTCCCACCAACCCATCCGTCACCCTCTCCCTCGCACCCTCTACCTCACCAATCTGCCCGTTTATCATTTGGCCGAATCATTCTTTCTTCCCTTCCTTTATCTTTTCCGTAACTTTCAGTTTCCGCTTGTCGCCAACTTTTTTCCGCTTTTCTACATGGTCGATACTTCAAATACGCGAAACATACGCAGAACCGTCCCGACAGTGGCTATTTCCTTAACGGGGTATCGGAATGTTTGTATTCAAGCCAGGGACGCGAATATCCTTTTCGAATTTTGTTTTCCATATGCCTAGGGAAGAGCCACTCTGCTTTCTTCGGAGACCGGTTATGCGCGTCTGCAAAAGCGCACGCGAGGAAAAGGACGAAGCAAAGCCATCGATAATAAGATGGCCGTAGACGCGTGAACTCGTGTTCGCGTGGCTGCGGGAGCGGAAGCGCAATTGATCGGCAATTTGATCGCGTGAAAAATCAACTTCTAGACACAGTGGCAAAGAAATGCTGACGGTAGACGATGCTGGCGAATCGAGAAGGCGCATGGTATGAATCTAATTGCCTAAGTGCCAATGAGACGGGACAGAAGCTTAAAAAAGCCAGGCAATCAATTAGTGCGCGCACTACGTGCCGATGCTTTTTAACATCCTGGTTACTCGTACCACGTCGAATCGATTACGTGCTCCACGAACGGCCGAGTTAATTTACTCACAGACTCTGCGACAAGAACCGCGACAGTGCCAACTTGCCGATTCGATTATTTTTCAGCCCATCCAACATTGCAGAGGCTGCGATTTCCATATTCGATCGTTCCCCGAGCCAAACTAGTAACGAAACAAGTATTTCTCCTGCTCGCCCTTGGCCGATTCCAGTCGACAGCACCTAGCCCTTCGTTCCTCGGGCGAGCCTGCCGTGGCCGTTCACTGCGATCCCGTATCGCCGATACACGGCTGACGACTAGCTTCGTCGGAATTGTGTCGTATCGTGTATCGATCGGTCGATGCTTCTGTTCTGTTGAAATTCGCCGTCTCGATACCCGATCACTATTCGGAGATGATTCACGGACGGAACCCGTGCAGCATACAGATGTCCGATCGAAGAGCGTTACAAGTCCTCCGGACTGATGGAACAATTTACTCTACCCCTCTTCGTTACATCGATTCGTCGGACCTTGAACGGCTTCTTCGACGAATCGTATCGCATGATTCGATCGTGTGAGTGACCCTCTCATCAATTTTTTCCTTTTCCTCTCCTTTTCTCTCCTTTTCTCTCCTTTTCTCTCCCTTTCCCTCCTTTTCTCCCCTTTTCTCCCCCTTTCTCCCCTTTTCTCTTCTCTTCGGGGTCTATTCCGTTTCGGACCTTTCCCGCAACACCCGAACGCGATCAGCCGATATCACTTTCCTCTCTTCTCTCTTCTCCCTTCTCTCTTCTCTCTTCTCTCTTCTCTCTTCTTTCTTCACTCTTCTGTAAGTCGTTTCCCCAGCCACCCTTGTTGCGGCGTGCCCTTTCTAAAAGATCGATTCTTCGACCGTATCTACGATAAGTCGGTATCGGTGCGAGTTCATTTTCACACCTCCTTCGAACGAAACAATATGTATTTGGTGGTTCTCTTTACACCTTACCGTACATACTTCCCTTGCCGTCGACGTCGTTCAAACTTTTCTCCAAGAAGGAAGAGGGAGAACGGAGAATCGATTTCGCGACAATTCACCGAGCGGCCGCGGTCTTCGAACGAGAGAGCCCAAGATAGGAAATTAGTACTGCTCGAACTGTCTGGCCCGAAAATTACAAGGCTCCTCCCTATATCTCTGACTAGTCCTGGCGATATGTCGTCAGCAGCTCATCGATATTCTTCGAGTATAAAATGTGACGACGCGCTGTTAAAAATATTCGCCCCAATCCAATCCGATCCAATCCGATCCGATCCGATCCGATCCGATCCGATCCGATCCGATCCGATCCGATCCAATTCGAGTGGATTCGTTTCGATCCGGACTTTGTGAGACGATCAATTCCCGAGCTTTAACGACCAATAAACAACAAGATAATATTAACGTATAAAGATGCAACAACAAACGAATAACGATCAACGACAACAATTTTTTCGTTATTCAACAACGGCTTAGGTTCGGCCCGATACAGCCATTTCCTTTGTCGCAGTTAATAGCACAAGCAATGTAACCGTTTATTCGTAACGACACAAACTTCTCGATTTCTCTGCTTCCCTTCTTCCTTCTTCTTTCTTCCTTCTTCCTCCGTTCTCCCCCACCCTTACCTCTTTCTTCTTTCTTCTTCCTCCTATGTTTGTCCCCGCCTTCTGCCGATTCCCAATCGCCTCGCTCCCTGCTTTCTCGTTCGCCTTCTAAAGGTGACAGTGAGTTCCACTTGCTTTTAAAAAGTTACGAAGCTGACCACCATGGCACGTATACATTATCATTTCCCCCGTTCGCTTTCTACACTATTATTCGATGGTCATCCGACACCAATTTCGATCCGGCCACGTCACGTCGCGATTCAATTCGCGTCTATTCGATCGATGGGTTGCCGCGAGCTGTACGATCCAAAGATTGCCTCTTTCGATGCAACTGTTACGTAGTAAAAACTGTTTTGCTTCTCGACGAATCCACCGGATGGGCGCAGAAGTGTGTCGGAGGGTGTATAAATTAAGGGAATTCTCGCCTCGGGCTGAGTGTTTTCTTTTCGAGAGGGAAAAGGAGCGACTCGCGTCGTAACTCTCACGTAAACGCCGATTGTTCAACTCTTTACGCGGTAAAGATGTTCAGCCATTACTCTTCTCACTGCGAGCATCCACTTCCCTGGTTTCACGACTATTGTCTCCAAGGGACAAGGGAATCGAAGTCGAAGGCGAAACCGAAGGCAAAGGCGAAAGCGGAGCTGGCGAAGAAGGCGGAGAAGGCGAAGACGAAGACGAAGACGAAGACGAAGACGAAGACGAGGACGACGACGACGACGACGAGGACACCGATTACAATAATAAACGTCACCAGCAGGAAAAAACCGAAACGTGACTCGAGGCAAGGCTGGGCAAGAGAAACCGAGTCAAGATCGAGGCCGAGATGTATTTGAGTAGATTTACGAATAAATAATAACCAGGGCCGGTCCAACGACTATTGTACGTTTCGGCCAACCAAACGGACGAGCCGTTTGCTACACGCGAACTACCTCTCTCCTCTGTGGTATGACCTACCCGTACACTGCTCTCATCTGCTTTCAACCCCCGGAATCCTACCGCTACCCCTATGGTCAACCCCCACCATTTCCCATTGCATCCGCTCCTCCCTCTCCTCCCTCTCCATCCCCCTCCACCCTCTCCTTCTCATCCTTCTCCTACTGCCGCCTTTCGTTCACCTATTTCTACCTCGCCGTGTTCCTCTCCCACCCCCACCCTGGGGGTGTACCTTCCGAACCCCTCCAGCCCTTGCCAGGATCAGGTATATATTCGTCATCTCTGTACCACCCCTTCTACTGCCTTCTACTGCCTTCTACTGACTTCTGCTGCCTTCGCCACTACGCGACGCCACGCTGAAAACCTTTCATCCTGCCCCTCAATCGTTTTATCAACCAACCACCCTTTACCGGCCGATCGCTATATCGCTCGCCGCACACACGCGCTTCGTCTATTACTTTTCTATACCGTATCCGATCTCTCCACCTTCGAAATCCAGTCTTTCGATCCTCTTCTTCGACAATCCTTCCCGGTCTCCGTTGGCGTTTCGACTTACGCTCTCGTTTTCTTTTCAACCTTCCGCGAATTGCCGTCCCGCGTGTCTATGGCATACGGCATACGTTGTCGCGATATCAGTAGTCGATGATCGACGCGCATCCAAGCGGTGACCCACGATTTACCTCGTTCACCACGCTCACCTCGCTTCGCTCATCGACGCGTTCCTGCTGCTCGTGTCGCCCTTCGCCATCGGAATAGTTTGCAAAGCTGGTACAGAAGCAACGAGATCAATTCGATTAGACGATTATCAATTTTCTCCTTCGCTATCCAGGTATTCGATAGAACAACGTCGATAGACACTCGACGAACATTCAACCGCGCCTGACCGGCAGACGAAATTTCTTATTCCGATAATCCTTTTTCAATCGGAGCGACGATGCCAGTTAGAATGAAAGGAAACGGCCGCGTAGTGTGCAACGTAACAAGTGGCATATCTGTTGCATTTCACCGATTTAAGTGCTTCGAAACACCAAACTACTTGGCAGCTTGCCAATTGGCACCTTTACGGCTGTTGCGGAATTTATAGCGCGCTACTTCTTTAGCTTCGCGTCGCTTACGACTTTTTCCCCAGTTTGCCGGACGATCGAGTACACCCATTTCGATTGCTATTATTCTCTGCGCAATCACCACCTACGACGTGCATAGACGTACGCAACGCATGCAAGTCCTCGTCTACAGGAGGTAGGAGAATCGCACGTACATCCCTGGTGCGTGCAACTCGACTTTCTACGCCGGATTAATTCCTTCTCCAGCCGTTCCAATAAAGTTCCTTATCCAGGCTTATCGAGAAACGATGCCCGCGACTTCATCGCGATCCACGAACCCTCGTGTACCAGCGGCGCTGGTCCCCCGACTACCTAGCACTAGACTAGCACAGCTTTCCAACAGCGATAGGATCGAGCTTCCATACAGCGGGAAACGTTGAACGTCGCTTACCAAAAACCCACTAGCTTACGAACGTTACTACTGGCTGGCTGATTCGCGTCGGTCGGTAAAAAGCATCCATAGATAACTCGTGGTTCGCTATACCGACCAGTATATTATAATTAAATACTAGCATAGTGGCAGTAGTTTAGAATTCATACTTACCCAAAAGATTTCGTACTAACGAGGGGTGTCTTCAAGCCTAAGGTGCCGTTTCTCTTCGTCGATTTGCTACTTCGATCGTCGCTAAAGCTACCCTCAAGCTCGTTCCGTTCTCCGTGGTGACCGTCCCGTTCTTTCGCCTTTCTCGCCCGCAAATATAACCAAGCAGCCAAACCGAGAACCAGCAAAACCGCGAGGCCCCCGATCGTTCCGAAAACTGCCATTAAAACGATGCCCCTTCGCTCCATGCCAAGCCACCTTCGAAAAAGGAAGAACCGATCGTGTAATCGATCTCGTTCAACGTACACCCACTTACCACATGTGCTCGAACTTGGGTTCGATCGTGTGCAATAAATGTCAACGATAAAAAAAAAGCGATAGAAGGGAAAGGAAAAGGAAGAAAAAAGTAGAAAAAGTAGAAAAAGTAGAAAAAAAGGTATACTGAGCTGAGGTAGCCTGAGCTGCATGAAGAGTTGAAAATATAACATCTTTGCGCCTGTCGCGTTTTCCGCCGTTCCCACTTTCTACGCGCAAGGGAGTCGACGAGCGCGGTAATTGACAAGGACAAAGCAGGAATAAATAACACGGCGGTCGATTTCTTTGCGATCGCTCTGCCCCTCGCCGAGAAATGCTTCGCGCACTGCGGCGCCACTAATTGCATCTGATCACGCGTTCGCCTCTACTCCCAGACCGGTCCTCGCACGAATCGGCCAACACCACCGATCACCTACATGTTTCCACCGTTCCGCTCTCTACCAGCCGTTTCGCATCGCACGTGCCGCGTTTAATCCATCTTCTCCCCACACGGGCAATCTCCTCCCCTGGGGCGCAACGTAGCCCGCCACCCCATCGGACATGCGAACGACCATTTACGCGTGTTCATTACTCTTCATGCATCGACCTAAATATTCAAACCCCTTGGCTATTCGGCCCCTGCTCGCGGTACAACAGTCCTGGCTCGAGAAAATCATCCATAGCATCTCCGTGCTCCCCTATCTGCCCTTCTTTTGTCCTTCCTTATTAACGGCGCGCAAACTTGTAGGCTGCGCTTCCGGCTCGACCGCTTCGCCGGATTATCCGTCCAATCAATGTCCATTCCTGGGAGACGCACTTCCTCTCTGTGCATTACTCTCACGCATCTCGATTCCATGCTCAAAGTTTAACCAACCACGTATAAACTCATTGTCGGTGATCCGGTTAATAATCGATAGCCATATCGTAACAATAACAATCTACCGCAGAATTTCACCGTGTACCAGGATAGCGATTTATTTTACAACGATCGAGTGGATTTGCGAGAGGTAGCATCCGGTATTGGCAAGCCGACGACGGAGAAACAACGAATCGTTTTGCCAGAAAAGCAATCCCATCGTTCCTTGAAAACAAAATCTTTCTAAACTTCCGCTACATACATACGCATACTAGTATGCGCATATGTATACCGTATCCGTATAGGCATGCTGAAACGTTCAAGGCTCTACAAACAGCAATGCCGAGCAAATGTTGTACGATCGTTGCACAAATGTCCTCGAAATTGTAGTCGTTGACACAGGCTGTCGATACGTGCCGAACAAAGTAGGCTAAACAGGCTGACGCTAACCTTTATCTAGCATTTATAATAGATCGCCTATCAAACTCTTAAAAGCTGTTTGAAACGAGGTCGAGCTGCACCGAGCCGATACGAGCCGATACGAACCGATACGAGCCGATACGAGCCGATACGAGCCGAGCGAGAGCGCAACAGCATAGTCGAATCGCAACTCTGTTCGCCGACAGGGATCTCTTCGGATCACCTCGGATCTCCGTAAAGGTACGGAGGTGTCCGTATAGGCATGCTGAAACGTTCAACGCTCTACAGACAGCAATGCCGAGCAAATGTTGTTCGATCATTGCACAGATGTCCTCGAAATTTTAGTCGTTGACACATGCTGTCGATACGTGCCGAACAAAGTAGACTAAACAGGCTGGCGTTAAGCTTTATCTAGCACTTATAATTGATCGCCTATCAAACTCTCAAAAGCTTTTTAAAACGAGGTCGAGCTGCGCCGAGCCCATAAGAGCCGAGCTTGAGCGCAACATCACAGTCGAATCGCAACCCTTCGTTCACCGACACGGATCTCCTCGAATTCTCGTAAAGGTACATCGCAGACTTATTCTTTCTTTCGACTCTTTTCCCCTGCATACAGGAATAATCCTTCGACACATTCTTCTCAACCTCTCTTTAACGCCAAATTATTCGCCAATAAGACCAATAAGACCAATAAGTTTTAATTATTCTACCGCTTTGCCTTTCGCATCTTTCCAACCGCCATTTCGCCACGCTACTGTAATCTATTCGCATCGCAGCCAATTTGCCAACCAAGTTCGTCCAATCCTCTCGACATTCTCCCTTCGCCGTTATCGTTATCGTTATCGTTATCTGGTCCTAGCGCTAAAGCGTAGAAAAACGCAAAGTATGATATGCATCATTTGGAGGTTGAATATTTGCAACGGTGAACCTATGGTGTACAGTGTACAAAGCGTCTCGGATATCCCATCAATATCGAACAACTTTTCACAAGAATAAGACAGAAAGAGCATCGGGTTGTAATATACATTTCAAGTCTAGTCTAGTCTAGATCTGATCCTCGTTTCAGCGTGACATTATTTAAGAGCCGTTGAAGAAGGAGCATCAATGATGCGTGAAAAACAGTGCCTCGTCCTGGAATTTCTACTATTAACCATCTTGGGAGTTTCGCGTCAGGTAAACTCGATTTTTCGATGAATCGCGATAGAACGATAAAATGTCGTCTTTGGATTACTAGACCGCATCAGTAGTGGAATTTTCCCAAAGTTTTTCCCAGAGTTTTTCCCCGCAACCGTATACCGTATGCTTCATTGGAAGCAGAAACACGTATACGCGCGGAAGGAAAAGAAAATGAAAGACTCTGTGGGCCGGCGCGTCGCGACGAGTCATCCGCAAACAGCGCTAACGTTTCAAGTTTCGACTAACACGCAGCTCCCTGTAGCTGATCGATGGTAATGCAAACGGGTTCACTGTAATCGCGAAAACGAAGATTATTCGGCGCGTACGAGCGTCGCACATACTCGTGTTTGGAGAAAGTAATGGCGGTTCAGGTGTTTTCTTCGATACCGTTCGCTAGCATGTTGTACCATCCTGCAACACTCGGTGCATCGACTAGAGACTCGATTTCTCTCGGCGAGGAGTGCCTGTCGCGAAATTTCGTCGGGCAAAGATGAAAAAGCTTCAAAGGTTATTCATAGCGAACAACCGAGCTCGTTCCAACCCCACGGCCGACAGTAAACGACAACCTTGACCGATGCTCGATATACGTAACGAAAGTGAGACGTTGCCGCCTACAGACAGGCACGCCACTGATATCCTATTCACCTTACAAATTCGCTTTGCAGCGACATTTCTCGTTTCTAAAACGTTTACCGTTTACCGTTTACCGTTTACCGTTTACCATTGTTATATCGCCCCTTTGCCTAACAGCAGACCCTACGAATCTTGCGTCCAATTCTCCGCGGCGGGCCTCGGAAACTACTCGCAGGGACAATTGTATTCTATACCTACCTATTCGGAATACCTATTCGAAATATCGGAGCTACTCGATCGTTACGAATTACATAGGTATGTACCTACTAACTTCTTTTTCCTTCCGTGCCTGAATATTTTCGCGACAGATCAGGTCGGACGGAAACTGTAGAAATACAAACTGTCCCAGCATGTGTCTTACTCCGCGGCTGTCACGAAACTTGGTATCGACCATCGAAGTCGCTTTCGACGCCTTTCTGCGTCCAACGACCGTTTACGAATCGTTTCCATCTCACAAACTTCCACGAAAAGAGCGTGCATCTGGAAAATTTGTTGCATCTGCGAAATGCGAAATGCGAAATGCGAAATGCGAAATGCGAGGGTCGAAAGGAAGCAACGGAGCGTGCTCGCTCCGAACGAGAAAAGGGTAGAAGAGGTTAAGAGAGTAAGCAAGTATAGTATCATAGAGCAGCCGTGAAGGAGAGGTGTGCAAAAGAGACGCTGCGACGAGATAGGAACGGGATAGAAAATACTCACCAGAACAGAGGATGTACCTATCCTCTGTATCTTGTACTTTAAACACACGCCAAAGAAATAGATTTATCGTTAAACGACATTTATTCGATAGAATTTCACCGCGTACCGCGTTCACTGGAACCACCTTTCGTACGGAGGTACATTTCGAAGTTTCTACTTTCAGAACAGTCAACGCAACGCAATCAGCGATCGCTCCGTACAAATTTCTTAATTCGTGCGTGTGCGATTACAGAGTATATGTGCATAGCATACGTTTATTACGGTATAGACGTTTGCGAACGCACGAAGGAGGGCACGAAAACACGCGAACACGAGAACACGAGTTCGCGGAAGTGAAGAAATGAGAACGAATCCTCGTTGGTCTACTTGTTCGATGAGATTCGAATCGGTCAAGCTCGAAACGCAGTCGAAACCGAACGAAGACGATACCGATACCAATGGGAGAAACGAAGAAAGATGAGAATGCGGCGCTTTCAACCGAAAGAATAAGAAGAACGGACAGAAAATGTGGCAGAGTAGGAGAATGGCATAGGGGGCCGTAGAGTGAGAAGGTGCGGAAGGAGCAGGATAAAGGCCGAATAGAGACAGGGCGAAACAGGATAGGGTGCATAGGGTGCAATAGGGTGCAATAGGGTGCAGAGCGTGCAGAGCGTGCAGAGCGTTGGAGTAGAAGAGTAGAGGAAGCGATACCGATGAACGAAGGGAGCGAGGGAGAGATGAAAATTGTTGGCGACGGTCGTGTGAAGAGAAAGACGAAGCCTCGACTAGGTAGGAAGAAATGTTTATGGACGAGAAGGAGATTGAAATAGAAGAGAAGCAGCAACCGCGTGGCAAGCAGCGTCGCGACGCACTGCTGCTTCGCGGCTTACAACCCCCACCGCCTCAACCCCGCCAGTTTTCCGACCGTGCATGGAGCTCGCGCCCTTGCTCGCGAAACCCACCCCACCCCGTCTTGCGACCATCGCGTTACCGTCCACACCTGATTCTTTCCAATGAAACTTTATTTCTATTTCTTCCCCTCCCGACCCTATCCGTTGCGCTTATACGCTACTCGCCCCGTCTCCTTTACGTTTTTACGATTCGGTGGCACGCACGGACGAACCATCGTACAATTTTATACGAATTTTAGACCGCGAGTGACCTTCGGCCCTGTCGATGCCTCTATCGAACGTCTTTGCTCAAGTTTGCTGTGAACGCTCGCGAATCAAGGGTAGGCTCGGTCGGTGCGGCCATTTGCCCTGCACGCTCGAGTGCCTCGGGTGATCCGCACGTGGGTCGACTTTATCGCGATATAATATAGATGTCCTCTACACAATCGTTCAACAGCAGTTATACGCGAAACGCATGTAAGCGTACAAGTACCTAGACGATCAGGCTGTTCAAGTTCGAAATCGAGAGACGAGATCAGATCGAGACAAGGTTGCTATCTTTTAATTTCGAACGTCAACGCGTACGCTAGATAAATTTCGGATAACGCAACTATCTTGATTTTGACGCGACGCGTCAGGTTGTCGGCTCCTAACGATCGAGCAATCTTGCTTGCCTAATGTACATACATACATGTGTGTGCGTAATATTTGTACGATACGTCAACGTACAGTACCCGTGCATTGTGCAGCATCGGTTTCCCGCAAAACCACAGCAATATCATTAGAATCAGCGCCAATGTGTGCACGCGACTCCGAAACCAGCTGCGTAGCTTTGTGAAATCAACAATGGGATGAAATCTTTTCACATCTTTCCGCTCTTAGTTGCGACAATTTACACGACTAGGTATCTAATAACCTACAATACAATAATTACAATAATTGCCAACTAAATATGACCAATAAGAATCACAGTTGAAAGATATCCCGCTTCTTATAAAAGGGGGAGGAGTGGTCAAAAATAGAAGCTACTTCCACCGCGAGCCATGTGATCCAATGTAGCCACAATAGTACGATGAATACTCTGGTTCCGATTACCAATCACGTTGTTGCGAGTATACACCTAACAATAAGTAGGAAATCTCGAGGAAAACCGAACAATTCTCGGTTATATCCGCCGCGACGAGACGCGACGCGACGCGACACGACGCGGATCAACTTCTTTCGGACGTTCATTATCGAACAGCGAGCGCAAGAGCACGGTCGAATCGCAACGCTTTGTTCGCCGATACGCATCTCTTCGGATCTCCTCGGATTCTCGTAAAGGTACATCGCAGACTTATTCTTTCTTTCGACTCTTTTCCCCTGCATACAGGAAAAATCCTTCGCCACATTATTCTCAGCCTCTCTTTAACGCCAAATTATTCGCCAATAAGACCAATAAGACCAATAAGTTTTAATTATTCTACCGCTTTGCCGTTCGCATCTTTCCAACCGCCATTTCGCCACGCTACTGTAATCTATTCGCATCGCAGCTAATTTGCCAACCAAGTTCGTCCAATCCTCTCGACATTCTCCCTTCGCCGTTATCGTTATCGTTATCGTTATCGTTATCTGGTCCTAGCGCTAAAGCGTAGAAAAACGCAAAGTATGATATGCATCATTTGGAGGTTGAATATTTGCAACGGTGAACCTATGGTGTACAGTGTACAAAGCGTCTCGGATATCCCATCAATATCGAACAACTTTTCACAAGAATAAGACAGAAAGAGCATCGGGTTGTAATATACATTTCAAGTCTAGTCTAGTCTAGTCTAGTCTAGATCTGGTCCTCGTTTCAGCGTGACATTATTTAAGAGCCGTTGAAGAAGGAGCATCAATGATGCGTGAAAAACAGTGCCTCGTCCTGGAATTTCTACTATTAACCATCTTGGGAGTTTCGCATCAGGTAAACTCGACTTTGCGATGAATCGCGATAGAACGATTAAGTGTCGTCGTTGGCTTGACAAAATACCTAGGTGACAGTGGAAGGCCCGTCTTTGGATTACTACACCGCAGCAGTAGTGGAATTTTCACCGACTTACAATGAGAACAACGGTACCTTAACTTTACGAGAGAACACCAATACGTATATCGAATACATAGAAAAAGCGAGCAAACAGGTGAGTCACGATCAAGTTTCCCGTTGCCGCGATTGGATTCTCAAAATCACCAATTCTACAGAATGCAGATATCATCGTGTTCCCGGAGGATGGATTGACATCCCTGCACCTCCCCAAGAGATCTCAGATGGATCCTTGGGCAACGGTGGTGCCTTCCGCTGACGACGAATACGTTCCTTGCGTAGAAGAAGGTGTCATCGTTAGCGAGGTAAGCCCTATACATACTCGTATATTATATTTATTCGTGGCACCTTCCCTCTCCCTTTATCGTTCGTAGACGCTGAAACGATTGTCGTGCGCGGCGAGGCAAAATCACATTTACGTCGTGGTAAACATCGCCGAGAAACAACTCTGCGACCGCGAGGACGGATGCAGTCGAAACGGCACGCGGTATCACAACACCAATGTCGTGTTCGATCGAACGGGAAAAATTATTGCCAGGTAATCGCGCTCCCCCGCATACCGTTCGATCGCATACTTGGAGGCATACTCCTGCCAATCATTCGATACCACTCGTCAACAGGTACCGGAAGGTCAATCTATATATGGAAGCCCAGTTCGATGCGCCCGATACACCGGACAGCGTCACCTTTGAAACCGACTTCGGAGTGACATTTGGCACCTTCACCTGCTTCGATATACTATTCCCGGTACCAGGGTTGACCTTGACCCGCAAGCAAGCTATCTCGAATATTATATTCACAACTGCCTGGTTCTCGGAAGTACCATTTTTGACAGGCAAGCGGACCCACTCTATACTATACACTCTATACTAAATAGGACATTACATTGCACCGAAGAATGCAACGAATCATTACGGTACGTTAAACCTTCCCTTCCAGCCATTCAAACCCAGTTCGGATGGTCCTACTCCCAGAACGTCAATCTACTCGCGGCTGGCTACCACGATCCAAAAATTGGAAGCGCGGGGAGCGGCATTTATTTGGGTAACTATATAGTCCTCCTTACACTAGTTCCCTCTATAGTGTATAGTATGTACATCTATGCATATTTCGAATCGTCGGTCCACCGGCTATCGTGGACCACTATCGTTGCAGGTCGTAACGGAATAGCCAACGTAACAATGACTCGAGACCCTCGAGATCGCCTCTTGGTATCTCGCGTTCCTAAAACGACCACGACCGCGAACAGAAGGACGGCGGAACGAGATTCCAGAAGGGAGAAAAACAAGCGGCAGCTGATAAATCACATTTGGGACAAGAAGCACGCCTCCAAACGAACCCAGAAGAGACAGCCCACGGTCGTCGATTGGATACGTTTGATGCAGGACAACGTCGCATCGTTCCACTCCGTACAGCTGAACGCTTCAATGACAGAAACTCTTTGCCAGCATAACTTTTGCTGCGATTTTCATGTTCGTACAAGGCCGAGCTGCGCTGACAGTTCATCTTCGATCAATTATCGCGCCGTCGTTTACAACGGTGTTCGCCTCTACGGCACCGAAGTAGAAGCCGGAGTTCGTCTCTGCGGCTTGATACAGTGCACCGACGACACGATTCATTCTTGCGGTTACGCCGGCGAGAACAGCGGCGTAACCTTTACCGCGGTGAACGTCACGGCAAAGTTCCACGATTACCCCGAGCTTCTGGTGATGCCGAGCGTCCTCGATGCCTCTCTCACTCCCTTCGAGCAATGGACGTACACCGAATCTCCGAGCGCCAACCAGACGGTCTTGTCTCTCGTATTGACAAAGCCAAAGAGAGATCTCGTCACTTTCAGCATATACGCCAGAGACTTCAGCAAGGATAAATGGAACAAATCGATCTAACGGAAAATTCTCTCTACTCGCATACGCTCCACTTTTATCAGTTTAACATATCCACTCTATCCTTTATGTATATATGCACGTGCGGTCAAGGACGCAACGCAAAGCAAAGAGTAACCAAATAAGAAAATAGTACGATTCGTTCGACAATGGCATATAACGGTCTACTTTCGCTCGATTGTTCGCAAAACAATTGCAAATCGTAACCAAAGAAATTTCTATTCTGCTAGAGAGGATTGCGAAGAAATGTCGTGCACCTTCCTGTCGATACGCCTGTTGAAAAACTGTTCGACCGCGAATCCAATCAGCTTCGCCACGAAATATCGACGCGCCCACTCGGATTTACCAAAGGCAAGTTTCAAAGAGCATCGTCGAGAAGCATTACAAAATTCAAATGTATCTGCCACGCGAAGCATCGACGCACGAAGAACGGCAAGTTCCGTAATGTCTTTCGGTACGTTTCGCACAGTGACATAGAGTCGGGTACGCGAGACAAATTAAGACAAACACCACCGATTAAATTCACCGTGCTATTTCGAACCGACTCGTGGGAAAGATAACTGATTTTTTACACAGTGGCTTCTGTCGCAATGCTGTATGGGATCAAGTCTCACTCGCTGCATTACGTACAATTTCTTGCTGCGTCGCGGGAAATTTTAGCAGACGCGCAGGCCGAAGTTAATTTGCAAGATACACCAGTGGGAAAAGTACTTGCGTTCAAGTGGCGTGGAAAGCCAATCTTTATTTATCACCGGTGAGACGCGGTGTCCTTCGTACACCCTTCGTACACCCTCACCCCGATAGAAAGCAACCTCGCGCTGGCCAACTCATCAGCCTTGAAACATGTTTCAGACCTCAGTCGATTATAGAGCAAGAAAGATCCGTCAACGTTACAGGATTAAGAGATCCGGAACGCGACGACGACAGAACTAAACGGCCAGAATGGTTGGTCGTAATCGGAATTTGCACGCATCTAGGTTGCGTACCAGTACCCAATGCTGGTGTCATACCTGGTGGTTTCTATTGCCCGTGTCATGGATCTCACTTCGATGGAGCAGGACGCATTCGTAGGGGGCCAGCGCCTACCAACCTGGAAATACCAGAGTACAAATTTCTCAATGACAATACAATTATCCTTGGATAAACAGTTCAACAGTTCACGTGCATTTTGCTATTTAACATTAATTATACCTATTAACTGTTTTTTCTTCCGTATCATTTCTTATAATCATATATAAACAAATAAAGATGATAATATAAATAAAAATTAATTATAAATATTCTATTGTTGGCAGTATTACCCTTCTCCGTATAATATTATATTTGTAGAATGAGGAGGAAACTCACGTTCTAGCGTTTTCATGCAAATCCATACATAATATACACATTATAGGTATTCCAATTTAAATTAGCTACATCGGACCACTTCGACCATTCTCGACCCGGTTCGGTCAACTTCGACCGGTTGCTTCGAATTTGGTGGGCCCCGCGGCCGCTGCCGCTACCGCTGCCACTGCCACTGCCATTGCCGTTGCCGTCGTCGCAGCCACTGCTGCTGCTGTGTACGCGGCTGATCTACATGTACGCTGCATCGCGTGTCGTCTCCTATGAAAAACTCGATTAGTTTACATATTTTCGTCGCGCTACAACCGTGCGTTTTATCGCGTTTAGTCGCTTGCAGTCAGATCAAACGCGAGATCGATCGATTGTGCTACGCCGCGTTACTCAAATTCATTCGCAATGACGCCACCGATGGAAAGAATACAGATATTGGAAACGATCGAGAAAGACGTCATCGTGTGTCTACAAAGTGCAGGTGATAAATTATCCTCCGTTCATCTGAAACACAGTCCGGAGCATCATTCGGAACGTGAAAATTCTATTTCCAATTCATTTCACAGGACAAGCTTTCGTGGAACTTAGCAAAGAAAAATCCAGTTTGAAACAAGCTGAAGCACAAACCCAGCAATTTCTGAAAACACTCGGTCACGTAGAGTCCAAACTGAGCGAACAAATTAACTATCTCACTCAAGTTTCTACAGGTAAACGACCGCTTAAAAATAAGCCCAAACCTGACCGCCCCAAGATTCACCAGATATATACGTAACCTCTTTTCTCAGGACAACCGCACGAAGGCTCTGGATACGCTAGTCAAAAGGTGCTTCAAATGGCATGGCACAGGTTAGAACACGCGCGGAGCAGAGTCAACGAATTGGAACGTATTAAAAACAAGCCAAGATGAACGAGCAACAAATTCCCTTTCGACCAACGAATCGTGTTCCTAATCCCAATTACAATATCTCGCGCCATCTGTCGTCACTTCTTCGCAAATATTTTTTTTTTTTCTCAACAAAAGATCCAACGGCCACGGGCCCTTCCGACTTCCGACAACGTAATCTACTGGGGACTCGAGCAACTAAATTTCAAATCATTTTTCTCCTACCTATTTATTAACTATTTTTGTTAACGTGTTTATTATAATTCAATGGCACAATCGAACACTCGCGAGGAAATATGACTGTTATGAAACACAGACTGAATCCTGTTCAAGGATACAAATATAATCGAAGGATCGAGAAATACTTAAGCAGAATTCTATATTCTTCATCAATGGAAACATTCAAGGCACCGAACCATCCGCAACGCCCATGCTACGTTTTACCGTAGCAGCTAAAGAGAGCCTCGATCTTCTCTCTTCGTCCAGTTGCTTCGTCAGTAGCGACATTTGCGATTGTAAATCTGTCATTTGACATTTTAATGTTTTTACCGTTTCTGAGAGTACCCTGTATGGAATGGAATGTGCAAATAAATATTCTACTTTGAAAGTGCATAAGAAGAGAAGTGGCCAACGATTCTTTACCTATTGCTACAAAAATCCCAATTTCCCCGGGTACACGTCAAAGACGTTCTGTCCCGTATTTTATTGGAATCGCATTCCAACATAGCTGAAACGTGAATACAATTTACGATAGAATTAGCGTTATCCCGCTGAAAATGATTGCATCGCTAAAATCAATTATGTAATCAACGACCTACAAGTCGATTCTCCAGAATGTACAGTGAACCTAGCATTGACAGACAGGCAGTACGCTTCGATCACCTTCAATATGATTGCATCCTCTTCGAACTGCCTTTCGTCTGTAATCAATCAAATTTACATTGTTTTATCCTCATCGTCGATGATGAATTAAAGAGATACAAGTTCCAGTGTATGAATTCGTACTGCAGGGTCGTAGCGGACGCGAGAAATCCAAACTGCCGTCAGTTTTACCAAATGCTCGGAGGGTATACGAAGGCGGTGCTGGTCGTAATGAAGCAACGCTCCAAGGTGTTTTAATTCCTAGATAGGTACAATGTTCCACGGGCGACCTTTGTTGCTGTTGCTGTTGCTGCTGCTGCTGCTGTTGCTGTTGCTGTTGCTGTTGCTGGTGCTGGTGCATCAGTTGTTGTTGTTGTTTCCCGTTTTGTTGGCTGAAAATCTGCTGAACCAAAGAAGGAATAAATTCAAAGTTGCAAACGCAGCGTTTAATTAAAGTTTAAACGGTCAAGCGATACTACTATACTGTAAGTAGTATAAAAATGATAAGAACTTTGGAACATGCTGAAATAGACAAATCGGCTAATTTTCGCTTTGAACTTTTCAATTGCCTAATCACGTTAGCAAAGCGAAAGCTTACTTCACACAACATGGCTGTGAATCGAAAGCTACGCTTGTTATGCATATACGTAAGTGCGTATGTGCATTCGTATATGTATTTATGTGTGCGTGTATAGTAAGGAACAATTAGTGGCACAAAGGGGTGGAAACGTTATCTGAAGAAGAGTGGAATGAAACAGCCATGCCATGGAAGCTTGCCTTGATTCGAACATCCAGAAACTGGTATAGATTTCTTCAACCACCAATGAGCGTACAGTCCTGAAGTATAGATTGGTTTCGTTCCACCGTAATCATTTTCCGCGGCATGGTGGTCTCGCTGCATCGTTTTCCTTCCACCTTTTCGTATTATGGTTTGATGCGCATACGGCATCGGTTGCGTAAACCTTCGCTGCGTCGTATTTTCTAGCGAGCCTGTTTCATTCCGAGGTGAACGGATATCCGTATCGCGGATGGATGGAACCAAAATACTGTCTGCGTGTTTCGATGTGTCGACGCTATCTCTGGGTGTAGAGTCGAATGGCGAGGTGCAAACGCATTGATGCTCAAAACTATTCTCATCGTCCTCGCTTGCGTCGGAAGAACGTTTCACGGCGTTCTCGTTGTAGTGCCGATTACCAACGCCTGTATACCATTTACAAGAAGACCTGATTTCCGAAGAATTCAGTCGATAACTTTCAACCATTCCAGAATCGGACGAACCAACGCTAGCTGCATTCGCGTCAAAATCAAAGTCAATCTCTTCTCGTATACTCGTATGGAATTGAACATCGATAACGTTCGAGGAGCACACACCGGCATTCGGATTGTCCACTGAATCCGCAAGAGCTTGTTGCTCGCGAACGTATTCAATATTTTTCCAGCGATTGAATGAAACCGGTGTGCCTACTTGGTCCATTCTCTGGCATAATCTACCGTGGCTAATACCAACTGGGCTCGGAAGCTCGGTGAAACGTAATCGACAAATAGACGACCCGGTAGCAACACTAACATCATTTACGTTACTATTAATCGTAAAGGAAGCAACATCATTTGCATCGTACAGGGCTGGCAAGCTTTTGCTAATCTCGTGTCTGCCGTTTTCGGTTGATACAGCTTCCGACAAGGACGAATCTCTCGCCAAACCTACAGTGCTGAGGTCGATATCTCCTACTGCATACTTTACTTGGAGAGTTAACGTTGATTTACGTCGCGTTGTCGTTGTCGTTGTCGTTGTCGTTGTCGTCGTCGTCGCTGTCGTCGTCGCTCTCTCGTCGATCGGCTGTTCCGTCTCAACGAAGCTCGTTACTTGTTGCTCGTTCGAACAACAGGTCTGACTATTTTTACTTTCAATCGGATAGAGGGCATATGCCGTTACATTAGTCCTTCGCATTTTCACATTACTCATGTCCGGCATTAAAACATATTGCAAATAAAGCAATTTCTTCAAAAGCTCCGAACGGATAATTTTTTTCATCACCAATCTCGCAAAATATCTCGAAAGACGAGCATACGGCGGTAGATTGTAACTCACGCGCGACGTCGTTGGTGATTTGACAAGACTGTTGGTTGCTTGTTCTTGAACCAGAAGCTCGATCCACCGCTGTTGATCCTCCTTATTTGTACAGAATACGAGTATGCTCTCGATCATAGGCCCTGCGGTTAAACAGAAAGAAAAGAAAGGAGTAGAGAAGCTTCTTATTTCGATAACCGAAGAGGCTTTGCCATTTGCCCAAGCGGTATACGAATAAACGGAATCTTGCCTGTAATTGCAAACGCGTTTCTTATTTCGTCGGTATCTTGGGTCTGAGTGATGGTGATGCCTGTCAGCGGAAGTTTTCCCTACGAACGGAAAAAGAAAGAAAAAAGTGAACGTATAGATTCACGTATGGATAACGTATAGAAACACAGATATTCATTATACTTCATAGACGAAAGAACTCATCCTCGGGCTGGCACTGAGAACCAAAAGGGTCGTTGGAAAAAGAACAAAGTATCTGTCCCGACGATCCTGCCCGGTCGTACCAGTTGCCAGAGCGACCGGCCCGACGTAAAGAAGTTCCCCGAGAGAACTCAGTTCCTCTCCCTCCCATCCTTTAATACCGCTAGTTAACACCTGAAGCGCCAACTCGCGTTGCTTTCGAATGGACGCGCATCGATCCTATGTGGTAACGAGACAACGAAAACAGACGAGCGTTCTCAAAAGAAGAAAGACGAGGAAAAACGATATTTCTTTTGATTCGAAAGAACGAAATTGAAAGACTCACCGCTATTTCTCTGTATACAGCTACACTGCGTTGTGTATCACCTCTGTCAGGATGATTCTTTTCCGTATATCTTTCCAATTCTTGAAGCATAGCTGAATATTTATCTAGTCTTCGAAACGGTTTGCTTAATCCAGTGGTTAACACCAATATACCGGGAGATATTGCTCCGCTATGTTCCATGAACTCATTTAATTCATCTCTAGAACGAAATAGCTAATTCTGCGAATTCTTGTCATGCGTATACGTTAGGGTTGGCGCCAGTGTGTTTATTAAATCGTACCTGTACCGATCTAAAATGCACACAGCCCGAGGATGATTTCCACAGTATGTTGTATGGATGGTTTTCAACTTTGCAGCGAGTGTTAAAAAAAGATTTCCGATCCTACCACCGCCACCTTGCGTCATCGCAGATTCCAGGCTCGATAACAATCGTTGATGCACCTCCTCAATTTCTTGTACATTCCCCAACAGTTGCTTATACTCCTCCTTGCTCAATCTAAACTCATAATTTTCAAGGAGTCCCATATTTAAGATCGCAGATACCCTGCAAGCAATACGTACTTACATATTGGCAGATTCTAGCGGATGCAAGAAACTCTTTATCAAGCCCTGCAGCTCTGCCACGTTCACCCTTTCCGAGTCCACTATATCTTTCAACACGATATCGCGATTAAGCTTCTGATGAACAGGCGATTCTTGCATAGCTTTCTCGGTGGAGGGTTTAACAGTTGATACGTTGCTTTCTTCGAACGAATCAAAATTATATTTAATGAAATCAGTACCTACAATTCATACTATTTTCAGATTCTCCATACCTGGAGGTCTGTATTCCTTCACGTAATTGGATGGAAACCATCCTGTCTTGTCGTGCAATGTCCCTTCCCACCAACCTTCTTCATCCATTTGCGTTATAGTTATTGTGTCTCCTTTTTTGAAGCAGAGCTGCAGTAAATGTGTATCAGTGCTTAATACCAACAATAAATTTTCAAAAGTGGATCGCAAAGGACCTAGACGCGATAAGAAATTACACTTACTTCGTCGTTATTCTTGCCTTTAAAGGAAAACAGGGCAGTTACATACTTTGGCGTATCGTTCTTCGACATGGTTGTTAATGCAGATGGAAATAATAACGGAAAGAGCTCTAATGCCAATTCCACTCAAATATGTGCCTGATCCAATCGACTCAACTCGATTCGAGACTCAAGCCAAACCAAAGCAATTCGATTGAGTACAGTGAAACTACTAGCACAGTTTCATTCTAAAAGAAAATCGTTTTCCGTTTCCTTTCTATTTTTCGATTATGGACACAACTTTACTAGCACTATAAGGAAGAAACAGTATCGCAGAAACCGTACGTGTTTGTCACAGATCCTTTTCGATTGCATCGTATTTCTATACTTGAGCACTCTGTGACATTTCAGATGTTACACGTCCTATTCACTCTTTGCTGCTGTTTCACACTCCGCACAATATTTATCGCCAATTCTACCTAATCCTCTTGAACGGTGCCCAATGAATAAGGAAATATAAAATTACTTAAGAACATTGAGCATCTATCGCCTGAGAAACGAATAAGTTAACCTTGTATACAGATGCCCGTGACATGTCAGCGCAACTATTAATACTCCATACGTGTATGAACATAAGCACTAGCCTATCAGCTAACCAATTTTTTCTCTACCCTGTATCCCAAGGCCCCAGAGTCACAGTACCATTTGTCATTTCCATGCCGTCGTTGTGTCTACCCTCAATTTGCTGTACTTCCCTCTACTGAGCGTTTTATGAACCAACATGCGCGGAATTCAAACTGCAATGTTGTGAAGTTAAAACAATGCGGATGGACTTTGTATAATTGATTAGCTGCCATTAAGTTCACTGCTACGACGTTAAACACTCGATATTTATTGATTAGCTGTCAATCTTAAAATGTTAGCCAACAGGATTAGTTTTAATTAATTTGTGAAACTAATGTTAATTTTAATTGGCGACAAACAAAGTCGTGAAATGATTTAATGTTAAGAATTCAAAGAGAACTTTTTTACTCTCACTTCTATCGCCAGCTACGAAAACGATAGCACGTACATAAAGTTATAAGGTTTCCTAATATTTCTTAAGTTCTTGTTAATCAGTTATTAATAGTTGATTTCTATTTAAATTGTTATTCATTTATTTCCAACACTTCGGCATGGCTTGACGCCATTATGCAATTGCGCATCCGCGCCTGCCAGATTCTCGAAGCAAGCGACAAGGACGCCATGGAACAAAATCCAACTGAAATTACAGACAAGTGTATTAAGCACCACCAATAATATAATAATATTGTTAGGAATTGCAGAATATATTGCAAGAGAATGGAATAAAAAGCTGAAATACTCGATATACATACTGGAGTCGCTAAATATATGAATACTCCAGTTGTTTCGAAAATGCACCCGGGTGGTGTGATTCCGTTCACTGCACAATATTATCTTAATTTCATGCGGTATATTCATTAATATCCACACAGAAACTACAGAGAAATGCTAACAATGCGTCTATCATATCCTGTTTTCGACAATATATTAGACTATGTGACATACCTTAATGCTACGAACACTCTGAAAACGTCAAATCACTACGTGATCCGTTGGGGGAAAGAGGCACATTTTTAAAATAGTTTCCGCTAATTGGCTGCGAGCTTGACGGCAGGATGGGTATGATGGGTGGCGGAGGGGGGGGGGGGGGGTACCTTTCAATAAGGCGAGTATTTTTTGAATATCCTGTCCAACTGAATATTTTGTATTGCAAGTGTTGCAGTATGGATGTTAGTCGAATAGTGGGATACAAATATATTTATTAGTAATAATAAACACATATGTGGAATAAAATGTTTGTAATGTGTGGTGTACTACAGACTAAGTGACCAATTTCCATCAAACTAAAATGTGCACAGACGAGATATATGATCGGTGCCTGTATCACAGGCGAGTATTTTTTCGGCCAGCATTTCTGGGACCCCGGGTCACATTACCATTTCCATTTCACACGCAACGTTACCAGCAGATTATAGAAAACGATCCGAAAAATAAACAGTTTTATAGAATTCTTTTGTTCTTAGCCCTTCGATGATCGAGGCTCGTCGGTGTCGAAATGTTCTAGCCAACGATCTGAACGCTCACTACGATAGGAATTGTAATTTCAATAAAGTTAAGGCAATGGGAAATGGTTTATTTATTCTACAGTGTAATAAACGTTAGAAACATTTTATTTCACAGATGTGTTTATTATTACTAATAAATATATTTATGTCCCACAATTCGACTAATATACATTCTGTAATACTTGCAGCAGAAAGTATGCAGTTCGATACGTTATTCAAAAGCACCCGCCTTAAAGAAAGACCAGTACCCCACCCCCACCATCAAAGTTACGAGCCAATCAGCGCAACCTTTTTCAAAAATTTGCCTCTTTCGTCCCACGGATCTCGTACTGATTAGACGTGCTCCGAGTGTCCGTCGAATTAAGGTATGTCACATAGTCTAATATATTCTCGAAAACAGGAAATAATGTACGCATTGTTTTGATTTCGCTGTCTTCCAAGTTTTCTGTATCGTCTTTGTTAACATGTATATGTATATTTTGCAAGAAATGAAGAAAATATTGTGCAGTGAACGGAATCACACCGCGTGGCGTGCATTTTCAAATCGACTCGAGTATGCATATACGTATTATCTTTTACGTATGCGTATATGTATCTCAGCTCAGAATTATATTATCTTGCGGCATATTCTGCAGTTTCTAGCAATATTGCCGTAATATTGGCGATTCTTAATACATTTGTGTGTAATTTTGCTTGCCTCGAATTAGAAATGGCGCGAACGGGACATTTTTCGAACGAGATTGCGCAGGAGCAGAGTGACACGGCGCCATATTGTTAAATCAAGTTCTCGCTGACAGGTAAGCATTGTTCAAATTTCTTGTTGAAATAAGTCGAATTCTAGCAAATTATCTCCATTGAATTACAATTCATACCACGTATAATGCTTGTATGATATACATTCGTGCTGTCGACAAGTAATAACATAATACAAGCAATTATTTCCGACTATTTCTTTATTGCTTCTGCCTATGGTCAGGAAGCTTGTTTTTTCTCGAAAATCTCGTTAATTTATCGCGAACCGTAAAGATATACACTCAAGTAATGTTTACGTTGAAATATTTATAGGAAACACAAGCGATCGTAGACAAATGGTCATTGTCTTTAATCAGGTGTCCAACATAACCAAACGGCAACGGACGACGGCGATGATGCTCATTCTACTAATTGACGCCGTGCTGACAAAACATATGGAAGACATCGCAGTGAGGTGCGTACATAATAGCTCGCCGCAATTATTTGCACTCTATTACCGCTGCTGTTTATTTAATAAAATTGTAATTACCTACTTCACATAGTATTCTTTCCATACTAAATCGTTTGTTGACATGGTGTGCCTATATATTTGCAAATCGAATATTCACATTTTCGACAGAATTCGAGTGGAATTATTGCTTTAGTATATTACAATTATCATTACTTTCGTGCACTTGTTTAATTTCCTTGTTTTTCTTTGGTACAGGAGTATGGAGAGAGCTAATTATATGGAATAGAGGAGGGTGTAAGCCAATAGATACAGTGATGGCAAATAATTGAATACAGCCAAGGCCTGTGTATGTGAGCACTTTAATTATATTTTCATATTGGTTTGATATGATGTGTGACTGATGCTAAGATGACACAACAACAGTTGTGATACTTAGAAAAACAATTAGATTTTCTATAGCAATTAACAATTAAGTAATTGCAATTGGAATAGGCACAACTATTTTGCACATTTTCCATAATGCATATGTTTTTATGTTTTATATTAAAAACATATGCAATAACTTGTTGCATTTGTTATTGCATTGTTAATCGTGTACATTTTCCTTGCATGTTTGCATATTTTTCATGCGCACTTGCACATTTTCAATGCATATTTATATATTTCAAAAGCAATTTACATATTTCTAATGTATATTTGAATATTTTTAATGCATCTTTACATATTTCCAATGTACGTTTACATATTTCTAATGGATATTTACCAATTTATCATGCATTTTTATTTTTCATAAATATCAATGATAAGAAACACTAGATAGGATGAATATGTGTTATTTCAGAAAATTTTGTGACCGCGCGCAATGCGGTCGGTAGAGTCAATATCTGCCTCGAAGTTTTCTAGCTTTTTCAGAGCAAGTGGCTCTGCTTAAATTTTTTTTTCACACCTTAGCTACACGCGATTATAGAGTCAGTTATTTTCACGTACTAGTTGTTTAAACTATTATCAGAGCACCGGTGCTCCTTTTCAATTATTTCATACGCGGAAGTAGCATCTTAATTTGTTCGCCGATATAATTTGCGGTCGCGTACATAGACTTTTATTTTTATTTTTTTCTTATATTCGCCATCGGAAGTAGAGTCAGTGCATCACTGAAGGGGATGTTTTATGCGACACTGGTAAAGTGAGAAATGTAAGTATCTTTTAAACAATTCTCAGTTTTCTCTAAAGAATAATATAAATTCCATAGATTTAACAATATTTCTTAATTTTCTTTGCTTTCTTGTTTAGTTACAGTTTGCAAACTTCCCGACGATTGAGTCGAATGGAGCAGACTCGGTGATGTTCCTGACGTCTTCCACGAGTACTTCCTCTACTTTTCCAGTCAACGAGTTGGTGAGTCGCATGCGTTTTGGTTCCTCCGGTCCCCAATCATGCCGTAGGACGATTGGTCCGAAGCGGCACGGGTGACCGGTTGTATATTCTAGTAGTTTTGCGAGCATAGTGATTTATTATTTTCTTCTGTGTTATTTGTTATATCAGGTTAGATCTGCCTTCTTGTATTCCGCGTCTTTTAATATAAAATAATCGTTAACCATAGAAATATGTCTCACTCAAAAAATATTTCTTCAAGTAAGCACTGTAAGCACTAAATTTATCATTGCATTTATAATCAATTGAAATTTGTTTTCACTGTCGAGCAGTGCAGAAGTCGGATACCCTCCGACTTCGTTACTGCAAGTGTTTCATGATTATAGTAACCGTGTATTAGAACAAATTAATATAACGATACGTATATTGAAATCAGAATTTAATATTAATTTTCATATGCTATAGTCGAGTCCTTTTCGTATGAAATTTATTGCATATTAGGTACAAGAAGGCACTTTGTACACGGGTAGATTTTGAAATCGGAGTAGCCATCTTGAACACTTTACTTCGATTAAGAAATCACCTAAGGCTTATGTAATATTTTCTGTATTTTTCAAGTAACTATTTAATTGCATTACTTATAATAGTAAATTCCGTTTCAATAACAGTCATTTCTCTCAATAAATGAGTTATTTCTTAAACATTTTCAAGTTTTTATTGATATTTCATAAATTACAAAGTCGAGTCATTTTTAAAAAGATTGAAAATAAAATATACTACTAGCTATTGCAATTTTACGTGTACTAATCACCTTTTTAGGTCAGGATTTTCAGGTTTAACGCTTTACCGTGTTCATTGGCAGGAACTCACTCACGTGCCCAGGTGCTACTTGGGTGAGTGAAAGGCAATGGGCACGATGATCATATTGTTTCTAAATTTATAACGATGTGTGGCGGCTGACAATTGCTAGTGTACCGTGCACGACGTATTTTCCACATTTTGTGTGCGCATGTGGTTAGGCTGTGGGATTGCGTCGGCTCGGGAAATTGATAATAGATTATATTATATTCATATAACATATTCCGCAATATGTTTCACAGTTGCAAATACATTGAATGCGATAACGAATTACGAAAATATGGCAGCGAATAGACTATACAAACCAAGCATACTTGGTTGGAAGAAAATGTACGGTACACTTTAACAAGTATTTTACACGAAAGTAATGCACAAGCATATACGTTTACGCACATTTACGCAATGGTCGCTGGCCTTTGTCAGCCGATTTCAGGAATTGGTACGTACCCTTAGAGTGTGAATGATTGTATGCCAAGCTCGGGTGTCGGGGGCGTCCCGTGACGTCTCTCCAGTGTAGGCTCTTGCGCCCGAGTGTTTGATTGAGAAACGTTGAATGAGGTGTGTTTGCGTGAATGCTTTGCCATTTTTTAAATATAGCTCTAGGTAGGATAGGTAGTATACCTTCTGGTGCGCCTGTTAGATATAAGTAGGTAGGGCCGGGCAGGTTGACACAGTCTCTGATCGGGTAGGCACTACTTCGCGTGTTCAACCTGTTTCGGGAAATTTGATTTGAAAAGTCGACGGTGAAGCTGTGGCGCGAACGGAAATGCGTTCGCCTCTGGCTTTGCCTATCGATATTTCGAATCCTTTCGCGGTCGTGATCGCGATTCGGCTTCGAAACGAACGTGTCACATTATGCTCGAGGCTGCACGCGTAGGCGAAGATCGATTACAAATTTTAATCGTGAATTTTACGATTCTCCGTAATCGCAATTTTTACGGTTGTATTTGGTCGTGATTCGTCCACGTGTGTTCCGTTTAGCTACGCGGTTTAGATTTTTATTTGATTTTATTTTTTCTTGCGGATAGAGTCTCGAGCCTAGACTAAGTTTCAGCGGGCATTGCGCCCGAAGAAAAGAAGAAGCTGAACGCCGAAGAGGCCCGACAAACTGTCTCTCAAGAGGGCAACTACCAATGGCTCTGCATCCTCTGGATGGGGAGCCATTCTTTGTTACTATTTTGTCACTATGCTCGCTTTTGTATACCGTAGTTGTAGTTTATCGTTTGGCCAGCGCTATTGTCTGGCCCACCGTCATCGTATTGGGCAAATCGCGATTATTATGAGCGTCGCGTACGACTGAATACGGTTTGCAATAGAGTTTGCGAATTAATACAGATTACGGTTTGAATTAGTGTTGCTTTTATACTAAATTATACTTGCGACATGTACTTTCTTTTAGCGTTGCGACAGTAATTTTCGCGTTCCTTTTCTCCACAGGTTTTAATTAGCATTTTAATATCACAGTGCCGCAATATTTTTCTTGGATTTTCGTGTAGCGTTGCTATGGTAAACGATCGCGATTTTGAAGTAGCGTTGCGACCACGATGAAATGCCCAAATAGGTTCCTGAGTCACCGAAGCCACCTGTTAAAGTCCCAGACGGTGATTGCTTCGATGGTAGTCTTGGATGCGACTACCATGACATATCCGTTATTAGCGTTGCGAATTAAAAATTATGGCTGCAGTGAATTATTACTTTTTCTTAATATATACGAAATACTAGATTAAAGATAACGACGCACCATATCCGATTGACTTTGCAAGTAATGCAGTAAATTAGTGCTGCGAGAAACAGAGATTATATACTTCTGGTTTTTAATCGGGCTAATAACAAATGGACGATGATTGATCTCTTAATCTCTTTTGCCTCTCACCTTTTTATTAACACTAAAAACGAGTTGTTTCATTTTAGTATCCAAGTAAATGTTTCTATTTGTAACTCATAATTATTATTCAGCCTATTTGTATTTTGGAAGAACATGCTCCCTCTGTACTAGTGTACTATTTTTTCACAATTACTAATCTCATAAATTAGTTTGTTACAGAATTATTAAGGTAAAGAAGATGTCAATATAATAGAATACTACCTCAAGTAAATAGTAATAGTAGTAAATAGTAAGTAATAAGTAATCAGAGGCTCAAAAGGGGTGCTGTGTGGATCAACTAAATCGAAAGAAATCATACGATTCAAAGGAAATGGTAGAAACAATCGGGCTATCGTACCTAACAAATACCACTACATTCTTATAAACTTTGATGTGTTTCAGGTTGCAGGATCACGATTTTAGTGAAAGAAGATTCATTACGAAATACATATACCTTTCCCCCTTCTCTATATCCCTTTAGGTTTTCAGGCAGGCAAGCAATTCTTCAGTTAAATTAGCTTTTCAATTAGGCAGGCAATGTTTAAGTTATGATCAATTTTGCGTCAGGCTCGTGTTTTCGTGTGTTTCAGGGGATGATCAGAACTCCCTCCAAGGAACTTGAAGATTAATCATATATCTAAATTAAATCAATTGCCAAATAAAATTAGCTTTTTAGTCAGGTAGGATGTTTCAAGTTAAGATTTAATTTACCTTAAGTATATGTGCATTCATTTGAACTACGTGTGTGCTAATTTATATTATAGACTGTATTCTTTAGTTTAAGTCAGGTCTAACAGAATTTTTATTTTCAGCATTCGCCATAACCAATTTTAGTATTTTAATACATCCTGTTTGCTTAAACTAACTATGAGTTAATGTGCATTGTAATCTTAATCTTTTACTTCAAAAGGTGCAACAGAATTTTCATGTTCAGCTTTACATTACATTCGTTTATCTTAATACATCCTTCGTAAAGTTGTAAATGATAATATTTGTAAACAGATGGATGATGGGGCGCGGCTAGGGCCCCACGGGTCTCCATTCGCAGCAACCTCCCCGTGGTGAGACCTGGGCAATCGATGTTATTCGTCATACATTTACCAATTCTATCACTTATTCTTTTGCGATACAATTGTTAAATGCATGATCGGAGCGTCGAGCGAATAGGCTGCGATTTTAGGAATAGACGAATCGGCTAATTGGTCGGTGGCGCGGGAATTCAGACCGAAAAAAGACATTGGCCGATTCGTCTATTGATATATCTCGTCGGTGCTTTTGACACAGACAGCGGCGAGATATAAGAATCAATATGTCCCGTTTGTGGAAATTGCTTCCCTGATTCCCCCATAGAATTCATATATATTCATACAATCGTATGAATCCTGTCCCCAACACTTCTTAATAAATAGTAGCGCTTCAACTTATCACTGGATAAAATGAATAAAAGTAACTACACGTGTGTTCAAATCAGCATTGAATACACATAGCCAATGATAGCATTTAATATTAATTTTCATATGATATAGCCAGAAAAACTATAGAAAGTATGATTTCATGGATAGCAATATGTCTTCGAATCGCAAATAAATATGGAACTGTCGAGGTTGCACGCGTAAGCGAACTTTGATTATAGTTTTAATCGTAATCTGTACGATTTTCCATAGTCCCAAATTTTACGATTATATTCAGTCGTGATTCTTCTTATTTTTCTTTGCGAGTAGAGTCTCGAGCCTGGACTAATTGTAAGTCTCAGCGGGCACTGCGCCCGAAGAAAACTGTAATACTTGGAATAAAAGAAATACAGTTCTATATGAAATTGAAAGGACTTTGGTCTTAACGGAAGATCCGCACCCCTAACCCAACCCAGTTAATTTAGTTAATCCCGTTAATTTAGTGCAATGTATTTAGAATATCTCCCTCCTTCGCCCCCTGTTACTAGTCTGGATAACATGCTTGTTGATTTTAGATTTATTAACACGTTGAATGCCGCGCTAATTTTACATGGGTTGCTTGTGGCGCCAACATGAAAATTTTATTGTGTGATACATATTATGTTGAAATATAATATTATCTACAACAGATAATTTCAATTTATTTTACTGAGGGCCACAATTGAGTGCCGGTCACCGGTGACCACCATGGCAGTCAATCCAAATATGGAAACAATCAGAAACTCGAAAGTGAAGTTTTATGGATAGAACAAATGGAAGGAAATGATACGATTCAAACGAAATGCGACACATTACTGTTGAACGAATGCGCTGACTCCTTGACTCTCCTTTTTTTCCATAATCACGAAATGAGTATTTCGCTAAATGCATTTGCCAAATGCATCGATTCATGGGTATAATTGTTCGAAGGGTAAAGGGCAAGCGAGGTGAAAGCTTGGTAGAAAAGTTTGCTCATGTGAATGAGAAAGTGGTGTCTTTATTTTACCAATTTACATACAGCTCGTGTCATCTCATTCGTAAAACAATGGCTTACTATCGGATTCGGCGTACAATTCCGATTACACGACATTTCGAAATGTATTGCCCATGATTTCTTTGTTAACATTATGACGACCTGTAATGTTGTGAAGGAGGGAAACACAGACATTGGATTACGATGCTGATGCATTAACATCATTCGGTGAACACAATTTGCTCGGGTAGTTGGAAAAAAAAGACAAATGCGCGCATGTATGTACATGTATACGGATATATGTATATGTATATGTATAATGTATAATGTATAATGTATAATGTAATCCTAATGAAACAATACCTAGCTTCCAGGTATATGTTCAGGTATAGAAATACAAGTGGAAAAGAATAAAAGAAAGAACGAACCGTTAATAATGGTGCGATAGCGGTCAACGAATTGCCGTCATGGTAATAATTGTCATCGCTAAACATCGGTGCCATGATCTTCCAAAATAAAAATCATCGACCCTCTTGCTAGTAACGAACAATATGCAAACAACGATTTTTTATATACGTAGATAATAATAACAAGTAAATAAGACACAATAAAATCGGTGCGGTTTGACTGCGCACACAGGTACACGGAGATAATAACATCGATCGAAGAAATTGCCTAGTCGGTAGGCTCTGGTCCGCAAAATATGGATATACCTCTGTAGATACATATATCTGATCGCAAACGCGTTCACATTGAACGAGACTCTGACGAAAAATGCATATGTATTCGTCACCTTGCGCCCTTGTCATTTTCCGTAACTCGGGGGCAGTACGCGAGGTCTACGCGAACCTATACATATGTACGTCGTCGATGAAGGGATACGGTGTTCGGCTCCTTCGAGAAAAGCTCGTTGGCATCGGATTGAGCTTTTCAATCAAATGGAAACTATCGGTCACGAAGGATTGTTCAAGGTTTTATGTATTTAGATGGACGGATAATCATCGCCGAACATCGTACTCTCTCTTTCTCCCTTTCTCCCCCTCATTCTCGCATTCTCCCCTCGGAACAGGAATATGTAAACCATTCTTTTTATCACCTCTTCCAGTTCCTCCCTTTCTACCCTTTATCGAACTGGTCCTTACGTTCTCATGCTCTTTCGAAAGAAAGGAGAAACACGTGCGCCCGTGCTCCTGTCGTTTAACGTCGCTGCTCTCGTCGGCAATACGGCCGCGGGGAATGCAGAGGACGGTTTCGTCGAAATAGACAAAAGGGAAGGGAGCGCAATGAAGGGGGCTCCGTTCTTTGCTTTCTCGCGCTCCTTCGAACGCGCAGCTCCTTCTTTCGCCACGGCGAACAATTCCGAAGAATAGCACACGAACCCGCTTCAAGATTGATCGCGTACGAATCGAAAGATGATAATTTGCTTGCCACTAAAAAGTAAACGCAACATTTCGCAGGCACAAGCAACGTGCTTTTTAATCTATAATATGTAAGTAAAAAGTAATAAATTCGCTTCGTAAATTTGAATTCGAGATTAGACGGTGAGCGAAGCGCGGTAATGACGCTACCGGTAACGATTGGTTCCTTTCAAATTCCACTCAATGGACGGGAGGCTGTAATTGTTGTTGTTGCTGCAAGATAGCAATACAGGCATAGGCAAAAATGAATTTGCAGAACAGTCTATTGGAATGCGTTATATATCCGCACCGCCGGAACGTTCGGTATACGAGCAAGCACTGATTCACTTTCTGATTCGCAGTTTCTACTTTCTGCTGGGAAATCAGAAGGAATCTATCTAGGAATTTCATCGATGAACTCTAAGAAACGACCAAGTACTTTTTTCATACCATCTTGCAAAATAAATAATAATCACTCTCTTGCTCTCTATCCTCTCTACCGCCTATTGTTGTATGGATCGCTCGAACGATGTACGGAGTAAGGCGTCAAACTTTTGTACTGTTTGTTCTCGATGGTATTCGAATCGTCGAACGTCGAGGCAACATTTCCTACGATCTAACCGCAGAACTGGCATTGAAAAGATGCAAATTGACGTAACTCGAAACAAGTATACCCTGGCGCGTGGTTTTTATATATATATATATACAATATATATAGGTCTGTGACACACACTCGATTCCCACCTTTCTTGTAATATGGGAGTAAATGTGACAGTAGCCACTACATGTACCAGTTCCTTGAATATATCGCGTATGCGTATGCGTATACGGATACGTAGCAGCAATAAGGGAAAGAAGGGAGGACTGTAAAGCTAGATCGAGGGTAAGCCTCGTTACGGTCTGCACCGTAACGATCACCACGAGCGATCAAACTTGAGGCATTTATCGAGTCACCCTACGGCCAGATTTGTTATCTCCTTGTGGATTACATTTAACAAAGCGGCTTTTTTCGAGTGCAGGATTCAACAGATAAAATGAACCACAAATACTCGTTCGAAAATTCAACTGGTGCCTGCGTGAGACGCAGGGGCACATATGCTATGCGAAACGGCGAGGGAGTCATATTTAAATACAATATACATAATACGTATAAACCTGTGGCGTGTTGTACGCGTAACCAATCGAGCGTTCGACCACAATTTACACGCCTCTATAATTGTACAAATGTTCGCTTTAAAATTGATCCATTTCGTTGGTCCATTTTTTTCTTTCCTCGTCATGGTTCGTTTCGATTCTTCACTACAGTTCGTAACAACCTTTGGGCAATTTAGAAGTAGTTTCCTTACTCTTAGATTGGGGTTGCTAGATAGCTAGCTAGCTAGCTATCTAGATAGATAGATAGATAGATAGATAGATAGATAGATAGATAGATAGATAGATAGATAGATAGATAGATAGATAGATAGATAGATAGATAGAAAGATATATAGATAGATAGAAAGACAAATAGATAGATAAATAGATAGATAGATAGATAGATAGATAGATAGATAGATAGATAGATAGATAGATAGATAGAAAGATATATAGATAGATAGAAAGACAAATAGATAGATAAATAGATAGATAGATAGATAGATAGATAGATAGATAGATAGATAGATAGATAGATAGATAGATAGATAGATAGATAGATAGATAGACAGATAAATAGATACTTGGATAGATAGAGAAATGTATGGTATGAGAGGGAAAGAGGGAGGGGGAGAGAGAGAGAGAGAGAGAATGGTAAAATAATAATCTTGTTGAGCCGAACGGATGTTACTGCAAAAGTGTGAGGTATATTGGAAATATTGCGCGTGGATGGAAGGTTCGAGGAAAGATAGGCGAGCGATATTGAGAAAACAATGGGAGAGAGAGAGAGAGAGAGAGAGAGAGAGAGAGAGAGAGAGAGCTAAGGAAGCAGGAAGCAACTTGTCGTTTTAATTAAAAAAGGTATTAAATCGCGATGAGCGTTCAATTGAAACGGTTAGAGAACGTGCAAATTTTCGCAACTTTTAGACTTGCTATCTCTCGCCCATACTTTACCTAACAAATTTCGTACTTTCAGACTAGTACTTGTGCGACTACCCCGATATTTTTTCGGTGAATTGTTTTCGGAGCAAGAGCCTAAGGGTGATTTACTACGATTTTTCCGCGACCTCTTTCGGAACAGGTCTCTGGTTCTCTCGGGATTTTCAAGTTTTAGACGAATCTGCGTGAGTAACCCAACAAGAAGTTCGTCAACGTTATGATTGATCCCGACAGATGTTTCGATAAATTTGCAATCGTAAGATGTAGCCATAGACTTTCCTTCTGTAACAAAAAATTTGAACGAGTTACTCGTTTCCCCGAGTGTATAGTTGCAGCGTGTAGCGTGTTTGTATGATAATTTGATGTACACAACGACATGGCACGGAGCGAAGGGAGGCATGCGAGAGAGGAAACGAAAGAACGAGAAAGAACGAGAAAAAACGAGAAAAACGATTTCGGACGGATATTCGTGGCTTACAATTTTTCATGTACAAAGTGTTTTCATCTAATGAAAGATTAAGTAAATGCTTGGACGCGTTCAAGTTACCGGACGAAATTAATGAAGGCAGCATTAGAGGGTGGATGCCGGGGCAGCCTGGGTATCTGTTGGGCTGCTCTTACCTTCGGTCGAAACCAATCGACTGCGAACGAGGTCGGCTTTGTTGCCAACAAGGATCACCGCTCGAGCCGATACGTAATCGCTGCGCCAAAGTGTTTGCAAAACTTGTTCGGCCACGCGCACCGAAGCACGGTCGGTCATGGAGTAGACGACGCAGTACGCGTGCGGTTCGTACGTGGTTATACATGTTTCCGGCTGCAAAAAGAATCCAATCGCAGAATCGCAGTGGTTCCTATTGACCGAAATCGACAACGAGTATTTATACGTGTACCACTGATAGGAGCACTTTGATCAATCGTTGTTGGCCGAACGCTTCGTTCCATGCTTCAGCTATCGGGACCGGGACGAAACGTTTCAACCCGGCATTTTCCTCTTTTCTCCATTCTCTTTTCTTCTATCGCTTTTCCCTTTTCTCTTTTCTCTTTTAGCCTGATTTTCGTTTCGCTTCGACACGGCGAGCACAACGGGATCGTATACGTCGTACGGCGACTCGAGGTAGCAGTGCTTCGAAGCCTAGTGCACGCGATGTACGTTGATACATACATGTACGGTGTAGGTACATATACGCGGTTCGATCAATCGCTGGAGCATTTTACGGTCGACCGATAGTTACGGTTCGATGGTCGTCAATCGCTGCGCGGGATAAAAGCTCTGCTAACCAACTTGCCGGCAGCGTCGCGCGCGCTCCTCCGTCTCCTCCGTCTCCTCCGTAACGTGTACGTATGTGTATATCGACACATTGTAATATTATGCAGAGTATTTTATTTAAACGAAAGCTTTGCCGAGCGCGTTAGGCAGAATAATGATGAAAGACAAGAAGACAACGATCGATTCCTATCAATGTTTCGCACGCATCGTTCACTATCGTTAGTCGACACTCTGTTTTAATAGCATTTTAATCTCGTCCAAGTGCGTAATTTCCAACGTACCGTCATGTCGGCGCCCGAATGGTCGATAAAAGTCAGCTCGGATTCTTCTCCAGCTAAAAGAACGCTGACAGTTTTCTCTCCAGATTCGTCGTCTGAAAGAGAATAAGAAAGAATAATTGGAGCGGTGCAAGGCACGCGTCGCAATTTCACTTACCGATCGATGTGTCGTAAGCGTGGAGATATTCCGATGTCATGAACTGAGAAACCAGCGAGCTTTTTCCTACGGCTGGTGCGCCCAACATCAGAACGCGATACGGCGTTGGTCCCTGAGACGCGCTGCTCTCCCGAGAACTCGCCAAGGAGCCTGCTGCGGAATTCCTTGCCGAGCCAGGATAGGAAGCTGTCAAATGTTCCGTGCTGCACCGCCGTTGGTAGCCACGTCACGAAAGAGAGCGATAACAGGATGAAAGAGAACAAAGAAAGAAAGAAAGGAGTAGGTAACCGTTACTTGCGTGTACTAATAACAAGCAAACGACAAGCTCGTAGCAAGCTCGCAAACGAGACGGCTCAATCGCGGGGTTCGTAATCCGTTCTACTCTCGTCCACTTAACTAGTCTAGCGCAGCCCGTGCTGTTTAATCGCTGCTGCTGCGTAGCACGTAGATCCTACTCTAAGGTCCAACACGTGTGTCTACGTCGCTTATACGCTCGATGCTACACGTAAACTCACGTGTTCGATTTAGAGTAAAATCTTCCAGCCTTCCTCGACCGCCGGGGCTCCTTCTCGTTCGGCTAGCCTTCCCCCTTTTCGATAGCTTTCGTTAGCGGAGTCGCCGCGTTTCATCGCGAATTCGCATTCCTGTGGAGAAAGGACGAGAAAGCAGGTAGATGACCGAAAGCACAGAAATCTCACCTCGAGTTGCTCGAAGCGACGCTATTGTTGGATCGCGATCTTCGGCTCTTCAACGAATCCCCTCGGTTCACCACTCCTTTCACGGTTATGCTGAAATGCCTGAGCCTATAATATTCCTCCTCGACGCCGGTATTCGGCATGCTCGCAACCCTCGACCTCTGTTGCGGAAGACACAAGTAATTTGGCCTGCCCGAAGACCGACTTCCGGGGGCCTTAACCGATTGAGATCGACTGTGATGCGGGCTGCCGTACCTGGAATAATCGAGGTCCACCGTTGCGTTTACGCTCGCACTATCCAACAGTACTTTCGGGACAAACCTCATCTCGAAGTCGTGTATCTCCTGCAACGTCAACGTATTCGCGACGTCTAGCAGTTGCCTCATATTTTCTTCTCGACGCCTAACGTCCAACTCCGGGTGAAGCAATATCGTCGCTGCTCCCGCGGAACCGTCCAACGAGAGAGACGGCTGTTGGACCACGATCGTTGCCGCTTGCGTCGACCTTTTGTTTCCGCTCGCGTTGCCTCCTTGCCGGTATTAGAAAGGAAACATTCGTTATCTTCCTTCTCCAATGCCGCCCGCCGTCGGTATCCCGATTTGCAAAAAGATCTCCGAGCACCTAACGTATCGTGCATTCTCTCGTGCTTTACTTATCGTTGTTAATCGCGAACTCTGTCCACGGTCCCTATCTTGATCCATCTCCTTCTCGCTTCTTACCATCTTTGCTACGCGATCCCCACGGTTCCCGTCCCCGATCGTCGGCCCTCGGTGTCGCGACACCCTTCAATTTTCGATCATGTCTACTGTGTACGTCTACGTACGACTACGCACGACTACGTACACGCTGCAAACACGATACAAGCACGATACAAGCACGATACAAGCACGATACATGGATCGGAACGTTCGTCGAACCGAGCGAGAAAAATGCGATGCCGGGAGAGCCTTTTTCGTTGCGTTCGTAATAATTAAGCATGGGACACGTACATATGCGTGCGTCTGTTCAAGCAGAATTGCCGCCCGTTACGGCGGAGCATCTCGTTGGAACGAAGGTTTGAAAGGAAGCAGAAGGAGGTTCGTTTATCCGCAAATACGTCTTCCTTCCGTTTCTCTTGTCTTTGCCCGCATTTTGCGATGCTCGGTTAGATCCCGGATAGCTATGTAGCTATATCCCCATTACCCGATTGCGTTAAATCGCACGCACGCACACCCGTACACCCGCACACCCGCGCGCGTATCCCGCTGGACGATGGAGAAAAGGTTGAAACGGAACCAGACGAGACACTAGAACGCAAATGAAGAAGAAACGTCGCAAGAGATGCGAGGTAACGAAGGAACGTAGACTACCACTACCACTACCACTACCACTACCACTACCACTACCATTACCGCAGACGCAAACGACAGACGTGAAACGCGAATGGACGCGAGATTAACGTGCAAAATGCATCGACCGAAGGAAGACGATTTTTTTCACCGTCGGAGAATACTCGCGAGGCGAATGGGCGGCAATTCGACGAAACTTGCATTGGCAATGGAGGCGCTATCGTCTACGCATGTTACTTGAGCTAAACGGTGAATATGACAAAACATGCGCTCTCAGAAATTGCAACACGCTGTCTCCTCAAGTTCCGAGAGAGTAGAGAGATGCATTTGTTTCACCCGTTGACGTATAGGATCGGTTAAACCTCTCGAACGAAGAAAAGCGTGTCGCGAATCGATGCGAGGCAGTAGAAAGCCAAGTATAATACCTTTGCGATTCACGCATCCTACGATTGAATACTTTGTGGGTAAAACGGATGAAAAGTTGTTCCTCGTTTCAGTTTCGAGGAGGGCGGGATAGAGGGATGGATGGATCCCGATATTCGGCAACAAGTGTCTACGAATAATGGGATAGAGAAGTAGGAAATATCGATGAGCGACGAATAAATGGAAAAAAAGATAGACGGCTGGAAGCTTGGGACGGTAGAATACATGGTAGAAATGGTAGAAATGGTAGAAATGGTAGAAATGGTAGAAATGGTAGAAATGGTAGAAATGCGGCAAATGTGTAATACGGCAGAGAGCGGAGACCGAGGTAATGGGCAAGTGCATCTCGCGACAAGACCTGCGCGTATCGAGAGACCACCGAGATAATACTCCTTGTCGGGTTGTCGTGCTCGCGGCGATATTTTACTTCCATCTCGAGCCATTGAACGCGGATTCGGTGACCTCTCGGTTACGGGGTAAAGGTCTCGAAGCACAACTCGAGCACAATCAACTTTATACCTATTGCGCAAAACGGGAAAAAGAGCCTGACCCATGAATGAATGGTTGAAACGAGGGGATGCGATTCTGAAAGAAAACAACACAATTGATATTCTTAACGATAGTACATAGTGTTGGAACCGGACTCTACAACGCCCGCACTTTCGCGCCCTAGCTATTTTTACTGCCGATTTCGATTTCTCTGCTCGCGAGCCGCGTCTCGCAATCACTATTCACTGGTCGACGAAGGATATCGAGAGTGGCACGTGGGGCGTCGCTACTACCTACTCTCTATGTATGTATTATGTATAATATTGCAAATCCCGCAACCTCGATCCTCTCCACTTACCAGCCATTTTTCCTCGAGGCTTGCCGCCGTTCGTTCTACCGGAAACATCGGTGAACTGATCGGCGGACTGATCGGCCGAGCGATCTGCCGAGTGATCTGCCGAGTGATCGGCCGACCGATCGTCGCTCGCATCGCCTCCTACCAACGATACGTCCAACGGATTCGTCGTTACGTTCACGCTCGGTTTTCTGTGTCCGTGTTTGCTCTCGCTAGCCGTCGCGCTGCTCGGCTGCTCGTTCGAACCGTCGACCACGCCGTTCCCCTCCTCGTACCCTCTGCCAAGGGTCAACGCGAGCATCGGGCTCGAACGGGCCGCGTCTGGTTGGCCAGCGTCCACGGAACCTCTGACAGGTGTGCTGTGGCGGAAGAAAGTGTCCTTTCGGATGAAGCACTACCAAGGAAGCCACGATCTTCGTCGCGACAAACGAACCTGAAAAACTCGCTCGCCCGAAGGTCCGGAAGAGGAGGCGTTCTCCCAGAGACGGATCGCCTAAGGGATGCTGACTCGCTGCTGGTATCGTGCATCGCTGCGACCGTCTCCAAATCGACCGGGGGGGTGAACGTTTCGTCGAGAAGGTTCGCGACACTAGACGACCGTGCGTCGAGGCAGGCAACAGGGACCTCCGACCTCGAGGGGACGCAGCCCGACAACGTTGCGCTCGATCTCTGTCCCTTCTCGTTCGAGCTCGAGTACTCGATCGACGAGGAGGACGAGGATGGCAGCCGAGGAACCGGTGGAGACGACGGCGAAGAAATCGCTTCGGACGACGGAGAAGCGGTCGAAGCCGCAGCGGGCGGTGACATCTCCGTAGAAATATCCATCAGATCGAAACTGTCATCGGGTTGTTCTCCGTCCGTAGTCGTCACCTACGACCAGATTCTCTCGTTCGCCGAACATTTTACATTTCAGATCGACGCTCGATAGCCTTACCATCGTGAGCATCGTGTTGGCGCTATCCGTGCTGGTGTTTATCGTAGCTTCGGAGGTGGTGCTCGACCCCATAACGACCACCTTTGGAACGGAACGGCAACTTCGACTGCCACCGGCGGATTTAAAGTGCAATCTTCGAAGGGCGGAGGCAGCGTGAGACAACAAATCGTTTTCGCGCGGATTATCCGGTCCATTGTGACGATGCGCGGTGTTTGATACACGCGATGATTGCGACTGCGACTGCGACTGCGACTGCGACTGCGACTGCGACTGCGGCTGCGACTGCGACTGCGACTGCGGTTGCGACAGCGACTGCGGCTGCGACTTGGATCTTGCCGAATCGCTCCCATTGCCCCGTGATTTTCCCTCGCGTCTACGGCTCGATTCACGACCGTCCACTGAACATTCCTGTTTCTAGCATATCGACGACAAATTACTTCTCCTCTATCTATCCCTCGCACCCCCATTCTCTCGAGCGAATCTACTCACGTGCTTTCTATGCTCCGGGCTGGAAGACGGATTCGGTGTGTTTGGCAGAGAACCCCCTGAGGGGGTGCAATGCCGCAGTCGCGCCAGGGCCGTGCGAAGCCCCTCCGTCACGAGGCTCTTTTATTTTGTCCCAGGGAGCTTAACGACTCGACTCTCTTCTCCCAGTAGGATGCGCGTCGACTTTGTTGCGTTGCCTTTCGCACATATCCCTTCCCATCCACTCCCACCTTCCTTCCTCTTCTATCCTCTTCTCTTCTCTCCTCTCCTCTCCTCTCCCCTTCCTTCTACTGCATGCCGAACAAACAAACAAACAAACAACAACAACAACGGTAGATACGTAACAGGATTAGGGCCTCGCTGTACCCGAATTTCGCAAACGCGCAACGTGCAATATCCCCGTACCGAGCGCCGATCGAGACACACCTAGGCGAATGCCCACCAACGACCTAATCGACCGAACGATTCAATCCGACACCTCGACGTTCGATGCAATCGTCTTCTTTTCAAGGCTGCCCGAACTTGCCGATTCCAATTGAAAAAAAAATAGACGAGGGTACGCTCGCAAGAAAGATGCTCGCTGCCGGCGTGTCACACGACAACCGCGAAAGGACGTGAAGAAGCGTGCCTAACCGGTTGCCGAATCGAACGCCAATCTTCTCAAATTATTCACAAATAATACGTATACACATATGTACTTGCACTTCTGCGTACCGGTTGATCGTCGAACGTCGCTATGGCTCGATAATTTATTAAAAATATTCATTTCCTCGGTATTCATTTCCCTAACCGATACGCGCACGATACAGGCCAGGCGAAATATTATGGAACGATCAGAACAGAGATTAAGGCATTAAGGGTATAGTTTGCTGCTGTCTCCTAATCACCAGTCAACTGGCGAGAAGAAAAGCATAGAAGAGGATCGAGAATTATAGGAAATGTAGGAAAGCCGAAGGGAAAGTAAGCAAGTGCGCGGCAATTTATCGAAAGTTCGCTCTCTACCGCTGTCGTTCACGGAAGCGATCGTCACCGATCAGTTTGTTTCATCTCGATGCGAGTAGCGTGTTAAACGAATGCATTTACGCGGAATATTTACGGAAAACGTGCACGAGGGAGTGACACGGTTCAACACTCGTCGGGACAAGTATAAAGATTGAACATTTCAAAGTGCACCAACGTAATCACCGCGACGTTTACATGGATATTTATATTAACGATGAATGGTCAACTACGAAACGGGGTCGCCGCACAATAATCAACCGCAGGTTAGCAGAAACGCTCAACACCAACGACATAGTGCGAATGAACGTGCGCCAGGGAAGAAAGGAGAAATGGATAAATGCGTTGCGGAGACTCAATGGCGATCTGTACGTGACAAAGGGTACGGCATAGGGATCAACCTTATCTATTCTTTCTCCATAATTCGCGACATCGAGGTTAATGAAAGGGGTTCGCACTAGATACCTGCTGTGTCCTTTCGGAAAAGTAACCACCTTCTACTTTCGCATTCCACGGATTACTGGCGTGGAGTACGAGCTTCGGGAAAGGACCCAGCGCTTGCGCGCTTACACTAGGGGCTGAACGCTACCAAACTAGCAGCACTATCGCAACCGATCGCTGCCCTCCCTCGCTCTCTCTCTCTCTCTCTCTCTCTCGCTCTATCCCACCCCCGTTTCTTCTTCGCTCGCCTCTTCCATTCTGTTAACATTCTTCTAACATTCAACCTTCTTTGCATCCTGTTCTCCTTTCCCTTTCCCTTTCCCTTTCCCTTTCCCTTTCCCGTCCCCTGCTTCTGCTACTGCTTCTGCTTCTACATCTTCGTCCTCCGTCCTGCCTCCTTCGATAACACTCTGTTATGCTTTCGTTCGTCCGATTCGAGTTTCACCTTCTTTCGCTAGAAAGCAAAAATACTTTTCCCCTCCGCGCAGCAATATTAAATGGATCAGTCCAATATAAACTACTTGGAACGAATTATTTTCATCTGCCTAGGAATTCATGCTTTCTGAAAGTCTGGAAAAGTAGTAATGCAGCGCGGCGTTCGAAGAGAAATGAAAATAAGATTCACTCGAGTCGAATGGAATTCCCTTTGCGTGTTCGATTTTCGATTCATCGATCGAGGATACCGTTCCTATCTAAAGCCAGGAGATTACCGAAAAGAGCTACAGACTACGTAGATACAATTGCCCATTTCTACAGTATTTCATTTTATCGAATTGTCGATGATTCGAGAGCACGTTGAAAAATTTATAGAAATATGCCAATGCGATCGCGCAACCTTGCGGAACACAAATTATTGAACCTCATAAATCTGTAGGACATCTGCGCAGATGCGCAACCATTTCATGACACATTATCAGCTGGTGCCGTTCACCTCGCTCACCTTTGCCCTACATTTTATCTCTCACCGTTCTAATTTTCAACCTTAAATCATGGGCGTCCCCGAATGCTCGAACAACTCGTCGTCGACATCGAACATTCTTTTTCCTCAAAGTTGTACGGAAGAAGGCGCGAGACGGGCTCAAGGAGTACAGGTAAGGGCGCAACGGCATTTACCTGTACGTTCTGTAGCTGAACGTTTTCACGCGACCCCCACCATCTAGTTGACCCGGAGCGTACGCAAGTTGATCGACCGCTTTGTCAAAACACCGAGAACACCTATCGATCCGACCGTCCACCACGTGCGTTCCTGCGTGTGCGCGGGCTGTTCGCCGTTCGCCGTTCGCCGTTCGCCGTTCGCCGTTCGCGATCGCTGTAGCTGCTCCACGACCCCATGCCCCTACGCGACATGTACTTTCTACGTTCACATAGATATGTATATTATTATTATGCGAATATACGTTGGCGAGTAGGAGGAAGTAAGTGGGCATCCCTCTGAGTGTATTCTGTACGTGTATTTCATCATATTCAAAATATAATAATAAACGTTATACATAGTATAGCTTTTTAGTTGTGGATCCGAGTTTTCTTCAGCAAGTGTTGCTGAACAAGAGCAATCGACTTTTCCGCTTCGACATTGCGCGTACATTTTCTCGAACAGTAGTACCGCAATACAAATTGTGCCAGTTTCTCGATCGAAGAAACGATAGCTTCGACGCACGTAAGCCGTTTCGCACTACATATTTTCAATACTCGACTCGACGTTCAGTTTCGCTATCGATTTTTTTTTCTTCCTTAAGAAAGAAACAATCAACGATAGGAAATGCCCTAAACGAAATTGAATATCTCTCAAATGATACTGCAGTTCTGCTCGTACTCCTTTTCTTCTCTTCTCTTTTCTATTCTATCTTTTCTTTCACGATATCGTAAATCCATATGGATAACGCAGTCGATACATTTTTGTTCATTAGAACACGCACGATCCTTAAAACCAGCAACGCACGGGTCCTCTTAAATTTTACTATAGCTTTACCTTCGAATACTATTATCGCCACCATTGTCGTTGTTCTAATCATCCTCGCTCTCGCCTTCGTCCTCGTCCTCGTCATTGTCATCGTTGTTGCGGTGAAGTCGCAGTACAGAGAGAGAGAGAGGGGGGGGGGAGCATATAAATGTCCTACAGTGGCGGGCACATACACTTGGCTTCTTTTTTTTCCGCCAATGTACAAACATGCCTCGACTTGGACATACATTCGCCAGAATACATGGAGTAGTACTCTGTCAAGTACCCTGTGGGCGCTCCCAATGTGTCACTGCATTATCTAGTATTCGAAACTGCATTCGTGTAGTAAGAGCTTGAATCCGAAATCCAATCTGTATGATATCTACCCATACAATTTCGCTGCAAAACATCAGTTCGCGCGCAACAACAACAACAACAACAACAATAACAACAACAGCACTAGTAATTCTCTTTTGTCCAATATTACCAAGCGTTACAAGTATCTAATAAGAGGGACACTTGATGTAATAAGAATCATAGCTAGGACGAGTTTATAGAACAGATCGAACAAATCAAATTCAGCACGAATAAACGCCCGTCGATATAAAACTTATCGGGCACTAGGCCTGGGGACTAGGGGGATCGAATCGAAGAGTGGTGGTGCGAACGAGGCTCGAGCTGAGAATGATAGTTGTATGCGTATAAAAATAAGAATTTATCTCGATATTAATAATTTGCCTATCTTACGGATTCGAACCAACGCATCGTGTCGTACACATCCATTCGCATTGTATAAATTCCGGAACAATTATGTATAAAATTATTTATACATGTATATGTATATATAAAACGTATTTATATCTAAATGCATTTCGCGCACAAACGTGCGTACATGCGCGCGTGCCAGCGTCATTGCGGTGTTTCGCAAGTACGAGTGTAACCAGTCATTCCAAACTCCAAATTAGTAAGAAAGATCGACAGGAATAATATCTTTTTTAACACGCAACGCCGTGGCGCTCTTAGGAGAAAGCGACTCCATGCCTACTGGCCACTCCTTCGCGTATCAGGCTTTACTGAATTTAACGTCGCTCGACAACTTGAATTTTTCTCTTCCACCGATTAAATGGCTCGTATAATTCACAGAAACGAAAGAAAGGTAGTACATCATCATTTTGGGGATGGCGCTCGACGAGCAAAACGCGATTGTAACTGGAAAACTTTATACCTTTTAAAAACAGTCTTTATACAGTGCTTAAATTATTATATACAAGATGTATAGCTCATTAAGAGGTAAAAAGTATTCTATTACTGCAATTGTTACGCGTTAAAATAATCAAATTCGCAGTTTTACGATTATATCAATTTTACTCGCGATTATTCGTACGTGGTCTGTGCTCGATATACCCTGCCTATATTTACAAAAAAAGCTGCGGCTGCACGATAACGTCTGTTGATCGTCTGTTGATAAAACATATTGCGCACTTCGCTATCCTATGTTTCGCAGAAACAATCGAGACATCGTCGTTCTCTTACGCTGCAATCGAATCTAATACCCGCACGATTTCTAGGTACGCGCACGGACACTTTGCTTACTCTCGAGCGCATGCTACCGCATAAAAAAATACACGTGCAAATTTACAAATTCACAGGATGCAGATAGATATTATTGGACAAGAATCTCGACCATTGTATGAAACGGACGGGCGTAAAAGACCTAAAAGCTAAAATCTAAGTACATCCTTAAATACGACAGATTCTATAAAATCGTAAGAAAACCGGAAACAGGGAACTTATGTGGCAAGAACGACACGCGTATGGTGAGAGCTAGACGAGTATGATTGTAATCGAGTTGAGGGAGAGTACCTGGTAAAGATGTGGTGAATGAGGAATGAGTAGGAGGAGGAGGAGGAGACGAGGGAGAGAGGTTGAAAGAAAGGGGAAACGGAAAATACACAGTCTACCGATTGAACGCGACGAAAAGCTAAACGAAAATTAATCATAGTCCGAGCGCACAGACGATAACATATCGGCTGGCACGGGTCGCCTACTCTTTGTTCGACACCTTCGAAACCCGATTTCCTACTATTCTTTACCTCTTCCGTTATTTCTTTCGCTCTTTCGCTCCACCTTTTCTTCTGCTCGCATCGCACTGGTGTTCAAAATATTAAGCACACGACGAGCGTATTCGCAGGAACTCTTTCACATATGATTGGCATATCATCTTATCAAAAGTATGCGTGCTATACTATTTCCAACCGATGTGATAAATAAAATTCCAGATAAAGGAAGAAGTGGCGCTAAATTGGAAGCGGCCTTTGTCGTGTCTTCGCAAACCCCTGAAATAATAACAATACTGGATTACACGATTCGTACAACATCTTGAATATGTACCATTTTTCACTGCACCTACGCGGAATCGGAAAACCGGTGCGCGTACGATTAAAGGAGAAGTTTAGAGTGAAAATACCTTGATTGATAAGCGTGTAGGGCACTTGGTCCTCCTCGTGCTCCCGCCGACATACACGATCTAACGTAAATCGATGTTCCTGCCCGGAATGCTTCGTTCTAGTAGTCTTCCCGATACTAGATGGCTTTAGTGGATTTTCGGCGACACGCATAGAAAAGCAATACGTCTGGCCAAAACTTGGAGGAATTTCATCATTTTTTAACGATAGTATCGTGTACCAAGCACCTTTCTCTTGCCAACTGCCGTGACAATTATACGCTAGAACAGATATCGATCGGAAATATTTATTATGTTTACCGTTCGTGCAAAACGCCGCTGGAAAAAAATTTCGTTCGCCAGTAATATCTCACTCGTAAACAGCACTGCTGTGAATCAACTATACGTACAGCGAGATATGATTATAATAAAAAGATGCATACCTGTTTCAATCCCCCTATCGCACGTCTTTCCAATGACAATTTCACTCTGATTCGACGAGGCACAGCCAATTTCAACACTGCTACTTTTACATTCGTCCCCGTGTTCTTCTCCTTCGTGTTGACGGTGATGATGATGGTGATGATGTTGTTGTTGTTGTTGTTGTTGTTGTTGTTGTTGCTGTTGCTGTTGCTGTTGCTGCTCGTACGACTCTTCTTTCGCGACATCCTCGTGCCAGGTCCTTCTTTTAGTAATTCTCGAGAGACGCTTATCGCTACGGCGTTGACGACGGAACGCCGTGGCGGATAAGTGGAACGGGGAAAATCCAAGACTCAAGTACCTTCCGGGGTTGGGGCACTTCCTCTGACGCAACGACGAACCTGATTCATTCGGCAATCAGAATTGAAAAGTGGGAGATCGAGGTGTGGCGAAGCGACTTACGATTATACGCTATCAAACTCACTTATTAGGGTAGTATACGGCATGGTAGATGTATCCGAAAGAGAGCACGCCTCGTCTGGCATGATAGCCTTCTGATCTATAAATAAGGATTAGCCAAGGGGATAAACGAAGATGTGCAGGATATTCGAGGGAGGATGCACCGAGGATCGTACTCACCGGACTGCTGCAACTCTATTACGTGCTGGTCCCTTTTGTGAAATATCATACAGACGTAACCTATATCGCTGCAACGGCAAACAATGATCACAATAGTCGATCCACCGAGGTTTCCTATCTGTTTCGTATTTACGCGGTACAATTGCTACTTACCAACCGCTAGTAACGTGAGCGATCAACTTTACTTTGTATCCTTGCGCATTTTCCGACGGATGCGTCTTGTCCAAATTGTGGCAAACAATCTTCTCCTCGTGAAACGTCTCACCCTCGGCGTCTTGCACTCGAACTTTGAGCGTTGCATTTTTGTTCGTGAAATGGTAAACCTTAGTACCGTCCAACGAATGCCAGTCGTGATGTTCGGTGATCCACGATGGATACTTGCATTTATTGTGCTCCTTGTCAACTGCGAATACCCGATATATCGAATTTCACTACGCGTAGTAACAGAAAGGAATACGTTTGCCGATAGCTACCGTACCTTTCGTAAGCTTAATAGTCCGCGAACCCTCGGAAACTGCGGTTAGGCCATTGCAAGTCGGCTCGTCGGATTGAGCAAGCATGTATACCACCCTCCCCTGATGATGAGTCTTCTCTTCGTACAGGAAGCATCTGCTCGAAAGGAGAAGAGAGAATGGAAAAACGGGAAAATGGTTAAACTTACAAAAAGATCTGTGAAGAGTATATCAGTATTCGTCCGCGGAGAAAACGCGCGTACCTATACAGTTTTTCAGCCCCTGAGACGCTCCGTCCTTTCAATGTTCCAACGAGATACTTGTTACGACCATCGTTCCACACAGCTAAACACTGCAATTCTTCGGCTAAAATGTGAAAAGTGGCGCATTTACAGCGTGGAACCGATGATCAGAGGTGATCGCTTTTCATCGGTAAGCGGAACGATAACTACGATCGATCGGACTTACTATTGCTCTCGCTTCGTGCGTTATCCGGACAGGCTTGAAACTTGAGAAGCAATCTACTTTCATCGGTACATTTCTCCGCTAGGCTAATAGGCATTGCGCACTCTCCGACTCCCTTGTCGTACGTAAACGTAAACGATGGCCCACCAAAAGGGCAGGCTATCGGTTTGGAGTTTACACGAAACATGGAATACAAGGTATCATCGGATTTGATTATGGAGCACATCTCCTCCAAAGTTGTTTTCTCCGTAGAGCACCAGCCTAACGAGGGGAAACGGAGATATACAGTAACTAGAATCTATAGAATACTGAATACCGATGCTGCATACATGAAAATATATGCAAAAGTTGGCTAACCTTCGCGGAACTGGATCACATTCTCGTGGCGATCGTTAACGATTATACACTGATAGCAATTCTCGCTGCTGAAAAGTTGCATCAACAATCGATTAATATACGAATCCCGCCTTTTCTGCTCCTCGCGTATTTCCAAATACTTACTAAAGGATGTAAGAGTGATCCAATCGTTCGACGCACGTTCTTTCGCCAAGGATAGTTGCATTCACGGTGATGATAGACACTAACTTTCCATACTGGTACCATTCTCCGGTCCAGGTAGCTGGAAATTCGCAGGAGCCTGCAACGATATTATTCTCGAGCGTTACCATCGTTTAGCTCCTTAAAGGAATGCCCATTCGAAGTATGGAGGAAAACATTTCAACACTTGCCGTTTACCAAGAGGATATCACCCACGGATAAGAGCAACAACGTTAGCATTGTAGCGAAGCGGCAGGAACGTCGTTTTCTGCATAAAAATGTAGGTCCCAGCATTCTGAAATGCGCAAAATTAATTAGCCGAGTGATATTACAATAATGCCGATCGGACACACTACACGTGCGTGCTCGCGTATTGCAATTACGCATCACACAAATTACTCGTAGCTCGATACTCAGGTGTATCCATCAAAAGCGTTCTTGCTCGCGCGATTAATTGCATCCGATTCGTTCGGTCCACGGGACTCGGTCGATTCGTTGTCACGCGGATCGGAGAAATTCATTCCGAAGCCCATTTTCGTGTACACGTATTTGTGAAATTTTCGCAAGAGCTACCAATGGTTCATCAGTGCACGAGTTCGAGCGTTTAAGTTCGGCTACTCGCAATAGGAACAGCGATTCGAATGAAAGCATTAATTACGTTTGTCGATGGGAAGAACGCCAACGAACCGAATCAACCGATATCTTTTATACCACTGCGAAATACCCTCGCTAAGGGAGCCTCCGTAAGAGATGCATTATTTAACCAAGTACACGTGTCCCGACCTGCTTCGTTCAACGTGTTCTCTCTTTACCGCGAACCTTCGGGTTCGGTCGTTCGGTCGTTCGGCCGTGTGAGCGATGCGCACGGATACCCACGTTGCTGAATCTGCGCAACGTAGATATCCGAAATGTCAACTATGTACGTATCTGACATACGCGACGGGTGAATTTTTCCCTTGCCCTCCTAACCCGATTAACCAACGATTAAAACGGTTAATCGGGTGAATCGGGTGAATCGGGTGAATCGGGTGAATCGTTGATTCATACCTGTTTCATTTTTTCTAATTCATTCGCTTCCACTCCCGAACGAAACGCTGCTCTTTCGAACAGACGAGACGTTTCACTGTCAGCGACACGATGCATACACGATTAAATCGGACACGCGAGACACAAGATTCAGTTCAGAGCGATTCTCACGCGAGTCGTTCAGACCACTAACCTTTGTGCGTCGAGGATCCCAAACGTGAAGCCGTTGAAAACTATCGCATAACGTTCCGCTATCGAAAAGGAAAATTGTAGGATAGAGAGGAGAGGATGACACAAAGAAATGGTGCAAAGTGACGAAACTATTCACTCGAATGTTTCCAATGCTTCGAATGCCAGCGATGATCGAATATAGTTGCAATAAATGGATTACCGGGAACAAACTTTTATCACCACGTAAACAACAACTTCTACAGAGAAACAAGGGAAAGGAAATGACTACTATCAAGGGGGTGGTTAAGATTATTCGGGTTAAGGAAAAGATCAATTTAATCGAGAATCAGAGGAACGTGTTAAACGGAGCCGCTGTTTCTGCCAACAGATCGTTCGTCGTGGACTCGGGCACAGAACAAGAACGCACCAGTGTTTTTATTACTACGGCGGCCACCATTGCAACCACCATCGTTATTACAGGAGGAGCAACTGCATCACACCGTCGAACACTCGGAACTAAACACTCGATGGGTCGCACCAAACTGAAAAAGCCCTTTCGTCAATTTCTTTGTCACTTGATATTTATGCGAGTAGGCGCGGAACTGAGCAAATTGTCAAACATCGAACACATGTTTCATCGTACAAGGAATAGAAATAACGGGCACGAAGGGCAGCGAGCAACGAAAATTTACGTCTATCACTTTGCGTCCCTTTGTAGCCGTTCTATCTCTTTGTACGTTTATTCACTCGTTTGCTCGTGCGGACAATGGCGGCGACAGACGAACGCCGAGCGGAACGCCGTTCCAACTATTCTTACGGTACGATCTTATACTACAGCGTGCTATTAAACCAGCATGCGCCGCTACATGCATCGAAACTACGCGTCCATCTATCGCAAATTGGTGTGCAGTGTGCAGTGTGCAGTGTGCACGGTACGAAAAATTTTAGTGTCTCTCACTACTGCACTCTGTGACCCGTTCCCTCACCCAACCCACTCCCCCGTTTCAGACACCGATACCCCACCCCTGACCACTTTCCCTACGCTCTATACTCTATGTGGTTTTCTTTGCAACGATATTCTAACAATAAGTGGTCAAATCTACGAGATGATTTTCCTATCTACTATCCATGGAGTTGCCTGTTATCAATATTTCATACAAACTTTTATTGCATTCGAAGGAACGGGGAAAGGAAAACCGTTCAATGTGTCCGCATCTCTCTTTATTATACATTATACAAAATGTGTACATATTTTAGCAGCACGAGGGCAGCATTGAACATTTCGAACTCTTAGGTATAAATCTAAAAGTACCAGGATCTAGTAAAAGAGATGTACAGCGCGTATCACTAGGCTAGGGACTTTTCTCGCTTTGCAATGCAGGCGGGATTGCGGGAGAGAGTAACGAGTGCGCGCGAGAGAAATATTCGATGTAGAAAATTTATAGTGCACGTACATATTATGTGCTATGTTTGCATATGGCACGTCAAGCATGCCCCTTGCGAGTTGATTTAAGTGCATGAACCGTTCCGTCGGTTCAATTCGGTCGTAGTCAGGGTCTCTTCGATTTTCTTCGACTATCGCCTATGTTCGGTTCGCTCTGCCACAAACGGGACGCCTTGGTAGGAGTGTGAAAAGCCATCGGTAAAATTGGCGAGAGAATTTCATGCGGGCTTTCGTCTCTCTAACAAGCTTCTAAGAGAAAAAACATCGGTGAATACATACATATTTTGATGAAACATAAATTAGAATTCAACAGTTTTTTCCTTGCTCAATGTTTCATTTAAGATTTAACATTAACATTTCTCGTATTTCTATATTATTTTAGTACCATTACAATGTTTCGGAGCGCGATCTTGCTGATCCTGCGAAATAAATTGCTGTTGCGGAATTAGCACCATCCTCTGTGCTTAACACCCCCCCCCCCCCATTTTTACCCTTGGTCTGGAGCTTTTGCGTAAAGGCCAGACGACAGGAAAGGAAGACAGAACCTGCATCGCGGTGTATGTAGATACAACTGTAGGTCATGATACAAAACAGTCAAGAAGTCTATGTATTTTATATATATAATTTTGGACTTTCTTACACACACACACACACACACACACATTTCAGTAGGCATGCATGTAATGTTTGTGTATGCATGTATGTAGGTCACATAAACCTCTTAGGCGCAAGCCCGTCGGGAAACAAACACAGCTTTTCGATCGACGCTAGACTCTTTGCAAAATACGGACGTCGGTTGGCAGGTCGACGGACGCAACGACTGGACGTAGCACATTGTGTATACGTATACACAATATTATAGAAGACAGTTCTTCCTCGTGGTACGTTTCTGTCCAATACTTTTGTCTCTATACATATATCTGCTCGAGGTCTCGCGGAGCGCGTACCAGTCAAATTTTTCTTCAAGTCGATATCATATCTTGAAGGATTTTTCGTTGGACAGTATAGTGTATCTAATTATCATCGTTAAAGCGGTGTCCCTGATAATCTCGTTTCGTATTTTTCTGACCTCCATATTCCGATCCACACGCCGAATTACGAAATATCGAGTAAGCATTCTTTGAGAAACTTGACAGCAAGTGAAAAATACAGACGCAGGTGTGTCGATCAATCGGACTGTGTACTAACGATTTCATCTTGAGAATCGTATAGGAAGAGGGCCAGAAAAAATTGATCGATGAATGTTGGTCGAGGGGGTGTGCGGTGTGCGGCGTGCGGTAAACGGGCGATGGATGATTTTGCATATTTCCGCGATTACGATACGCTTCGAAACTTTATACGATAGCCTCGAGAATTCAGGTGGCTCGTTGCGAAATCATGGTTACCGCTGTATACTATTTATACATAGATTATGTATTTCCGACTATTTCAAGTATTCGAAGTGAAAAGTTTTTCTGAAATTTTAGTAAATGCAACGGAATGTCATTTTTCGCTTGGAAAGGGAGCAATCGTTCCGATAGTACGGAACACCCCGGACACAATTTACAAGACGGTCTCTTCCAAATAGCGTCTCAAGCCTGTCATATTTTAGTCCAAGTAAGTTGGCAAGCGACATCCACTACATATTATGAAAAGATTGATCTCCCGGTTCTCTCTCGTAGCATGGCAAAAATTGAAATTCTATACTATAGAATGTACACGGATTCGTTATTTCCTCCTAATCTCTTTACCGTTTTACACACTGTACGTATATGCATGCGCCCTTTCCCAAATCCAAGTTACTTGGCCGTCCTGATAACCGCTTTCAACTGGAAATTCTTGATGAAAAATCGGAGAACATTGTGTTTCCTCTAAAAGGTGAACAACACGCACAATGTCTCTTACGGCGGAAACAACAGCGTAAGAAATATCGCGTACTCGAAATGTTCTGGCAAAGACGAGAACGCGACAAGTCTCCCAACATGTTCCGTAAGCAAAGGAACAAATTCCACGGTCAAGTCTTATACAAAGTATATGAAAGATCGAGACAAAGATCAGGACGTGATAGTTTTATTGCCGCATCGTAAGAGGAAAACGCCGTTTGTCAAGCATAAATTATCCGTACGTATCATCTCTTTCTACGTAAAGGACCACTGTCCATTCGTCTCGTTAGCTTGGGATCGCAGTAACCCGATTCGACGATTAAAACATGAAAGAAGGAAAGAAAATGATTTCGATTGTCACAGACCGTCTCCGAGAATGCGCGATTCGAAGGGAATCCATCGAAATGGGGTGGCAGCGGCGATGGTGGTTCTGCCGTTGGGTCAAACAGCAGTAACACCGTGGCGGATGACGATTACGACGTGTGGGATCATTCCGGTTTTATGCTGAAAAGCGAAACAGACGGTACAACGATAAACGGCAAGTTAGTGTTTTTTCGCGGCCAACTTGCCGGCCGATCAAAAGCCAAAGAGAATGGTAGAGAATCGTGGCGAATCGTGGCGAATCGTGGCGAATCGTAGCGAATCGTAGCGAATCGTAGCGAATCGTAGAAAAACACGAGTAATTAATTAGTCGGTTTGTTTCGGTGTTGATTGAATAGATGGGGTGGTACGCAAGGATGGTGCAGACCAAGCTGTATTCCAATTACCGTCATATTGATTCTGATAGTGTTGGTTGTTTTATTGCCGTTGCTGGACCACACAGCGGATAAATCTTCGTTGAACGGCACGAATTTGGGCTTCGATTCGAGTTGCATGAACGTCTGCAATTTATCCTTCGTGGAGACGATACCGATCGGTATGGATTACACGGACAATAGCGCTCCTCCTCTCGACACCACTTATGACTCCTGGATCAAATTGATCTCATTGGCACGGGAGAAGATTGAGATAGCATCGTTTTACTGGACCATGAGGAGAGAGGACGTATATCCAGATGATAGCGCGAAACAGGTGACGCACAACGAACCAAAACGAACCAAAACGAACCAAAACGAATCAAACCGCCCAAAGAATCTTGAGCCTCGTTTCGTAATCGTTTCGTTCGACTGTTTCAGGGCGAACAGGTTTTTCGCATGCTTCTCCAAGCAGGTAAGGATCGGAATATACAGCTGAAAATCGCGCAAAACATGCCGTCGCAGATTAGCCCGAACATCGACACGGAAATCCTGAGCAAAAAGGCAAACGCTAAGGTAACGTAGCTTTGGGAACGAGGGATAGGGGAACGAGGAGAAGGCGGTATGCTTTTTTCTTTCGATAAGACGATAAGAAGGTTGTTGAACATTGTACGTTGTACGTGTGGTCAGGTTAAAAGTCTAAACTTTGCGGCATTGCTCGGCGGAGGAGTGCTTCACACGAAACTGTGGCTCGTCGATAGGACGCACGTGTACGTCGGTTCCGCCAATATGGATTGGCGATCCCTTACGCAAGTCAAAGAACTCGGTCTTCTCGCCCTAAACTGCACTTGCCTTGCAAACGATTACGCCAAGATCTTCGATGTAAGTTGATCGTTTCGTCGTCACGTTAATCGCCACGCAAACGTAAACGCCGTTAGGCGGTAACTGCCTCAGGCCAATCGTTCGTTTCAATTGTTTCGTAGGTTTATTGGACAGTAGCCGACACCGGGAAAATACCATTTGTTTGGCCAGATTCTCTTAGCACGAGAATCAACTTGAAAAATCCGATGAATTTCACATTTGAGAGTAACAAGTATAGTACATTCATAGCGGTGAGTCTGATATCCTTACCACGCGCAATGCAAAATGCCCTACTCGAATGGAATATAGGATATACATACATATGTACTATGTATTTCAGAGTTCACCCCCAACTTTTTCGCCGAAGGGAAGGACCAACGACGTGGATGCAATTCTTTATTGTATCGAAAAGGCAGAGAAATTTATTTATATCGCGGTAATGGATTACTTTCCTCTGACCGTGTACACAGCTAAAATCACGTACGTCCTTCCATATTTCTTTCCCTCTAGACTTTCCACCTTTTTACGCGCATGTACAGCAGGTATATGCAGGTGCAACGCGGTTTTTTTTTCATTTCAATCTGAGTCTGTACGTATGACAATCGACGAGATGATTTTAACGCGCGATTTAGGTATTGGCCGATAATAGACGACGCATTAAGGACCGCAGCCATCGAGCGTAAGATACACGTACGGCTATTGATATCTTCGTGGAAGCACTCGATGAAATCGGAGGCCTTCTTCTTGAAATCGCTCACGGATTTGACAGATAGTTACGCAGGCGTGAAAATCGAAGTGGTCAGTCGTCACTAATTACGTTCACGTAATTAGCTTCGTGTATAGACGAACGTTTCGTCGATCACACGTGTACCTACTATATGCACATACATATGCCGATATATCTGTGCAGTGACGATTTACGAGATCGTTTCATTTCAGAGAAGATTCGTCGTTCCCACCGAACCAGATTTCGAAAAAATACCATTTTCCAGAGTAAATCACAACAAGTACATGGTGACTGAGGCTGCTGCGTACATAGGGACGAGCAACTGGTCCGGCGATTACTTCATAAATACCGCAGGCAATTGTCTTCTGTTCTTGTCATTTCTCTTTCACATCGTTTTCGTCCTTTTCATCTCTTTTATCCGTTCTATCCGTTCTATCCTTTCTATCTGGCCAGTTGTCCATGGGTAAACGAACGAATAATATTTCCCGTTGATTCGTCAGGTGTAGGCACGGTATTCGAGGCTGTCGGTGATGAAACTTCGGGGAACCTCAGGCAACAATTGGAAGACATTTTTCATCGTGACTGGAACTCGAAATACTCTTGCGCATTAAATGGAAGTTCGGCATGTGTCGCGCGACCATCAAATGCCCTCAGCGATGATTACTCTTTGCGATCGTCGCGTTAAATATTACCGTGACAACGACTCCACTACGGTTCCACGTATTCGGCCAGAAAAATGGAAATCACACTCTGCACGTTTATTAACGCTCTTAAATGTCACGTCTCTCGTCATCTGCAGAGCTAAGATTGGTTTTTTTCTTTCCTTTTCTACGAACCGTATGCTTGTGATTGTTCGCAATCATAGCTGACGTTTTATTTGTTCCGTGTACGCTACATGCGCACTTGTTCTGTTGATCTTCTCCATCTCGTCTCCTCCTCCCCGTTCCCCTCGTGACCTGCCTTCCTTTGACGCAACTCGTGCGTCTATACACTCACACGTGCACGAAACACGAGAGACGAAACGTTCAGAGAGGTTGAAACACACATACGCATATACGCATTATACATGCGTATAATTCATATACGTATACATTTATATACGTTTGAGATAAATCAAATCTTGAATCTGTAGAAACGATTTAACGTAGCGGAGATTTGTGTGCCTTGCTTCAAATGTTGTTGCCAATCCATTTTCCACGATGGATCGTTCCTATTCGAGAACTCGTCGCATCGCGTCGCATCGCGTCGCATCGCGTCGCATCGGGTACTTCCGTCCATTGTAATTATGAAAGGGAAAAAAATTGGAAACCTGACGCAGGTTGTTACTATTAAAATAGCTATAACGCATCCTCCGTCTCTGTGCATTTTTTATCCTTTGTTTTCGAAAGACTGTGCCGACTCGTGTCGTTTATCTCGCTAATTGTAATGCGATCAACATGGAAACGTTGCGAGCATATCAATAATTATGCGTATCCGATTATTTTTTGTACGATGTGTATCGCAGTGTGAATCGGAAATGTAGGAACAGGCGTATGTATATCGTTGTAAAAAAAGCTGCCTCTGACGTTCTTGGAATACCCGAGGAGTGTCCGTTTTCGCGTGCAAGCATATGCTGTTCCCTGAGAGCAACGCTATATCGCTGACAAACAGCAACATTTTATTTCACATCTATGCGTTTGAATTGGCGTAACCGATCTTACGCTTCAAGTGCCCTCAATTTTTCGTGCGCATCGCATTGCTGCATCGCGTTAATCTTGTAAAACGTATTAATGAATTGCTAGTTTATAAGGGATCGCGGTGCGTCTCAAACGTACAGGTGCGCATACGCTTAACAGGCATACATATATACGTATAGGCATGTACGTGCACGGGACGAAGTAGCGTGATTCTGGATGGAAGCCTTCCGATTATCCTTTCCGTCCTAGTCCATCTCTCTCTTCTTTTTCCTCCCCCTCAGCCTCCCCCTCAGCCACCTCCTCTCCACCCTCCCCCTAAGTCATCCGTTCCCACTACTTTTTTGCCCTTTCTCCGCATAGCGGTTTCTCATTTTTGTTGTCTTCTTTTTCGTTATGCCTATCGTCGACCTTTTCCATCCCATTATTCATTACATAATCGTTCCCAATCAGTCTCCGCGTCTCTCAACAATATCTTCACTCTATACTCTATGCTTTCTACACTATAGTTTATAGGTATAAAAAAAATGAATCAGGCGTAGCGTATAATGGATTTGTGTATGCGCGTGTGTGCGAGCAACGATTATCAGCAAATTAGCATCCAAGTTTATTGTAGCAGCGTACAGTTATGATTAACTCGCGGGCGCAAGGATATCACGTTGCGATTTAGCGCTCATCATCGCGATCATCTAATTCCGATCTTTGTTCAAAATCGACATTAAATAGGATAGGCGGTATCGTAACTGATGCTGCCGAGCGTTCCATTGCCAATAAAAATTTCTCAAGAGTTGAAACAACGCACAGAATTCTTGTTTGGCGGGGCAGCAGTATTTTTCCTTATTTTTCTTCAAAATTGCACGATCGGATTCCACTCAGGAACGAAAGCTACGTGAGCAAATTCGAAAGATTCGCGGAAGAGTGGGTATACGCATGCATATTAATGAAACATCCACACTCATTGGATACACGTCCCTTATTCCTACGTAGATCTGGCACAATTGCATTAGACTTTTATTCGAGACCGCATATACGTGTATAATTGTTGGCCTTGGAAAACCCATACGCGATCTATCCGAAATTTTTGGTATAGTTGTTGAAAAGAGTCGTGGGGAATTTCGCGAAACTGTGTTCCTCGCAATGAGGATCGAACGGAGCAAACTTGACGAATAGTATGATAGAAGCGTTTTCATTATAGGAGTAGATATCGAATGCCGGGAGAAGTTGATGTTGAAGTTGAAGGAGAGTAAAAGGAGAAGAAAAAGAGGAGGAAGCAGCAGACGACACAGTAGGATGAAAGAGACGTGGTCGACTGGGGGTCGCGAGCGTGATCGAGCGATTAAGGAAGGAGAAGGAGAGCCAAAGGGTAAAGAGGAGGGCCAGATGGAGAAGCAGAGTAGAAGGAGAAGAAAGGAAAAGCAAGAGCGGCAACGGCACGGGTGACAATTCTCAGGTGTATTGCTCGCAGAGCCGAGGTGTCATAAGAGGAGGATCGGTAGATTCGTGCGAGGCGAAAGTTCTCAAGGTACACGCAGATTGTTCGTTTTTCCGCCCGTTCGCGTTGCCCGCAACATAGCACACGCTGCTTCGGGTGGTTCGGGTGGTTCGGGTGGTTCGGGTGGTTCGGGTGCTTCGTCCTTTGTGGCCGGCAATTCGTTGATCCATTTAATCGTTCGTCCGAGCGTTCCGTGGTTCATTCGGATTTTCGTTTCTTTTGTGTGCCTGTCCGTTCCTCTATCGGTCGATCGATCAACGATAGGTGTTCGATCGTTGGTTTCTCCAACATGGCAGTATCGATGCTACGATTCGACGAAAGATTGGACGAGGACGCAGTGAAACGGTCCAAGGGTCTTTGGACGACAACGAAACGGTCCTCGTTCTACTGCTATTTGCATCGTATTCTTGCGGGGTTGTACACCGGCGGTAATGAAACGTGTCTGCATTGGATGTAATATTTGCTGATATTTCATCTCGAATGAAAAAGGGTGTAAAAGGGGGGAAACCAAACGTGTGGTAACAGCGCGTGTGTTCTCTTTTCTTTCAAAGGTTTCGTAGCGGGTATACGTCTACATGTTTCGTTTTACTAGGCAGTTATAGAGAATATCAAATCTGGCATATATTTCGAACGCGATGTAAATGCCGTTTTTCAAGTATTAGGGGAATGGGAATGGGAAAAGTGTGGACTCAAGATAGGAGAGATTGCAGGAGGTAAGTGCCGTACGCTTCCCGGTGGAGCAGGATCAACGGGAATAGGAAGTGCTGTGGAATTCTTCGCGTCTGCCGGAATATTTCGCGGTGAATACCGTTATCCACAAAGTGTACTCGTGCAGCATCCGCGCCGTTATGTATTTCTTCGTACAGGGTCGAATATATTCGAACGAAGGAACGATAGAGAGCAGCCGGCGAAACGGTAATCACGCTTTCTTCATCCGCGGCACACGCGCAGTTTCTTCGAAGCGCACGCCATTTAGTATCATCCGAACGTATCGTCTTCTACCACCTTCCAGCAGTGGCAAATTCGTGTCGGTATCGCGAGCGTTGTTGCTCCAAGCGAGCAAAGGGTCTAGCCCGGTAAGAATGGGCGAGTGGCCCCCATGGCAATTGTTCTTATTATTTCCACCCCCATATCACATAGGTAAGAAGTAAAATAACACGTTCAACAGATTCAAACATACACACGTAACACACCTTTTTCTTTGAACAAAATAACAAAAACAAAATGATGTTCTTTAACTGATGCATTACAATTAACCTAAATTAAACAGAAGGTGATAAAATAATCCTAATCGCTATTTTCAACCATAACTGCCGGTTGTATTGGTCAACTCAAATAAGTGAGTCTACTTCGGTGGTCTGCTTTTTATACAAGTTCCTCCGATTGTCTCTCGTCGTTACCTTCGGCATTCTTATCCGGCTCGGCCAGACCCTTTCTCGTCGGATGCTCCGACACGAAAGTAATAGGCTCGAGTAGAATATATTAGAACGAGCTAGAGGGAACCTTTGATTAAGTATTCGAATTAGAAACTCAACGTCTCCAGTATTTCGTGCCCGTCGTTAAAATACCTGCTGTTTCACTCTTCTCGTTAGCCCTGAAAGGATACGTGACGAGGAGGCGCGGTCAAGAAACGCGTATCGTCTATCGAGCATCGCGCGTGCACGATGCGGTGAGATGACACTAATAACTGTAGTATGTATTTCCGTTTGAAAGACTCGAAAGACTAGAGAGACACGAGCAAGTTCACGATCAACTTTCACTCGACGACGGAAAGTGCGCGTTTCTCTTTGACTAGTCATCGCGAGGGTACGCTGGCCGGAACGAGCAGCAACTTTCGGATCGACGTACACCTGTGTAGCGCTTCGCACCGTTTCATTTCTCCCTTCTCTGCTTACTTTTCTTCAGTTGATATCGCTACTTGCGAGAGGACAAGTGACAATCGCGGCGCATACGCTGAACGCGATGGTGGAAGTTTTGTTGGAACCATGTGGCCAAGGTGTGGCTGTGTCGGAGAACGGTTGTACCTTGAACGAAAACCTGACGAATCCTCGTTTGCATCATGGCAACCCTTGCGACGCCACTTTGGAAGAGACAAATCTCAGCCCGATTCAGCGTTTTTACAATGGGCAGAGCATCTTCGTCACGGGGGGTACCGGATTCGTGGGCAAGCTCTTGATAGAGAAACTCCTTCGAGCGTGTCCCGGTATCTCGTTCATCTATTTACTGGTACGCCCGAAGAAAGGGAAGGACGTGCATCAACGCATCGAGGAGCTGTTTGACGATCCGGTAAGGGTATCGACGCACGCTCCCCCCCCCCCCCCCGCTACATTCCGCAACTCTTCATTTCTCACCCTGCCATCGGGTTCTCCTAATCGACAATCGGTCCACGATCTACTGCTTTACTTTCAGCCGTTAAACAGATTTTGCTTTCCCTTGCGGCCACCGAGGATACGCAGACACCAAACGGGAAATCTCGCAGACAATCGTTTTCCCGTTCGTGCTTGCTTTCTCCGCCTATCGTTCTACTTTCCGCTACTATTTTACTATTCTACTATTCTACTATTCTACTATTCTACTATTCTACATACGTACCTCGTACTTGTTTGCACGTATCGTATACCGAATAAGCGGAAATCTCGTTAGGTCTACGACTACGAGACGAGTAATCGTACACGATCGTTTCTACATGCATGTATAATATAACACCTTGTGCCCTTAGCTGTTCAGAAAATTGAAACAGATGCAACCAAAGTTTCGGCATCAAATCGTTGCTGTAGCCGGAGACTGCGGCCTGCCGGGACTCGGCATGTCCCCAATCGACCGGCAAACGGTGGCACGGGAAGTCTCGATCGTGTTTCACGTCGCGGCCACGGTCAGATTCGACGAAAAGATGAAACTCGCCGTACCGATAAATGTTCGCAGCCCCAAAGACATGACAGAACTTTGCAAAGAAATGTCGTGCCTGAAGGTGAGCAACGGCTGCGTGCGCGTGTCCGTGCATACCTGCTCTAACTGCACACTGACTTTTTCAGTCGTTTGTGCACGTGTCCACGGCGTACGCCAATTGCCCGCAAGAATTTATCGACGAGAGGGTATACGATCCACCGATGGACCCGAACAAATTGGTAACCCTTGTCGAATGTATAGACGAGAAACTGGCCGAGGAAATCACACCGCGGTAAGCAGCGAACGAACTTGTTCGCATAAGAAATATGAATGACGAAGGAAAAAATTGCCCGACTTTTTCCAATCATTCGATTTTCCTGCCATACAGATTGCTAGGCGCGTGGCCAAACACGTACACATTCACGAAAGCTGTGGCCGAAAGTATCGTAGCAGGAGAGGCCGGTCAACTGCCCGTTGGAATATTTCGCCCAGCCATCGGTTAGTCGACGTTCGTTCATTTCAAACAGACTCGCGTACAGTAGCGCGAGTGTGCGCGCAGTGTTTGCTGATCGGATGCGTCTGCGTCTGCGTCTGCTTCTGAAATTTTCAGTCATTTCAACATATCGGGAACCACTGCGGGGATGGATCGATAATTTGTACGGGCCAACGGGTGTAGCGGTAGGTGCAGGTACCGGGATCTTAAGATCGATTCATTGCGACGGATCCATACACGCGAACGTCGTTCCCGGTGACTTGACAGTAAATGCCCTGATAGCCTGCGCTTGGGACGTAGCCAATCAACGAAAGTAAGATTGCGAGGAACATTGCCCTCTACTTTTCTTCTCCCTTTCCTTTCTGCACCATTTTTCTTTACCTTCTTGCTGGTTTACAGGTCCGCGATAATCGAAGAAGAGGGTCAAGATAACCAGGTGCCAGTTTACAATTACGTATCGAAAGACAATCCTATAACGTACGACCAGTTGAAAGTTTTATCCGAGAAATATGGAATCGAGTTTCCATCCACCAAAGCTATATGGTATTATAGCTTCCGAAACAACAAATACAAGATCATTCATTTTCTTTACGTCTATTTGCTGCACCTATTGCCAGCGCTCTTGATCGACACCGCCACGCTCTGTTTGGGAAAGCAGCCCAGGTAATTTCTCTCTACCTCCACGCCTCTTCCCCCCTCATACGCTCTCGCTCAAAGAGACGCACGCTCGCGTGCGCATACGAATCAAACGCATTTTTTTTTATCGCTCAAAGGATGCTGAAAATCTATAAAAAGATACACAAGTTCATGGATGTAATCAACTATTTTACGATAAACGAGTGGAAATTCTCGAACGACAACGTGAAAGCGTTGCAGGGCAAATTGACGCTCGAGGACCGGCAAAATTTTGCTTGCGACATCACGGAAGTGAATTGGGATCACTATTATCGGATGTATATGCGCGGGATTCGTATGTATCTGATAAAGGATCCGTTGGACACTCTGCCGCAAGCGCGTGTCAAATGGCAAAGGTAAATAGAGTTAAGCAATTTCCAACTTCCAACTTCCATACGTGGAACCGAGCCCGCGGTTGTACTCCATCGTTCGATATTTATTTTACAGATTATACTGGATTCATCAGGCGTTGAAGTTAATTCTCGCGTACGGTTTGCTGCGGATATGCTGGTTAACTATTTCTCATCTCTTTCAGACTTGTACGCTTTAATTTGCATAAACAATCGTTGTTATGCGTACAGTGCGGTTAGCCACACCCCGATGCACGTACATATACACGTACGTAGAACGTCGAATACATTATTATATAAGATAAAATGCCGCTCCTGAACCGAGTGCACCGAGGCTCGCTCGATTCGCAACGACGAAGCCGAGACTACGTATGACTTTTTTCACCGTTTCGACGCTTCCAAGGAATGGAAGAGAGAGAAAGAAACGCGCTTTGTTTGGTCTTATTCGTTACTAGTTACTAACTATCTACCAGTTAGCAGCTATCAGTTATCAGTTATCAGTTACCAGAAACTTATATGTGCAATACATAAAAGTGCCTTGCGATACCTTCGAAACCCTCAAAACTATATGCAACGCGCACTCTCACTCGAGTCCCTTTCCTTTCTTTCACGAATATTTATATGCATAGGCTGATTTTTTATTGCGGGAATCGCACGCCCCATTTCAACCTTGTTTTATACGTGTACAGTTTGAACAGGAAACTTGCTGTCGGACTTTAAGTTTCTATTTTTAATAAAGGAAAGTTTGTTTTATCTTCTTTTATACTCAAATCGGATAGTACCGATTTCTCTTATGTCTACCTCTCATTTTTATTATCCACTGCATCCGGCCAACTGTTCCTGCGACCTTTTCAAGGAAATGAGTATCCTCCGTTCCTCTCTCACTTACTGTCTATGTATGTATTTATGTACTTTGATTGCCTTTAGAAAACTCTGCCGCCCTTTACCCCCGCTTCTTTCCTCGACAAATACGTTGCTCGTCACCTTCTTTTTCCGATGGCTCATTTTTTGCATGGCTCTCTTCAACTATTGCCACGGAGTTCTCGTGGCAACTGCATCTTGGCTTGCGCCAGTTTTCGCGATTCCCATCGTGCCGGCACTATGTATTCGGAAGAGAAGCTGTACGAGAAATATGATGAACCACGCATCTGCTGTTGAAGCGTCTTACGCTCGGCAAAGTGTATTGGTAACAGGTCCACCGATTAGTCCTTCCTCTTTCCTACTTTCTCCCAATTTACGTTGCTCCCGTGTCCCAATATAGCGTAGCCATTACACAAAAACTCGTACTCGTTGAGTTTTCCATTTTCCCCCTCTCTTGCCCCACCCACCATCATTCTCTACCCGTCGCCTACCAAAACCACTTACTTTCTTTCAATACTTTCTCTCTTTCGAGACCGTCTTTATACGTATGGAAAAGCGGTCGGCTTTCTGGAGAAACAGGACTCTTGGGGAAACTGCTAATCGTTATACGTCTACACTGGAAGGTATTTTCAAAGAAGCACCAAGTAATTCGAGCTCGAACCGCATTTCATAAGTACGTTTAATCGCATCCGCCAAACTAGCCAGCCGTTAACAATGCACATGTATATGTATGGATGTATGCATATAACTTGGGGACCGTAAAATTTCCTGTGCGCGTACCGTCTTCTTCCATCTTACATTCTCACCTTCATCTTTACGGGCGTTCAATTCATAGAAATCGGATACATGTTCAACTTTTTTTACCAGGTTCACGCCACATTCTCCGACAATACCCGCAACGTCGCCCAACTTCAAAACGGAAATAGATATCGCAGAATATTCAATAGCAAAAATAATCGCACGTTTACGTACATATATACGTTGTGGGCCACGAGCAGGTAGATCCGTGCAGGTAGGTTCGCGGTATCTTTCCCGCCTCTTCCAAATCAATTTCTGCGAGATTTTCATCCATCTCATATTAACGAGCAATCGACTATACAGGTCTCGGCGTGTTTCAATGTCGAGAAATGAAGGTATCATTGTGGAAAAGCTAGAATAACACGAGTGTGAGAGATCCTCGCATTTATTAATAGAAAAATAATTTCATAGCCCCAACAAGATGTGCCTTGCAATTGCTATGTACATAATGACAGCCACGTTTGAAATACTTTCAAAGATTGCCGTAGCAATCGGTATATTCTTCTTAAACTTTCTTGGAAGAATTATATATTTCATGTACGCGCTTGGTACCGCGCTAATGGATTCGCACACTGAAACTGAATCGTTTCCAGTACGAGTTGATGGCCAGTCATAACTGAGGCACAATTTCATTTTCAAGTGTTTATTTACACGGACCAACGCCCTTTTCAGACGTTATTTCAATAAGTTCATCTTATCTCCTACCTATTTTAATTCGTCAGCAATTAACCAAACTCCAAAGATCGAGTTTACGGAATCGCTTAACCAGCTAGTGCCGCCGATATGTAACGTAAGAGTGTGAAAGGGGGAAACCAATAATGAACATCCTTCCGAATTCTTTACACAGGTTTTATTAATCAAACGTAGGTTATTGTAAGAAAATAATTAAATACAAGACAATAGCAATTAGCCATACTATCTAGATACTATAAATCTACTTCAGACACAGTTTATCTTTTCTAACGTGCTTCGTACTGCGTTCATATGTATAACAAGAACATATGCTGCGCATATACAATCGATCGGTCAATTCCTCGTTACAACTTACAAACAAATGGACGGATGAATATTCGACGGCCGAACAATCGACCTAATGTACAACACCGACCAAAACTTGACCACCACTTTCTTATTTTAACTTATATCGCATTTCTTCTTAACGATCCATTAACTCGACGTTAATCCGACTTGTAGCTATTGATTGCTGTGAACATTTCTGTACTGGAAACTGGCTAGTGATCCTACATTTTTGGTCGTTAGTGCGTACACATTTTGGATGGCCCCAAGGCGGTCTCGTTACGCTGTCCGCGCCTAGTAATAATTGAGTGGAACGCGCGCGTTCCTTTAGTCCCCAGTTTAAGGCATGATTTCCACCACGCGTGCCTAACGTACACGCTGCACCAGAAATCTTAAACGCGTGCGGACACAGCGCCTAGCTGAATTCCCGCCTTCACTCTTTCCACATGGTTCACCGGTTAATTGGCAGGCATGGTTGACACAGCACTGTGCGGTGTTGTTGGGCGTGAACCAGCAATCGAGTGAGTAGTAGATGCATTCAGTGATTGCATGGTGCCGATCTAGAATTAAACATACAGTAATCGATTGTTGTTATTGTCAAGCAGTTGAAAGGAAGACAGTAAAGCAAAGCAAACAATCTTACTCTTAAATGAGCCAAATCTTCTAGCCTTGTCAGATCGGACAGTTCCACGTACAAAGAGTATACGATTAACCATCCATAAGTGGAAACGCAAATAAATATTATCCATAAAATACACATGGAGATATTGTAGGCAAATATCATGTCGTTGACTATACTAAAGAATACAAAAGCAAATAATCTGAAGATGGAGAAAGCTGCGAAACTGTACAGCCACGGCACCATCTTCTTTTCGTGTTCCTTTCTTAAAGAAGCTATTAACATTAACGACGACGCTAAGACTGTCATTCCACCGAGCATAGAGAACAACGCAAACACAACAAGAGCGTTGCGAACTGAAACAAAAATCACTAGTTAAATAACTATTCCCAGGCATTCCTTGCCCGAGACGCGATGCACGCTAAAATTTTCATATGCCACTTGTTGGAACTCACCGTGTCGATTACCAACGTAAACAAATTCGTACGATATTATGTAGTATCCGTAGTGGGTTGAGCCCGGTGCAGCTTGAGACAGGCAGTAAAGATCAAATATCGAAGTACAGATTGTGAATAAAGCTAGACACTGTGAACAAAGTTGGATCGAGCATGAATCAATAGTAGCATCGTTAAATTTTATTGTCATTACCTACCAATGAAAATATTGCTGTAAACATAGCGCCCCTTTGAATGTCCAACAGATAGGCGTGTGTTAATATTGGTTTCTGGTACCACCTTGTTTTCACACTACGCATCGACCGCGATGATCTTAAATTTGCGCTACTACGGGTAGTAACATGCGAGTATACCGAAGGTGTACCCATGCTTGGAGACTTTTTTCCGTAATTCATTTTATCAACGATAATTCACCTTCCTTCGGAGTCGATAATACTTTACGGATACACCCGTACTTTTCCTCTCCTTGGACCGTCGAAATTTATCAATTACTTATTTATTTAATCAATCCTTTCTACCCTTCTTACTCTTTCCTCTAACTTTCACTTTATCGAGCGCCGTTCCTTCCTTAATAATATTTCGAGGCACTGCAACAAGAAAGGTTAGCTCAACGAGATTGTTTACACCGTTCACTATGATAGTTCTTGTTGCCCACTCTTCTTTTATGCGTAATGTTCTTTTGCGATAGTCTGTGATCCGCGAGAATCTTGAATAAATCGATGAACATAGGTAAACATAAACATCAAATTACACCCATCGCGTCAATTACTCATTGACGATCTCCAGCCGACGCCCGATGTTTTCAATCAACTAGGCCGAAATAGGACGACGAGACTCGAATGTATCCGAAGCGAACGCGTCAAGTATGTATGTAGGTTGAAACTTTGGAACAACTGTACTCATACATACATGTATATGTAGACACCACACTTGCGTACTCTCATTGTCAATGAGACGACAAATAAAACCTCGTCGATATCTACTACTCTCATGCATATACGAGGCACGAGTGCATGCGTGTACACGCCATGTGTATTACTTTGCTGATAAACTGACAAGATGCAATCGACTATAGACAATAAGCTACACATTGCTTTCTCTCGTTAGATACCCGAAAGGGCCAACCTCACCTGATTCAGTAATTTCCATGTGAAAAATGAAAACAACAACTGCAACCTGTTGCAAGAGATTCAAATACAATTTATTCGGGTGGGAATTTAATCTACAAATGTCCAGCCGACACCGCGCACCTAAAACCAAGATTGCCGGCCGTCGTATCAGGAGTATTTTGGCTTCGTGCAGCGCATCTGTATCTAAAGCAATAACTTTCGTGACATAGGTAGGAACCACCTTTCTTCACTTTGTCTTCGCCTTGAGAAGGACCAGTCTGAAAACAGGCATATCAAAATCGTCAATCGTAAAAATATCTTATTGTTGTCAAAGAAAGATCAACGAACGTCCATAGTGCATAGGTTATGCAGATGTAAGCACATGTTGTATGGTATTATATATTGCCTGTGCATGTGTATACACATTCATATGTATACATACAGGATTGGTAGGCCCGCCTCTTTTCGTGATTTCGATCGTCCACCAATCGGATGTCCATTCCCAAACGTTCCCAACTATATTACGCAGTCCATATTTGTTTCGCGGGAATGCTGTAACAGGTGCCGTACCCCTGTATCCATCCTCTTTGGTATTATTATTGGGAAAATCACCCTGCCACGTATTCGCTCTAGGAATAATTTCGATTCGATACTATGCTTTCACTGTACGGTTATGTACGGTATCTCTAACTACAACTTGGCCCAGCTTTATTCACCTGTATTTACCGTTCGGGTTTAATTTATTTCCCCATGGATACAACCTATCCGAGAGTCCACCCCGGCAGGCTACTTCCCATTCAGCCTCAGTCGGTAATCTTTTCCCTAACCATTCACAATAGGAGACAGCGTCGTTCCACGATACATGTACCACAGGATGATCCATTCTGCCTGGATTATTTAACGGCATTCCTCTTTAAGTTGAATACGCGTAATCTCTTATCGATCAGCGAGCAATGGAAGAAATGGGGAAAAAACAAATTTACGTACGCTTTATATCAGAGTCTGGACCCTCTGGGTGCTGCCAATTCGCATTTTTTATTTGCAGCCACCAAGGGGCCTGTGCAACAACGTGCGTTACGTTCGATCGAACTTCTTCTTTTAAAAGACCGGCGAATACAAAAGAATCTCCAAAGTTGTCCGCTTCTGTTTGATAACCGCTAGCCTGGACGAATCTTGTAAAATCGTCATTACTCACTTCCATCTCGTCGATATAAAAGCTATCCAAATCTATGTCTTGTTTCGGCCCTTCGCCATCAGCCATGATAATTGGATCGTTTGTACCGATTTGAAAGGTACCCGCTTCTATCTTGGCCATATTCTTCCATCGACTTTCCTCGATCACATTGCTCTCGTGAATACGAAGGGCATCGATGGCAATGCAGTGGTCGTGTGCATTTTCCTTGTAACGATCCTTTAAGGTATTTACGCGACCGTGACCGCGACCACCGCAATGAAATGGTTCTTCGGTCGAATCATCCGCTTCGGACTTTCCCGCTAGAGTACACGATACAGCGATTATACTTGCGCCGACAAGTAACACGATAACAGTCGATTCGAATCTTACAATTGGCCAGGGTGAATCTTTCATTTTGGGATTGGAAAATTGCTTTACGACAAACGGAACAAATCGATTGAAATCGGTGAACAGTGATTTCAACTTTTACCAAATACTTATCGGTTCGAAGCTCAAACGAATCATTCGACCAATGACAAAACTCATCCTTCACGGCAGATGTTACTACCGTCTGTCGTCTGCCGTCACCGAACCAGTCGATGCATAGAATGGGAAAATATAGTAGAGATGTGGCAGCGACAACAATACGATCATTTCTATCGCCAGAGCGCGCTGCCCTTAAAAGAAAATCCAAATGGCCCTAGTCGGTTCATGATTTACTTATTGTCTACACTGTAGACTCTACAGTCTATGCACACGCATCATTCATTTCACTTACCACATCGGTAGACCGTTACTGTAAGCGGTGGTGTTGAATGCAAGAATTGCTAAGAAAACGACAAGATCCACTAGTCGCGGTTACTATTCAATCTACACACGGTAGAAGCCCAAGGAACGCGACTACCAATCGATTTGTACACTATCCACTATCTAGGGAGTTTAGATTTTGCCCTAAAAGAAGTCAAATCTTGCCTGCTCGATCGATACATTGATTTCTCGATACGGTCGTTCGATATGCGACTGTGCGTGCGTGTGCGCTCGTCACGTGGACCATAACCTGTCGTTAAATGCCACGTACTGTTTATCTTCAGTCGCGTACAATGCCTCCAACACTTTCCCATTCTTCGTGATATTCATCCATGACCTAAAGAATAACCGCACTCGTAGCCGTATCCGATCTGTCATCCATCTTCGACCCCGTGTACAGTAACCATGATGGCTTCCTCGAAACGTTTCAAACTGATATTTTGTGCTATTGGCATTTTCGTATGCTATTTTCAATTTGGCATGCTGCAAGAAAAGATCACGCGTGGACAATACGGAGATGGAGAAAACAGTGAAAAGTTTACATACATGTTTACCTTAGTCTTCTTCCAATGTTTAGTCAACTATTTATTTGCTAAGACCACTTTATTAACGATCATGAAACAGGGCGAAGACACTACTCCGAGAACATACTATGTGCTTTCTGCCCTTACATATTTACTGGGTATGGTATGCAGCAATATGGCATTACAATTTCTTAGTTATCCGACGCAAGTAATTGGAAAAGCTGGTAAACCAATTCCTGTGATGATACTTGGCGTATTGCTAGGAAACAAGGTATTTTCAGATCTTCTCCTTTCCCCTTATATTCTGTATTTTTTCTAGCAATTGGTTCTATTTAGATTTAACATCTGTTCAATTTCCTTATTATCAATCATTACCATTACATGCAATATAGAGTACATAGTTTACATCCGAAAGGAGAATCCAAGTCTACAAGAGACAAGATTGGTTACCAGATAATATCGCAATACCCGTTTCTTCACAGGTTTATCCAGTCAGAAAATATTTATTCGTCTTCCTAGTGGTCATTGGCGTTGCTTTGTTCATGTACAAAGACGTCAATCCTTCTAAGAAACAATCAGAGGGACAAACAGCCTTTGGAGAATTATTATTGTTACTCTCATTGACGATGGATGGCTTAACCAGTGCGGTGCAAGAACGTATGAAGGCAGAACACAGTTCCAAGTCTGGCCATATGATGTTAAACATGAATGCTTGGTCCGTTGTTTTCAGCGGCGTAGTCGTTCTGGCATCTGGAGAACTTTTTGATTTTCTCCAATTCTTGCACAGATACCCTTCTACTATATGGCACATCGCCACCTTTTCTGTAGCTGGAGCGTTCGGGCAATACTTTATATTTCTCACAGTTGCAGAGTTTGGTCCATTACCGTGCTCCATTATAACCACCACCCGAAAGTTTTTCACCGTCTTAGGATCGATACTTATTTTTGGCAATAGCCTCACTTCTAAACAGTGGTTGGGCACGTTCATAGTGTTTTCCGGATTGTTTCTAGATGCTATGTATGGCAGAGACAAGTCACAGAAGAAAGACATAGCAAAGTAGCAAGGGATTGCAAATGCGTTAGCCGTTGGATCGTGAATGTGGGAATGAAATTTGTGATTTTTCAACATTGCACGTGTTCAGGATACACGTCGTATATGGGAATCGAAACACAGTGAAATCGCTTAACGTGCAAAAATCGAAGGACATGACGAGAGTCTCTTGGCTTCCTAATATCAGTAAATCGATATACAGTTTTGTACCTATGAAGAAGATTTTGTAAGGAACTTTCGGAAGATTTATAATATTATATAGACATGAATTTATTTATACTACTGTTTGCGCTTCAGAGTAGTATGTGGATGCACGAGTGTGCGTAAGTGTGTATGTATGATGTATGCTACGTATTCACGCGGGTATCGATCTATGTCGTTACACCTATGTAGAAGAATAGCTGTGTATACTGTTTTTCTACATTTTTTTCAAGTACAACAGACAGACTCTTATTTACTGTAGAAGAACAATTCTGTACCTAATCAGTGGAGAATATCGTCGGATATTCGGATATAAGTGCAATTCGTGGTGGCATTCATTTTTCGATGTAGCTGTCGCAATTCGATCGAAGAGTGCGCAATGAATGGAAAATGCTTAGATCTTGTATATAACTGTGTACACGTTTATTCTCTCTTTTCCACGCATTCCATCGTTTTCCCGCCTGCGAACTTGCTCTCGAAAAATTTGTAACAAACAACAACCTTGGTGGCGCGCGGGAAAGGCTTTTGAAATCAGATTTCGTGAGTATTATCAACCGAGAGAGGGGGAGCGAGCGAGAACATCGGCAATGATGGTCAAATAGATAATAACAATGTGCATATAGCCGTTAGGAAGGGAGCGTAATCAGTTGTATGTACCATATATGCGCTGGCTGTTTTCGGAAAAACAGGTTTCGCATTTCAGTAAAGAACTCGCATCGGGAAAGGATATTTGGAACGTCGCTATTCGAACGAGAGTCGCACGCGAGAATGTGTATCCGTTTTTTCGGTAGTTTCGCATGCATTATTGTTTTATCCATATGGTTGGCGAGCATACCCTCCATTGCACTCGCCGAGAATGGTAAGTGTTAGCAGTCGAGCAAGGTTCGCAAGCGTCAAGTTCGATTTGCAGACAAGTTGATCGAAACATAATGGCGTAGGATTGAAATATATTTATATCAGAAGTAGCGATCTGTTTCGAGCGCAAGTTACCGCGGCTGAAACGCTCGGCGAATGACGGGTGTGTCGATAGAAAATATTGCATTCCCACCCACCCTCGCTCCAGCAAGCAGATTCGAAATGTTTGATTTACAGGATCATTTCCGAATAATTCGAACAACGCTATATACACGTACTCCATCGATGAACGGTGGCCGTCGTCGTCGTCGTCGGCGGCGTTGAGTAACAAAGGGATCGAGCGTGCTGCTGGAAACGATGGAAAGCAGCGATATTCAAAGAACGAAGGGGATGAACAGGGCTGGAAAGAGAACTGCACCGATAGCTCCGTCGATGATTTTCCCGCCGACTTGTTCACTTATGAACAACGTCGGAACGGAGCCGTGGTGTTGCACACGTTCCTCGGCTTTTATTGCTTTTTATTAACGGCGTTCGTCTGCCACGATTATTTGTTGCCGTCGCTCGACCGGATATGCTCTAGGATGAACATAAGCACCGATGTCGCCGGGGCGACGTTCCTTGCAGCGGCTAGCTCCTTTCCTGAAATGTTTGTAAATCTGATCGGAACGTTTCTTACGGAGACGGACCTTGGTGCTGGCACTGTGGTCGGTAGCGCGGTCTTCGATACGTTTGCAACTCCGGCCTGCGGAGCGTTAATGGCTCTTCACGTAAGTATGTCGCGACAGCGATGATATAATTGCGTACACTTTTATAGAGAATCACCGTTGGTAATCAGCTTGCAAATAAAGGTAAAAGGTAATAGGTAGAAGGTACACGATCGGGCGTACACAGTTGACGTTTATTTTCGCAGCTGTATCAAATGTTTCACGGTATGCAGGTAAGTACGCGCGCACATATTATACATGGAAGACTGCCTATTGGCGAGTACAGGCAAAACTGTTATCTCAGTTTTTTTTAATCATTCCATCGCAATAGGGACTTTCAGATAAAGGGCGATAAGTATCTTCTTTAACTATATTTGGCCCGATCGAATCAAACACGTATCTCTTATACGCATGTACATACTTATTATATATCCCGTTGACTTTTTCCCGACTATTTCAATCACCATAAGTTTCCTCCTCTCTTTGCTCCCTCATTCTCGCGTTTTCTTTTCTTTCGTTGTCCTCGCCACGTCAACTGTTTTTAATCCATGAAAAATGAATACTGGTAAGTAGAAGATTAATTTCGTGTTCGGCCTTCTAACTTGCCCTTCATCCCTTTCGATACAGGCGATACAGTTAGAATGGCGGATACTGTCACGAGACTGTCTGATGTACATGATATCCGTTGGGACATTGGTAATAATAATGTGGGACCTAAGGATTCAATTGTACGAAGCTGTGACCTTGTTACTAGTGCTCACTTTTTACCTAATCTTGCTGTTTTGCGGGAAAGGTTTCATGGCGTGTTGCGGTAAACTCGTGCATTTGAACTCGGACTCGACGACGAAACGTAAGTAACGTTTTTCTCTGTTATCGTATAATATGTTATTGTGCCTCGCGATTGGTGTCGCACGATTGCGCTCGTAACGAACGTGGCCGAGCGTCCCGGTCGAAAGTCGAAAGGGAGATAGAACGAAAGCGATCAGCGGTCGAGTAAAAGCTGAACGCACGTGGTGAAGGTCGACGCTACTTTTCTAGCGATTTATTTTAGTCTCCGACATCGGCGAGAATGGTCCTCCCCATGGTTCGTACAAGCCGCGTCATCGAAACGATAATGGCAGCAGTTCACCGACAACGCAGGTACGCGGAGAAGAGAGGAGACCAACCGATCCCGAAAGTAGAGAGAGTTCGGAGAAAACAGAGACAAGTTCAATGCCCGGTATACGCTATACTTCTGTTCTCCCTTCCTCTTCTTCTTCTTCTTCTTCTTCTTCTTCTTCTTCTTCTTCTTCTTCTTCTTCTTCTTCTGCCTCTTTTTCTTTTTCTTTGTCTTTGTCTTTTCCAGTGCCCGTTAATACCGCCAGAACCCCCCCTTTTTCCAGATTACCTGTTCAATTGGCCCGGTGAGAAAAGTTTGCTCGCGAAATGCTGGTTTTCGTTAGGCTGGCCATTGAAGTTGCTGCTCTTTATCACTATACCGGACACTAGGGTCGAACGATTCAAACAGTGGTATCCATTCACGTTCGTTATGTGCATAATTTGGATCGCGATAGCATCTTACTTGGTTTCCTGGATGATGACGGTTGTCGGGGACACCATAGGAATTCCAGATTCCATAATGGGCCTAACATTTTTGGCCGCTGGTGGAAATGTGCCGGAAATGGCGTCTATCGTGATTCTCGTCAGACAGGGTAAGACCGATTTCAGTCTTACTCATTGCCACTGATCCTGCGCCGATTCTTGCGTCCGTTTCGTTTCAATTAGAAATTCAAGGTGAGCATTGTCGTTGTTACAGGTGACGGAAACATGGCTATGAGCAATACATTGGGAGCAAACATTCTCGATATTTTACTCTGCTTGGGCCTGCCGTGGACAGTAAAGTGTTTACTAACGGGGGGAGACGTGAGAATTGTTTCCAGAACTCTATCGTACAGCGTGCTTTCGATTGTCATTTGCATCGCTGTTCTTTACGCGGTTATAGCATTCTTCAATTTCAAATTGAACAAGAAGGTTGGGTTCATATGTCTATTGTTGTACTCGATATTCTTAGCGTTTGCCATTCTCGTCGAGCTAAACGTTTTCTTTCTTGCAAATTTGCCGATGTGCATTTAGCAGACGGGTAAGTATGCATGTGCTTGTACATATAGCTGGTTGAAGCGTTTCCCGCGGTCGATTCCCGTGCAAACGTGGGGCAAATGGCGTTGGCCATTCTTTGTGATACGAAATTGTTCACAAATCTCGGAGGAAGAACAATTTTCCTTTCTTACTTCGCGTGATGCACATTAGTTTAGGCGTTGCTCCTTTTCATCGGCTGATACATCAATGATACATCGTACTTCGTCGGCGTCCCCGCCCCGGATGAGCGGATAGGAAACGTTTCTTTTAGCTAGTTAGGAGAAAGGAAGACAAGAAACAAATACAGATTTGGGTTGGGAGTGTTCTCCAAAGGAATCGTTGAAAGGAGAAGGAGTACGAGGGCTTCCGATGTCGTAAATTGCGTTGACCAATCATGAGATGTACGTTTTTAATAAAGAATCATTTATTCTCGTATGCGAGGAGCGAATTCGATAATCGAAGGAAAAAGGAGACTGCACTTTGTGTAATTAGTAATTACGGTATACATGGTGCGCAGCTCTGTCGAGCCTGTATTGGACCTGTATTGAAGGTTGAAGGAACGATATCCAGCCTTCCCTTCGTCGAGTTACACACACACACACACAGAGAGAGAGAGAGAGAGAGAGAGAAAGTTGAGAGTTGAGAGTTGAGAGTTGAGAGTTGCATACAATTAATTAAATCACCGATAACCAACCTGCGGGTTGCGACCAACAAAGTGGTCGCCTACTGTTTTCGGAGGGATTGCCGCGTTATTTTTAGTCGACGATTTTCACCACTTATTTATTTCACCAGGGTTACATTATCATATTCTATTAATGAATTATAAATGATACAAAGGGAATATAATGAGCCTTAAACATTTTTTTTGTCTTTTCTTTAGCTTAATAAATTGACCTTGCCTTATGATTACCGCAAGTAATTTCAATATCATAAAAGTGGGCCGCGGCTCAAAAAAGGATTATACGCGCAATCGCTAATCACGCACGATAGCGGACTGTTCGAAAAGTTGAAAAGTTGAAAAGGAAAGAGAGAAGGACAATGCTGATTCGTACTCGCCGGAAAATTGATGCGCAACGAGAAAATGCAGAGGACGTACACGTGCCCGAGTCCACAGCCGCGCAAAATACGCGTCGCGGACAGCTGGGACAGAAACATACGTAGAAAGAAACGATGGATGGGATAACATGTTTCTGTATTTATAATTCCTTCAAAATAGTTCCCTAAGTACTCTCAATACATTGCTTACAACGTTGGTATAAGTTTTCGAAAGACTTTGAAAATCTGGTTGCCCTAATATGTACTGCTAAGTTTCCGTTTTACGTTCTCTTGAACGTTAGATACCTTCGTCGCAATGAAATACACCGCCCCAGCCCCGTTGATTTCGATCGCCCGTTTCGGGGAAAGAAAGATGTCGCCAGAAGTCATATCGAAGGAACAGATCGGCGAGCGTCATTCAGTTTATCCCCTTTTCTCTCCTTGTGCCCATTGGGAGGATATCAGAAACGTGTTGGGCAGCACATTTCGACGGAAACAGTTTGCAATGCGTTACGGTACCGCTGCGACACCCTTTCTCAAAAAGTACTGCGCACGGTTGAGCAGATAATGTTATTCAACGTATTCTCAATTAATATGGAACAGCAGATGGTGAACGCGTACGCGTATCGCGCTTCGTCGTACACGCAGGTGAATGAGTGACGCGATTCGCGAACAATTATTTGTTCAATTAGGGCCCACCTGACCATGTTGCTATATATTTTCGTTCATCCTATTCGTGTATTATTGTTATTAATGACGTTGTTGTTGTTGTTTTCGTTGCTAGATTTTCGGTCTAATCCTGACATTCTTGCTCGATAGTTGCTCAATAGTTGGTCGTTCGCGTCGTCGGACAATGGTCGCAACGGTAATGAGATAGACTTGTACACTCCGTTAAGGACAGATTATCGAACTCGGCCGATTTCACCAGGCCCATCGACATTTATTCCGATTAACGTCGCACTCTGTGGTTTCGCGTTGCGCGGACAAAGATAATCAAGTGAGGCAAAATGCGTGTAGATTCTCTTGGATAAGATAACCGATTCTCGAGCGTCTACGTAACGTTTCTTTGGATTAAACAGATCCGGTATGCTTCTGCGAACCTCGGCTGGTCGGGATCGAAAAATATTGTTCCCGTACGCGTTCACTATCTGCCCCAACAGCCAGCTGAGCGAAGATTGGCCGGAGATTGGCAACAGATTGGCAGCAGATACCGGCTGAATCTGGCAGTACCCGCCTACAATTCCGCAACAATCTGCGCCCAAAGCTGGCTTGGGCACTGCAAACAGCGCCGGCTGAACAGAATCTGATGGCAGATGTTGCACTTGGCCCATTTATATGGCCGATGGTCATTTGAAGCCATTCGAATGGCTCCAGTTGTAGGTGCTGCTCGGTTTCTGCTGCCCATCTGCCACCAGATTCTGGCCAGCATGTTCTGGATCAAATCTGTAGTCATTCTGTTTACAAAACTTGCGAACAGAAACTGGACCGAGTCAGCCCTAGCAGGTTTCACTGACTGGGTTGGGTACGTACATATGTATACGTGTACGTATACTTACGCAGAAGCCGTGTACGCTAATGCATTGCACCCTTCCAGTAAACTATAATCCTTTTCATCGTCCTTGTTACGTTTGATTGATTCATCCGTCGAGCGAATCATCTCGATTCCATTGGAACAGACGTGATAAAAAAACATACGTGGCAAAGGAATACCGAGCATCCATTGAACATGTCGGTGGATTCAAGTTAATCCAATGTATCCGAATTCCCCGTTCCTGCTCTCCGACCTCTTCCCCAACTACGTAGCCAGGCACACGCACGTACACACCGATAAACGCACACATTCACTCACTCTCCCTTCCCCGATACACCCATTGTTCTCGTGGCGTACCATTCTTCTTTGCTTTGAAATAATCTGTATCGATTATCAACGGTTAGTAAAGATTGTTCGCACGGAACACAATTGAGGCATTTCGTGTGTTTGGACAATCATTCGCTCTATCGAACCTGTATTGGTTTTGCTGTTGATTCACGACAGAATGCCGACGACTTGGCAGTTTAATTTTCTTCCGCTCGCCACGTTCCTCGAACGTTTGCACGTATTACATTACATGTTATTTTATGTGTAACATTTCGATAAAAATATCCGTGGAAAATATTATCGACCGCAGTATGCGCGAAAAATTGTTAAGTAATAATTAGCGTAATCGACTCAATCGTGAGCGTATTGGCATTCTCATCGGCTCTCGTCGATAATTAAACGCATAGCTACAGAGTTTTCTGTGTTATTGCTCGTTAATGCACGCTTCCTTTTAAAGAGATTTTGCGCGCGAATAGGATCGCAACCGTTACTAATCATAATCTGCCGCTCCGCCGGCCTCTCATCCTTTTTTACTCTGATTTGAATGACTGATTTTCAAACACGTTTTAAACAGTTTCCCGTTCATTTGACAATCAGGAGTTTCCTTTCCCTTCCGCAACAGATAATACGAATCTTGAATCGGTGTTACGCGATACTTGGTTAATTCGTTAGAGACCTAACGTTATTAAGGACTGGAATGTGCCGCGCTCTAAGGACGGTTTTAATCCGAACAATCGAACGCACGAGAAAAACATTGCATGTACGCGAGATAATAGATAGTGGAACGAAACCAATGGAACAAGCTTTGAGCTGAAACTTAATTTTATCGTGATTCTGGCGCGGTATCAATCCGCGATATGTCTTTCAAGCCACGCTTTTTCATTATTACGCCATCAGCGGTTCCACGCGTAGCGCGTATCGCTCACCGCCGTTCGTGCTTTTCATATGTCTATCTACATATGCAGATACTTATCTATTTACTTACCTCACCTACGCACATCTATTGACTTACATATCTATCCGCCTACGTAGTTTACCTATCTATACGTAGCTGCTCGACGAACTCGTTGACTAATCCGAGCTGGCGCTGTCCATCTCTGATGACGAACGGCATGGCAAGAGTTACAATTTAAGATTACGTATGAGAAAGGGCCGAATAATGATTACTTCTCGGCAATGAAAGTAGTTGGCGCCGATGCTATCTCCGGTGTACGAATTATGGGGTTGAAAACTATATAGATCGATCCTGTATACTGTATGAAATTGGTTTCGTTTCACCGATACAACAACACCGTCCGCGTTTCGCGTTTCGCGTTTCGCGTTTCGCGTTTCGCGTTTCGCGTTTCGCGTTCAGATGTCAACCATCTCGCGTGCCCTACTTATTACCGCGGGATCACGCGAAACGCTTTGCATACTTATCGTCCATACGTGTCTCGTTCTTTTCTCGCGCACGGGAATCGTGGAACGATGAAACGGCACAACAGAACGTTCCGAGCTGAAAACAAGTATATACACAATAATACTAGTTTACACAGCCGTAACGAAAGCGCTACGATATACATAATTAGTATCTACACTCGAATGAACACCTCGCGTAGCGAATCATGCATACAGATTCGACCCATGGATTCGTCGAAAGTCTCGACACGGTCTCCGTTCCCTTCCGAATTCCAAACATTATAGAATGCGCAATTTCGGAATTGTCGAAAGCTATCTCACTCGTTTATCGTGAACATTGTAAAAAGGACAATCACAAAGCTGCATCAAAGAGGGAGAAATTGTACCTAAAATTAGCGGCGAATATCTGTCATTGATTAGGAATATAATCGAAATCGCAATGGCAATGCCAATCGCAATCGCAATTATAGTCATAATCGGCAATCGCAATCGTAATCGCAATCGCAATTATAGTCATAATCGGCATCGCAATCGCAATCGCAAACGGTATTGTGATCCTGATCGTTTACGATCGGTAAGTATTGTCGATTCATGTACGCAGACATATATTCGCGGTGGACACCTTGAGCGTAGAACCCGCTGCAGATCATTGCTGTGTTTTCCGTTTTCCTTTCGTTCAGACAGACTCGGTTCAGATCGATCTCATTCATCATTGCCCGAGCTCCATTCATCGTTACCACAACGTTACCACCCGATCCAAGTAACCGGACTCGACCAACGTCAAACTATGCGTGGGCTTGGGTGAATGCGCCTACATGTTTTCATTGTATCTCGCAGAAAGGTAGCTTGCCGGTTAACTCTTTAGTCTGCTCTTGATCTTGACTGTTAGCAGCCTCGCTTTTTGGGCTACCTCCATCCTCTAAGGAGCCCCCACCACTTCCGTGGGGGCAAATTGATTGTCATCTAAGCGCCAGGGTAGAAATCATCGGTGGTCGTGACGGTTTGTTGTCGAGGATTCTCTCGATCTCGTTCATTATGTTGGCGTTCAATTTTGGAATTAGCTATAAACCACAGGATTCAACACAGCGAATACGCTGAAACGAATTACTGTACGGTATTACAAAACGAAACGATTACCTGCAAACTCTGAAGACTCTCGTATAATTGATCTATGTTTGATGCACCGAGAAGAAGGCACTGAACACTTTCATTCTTTAAAGACCACGCGATAGCCAACTGTCCGAACGAGCAACCGAGACGTTCGGCTAGCGCGCACACGTCCCGCAGTTTATCCGAATATTTCCGTGTCTCGTCTTCGCTTGATTTTTCTTTCCAGCCGTATTCCTGCTGAAACCGAGAAATATGCCAACATGAACGAAAACGATAAGCGCCAGGCAAAGTGTTTCTTTCGCGACGCGTCGAATCGATTACGTACTTCTTTGTACAATGACTGGGTTTCGTCCTCCGTCCAACTGAACGACGAATATTTATTCTAAAATTATAAACGTTACGTTCGTTAGTCGTTTGCGACGAGTATGCTTATATGTTGTGCATGGATGGATCGAATTACAAAGGATTTCCCTTTGCTGAACGTCACCTTATAAGAGGACCTCGATAAAAACGAGACTCCGTAATCTTCCGGTTTCGCGGAAACCATGCCGATCGTAACAGTGGACCATGTCATCAGACCGACACCTGTGCAAAATGTTTCAGATCATCATAGGTTTCCGTTAGCTTTCCCTTAGAGTCGGATTACGTGTTTCCGATCAATTACCAATCTTATTGTACAACTCCGGCATATAAAGTTCTGGTTTCTCTCTATAAAACAGATGATATTCCGCTTGCTCCACAATTGGCGTAACGCAATTGAACTGCCGACAATTCGTGTAAGCATCCATAATTTCAACAGGGGTCCAGCGAGACGTTCCCCAGTACATTACCCACCCTTTGCTTATTACGTAATTCATAGCGCGTACTACTTCTGCAACAGACGGAACGGGGACGAACGTGTGTGGTGGGTACGCGACGAGAGCAACTGTTTCTGATAGAACTCGATTCGATTCGATTCGATTCGATTCGATTCGATTCGATTCGATTCGATTCGATTCGCAGGTGCAAAACGTACCTTCCATAGGACACATTGGATCTACCTTGTGTATCATTACAATATCAATATACGATAGCTGTAATCGGACTAGAGATGCTTGCACTGATTCAATGATGTGTTTGCGGGACAGCCCACGACCCTCCGTCCTGCGATCGAGTATCAATTTCTCAAGTTGTAAATATACAGGTAAAACGAAAATGGTTGACTAGAGGGTATCGAGTATGTTTTGAGCAACAACCAACGCAATTGAGCAACAACCAACTATACCTACTTGGTATTCCAATATATCTTGGTGGTAACGACATAACTCGAACGATTCCAAGCGCGACGTAATAAAATTCGACCGAATTGAATTTCTGCTCTGTGGCCGCTATGAGCTTCGCTCAAGTCGAAGACATTTATCCCGCTGTCGTAAGCAAGTGCTACTACAGCTTCAGCTGCTTCCTCGTTAGTGCAGCCTCCTATGCCAAAGGTTGTCCACGTACCTACGCGTATAAAGCATGTTTATTAGCCAGCGTGTCATCCGTCCGTGTACATTAATCCAACCCCTCCTCGTTACGCAACTGTTAAACGATCCTGGCATTTCGGCGGCCTCGTTTTACCCGTTTCACTTTAGCCGCCGAAAAATTCGATGCACAGGTAACAGTAACGCTTCAATCATAAATGACAACGACGATGCGACGTGCTTTCCTCCCTTGAAATTCCGTAAAACATACGAAATTCACTTTGGATATTGACGCACCTCTCATTTTTATCACGCGCGCTGCCTTCGCGTACAGTGCACGTAAAAATACATATCAAATCAGCATAGCTAAACACAAACTACTATTTGCATGTTTAACGATACATTTAAAAAAAATGTCCTCCAATCAATGTATCAACAAATATTCACAATTTCAGGTAACAATTAACAGCAGCAACAAGTATGTGCAAAAGCTATCGGAACCGCCGAATAATGCTGCCGAATATCACCATATTCATTACCGTTCGGTTGCTCCTCGATGTCGCGTCGCGCGTCGCGCGTCGCGCTGCTTGTTCTCGATACATATTGTCGTTTCGTTTCTAGAACGAGCCTTGTCGCGGGAATCATGTTCGTTTAAGCTTGCATGCACACGTTGCATTGTCCGATGCAAACGACAAGGTTGCATAGGCAGGATATCATGTACGCGGAAGAAGTAAACCAAGAAGAGAAGAGAGAGTATTGCAGGAGATGATTAAGGAGGAAGAACTCGAACGAACGAGGACGGAAAAACATCCGATTACTCCTCCTTATTTCGATAGGCAATGAGGTTTAATCGATTTTCGAATCATTAGGCGTGTAAAGTATTATAAATGATTGATGCGAGAGCTATAGAACTGGAAAGCTATCCACTTTCCGAGACGAGTAGGAGAACGTTGTAAACTAATTGTAAGGCGTACGTTAGGATGGAGGGAAACGGATAGGCAACCGCGACTCTGTTTGTTTCTACGAAAGTGGGGGAAAACATTCAGCGTACCTAATCCAACATTGGAAACACGTAGACCGCTTTTGCCCAAGTTGCGGTAGCGAATACCTGGCGAAGGATGCTGCAAGCGTTGCGCTTGTGCGGTAATGCAGTTAGTCAGTAGCTGTTCTTTCGTTCCAGTTGTATTGCTGCAGTGTACACCCGAGTCCACGCCGCCACCGCCGCCGACGCCGCCGACGCCGCCGACGCCGCCGACGCCGCCACCGCCGTTGAACTCTTCCATGCAATCCAGGCTCGCTATAGGTGCACGGCAGCTGCGCGTACAAAGTGTACAGAGTATTAATAGGATACGATCGATTGAGTGTTCGATGCAGCCGCGCAAACGTTTGCATCGCAACATTTGTGGCTCTCATTTGTTAGGAAACTCCTTTCATCGATCGGGAATCAAACGCGAAACAAAATTGGGGCAACCACTCTTACGCCACCGCGTCTCTCTTTTCTTGCGATTGTGGCGAAAACCGATGACAACCGATCAGAAATATTCGATAAGAGCCCCATTCGAGACCTATTTCCGATTCCAGCGGTCAGTCATTGCTGAAAGCATCGACCGTGGCACGGTTTTGCGATCAGTGCACAACTGATAATGTACAAGCCAGATATGCATAGGAAACAGCGAAACTTATTGTTGCGAACTAACACGATTGAACGGTTGAGTCGAAACGAAGGGGAAGAATACATGTAGCAGATGTAGAGTGCAAAGAGTGCAAAGTGTGCTTGCTGCGGGAGGGAGGGAAGATAGTTGACGGTACAAATGGTGCAAGTTTTACTCACCGATAAATAGTAGGCAGCGGATAATAGTCTTCGTCCTCCATACTACTGTTCGTATTCGCATTGTTGTTCGTATCGTTTCCTGCCGTGGAGGTGTTGGCGAGATTGCACAACATTAAACGAGACATGTCGCGCGTATTTCAAATGTGTGTTTGTGTGGGTGTGTATTTTCAAGAGAGCAGAAATTGAACAGAAAGTCACAGGTGGAAAGATTCAATTGGGATCGAATTAACCAAGCACCATGGAAATTTCTCCCCTCGAATCCGTGTAATTTCTGGGGGTATTGTTATTTCAAATTCAATCTTCGTATTCTAGATATTCGCCGCTCGATGTTTGCGGACTCCTTTCGTAAAAGAAACGTCTCCTCGGAAAGATTTTGATGAAATCATAGAGGAATGGAGTACGGTCAATCTAAATGTTAAATATCACTCGTTAAATGTACGATAGACGAATCGGTTCGACGGTGCGGTCGATTTCATCGAGTCACGGTCAGTGTTTGATATATTTATTGCGCATATATATGTTATGTAGGCACTAGATTTTCTTTACTTAAGTTATTTAGGCACCACAGTAAAGAATGTGAAAGTTGCTCCGTTGCTATTCCTGAACGCAATCGGGGAGCTGTGCAGAACGTTTTATTGGACTCGATCGCGATGCTCCCTAAACATCGCGATGCGAAATACCTGGTTTTCAAGAGCTGCTCGTCGTTACGTAAAGGCGAACGGCGGCCGATATGAACATCGATATGTGGTACGTTCGCTAATGGAAGAAACAAGGAGCGATGATCATTAACTTCGGATCAAGCACAACAATCTTCACCAAAACCCACTTTATGCGGTTTCACTGTTGCAGCTGGATCAAGTCTCACGTAATTCGGTATCCCATTAATTCCAATGTCAATCGGTACGAACAATGTTGTTTCTTCCTGTTACACTTAACATGCCCGTTCCTAATTTCATCCCAGGACCAGCACCCGCACCCGCACCCGCACCCGGACCCGCACCCGATTCCGTTCTCCTGCTCGTTCCCATTCCCGTTCCCGTTCCCGTTACCGTTCCCGTTCACGTTCCCGTTCACGTTCCCCTTCCCGTCCCCGTTCCCGACCCCGGCCCGGTTTCCGTTCACAACCTTATGCTATCAGTTCCGATTCAAGTCTTGATCGCAGTATCGAATCCTATCTAATTTTCAATTCTAGTTGTGGTACGGTAAATTTAGTTGCAGTAGTAATCTTGCGGCCGATCCATCCTAGCCTATCGCTTTTACGTGAAAGCGGTCGACACGGCCCGATTTGACAATCTTCGTCCCGCTTGTTCTTTTCAATTCTTGCACTTCGTAGCGTGTCATCGAATTATCTGTAGTCAGCGGCCCGATCTTTGTCTAGTATTTGCAGTGAATCTTGTAGAACGTGTTTTAGACAGCAATAAAGGACAACCTCGGAGAAAGGAAAACACCCAAACGTAGAACAGAAAAAGTTGATGAAAATGTTAGGATTCTATTGTAGAGACGGCGAGTGTTATGCCGCCTACGTGGTAAGCAACACTGCACAACTTCGATACACTGGGACTCCCTCCTTTTCTGTAGAAGCTACGAGCGTGCGTGCCATTGCATCTCGGTTTCGCTAGGAGCACCGTCAAGGTGGTGAGTAGTGTGTAGCGCGTGCGCGCGCTCGCGCACCACTCTCTTGCAGTGTCGCGCCGCGTACCCATACCGTCCTTCCCTCCCCTAACAGGGGGTTGCGGTTGTTTTCAGAGCGCATGACGTTACCTTCGTCGCAGTCATCGCATTTGCCGCATCGGCCCTCTCTCCAACTTTTATCTCTCACCCGTCTGTCTCTTGCCTTATGCTCCACTCTCGTCGTTTACGCGCCAAACCCTAATCACTAAAAAGTATTCTACTTTTCAGACCGCCCTTTCTTTCCTTACATTTCACATTTCACATACCATCTTTACAATACTCAATCCTTTCCTTCACTTGCTGTCAATTAATTCGTCGAGCCCCCCAACACACGCGCACCCTCACTCGTTGCCAGTATCTCTCTCCTGCCCTGTTTTTTTCTAGTACGCGCGCGCTCACACCCTCGAATACGTCCAAGATTGACCAATTCGTTTCCCACCGAATGTGTATGCGACCCTTTCACAGTTTCCTTTGAATCGCAGATAATCTGCTGGCGATCCGAAATTCTATTCATTTCACTCGTCCCAATACGAGTGTAACGATAGGACGCGTTTATTCGTATAGGTAAATCTGAAATCGCGAGGCAATTATGTAATTCTGGACAACTGACAGCGATGAATGAAAATGATTAGTTGGTAGAGAATAAAACGATAACAATCTTGGCAACAACGCCGCATTGCGGATCCAGAGTGGTGACGTGCATTTGACCCCTTCCTGAACCGTTTATGGACGCCCACGTTGTTCGACCTATCGACCTAATACGCGTTCGACCTACTGCCACCCGAACCTAAGCCAATCCACCTCTTGTTAGCACGTTTCGCCCTTTGTTACGCGCGTTCCTTGTACACATCACGTGTACGCGACCCTCCACAGCTTCCGCAAAAAAATATTTGTCAAACAGAAAATTCGGAAAAGGTCTCGGTGTGAACTCACCAACTGTGATTCGATGCACGTGGCGTGACAAACGTGGATCGTAAACGCGTATTGCAAATGTATGTTAACGCGTGTACCAGCTTCTTCTAGTCTACCGGAGAAGAAACCAGCCGATCTTTGTCGTCTACTTACCTGCCAGAAATCCCCAATCTCTTCCGACGTGTTTCTCTTCCTTGCTGAAACGAATCTGCGTCGCGTGACCGCCGCGGTTCTCTGGTCGGATTCGCTGAAATCGACTCCTTCGTTGAAATCGTGCCAAAGGTCTCCGGGACATTGATTAGGATTGGCAACGGGCGAATATGTCGGGACCGCGGAAACAACCGAGATTCGTCTTTACGTTCACCGATACGATACATGATCGAGAAATCCGATATCGTCGCGAAGGAAAAGGAACATTTGGGATCAGCAGTCTTATCGTGACATAATAGAAACGATCGATCATTTCTTTTTAATAACTTATTACAGTACTTTATTTAACCTGTTAAGTTCTTAGATTACCTAAATATACACCCTGCGGCGAATTTTACTGCACGTCAATACGTTTCTTTTCGAAATAAATTTCACGTCAACTGCGGCGCAGCAATCGGTATCGAAATGTTCGAAACTATCGTAATTCACTTCTTCCGACAATAAATTATCGTAGCGATCCACAACAATAACCGATTGTCCTTAATAACGATGAACGTTACCCAAACGTGCATACCTACAAACGTACCCACGCGTCAATGTTTATTTATATCATATGATGTATGGAGATACGCGAAATGACATGAACATAGAAGCGGCAGTCTTTTCTACGCTATCGAACGTGTTTGTTGTTCACTCTTTTGCTTGATTATTACACTCTCCACCCACCCACCCACCAATTCTTCAATTCTCCTCCAATTCTCCCTAACAACTCGCTCTATCTTTGTGCATTTCTTTGGCTCCGTTTGTGCGTTGAACCTTAAGGCTCGACGAATTTTTCCTCACATCTAGGGTAGAACGATAACCTTATTATTTATTGCTGCGGAACATCTTTATCCTATGACCAGTAGACGAAATTTCCTTGTTTCTTTTCTCCGTTTTATTTAACATGTTCGTCGGTAGTTAAAAAAAAAAGTAAACATCATCCACGGTAAAAGGTATACATGTATAGCGGGGCGATAAAAAGATACCGGCCGATGATGGGAATGGCAAGAACGATGCGAGAGTTAAGATTCGATCGCAGAACGAAACAAAGAAGGACATCGGGTGTATACATATACACTATAATGTATAATGGGCCAGAGATGATAGCGATACAGGGTCAAGGCGGGAAGGGAAGAATTCTGATAGGTAATATACACTGCTTTTCGTCATAGATTGCGAAGGAAAAATGGAATGGATTGGTATGGATTGGAATGGATTGGAATGGATTGGTATGGATTGGAATGGATTGGAATGGATTGGAATGGATTGGTATGGATTGGAATGGATTGGTATGGATTGGATTGGAATGGATTGGAATGGATTGGTATGGATTGGAATGGAATGGAATGGAAAATGGAATGGAATGGAGTGGAATGGAATGGAATGGAGTGGAATGGAATGGAATGGAATGGAGTGGAATGGAATGGAGTGGAATGGAATGGAATGGAGTGGAGTGGAATGGAATGGAATGGCGTGGAGTGGAATGGAATGGAGTGGAATGGAATGGAGTGGAATGGAATGGAGTGGAATGGAATGGAGTGGAATGGAATGGAGTGGAATGGAATAGAGTGGAGTGGAATGGAATAGAGTGGAGTGGAATGGAATGGAATGGAGTGGAATGGAATGGAATGGAGTGGAATGGAATGGAATGGAGTGGAATGGAATGGAATGGAGTGGAATGGAATGGAATGGAGTGGAATGGAATGGAATGGAGTGGAATGGAATGGAATGGAGTGGAATGGAATGGAATGGAGTGGAATGGAATGGAATGGAGTGGAATGGAATGGAGTGGAATGGAATGGAATGGATTGGAGTGGAAGGGGGATGTTTCACGGAGAAACAACGGGCGGGAAAACGAGTAGTGTTCGCATAATAAAAAACAGTATTCTTTGGTTCGCAATGGTGCTCGTAACTTCGGCAGAACGTACAAGAACCAACTAAACACCGTATCGAATATCATTAAGCGACTCTACTTTCGATTTCAGATCATTTAACCGTCCTCTGACACGTGGGCAAGTTCACCCTGAAGAATACATTTAGTTCGATCAGCGATGCTAATATGAGAAACACGGCATACATACATAAGCAGGCTCGTCCTACTTTTCTATCGAGCTGAAACTTATTCGAAGCGAAAGCAATATAGAGTAGCATCAGTGTCGACAGCAGCGATATAGCGCTGTATTCGAGACCACCAGAATTTATACTGATGTAATGTTTTCCGGGTTGCGTCGGCGAAAACGAAGATTTAATTAACCATGGCAGACCAAGGCACAATAATATGTCGAAGGTGTTTGATCCTATCGAGTTGCTAATACCCATGGAACCGTGACCTGATAGAAAATAAATCGATCGAAAGATTTAACGCGGACATTTCCGTCACTCCCGATTCAAAATCCATTTAGCACTGATTTCCACCGTTTATCGGCGGCTTTAGCGATTATTAAATTTTTAACTCGAATACTGCTTTACCTTGTTTAGCCACTATTACGCTTGAGACGGCTTCTGGGACGCTGGTACCAGCCGCAAGAAACGTAATTCCCATAACGGAGTCTGGTATTTTTAGAGTATCGCCTGAAAATGCATATAATGTACTGCATCGCGCATCTTCCCTCTTCTTTCATTCAACTCGCTCCTTTTTTATTTACCGATTATTGTGATCATCCATGCCACCACGTAGCTCAACGAACCGATCCAGATGATACACATAAGAAATGTTACTGGAAACCAATTCTTGAACCGCGGCTTCTCGCAATCCGGAATTGTGCACATGAAAATCAAATGAATCGGCCATGTCATGATCCATGCGGTCTTTCTTATCCATCCAGCTCGTACCGGCCATACCAACAATTCGTATTCGTAATCTGTACGACATAAAACAACATTAAACTTTTTCGCTCCATTTCCCTACCTCCCCAACTACACCCCCCCCCCCCCCCCCGATCTACTGGAACTTGAGAAACGCAAACGATTCTTCTTTATAAGTGCATAGTTAATTCGGACGGCGAAAGCAACTTTCATGTACTCACTTGGATCTGGATTTTCTTCTTGTGTTTTCGTGCCTCCATTCTGTAGCGGGACATCTATATGTTCAGCTTGATCACCGGTTCCTTGTACCTTGTCCGATCTAGCCAAGCGAATTTCCGTACTGCCTTCTGAACGAATTATTATATTTTACATATATATGTATGCATATACATATATACGTGCGTCACTTACTGATACTCATTTCGACGCAGTCGATTCGCCGAATAAATGTCGAATAAATGTCGAATAAAAGTCGAATAAATGTATAGTTGCTATGACGCACGTTGCATCGAATTCAGTGCTAACGGTAATACATATCTGAAATTGCTGCAGGGGTATACGCGGGAAAAAGCTTCCGAGTAAGGACGTACCTTCCTTACCGATTTACACGCTGGGACCAGACGAGACGTGACGGGACGAGACGTGACGAGACGTGAAGAGACGAGACGAGACGAGACGAGACGGGACGAGGCGAGAAGAGACGAGACGAGACGAGGCGAGGCGAGAAGAGACGAGACGAGAAGAGAAGAGAAGAGACGAGACGAGACGAGACGAGACGAGACGAGACGAGACGAGAAGAGAAGAGACGAGACGAGACGAGACGAGACGAGACGAGACGAGACCAGACGAGACGGGACGGGACGGGACGAGACGAGACGAGACGAGACGAGACGAGAGTTTCGTGGTACCGCGGCACCGGTGAACGCGTTATCATGCCATTTCTTGGACAAATTTTCTGTTGGTCCCGCAGCGAACGTGTCAATAGAAAGCAAAGATAAAGATCTTACCTGCCGTGAGCCGATGGTCGTCCGGTAACGATTGATCAGCGCTATGCGTACGGAATCGAGTGCATCGCTGAAACGATTTGTCCCAATACATGACGGCGATGTATACGATGTATAGCAACACTAGGGCTAACGCTTCGTACCATTCTACTCGTTCATCGTGTATGATACATATTAGGATGGCGACCGTGACGCCATAGGCAAGACAATCTCTGCTAACTGGCCACCAGTCCAGAGGAACTACCTGTACGTATTCGACCAACGTACGTAGACTGAGATGAATATTACATATACGTGGCTTATATTCTCGCCTATGTTACGCATAGGTTTCTTATCGTTATTTAGACTCGATGCACATTATGTAGTAATATTGGAGCAAAGTAACGCACGATGTGCCGTTAATATTCCAAGCTATCTGGATACACGGCAACTTACCATTCCCGCACCAATACCGCAGCAAGCTGGCACCGCGAGAATATTGAATACGGCGGAGCCTACTATTGTTCCAACGCCGATGTCACCTTCGGTGATAAATGTACCGATCGCGTTCACAAACAGTTCCGGTGCCGACGTCGCCGCGGCCATGAAGGTAGCGCCCGCCACATCCTTGGACATCGAGAGCGCTGAAAATACAAGCGTTGCTTCAACAGATTCGAATCTCTCCATAATACAATAGTCCGTCCAAGCCGTTCCAATTTCTTTCCCTCTCCATATCCGCCATAGCTTTCTCGAGACAAGGGATAACAAGATTGTCCTATCGTTTCTCTTACCGTGACATATCTTTTCCACGGCGGGGACAAAAAATTTGTCGCACACTACCGCTAACGCGATAAATAGGTAAAGCGAAACGATCACGTGGACGACAACAGCACCACCCTGTCTGTGCTTCTCGTCGAAAAGATCATGTGGAAAGTCTTCTATCGCTGGAGGTGTACAATTTATACCTAAAACGTGAAATTTAACGGTATTTAGCGATCGTGCTGCGACGGCACCACGACGCATCGACAACAAAATCTACCAAACGATCCTTGACTTTCAATTTTCGCAGGCCCCTTATCGAACAAGGACACGGCGGAGGCGCAAGAAGAAGAAGGGTGAACTTGAGCGCTATCTAATTTTTCAGCACAAATCGTAAAAGCCAAAGTAACGGCGCGGCCCCGATTCCGTGCAGCATCGGTCGGTGTAGGAAAAAACAACAACAAAACAGTTTACCCATCGATCGAATCGCTGCAGCCTGTATCCCATTCTCATTCAATTTCGGCTAAATCTGTTACATAAGTTTCGGCGACCTTGTATGCATGATGTGCCACTCTTGAACACAAACATCGAATACACTACGCAGCCTGATTCGGCCATTACGAATCAGGATAATTGCATCCATTCGCTTTACCACGACGCTCGCCACAAACATAATCGGTTCACCGACCTTCGCTATTCCTCTATTGAATCTGTCACCACCGTCAAATTTTACGTACGTGAAGTTTCAACTGCCGGGTGTGCGCGTCCGCGTGTGTAGCGTGTACGCCTTATGGCGACGCGACGCGACGCGACGGTGTAATAACGATCTTCGTAAATGTTACCATACTTGGTAACTATGCCCGAAGGTAATCGAATGTATGGAGCTGTTGAGCCATAGTGCCGTGGACCCGTATTTACCTACCTACAACTGCGCCATGAATACTGTGCGGAATAGTTTTACGCGGCTCCCTTTATTTTCCACGCTAGATTCGTTGCTCCATTCATGAAAATCCAATTTTCGATCGATTCACGTTTACGCCTGCGTCACGCTGCAGCGAACTTTTCAGGGGTCGAATAGATACGTGGATAGATTGAAAAGGTGAAGCTGCACGCCAGCTTCGTGCGAGCCGACATTTTTGTCGCGATTATTTCTCATTATCAATGGACAACTCAATGAAAACCTAACCCACGCACACTCAAAGATAAATAACTCCAAAGATCGCAGACAGTCGATAATCGTTGCAATTCTTCCCTCGTACCGCTCAAACGTTTCTCCACCTTGATCGTATGCCTGTCGTTTGGCGGATACTTTCTCCTTCCTGTTTCTTGATGAACGCGTATGTGCTGTCTTTCATGGGCGGTTATAATACGCGAAAGCGTATTACCGAGCATAAAATTCATCTTTTTATGAACGAATACCACTGTTGGCCTGCGCATGGGTGACAACAATCGGGGACCAATCTATAATATTATAGTCGGATGGCATGCACAAGATGCATGAAAGCATCCCATTACTTGACCCTTTAACGGTACAATTTTATCGTTGGAAACGTGTATCCGAACGCGCATTAAAAGCCAGCGATGGCAAGTGTATCCCTTAAACGCAGGATAGACTTCGTTGCATCCACGTCGCGTGCAACAATATTCTTGATGGAAACTGCGAATAGCGGTTGACCAATTTGATCCAACAAAATTTATCTTAACAAAAGGGAGTACCGAGAAAGTGGTAATTTTCCCGCGACGAGTATATAAGTATACTCGCCAAACACCGTTAACGTTAAAGGGTTCTATGAAAGGATATCTTATTGCTTATGATGTTCCATTGTGCACGATAAGCATTCGTAGCTTTTCGTAGTAGCAAACAATAAGTAATACGTAAGAAGTTACGATGCTTGTACAAAGATATTGTTCACCCACATCGTTCACTTTCGAGTTTCGAATGTTAAGCATAATCCAGAAGAACGAATCCATCTATGGAGATGCGTGGCAATCCAGTTTGTATTCGCGAAAGATATTTCCGAAACGGCGTGTTCGGCCGAACAAAAAGTCCTCGGTATTATTTCTTTATCTTCGTTCTTGTATCCTGCTAATTTTTCTTCTATGATTTCTTACAGCAAATGTAATGAAGGAAACGATGCACGTATTGGTGTCTTGTGCAGGTTACACAGCTGTGTAGATGATGTGACTTCCTACCGATTAAGCAACCTAAAGAAGTTAAATTGCTCTCATTCAAGTTGGCAGAGGAGATGCCATTCATGTCTAATGTACGTCGTATAAACTAGATATAACGTGGCTTGGCCATTCGGTGTCGAACCGTTTCGTCTCGTTGGAAACAAACGATGACCATCGGTTCGCTCGTCGGTCATTAAACGTTGATTCTCAATTAGTAATCTCTCGATTCTCCCGGGCATAGCGTCTTTCTAAAGCCCTCAACGATCGCTATTGCACAGACCTTTTAATTTTAACCCCACCCCCTTCTCTCACTCCCTTTCTCTCTCTCTCTCTCTCTCTCTCTCTCTCTCTCTCTCTCCCTCTCTCTCGACTCTTTCTATGTCTCTTTTTCTTTGTCTCTAGCTACAGTCCCATCTATCTACCTATCTGCAGGATCGAGTGCGCATATTTGTTTCGATCAATCTCGTTTTTAATTCCCCCCACGCCTTTAGGAATTGACGAGTTTACAACTTTTCAAGCACGAAAAAGTATTAAAGGGTATCTTTAGAATTGTCATTCAGATTTCTCACTTACTGGTATTGTCAGTTAGATTCGTGACACAGTTAGATTCATCGACACAGTTTTCCCTGACATTTATTTGATGAACATTTGTGTAGAAAAATTCTAACGTACGTACATACTTGTCGGCCGTACTTATTCTGTGCGGATGTAAGAGGAAAGGTTGCATTGTAAAAACACGAGTGATTATGAAAATCAGCAATAAGCGTAAAGCACGCTATAAGCGTAAACTCGACGTATCATACTAGAATGTAGAAGGAAAACCACTCTAAACTAGGCTAAATCATTCGCCTATTTCCTATCTCGATGCTGTCCGAGCAAACGTTATCATTCAATCGGCACAGCAACTCGCGTACCAAACTATTTCGTGAAACAATATCTTGGTGAAACACACCGACATTTAAGGGGAACGCAGGCGCCCAAATAGAACAAGAAAGAAGGAATGCGTAAGGGGTGATTGGATGTACAAAAAGATGGTTCGAGTAGGCGGACGAGAGTTACAGTGGGAGGTACGTAGCGGGAGAGAAGTTGCTTCGTAAAATTTGGAGTCCCGACTAGTTGCAGCTTGGATAAACATCGTTTCGCCAATAGAACGATCATGGAATTGATGCGAAACGGGAAGATGTGAACAATGCGTTACTATGCGTGTATTTTTTCTTTGCCCGATAAATGCACCACTTCGCGCGACCCCTCTCGAACAAAAACATTGCTCGTATTCCTTCATGATGATAACCGTAAACTGTATCACCAGTACTGTTGTTACGATTCGCAACGTCGCACGACACATTTATACTTTTCTAAATTCGTGCAACACTACATCTCTTCCTTTCCCTCTGCCTCTTTTACCACCCCATTCACATTCTTCTTCGCCATATATCCTTGTCTTTCTTTACGCTACACATTCTTGTACGCTTTCCTCTGTTGCTGTTACTGCTAATGCTACTGTTAACCATCCTGTCGTTCTTCCTCCCCCTCTTTCTCCTCCTTCCCTTTCATCACCATCTCTTCCTCTCCTCTTGCTCCTTCTCTTCCTACGTCTCCTCCTCCTTGTTCGATACTTTAATTATCATCCTTCAATATAATTCTGTTTTATCGTTCACCATCAATGAAACACCTTCCAACCCACCCACCAACTGTCGGCCAATCGAAGTCGTTGCACAGGGAAAATGTATCGATTTTAGATAATATTCAAAATGTATTTGAACAAACCTCCTCCTAAGTCAGACGTATCCATGTTGTCAATCCCGTTGTCACACATATACTACATTAACAACTACTCCGAAGTCCGACAGCGTTTGTTAGAATCGCCCCTCCCTCTGGCTCTTCTCTTCTCATCGTTCGCGCATCGCGCTCGCTGAATCGTGCCGCGGTCAAAATGCGAAATCGTCATCGCGCTAATCGTCGGTATGGCTTCCTTGCAAATTTACCGCCGTACCGTCTACATTTCGTTCTGATATCCCGCAAAGTCAATAACCACTGCGTTTTCCATTATACGTATTATATACATATACTGAACTTTTACATTCTCTATTCAGTTACCTCGCCCACTCGATCCCCTTGCCATCGACTGTTTATCAAAATCTCGAACAACGACGGTAGTAATAATGGTAAACGAATCGGTCGACACCACATCGGATCAGTTCATTTATACGCCAGTGTTCTTGATTCCTCCATATTTTTCGTTCCTCGAGAAATGAAAAGTCAGAAGACGCGAAACGCAGAAAGTGTGTATGACCCTACAGTCGCTGAACCTACGATCCTCGGAGAGACCTGTTGGACTTACGCACCTACGTTTTCTGGAACACTAGGTGTAACCCCGTTCAATGTTAAGATCATGAGGTCATGATACTGCTCAACGGTCCTCCAAGTTCGATAGGTATACGCATACGTACATACATCTGCAGTTATATATACACCAGCTATATGTGTGTCTGTGTGTGTCTGTGTCTGTGTGTGTGCAGGTACAAGGGACTGCTAACGAATAACCGTACGGCAGTTTGCGTTAGAGGAAAACGGGGGGGGGGGCAAGCAACTTTATGGCGTACCACAGATTCCAAAATACACCCACCAGAATTAGATGTATAATTAGTCTAATACCCCAGTAGCAGGTACAGCTCCTTTACTCGGATTATCAGAAAAGGGATGCCTTGGTTCGCATCGTTTAGTATCTTATCTGTGTAAAGTTGACGCCGATAATGCTCGTAAACGAAAAACACCGATGCGGTCTACCGTTCGACTTGACGAATCAAAATTAGTATCATACAGAACGGCACGTCGCGACGTGCTGTTGGTCCGCTCCCGAAATTCATTAGCGATTCATCGAAATATCGAAATTGGAATGGCCCGAATACATAGACGAATGATGGGCTACAAAGTCATCTTCATTATAGCTATTCCAACAATGTATTTGATTTTCGCCAATGCATTAACGGTATTTCTACCAAACAATGCAGCAAGTGCTAGTACCCCTACGGATACGCGTAAGTGTTGCTTTTCTTCTACCCCTTCTAGGTTCTTCCTCCATATCCTTGCTTCCTTCCTTCCTGTTACCTATAACTTTACCTCTACCTTCTTCCCCTTCTTTCGTGATCATTTTCTCTAACGGCGAGAAAGAGCAAAGCTGATAGAAGGCAAGAAAATGTTGTGTCGTATCGTCAGATCGTGTGCACATAATCGTAACGATTCCTCTCTTCTGCGAGGACAAACTACTTTCTCGTTGCCACGAAAACGATTACTTGCGTTCTCTTGCAGAGTAAACGGCCGATTAGTGAGACAACCGATAAGGAACAAAGTACGTTTGTGCATAGACATTTCCCGATTATGATATACGCGCGAATCACGCGATTACATGGCCGACGAGATATCGATAAATTAAGATATATGAAGATATATTAGGATTATCGAATAAACATTATCCATTACGCAATATGTACCTTCGCGGAATCTGTATCATAAACACGTTGCGACACGTTCCGTGAAATCTACTTCTTTCCCTTTCCTTTTACTTTCTTGCACAAGTATTTCGGCACACACCTACATATGTATATGTATATGTACATATTATGCATTTTTCTATCCTCCAAAGAATCATACGCCTACTGTTTCTCTTTAAGGATTTCGCAAACTATTACAAATTGGACCAACTGCTATAGCACCGGGAGAGGAGGAAATTACCAACTGCACTCCACCTGCGATCAACGAATTTCCATCCGACAGCCTTACGCGACAGCAAAGACAGTCAGGATTCATAGTCATACATTTCATAATAGCGATTTACATGTTTCTGTTATTGGCTATTGTCTGCGACGACTTTTTCGTGCCATCGTTGAAAAAAATTTGCTGCAGTAAGTCAACCGTGTCAACCACCACAGCCAACCCCTTATTTAACACGCAACTGATTTTCAGGGATCGACGTGACCGAGGACGTTGCCGGTGCAACGATCATGGCAGCAGCAAGTTCGAGCCCGGAATTGTTCATTAATATTGTCGGAACTTTTGTCACGCAAGGGGACCTGGGCGTAGGAACAATAGTCGGTTCCGCGGTATTCAATATCCTAGCCGTGCCTGCTTGTTGTGGCTTATTCGCGAATCAGGTACCTGCAACTCATTTCTATACGTGGGCAAATTGTAACTTTGCATCGAAACGAAAGGAAAGACAAACGTGGAGAGATCGAGGAGAATGCAGTAGAATTTGTTTGCAGATATTGAATCTCGACTGGTGGCCAGTAACAAGGGACTCCGTCGCCTATGCAGTTACAGTTCTTTTGTTAATCTTAACATTACGGGATGGTCGCGTCGAATGGTACGAAGCACTGATTCTCGTCCTTGCATACGTTTTCTACATTATAGGTAGGTTCGTCGAATAACATTAACACGTTGACTGCCACGCCGAAACTACATGTTTTGCTCAGTACGCCACGAGTGTATTTTTTTTTTTTTTTTTTTTTTTATCTTTGCTATGCGTAATCTATCAAGTTTCATTCAATTCGTACAATTATAAACAGTTCAAGCACTCCGGGAATCAATTACCACCGTGGCGTCACAGGAGAAACAATCTGCGGTCATAAATGACCACCGTGGCAGTCAACGTGTTAACGGCAAACTGACCGATTCTCGAGATGTTTCGTTGCATCGACGGCGACGACGACGACGACGACGAATACAGAGGAATCTTCTTCCTTTTATTATAATACCAAAGAGAATAGTTGCCGCCGCGTCCCAATCTTTTACTCTATCTTTATTTTTCGCGTTTCAGTAATGTGTTTCAATCGTACGATTCACCAGCTGCTAGCACGCGCTACAGCAAGAAGAAAAGCATACAAGAATCTATCCGAAGAAAGTCCTTTGATATCTAATGGTACGATAGTATTCATTCAACTCTTCTTCTATTCTATGAATCAGATATTGTTTATCCGTCTCTTGCGAAACGATCATCGTACGCTAATTTTTTAGATGTAGTCAAATGCACGGACTTGAATTTTTTGGATTCGGCTGAAGAGGACGAATCGAGTAAGTAGCAGGGTTGATATATATGTATATATGTATTTCATTTATTATATTCTATATACGACAAATTTGTCTACCAACATTTCGATACTCGAGACATGCACGGTGTACATAGTACATATACGTTGGTATATCTACATATATGTAGAAAGGATACGGTATCCTCTACCGGATATCAGCTTCGAACATCATGAACGGTGAACTTTTCAAATAACCATCGTACATACGTCCTTCACACTGCTTGAATTTCAATGTCGATTACTTACTTTTTATTTTAGTCGATATCGTGAATATGACGAATTGGCCGAATGCGGTATGCGAACGAATTTGGTGGCTGATTACCTGGCCAATAAACCTCGTGCTTCTCATCACTATACCTGACTGCAGGAGGAGCACATTGAGATCTTGGTATCCCCTCACATTTACCATGTGCATATTATGGATAGCGACCACATCGTACATAGTTGGATGGGTGATCACAGTAATCGGTACACATTTTTATAATATACACTTGGAGGCAAATTTCTCGACTCGTTATAGTTTTCGCGATCCAAATGATGATTACGTGAGTATGTGCCTGACTCAATTTCTGCAACCATCGATAAACTGACGCGACACTACGTAACAGAGTTATCTTTCCGAGTCGCGTGACGATCGATCATTATTTCAGGCGATACGTTTAGGATTCCTGACTCCGTAATGGGATTGACCTTTCTCGCAGCAGGCATGAGCGTACCGGAGGCTGTGTCGAGTGTTATCGTTGCCAACCAAGGTAATGTTCCTTTTTCTTCACCCGATGGATCTTTGTACGTTACCAGTATAGTAATATGTACGTCGATCCATTAATATACCTTTATATGAACGTGGCTCGAAATCAAACGTGGATGGGTTTATCGCGATTTGTCACGATAATCGTCAAAATCAATTGGGAAATAACATACGACCGGCGAATAACAATAACGATAATGCTATCGTAAGATGACGGTGTTACGATAGCTAAACTCGTGACTTTATCACAGACTGTCTGTATTATCAGATTTGCCAAATCTTGGAATCTTGAAATTATTCGTTCTTCTTGTTTCGACGCGACTCCGCGACGGCCGACTGAGTGCCGTATCGGTTTTACATACAAAATTTACTATCCAGCTATTACTCCTCGTATCGTTCATTGTCATTCGCGATCAATCTACCGTTAACGTTTCACGTTTCATCATTCTTTCTTCGGCCTATACTTACGTTGTCGCGTCTCTAAAACGTCTATCTACCTATATAATGCACGACTGCAATATGTATAGCACGAATTCAGTGAGTGACATCATATCATTTTCATACTTTCAGGGCATGGAGCAATGGGCATAAGCAATTCGATCGGTTCCAACGTGTTCGACGTATTACTTTGCCTCGGTCTACCTTGGTTCCTCAAAGCAGCGTTTTTTCCCGTAGTATCTAACGAGCATTACGTAACGATTAACTCGCAAGGGCTAGTCTACAGTTCTATATCGTTATTTTCTACACTGGCTGTTCTATACGTGTCCCTTTCGCTTGCCAAATTTAAACTGACACGATCTGTAGGAATCGCTTGCCTCGTCGTGTATGTCATTTTCTTGGTGTTCGCTTCTATCCTCGAGCTTAATATATTCTTTGTGGTCAATTTACCAATATGCGTTCACTGATACCTACTTCTATATCGCGCATGTTTACCAATCTTTTCGCTATTTCTTCTTAATTAAGGGATCGCCTCAATTGAGGGACGCTCAAGTGTGCAATTAGGCCTTTCCAGTGCGTATTATCGAACATATCGGCGGTCGAGCAAATCGTTAAAACATTAACGCTGACAGTAATTGCATTTCTTCGACAAACGTAATGTGTTCTGGAACAGTTGAGCTTTAACAAATCTATCCATTAAGCATCTCCGGGTGCGTGTTACCCACGCTGGAGTATACTCTTAAGTAATTTGTATGCGTGCGTCCGCGTGCGTCTGTGTGCGTGTGCTGCGTATCTATGTAACGTATATGCGCAAATAGCAAATCTATATATACATATAATGTAATAAAGATGTCTGAATCGTAATGCACTCTCCATGTGTCCTCCAAATAATTTTCAAAGAGTTCCTCTTTCGCGTGTTCTTGCACAATGGGGATAACAAGCCAGGAATTTACGAATGTTGAATACCTTCGGAGAAATAGAAGAATTCGACGTATTTGGTCGATTTAAATCTATTAAACAGTTGTTACATTCATTTCTTTTGCATTCGTGTATATTTCAATTATGTTAGTCGGTTACAAAATTTCATGAACAATTAGCAATAAACGATATACATACGTAGAGCAGGTAGATACAAAGGACGTAAAATGTAATAATGTTTAAAGTTGACCACAATTGGCAATTATAATTTTCTGAGTTTTTCCATTCTGGGAGCCATAGCTTTCAACTTTCTTCAAAACGCCAATGCCGTCCGTTACGGAGCCAAACACTACATGCCTATTGTCCAGCCAAGGTGTCTTTACCGTAGTTAAAAAGAACTGCGAGCCATTGGTGTTCGGTCCAGAGTTTGCCATGGATAATATACCAGGAGCAGTGTGCTTTAATTCAAAATTTTCATCTTCAAACTTCTCTCCATAGATAGATCTCCCTCCGGTACCATTGTGATTAGTAAAATCTCCGCCTTGACACATAAAGTTCGGTATCACTCTGTGAAAAGTACTTCCTTTGTAACCGAAACCTTTCTCTCCGGTGCAAAGGGCGCGAAAATTTTCCGCCGTTTTCGGGACTACATCTGCCCGTAAATCCATCACTATTCGTCCCAACGACTTATCCTCTGTGATTACGTCAAAATATACTCGAGGTAAACCCATCGCACTTGCTATAATAGTTATTTCCAAATTTTCACATCGAAGTATCTTATCTGCGAAGCACAATAAATAACAAATGCATATGCAAGTATGTAGTACGTGATTATGTTTACTATTTCCACTCAGTTCGTACACAAGTCAACCATTTTGTTATTTTCTTTCTTTTTTGAATTCTCTTTTCACTATTATTCTCTCTTATATGCCCTTTATATCCTAACAATAATTACAAAATGAGTCAAACTAACAAAGAAATTAGAAAAAAAAGAAGCCTACAATGATCCACAAAACAGCTTCTCAGCAGGATTCGAATAGGTTATATTTACCAATGGCAACGATGTATTGATATTTTGAAAACATCGATGCCCCCGATCGATACATCGATATTACGAAAACATCTATGCCCCCGATCGATACATCGATATTACGAAAACATCGATATTTGACAATCGGTAGCATCCTAAACTATCTACCTTTTTATACACGATTTCTCCATTTCAATCTAAAGATTATCATCATTCCGATCAGAAAGATTATTTTCAAGAGTTACTTTGATGATAAATGATGCATCGTTTTTAAATAGCAGGCTGTAACTAGGCAAGTCTATAGTTGAGGCCGTACCAGTGTTTCATTGTTGATACTTGTTATCGTAAAGAACGCCAATAGATGGCGGTCGTATGCTAGACAGGCGAATTAATACCTCGTTGGCTTTCTATACACGTTCAAAGAATTTGTGACAGTAAAGTGTGTTGTCGACGCCCAGTTACTCGTGAGTGTTTCGGTTAAATTTTCTAGATTTCATTCCTCGATGCGATATGCATTTTGCTGCAAATTGTGAAGGATATTAATGAATACGCGTCTCTATGTAATCGAACGATATTGTTTTATTAGTGAAACTGATACTTTTAGCATAATATGAAAAAATGGCGATCCGATAGAGCAATTATTTCATAAGAGTTCAACAGAGTAGAAATGAATCGATCTGTCGAGAATTGACGAATGTGCGCCACGTCTGGGGTGCAGATTTGTCCATATTGCTCGCTCCACCGACACATTCTAGACAATATTATACCATTTAAGATGTATTTTCGATTCACTTATTGTTAGTAAAGAATACGCGATAGGACGTTACGGGACTGAAGGACGTACTTAATCGAACGTGACCCGGGCTGCGATGGGACGTGACGAAAAACGAGACGGAATTCAATGGGACTTGACTTAACCGAACGCGATTAAACCGAACGACGCGAAAACATCCTCTATGTTTCCATTAACGTCAAGTAATCCTTCGTAACCTTCCTCTCTACCAACTTACAGATTGTCTATAGTAACATACCACTGTTTTCTTTTGTCGCAGAAATAGTTCGGCGAAATAAGAAAGATGCAGACGATTAAGTGCGTTGTCGTTGGGGATGGCGCTGTGGGTAAAACGTGTCTACTGATTTCGTACACCACCAACAAGTTCCCATCAGAATATGTTCCAACAGTATTTGACAATTACGCTGTAACCGTAATGATCGGTGGAGAGCCATATACATTAGGGTTATTCGATACAGCAGGTATTCATCGCTCGTATTTCAATTTTTTACGATCCTCTCTCCTTCAGTAAGCTTTACTGAAGGATAATCCATAGAGCATTAACTTTCTGCGCTAATACCATCGGGCTAGTTAATTTCAACAGTTCGTAGGACTTATCCTACATGGCGGTTCATACAGATTATGAAGACACACCAATTGAACCAGCACTCGGTTCCACTTAAAATAGACAGTTGATACAGTAAAGAAATCTTAGCAACTCAAAGGGTTAATGTCTTTCGTCCACATATTTCAAAGCTATCAAATTATACCGATTAACATTTTGTTCAAAGGTCAGGAAGACTACGACCGACTACGTCCGTTGAGTTACCCTCAGACCGATGTGTTCCTTGTTTGTTTTTCGGTCGTGTCTCCATCATCTTTTGAAAATGTTAAAGAGAAGGTACGTTTATTTTTATGAGTTTGCTACTTTCAACATAGATAGCACTGTTCAATGAAACGATCCCTCGAACCTGTTAGACATTTCTTATCAGTGGGTTCCAGAAATAACTCACCACTGTCAAAAAACTCCGTTCTTACTGGTCGGTACTCAGATTGATTTGCGAGACGACGCAGCAACCATAGAGAAACTCGCGAAAAATAAACAAAAGCCTATATCCGCTGAACAAGGCGAGAAACTTGCCAAAGAACTGAAGGCGGTCAAGTATGTGGAATGCAGTGCACTTACGCAGGTATTATGGTCTTTCCCCTTGTCCCATCGGCCTTCTTGTTGAAGCTTCTTGAAAGTTATTCAATTATGTAAATACTTAGTTGTCTTTTTCGCTTTTCAGAAAGGTCTGAAAAACGTGTTCGACGAAGCCATTTTAGCAGCTTTAGAGCCTCCCGAGCCGGTGAGAAGGAGACGATGTATCGTGTTGTAGAGCGCGATAAACAACACGCTGTTCAGCCGACGACTGCGCGAGTTGCATCATACAATGGGTGCGAGAATATTTTCGAGTAACGACTGTTCGACATTATGAAGTAATTGAACGTTAGTAAGATCTACCATTCATTTCCGACAAGTTCAATATGTCCTCGACTCGAATCCAAAAATTCACGCGATAAAGGTGAAAACAAGCGTTTCATGTATCAGAGATGTACGCGCGTTCACTCTCTTGCTCGCATTTATCCTTTTGTCGACTGGTACATTGAAAAAAAAAAAAACACACGATCGATAAGTGGTTGGTATCTACTTAAACCGATTCTCGATAGCCAACGAGCATCGATCATTTCTGACGATCGCACGAAAGAAACGGTGTAATCATCGAGAACTGTGAATATCTATACGAATTTCGTATGAAAAATACCTGTAAAACATTCTTCTATTTAATATGTAAGGCGTTTTTATTGATAAATTAGTAGTGTGAATTTTTTAATAAACCAGTTTGAAAAACGTAAGGCTGGAATCTTGGCGTATATTTTTCAGAGGTTTGCTGTTTATCGCTGCTTTGCTTAACTATTGCACTCCCGTAATAAAAGTGTTTCTGGTATAACATGTGGAATAACGACAAATCGGTATGTGATTAAAGCTTTATTTATATACACGTTTTCACGACGATATCATGGAATAATTAAGTAAACTACATTACATGTAAAACATGTTCCTATAGTTGGCCATATACCATAAAACTTTGGTATCTAACTTTGGATTAAAACCAATTCCACTCGTACATCGGCTTCGTGTCCGAATGTCATCTCATATTCTCTTCTAATACGTTAACACTTTTTATTATTAGGTCGCTACGACGATACAGACTGAATTACACTCTCATTATACGTGTACCTAGATAATTCGCACACCCAAATTCCTCATTGGTAAAATGATTTCTCACACGTTTTATGAAACAAGATATATGTATGTTCTTCTAGGCTTTTTCTTTTATTCATCGCTCGTCCCTCGGTATTGGTTTTAATATTTTCATGAAAATAGTATCACGATGGGTGCCACACTACGCCGTATGCGCATACATTTTATACGTTTCCCGACAGACGATATATGTCACGCGAGTGTACATTTGAGTGACTGATCGTTTGTTGGTCTTTCTTTTGAACACTTTTTTGCACCATGTTATCCTTACTTTAAAAAGTCATCAAACTATTATTACGACGCGCACTTATGTTCTTCGATGCCTTACATCTTATGACGATAGGTTTTCGAAGATCATTATTTGTCCGATGAGCGTGGCGTAGCTGAATAGATCAGATCGAAAGAGAAACATACGAGGTATCGGCGAATCTCATTGCGCGTACAAAAAATAAAACACTAAAGTGCCGATGGCTGCCAAGATGAAGATGTATCAATAAAAAGTGAAGTCCATATATTCGTCCTTGAGTTCGTTTTGGCCATTGTGAATGTTCCTTGTCGTATGACCGATGCGTCGCGGCGAATAGTATACATAGCCACCGCATCTATTAAATCTCGTGCAAGTATCCGATGGTTAGAATATTTCAACTCACCTTTCTCTTTTTTTTCGCCATAAAATATGTAATTATTGTATCAATTCCGCCGCAAACATTGAATTCAATATTACCGAAAATAATCGCTGTCCGTAATACTGCAACACGTATGCACAATCGCCGTGAATATTCTTTGGTTTTATTTTATTTTCTCGATATTCCAGTGTTTCGCCGTGACTAGCTTCGATTAAACATGCAGACAATCCCCGAATAACACCATTACTCGTTTCCGCGTTAATTACAACACAGATATTCCAGTTTTGGGATTCGTTCAATTCCAAATACCACGCTCCGAAGTTTTGCGGACTTCAACTATGTATATATAGTATAGTTACAGAATATACATATACATATACCGCATAATCTAGTATATACTAGATAGGTTTCTCATGATCAATCGCAATTTGGGCCTTTAAGTACGATTATTCTCCTACCACGGTATGACTGTGTTGATTCTGCTTCGTCAGCTCAAGTGCAATTTTTCAGCGAGTTGTTCGAAGCAATACAAACCGTCTTGCATCGTATTATTCAGGGATCCCCTCTACGTGATACGTCAGCGTGTGTACATAAACACACATGTATTTAATTAAACGTTCATGGCATAGTACACCGAATTTCGTGCGTGTGTTGGTAACGCTTGGATACCGGGGGTATTATGCGTAACATAGGGTTTTGCCGAAAGTAAAATTCCCGGTTGTGAAGTATCGTGCGAAGGTGCGCTTGCTGCACCCTCTGGTACGCCGCGTTCTATTGCTGTGTACGCACCGACCATTTGTTGCTGTATCTTCGAGGGTGAATAAGGTATTTGCAGGGATGACGACGACGAACAAGAGGACGAGGAGGAGGATGAGAATGAAGACGTGGACGCCGACGACGTTGACGACGATGAAGACGAAGATGACGATGAGGATGGCGATGAAGACGAGGACGAGACGGAGCAGGAGGAAACGGTGGACTGCGTGGACATTGTAGTATTATTAGGAACAGATGGGTCGGTAACAGCGCGAGGGGCGACATCGCACTTGCCACCCTGTGTAATTTCTGAATTATGATTCGGAAGGACGAAGGTGGACGCTTGGTGCGGCGTTACGGGCGTAGCAGTCGGAAAGGAGGGGAACGAGGATGTGTAGGAAGACGAGGCGGGCAATAAAGGAGGAAACGAAGTGGAAGAAGAAGGGATGGAGAAAGAACTAGATGACGACAAAAACGTTTGAGAGGGTTGCGCGCTCGACGATGGAGCGAGAACTGTACGATCTAAATGTAGTTGATAAAATCGGTAGGAACCTTCGGCGGTTGTCATTCCGTTACTAGCGAATGCAGCACATCTCGATGGCGCGACCACGTTGTACGAAGACTGGGACGGTGCGGCGGTCGAGGTGAAAGAGCAGGGGGCGGGGGAGGAAGGAAGAGTGGACGCAGCAGCGGGTATCGTGGATGGCAGGCGATAAGATGTAGGTTGATGGTGGTGTTGATGATGTGGGTGTTGCGTGTGATGATGAAAGTGCATAGAATTTGTGGTGTGAGGAACTGGGGGGAAAAAATCCGGAATTCCAGAGATTCGAAAGCCCTCCGGTTGCTGATGATGATGCAAATGAAGATGCAAGGTTTGTTGAGTGGGATGTATCGGGGCTGTATTAGGCGGTGAGATGGACAGGAGCCGAGAGTCAAAAGGGGGAGCAGGCCCAGAAGATATCGATTGACCGAGCGTACCAGACGGAAGAGGAGACGTATGTTCGTTTTGGGCATAGTTCGGTATTGGTGACATCGAACGTTCCCCCGTCACTTGGTAATACCTTAATTGTTGCGACTTTGGCGGTGGTTGCGGTGGCGTTTGCGTTTGCGTTTGCGTTTGCGTTTGCGTTTGCGTTTGCGTTTGCGTTTGCATTTGTGTTTGCGTTTGTACCCGATGATGTTCGTTCTTGGTGGATCGAGGATATGGGTACCTTTCGATATGGTTCGCGTAACTAGAAGATGGATGCGACGGTAGAATACGTTGAATATTTTGATAAGTTGGATCTGATAAGCCGTTATACGGGACAAAATACATGGTTCGATAGCACTTGCCATTAGCAGGAAATCCGGCGTACACGGTGGTAGGCACTATGTTACACTGATAATTGGAAGGCATTGTTGCGATTGGTTCTCTTAGTCGAGGCTTCGCGGGAAGACTGTTCGTGTAATCTCTAACCCCCGCGATACCAGCGATTGTACTATTAGCATCGATTTCTTCAATTCCGGCTGGGACACCTCGCGCAGAACGCGTATTTCCAACGTTTAATTGCTCTTGAAAGTTTTGTTGGCCGTTTCTGGAATCCTGATAAAGGCGGATATTGGTGTCGTTAACCGGAAATCGGAGCTGCGGCCGTGAAAATGCTTCGTTCTGGCAAGGCCCGTGTTCCAACGTAGTTGAGGCAGTAACGTTAGTATTTTCTACAATAGTCTGGTAGATGTCGTCGATTTGCTTCTGCATCGTATTGATTCGATTGATCGTGTTTGCGTCCTGCTCCTCGATCGACAGCGGATCGACAAACGAGTTTGAAGTCGAATCAGCAATAGCCCCGTCGTAAAACGCGATTCGACCGTCAACATGTATACAATTGTTTTCATAGTAAGTCGGCAATGGAGAATGGAAATTCGGTTTGGAAATGTTCGAATCGTTACCATCAGAAATCGGCCGTCGATGAACCGTATCGTCCGCGTCGTCCGACTGGCGTTGTTTAATACCGGTCACCGATGGTCTACGATTAAATCCGTAATCGTTCAGTTCATCATCATCATTGTCGTCCGCTTCGTGGTCGTCGCCACCCTTGTCCACGTTGTCGTTGTAACTGTCGCAACTGCCACCGGGACCGCAGCCACGACTGGCATCGATATAACCATTGTTGTCGCGATGGTCGTTGCCTACTGCGTCGCCATTGTCGTCATTCCCACGGCCGTTTCTATGCTTACCGTTAATTGAACGGCGACTCTTGTTTCCATTTGTCTGGCGATCATGCGTACTATTCTCGTGGTGTGTATGCCTGAATCGTATTCGACTATCGTTTCCCTCGTTCTTCCCATCGTGAATTGGATCAATGTTGTCGACGGCCGCATAACCATTTGCATTGTTCATTACGGAGTGATAATTATTCTCGACTTCGTTGTAACGTCGTTTGATTCTTTCGGTTCGGAACTTGTCCTGCTCAACGAATGCAAACAACTCGTCAGCTGTACTGTCTCCTATGTCAGGTCTGTTGGTAATGATAGGTGTTCCCTTGGTAACGTCCGGTGGTCCTACATAATTCCCGTCGTTCTCGAGCAAAGTTGCGTCCGCATTGTCGAAATTGTAAGGCGAAAACGTATTATAACCTCCGATCGTATCGGGATTTTCATTAACCATAATTCTAGAATGATGCCGATAATGATCATCCTGAGTATCCGACGTGTTAACAGCTACGCACGATAGTGGCGCTAGACTCGCTAAGAATTGCCTCCGTACATCCGAGTTGTTCGTTCTTATCGAATTCTTTGACTGTTGACTATCCTTAGTAGCGTTAGCACCATTGTTTCTTCCGCTATTCCCCAGTCCAAGATCCGGCATATTCGAATGAATATTTTTCTTCGGTACGAACAAATCTGTTAACTTTTTGTAGGTCGATTGACCCTGTATATTCTCGGGCAGTGTGTTGAGAACGGTCGATGGATTTCGTTTAAGATAATTAGATCCTGTTATCGTCGTTTCCGCATTTACCATCAACGACGAGTTTGGCCTAAGCGCCGTCGTAGATGTTGTCCCCATTGTGGTGGTTGTGGCGCAGGAGGTGGAGGTGGAGGTGGCGGCGGTGGCGGTGGCGGTGGCGGTAGCGGCAGCGGCAGCGACGGTACTAACGACGGTGGGTGTCGTTATCGTCACCGTTGCCGACATTTCATCGATGGTAGTTGACTCGCGAATAAAAGTTCTCTTCGACGATAACATTGTTTTGTCTTGTTGCTCCACGAATGGAGCAGATGGTATCGGGAATGATTTGTCGATCTCTTTGTTCGCAATCGTGGCTGCGAACTCTGTGGCAGAATTTTGGCAAATATCATCTTCCTCTTGATCGACGCAGGTGAGTTGACGTATTCGTTCCTCCAGCGACAAGTGCTTGGTTGGAAGGGCTTTTTTTCGAGTGTTTGTGCAATATTTGTCAAAAAGGCTTCTTCGGAGCGTATTTCTTTCGATCGTTCTCTTAATGGGATTACTAGATTCGTCGTTAAGGGAAAACAGTTGACTTTCGGGTATATTCGAACTGTTGGCGACCCGAAGAAAACGTAAGCTCTCCGCGTTAACGAGGAACGTTTGGCCGTCTTGAGAATCGTCGAGAGACTGGCCCGACGAGATCAATTTAGCTAGCGGAGCCGGAGGTGGCGAGACGAATCGCGGATTAGGAAATAATTGTCGTACGGCCGAATTCGGTTTAAGACTGTTCCCCGTTAAAGACGAGTTGGCCAGTTTGTACACCAGCGACAGTTCTTTTATATCCGGGCGCGTGTCACTTGGCTGCTCTTCGCCGTCGACTCTGTCCCTGTCGCTCGTAATGTTCATAGAGATCGACGCCTTCGCGCCGCAGTCGTTGGCAACATTAAGGCGTTTAATGTCGTCGTTCTGTTGGACAAATTCGGTCGAATCGTTGCCGTCGACCGTGTCACGATTGATCGCTGTCCGATTCATCGACGTTCCCGTTCCACGAAGAGCATTGGATATCTTCCTTTCGGACGCACTTCGAATCCGACTATCGTTCTTCACGTCGCGTTGCTCGTCGACGTCTCGTTCTTGTTCATCTTGACTGATTTCGCGTACGATACGTCTTTCGGTAACGGTCGTCATAGTTATGGTTTCCACGAGGTATCGATGACGGGGCTCTGCAAAAGAAAAGGGCGCAGCGTAGGCATACATAAGGATTAACAGTTCGGCGTCCGGTCCTAACCGGTCCTAATTTCAACAATGGAGAGTAGAAAATAGATTTACCGTTTGGGACAATTTTCTGCAATTGATCGGTCGCTTTTTGTACATTTTCGTTGCTGCTTTCCCTTGCCTCCCGATTATATCGTTCCTCTGGTTCGTTCGTTGCATCTGTTAAATGGTATCGCACGATATTCTATTAGCTATATTGATTGTACACAGTCTGGCATACATACCGATGGTAATTCCGGGAAATAAGAGGTACAGGAGGAGTCGCGCACGCAATGGACGTTGGAAGCAACAGAAGCGTGAAAGGTAGGCACATAAAATTCATAGTACGACAACGATCGGTACTACTGGGAATGCACGCGGCCGTCCTTGCGGGCCCACGGCGGACACTTCGCGGAAACACCGGAATCACGGTACGCTGGGACTTCCGGCAAGCGTGGCAGCGCTCGTTAGAATCGTTACAGGGAAATACGGGGTGAAATGCGTTAAGAAATATGTAGGCGAATTACGGGAAAGCGGTAAGCGAATGGAGCATTCAAAGGAGTCGCCGCTACTTTGAACTTTTAGACAGATTTTCTCGTTCGCTCTTGTCCGCACTTGTCCGCACTTGTCCACACAAACTCACCTGTCGCTCGTTGACGGTCATGGAAATCTAACGGCGATCGCGGGCAACCTTCGCCTACGTTAGAGAGCTCCTCGTTCGAATAAATATCCTTATACCCCTCCGGTGGACTGAGCGTTTCCTGTTGCTGCTCTTGTCGTGGATGCGGGGACGATGAACCGTCCCCGAACGATGGTTGCGGCGGTGGCGCAGGTGGAGGAGGCGGTGGCGGCGGTGGTGGTGGCGGCGGCGGTGGAGGTGGCGGAGGCGGTGCTGGCGTCGGCGGTGTTGCCGTCGGCGATGCCGACGCAGACACCAAAGGTAACGCGGATGTCGACAAGACGACGGATACCTGTCCATCCGAAGCATTCAATTTCTCCGTTCGCGGTTGACCCCTTTGGTCTTCCCGTCCCCTTCTTGCGCGTAAATCGGCCAATAATTTTCTCACATTTGCCGTCTCTTCCTGCACATTCGGCGTACTAGCATTCTTCCTTTCTGCACACGCACGCACTCGAATCATTTCCTCCCCTAAACTTGCACGCTTCTTCTCCATCCGTCCTTCATTCTCCTCCTCCGGGACTCCATCTTTCTCCTCGTATCCTTCTTCGATATCTTCTTCGTCACCTTCCGTTTCTATCTCGTATCCATCATCGTCGTCGTCCTCGTCATCTCGAACGTGCAACCGTACACCATCGTATCGTTCGCCGCCGCAACCTTGCTGTCTCACCGCGTTCTCACGTATTATCTCCTCCTCCCGCACCGTATCACGATATCGCCCGTTATCCGCAACGCCAAAGTGAAGATTCAATTCGGCACGACATTCACTACAATTCCCCAAGCGTATCAACTCGTATTCTTGACAACAACAATCGCAGTCCTCTTCGTAGTCGGCGCAGCATTCCTCTTTTATCAATATTATATAATCAGCCGCGAAGAATTCGTTCAACTTTTCATTTATTACAACCCGATTTTTCTGCCCTCTGCTCTTAGATTGGCCGGGCTTTTTCAACAAGGACTTGAGAATCTTCGCAGGCTGCTCCGCCGGAAGTTTGCTTCCGTGCTCTTTCATTGTCTTCTTCGGGGCTTCTTTCCTTTTTCTCGCTACACCCCGCATATACTCTTCTTTCACGACCACAGTCCACACTCCTCTAACCCCTCGCCGCCTGTTACACGTTCGAACGTTGCTCTCGTTCCCAGGTTTCCGTCACAAGTTACCGTTCACACGGCTTCAACGTTCCCTTCGACGAACGAAATAATTCCATTTCTCGGCGCACCACGTTTAGGTTTCGATCGGCCGATCCTGTTAGGTAATCGTATCATCGAGGAAACGCATCGTAAGTTTCGCGAGGATCGTTCGATCAGCAAGAATAGCGAATGGTACAATTTGGCAGACGATACATCTACCTAGAGGGATGGAACGCAAAAAGAACCGCTGCATCTGGATTTCTAATCGAAAGGTTCAGGCGATGCGACAACGACGATCGATCGAAACCGTTCAACGCCGTACTCCATTGGTAGGCAACGACGAAACGGCGGAACGACTATTCTTCCAGTGCAAATCGCGTCACCAACGCGAAAAACCAACGGCAAGACGAAGTCGAGGTAACGGAGAACGATACTACGAAACGAGACGAGACGGGAGGAAGCGCGTCTCATAGGAAAAGTACTGGACATTCTTTCATCGCGAACGATTTTATTCAGGTTTATCCAATCTCTCGGACGTTAGGTTCGGGTTGCACAGTACTCGGCACAGCGCTATTACCAGCTGTATCACACCGGCATCCACGCTTATCGAGGATTAACGGTCGAACCACCGCCAGTGTTCTCAACACTATCGTCATTCGCGTTGCGTTGTCGCTATCCTCACTGGCATCATTTTCATTTTCACGTTGTTCAGTATTTCGCTCGTTCTGCGCAAGCCAACGTCAGCCGTTTAAGGTAACACCACCGTTTATCGATCTCGGACGGCGAACGTGGGCGCACTTCTAAACCGTGCAACGCGTCGCTACGTTCCTCGCTACAACTGGCACTTTCACTGTCAACACTCGCGCACACTCGCATATTTACGACTGCTCACGACCAAATACACGCACGAAATTCCGACGCAACCATCGTACCTACATACATATGTATATATTTCGAAGAAGGAGCAGCTCGGGACAAGGTAACATTGGACTCGAAAAGAAGCGTTCCAAGGGGAATCGGGAAGTGAACAAGACGGCGCTAATGCAGCATATTAAATGGACGCGGAATGCACTCGACTACACAGCGAATACATGGCCGTAAACCCGATATACAGGCCGCGGTTACACAGATAGTAACGTCCGTTCGCAATCCCGGCTGTTCGAATCGCTCGCGCTCCAACTGCTCGCTCGACATAATCGTACAAGGTAGTTGTCAGAAAACCAATTAAACACCGAGGGGGCTCCACCAGCGTACCACCAGTGAAATGTCAAGGCGGTGCGCACCGTGTTGCGCATTCGCCGCGCCGCAGATTTCAATTCGTCCCGCGGAACAAGCAACGCGGCTACCGCTTCGATTCGCAAGTGCGTCGCATCGTCGGGCCCAATGTTCGAGAATGAATAGTTTAGTTGTCTCGATTCAGGCGCGTAAAACACGTTGTATCACAGTGGATGCGTTTTCGGACCAACTAACGTTCCTACGAATATATTCGAACTGTTACACAGAAGCTGTAAATGTCTCGGCAAACGTTAGTCTCTCATAACGTTCAGTATGATTGGCATCGATGATCTTTAGTTCGTTTGACAGTCCATTGTTGAAATTTGTACTCTTAAGCGAAAGAAACGAGCAATCAAATGATATATTCAACTCAAGAATAAGATTCAAAGTCCTAAATAATCGACCGATGATTCATTGATCAATTTATGTTGCTTTTCGGTTCTTTTTTTGTGTCGAGAGTCAGACACCGATGAGATAAAAGACAAGTCACCTTATGGGCTTTGGTGGCCCAACGTGACTGCCATACCGACTCAGAAATACGACACTGCTTTGAGCGTCCTCTGCTCACGAACGAAGTCATCAGTTGAGGAACTATCATTTACCGAAGTAGCGTTGGGGACAGAACTCATACGATTGTGGGAGGACCTCATGTAAGACTAAAATTCTACGAATTTTCCTACGTATCGGGCGACCGTCAACTCGCGTCTTCGCCCGCCAGTTACTGTATATTTATCAAATTTTCCGTACATATACGTTGCCTACATCTTCCATATACACTGCGTATTCATCGTACATCGCAATTGCATCAGCTTCCGCAGTCTAGCTATGATCCTTAGGGCTTAATAATGGAGAACCAATAAGCCCAGATAGCCTTTTGACGGCAGACTAGATGTAGCCCCACGACAAAGCGAAACAGAACCTGTCTACAAAATCATATGCAGTTGTATCCGCAAATTGATGACCACCTCGAGAAAGAGCCTGGCTATGAAATAAGAAGCTGGTTTGGGTTCGGTTTGAAGCAGATTATGTTGAGTTGGGGCATTTAAATTTTAAATGGAAGCGCTTATACTGGGGCATTTAAATCAGCTCTTTAAAGAATTGTTATTATGTGTTTTTATTCATTTATATGACATATGATATATATATATATCTATGACATTATGCATATATATACTATTAATAGAATGCATCTAAACAAAATACTGTCAGTTAAATTTTGATTGTGAGTTAAACTTTGATTTTGAATGAATGAATTTGTATATCAATCAGATTTCAAAATTGTCACTGCTAGTATTTTGTTTATTTCTTCGTTGTCTGATGATTCCTCTTCTTCACTGAATTTGAGTTGAGTCTACTTCCTGGATATATTCCCGAAACGCTTTCTCCTTTTTGCGTTTTAGTTGTAGTCTGTAAAACAAATACCAATATTGAAAAAGATGCACAGGGGAGAATACATGTTGTATTATGACATATTGTAGTCGTGACCGGTGTATACATACCGATCTTACATGCATCAGAATGTAGTGTCTCAGCTACGGCGTATTCTTGTTCTTCTTCATTGTCATCCAGGTTTTCACGAGGAAATGGCATTCTGTAACATTTCTTTCGAATATCATTTGGATGAATATAAAACACAGCACTTAAAATACTACACTTATGTAAGCCTACGGCGGAGGATTTGATAGCGATATTATAAATATCACCGACTTCTGTGTACCTTCTAACCCCTACTCGAAATGTATTTCCATGCTTTTCAATGGAGCATACAATACATATGGAAGTGTCGTGCAAGATGCAGCAATTGTCGCGTACATCGGTACTCAGTGATATTCCATTAAATTGTATCCTACGATACTGGAAGATATCAGTATCGCAACCCATTATTACTTGGCTGCTCCTGAATCTCCTGCATGTATGCCATTTGGTTCTCCACCTGCAGTTAAAGAATTTGAAGATATTAATGAAGATAGCTACAGGGAAGTTGTAAGTGAAACAGAGCTCATATTATATTCCTCTTTATGCAATACATGTTTGTCAATCAGTACTTACTTTGTTTAGATAAAATATTTGATATTTTTGGGTGGGACCACCCTTAAAGAAGCAGTCGCACTGTCATTCAAAGAGCTATTTGATGACAGTATCGTGACACGTTATTCATGGTTGGGCCCAGAAGAAGGCAAAATGTGTTTAGCTCAAACAAGAGCTGGCGGTGCTATAGAGGGTAAGAATCACTGTTCATATAATTGTAATGCTATTACTTTACATGGCATTCAGTATTCATACTATATAGGTTCTGTTTACATTTCATTTTCAGAGGCCCAACTACAAAATAGGCGTTTTCAAACGCCACAAAAAAGGAAATTGGGGATTGCCTGAAAGTGGCGCTTCGCACTGCTAAAGGGTGCGAAGTAGATCACTTGGCCCCTGTGTCCGTCTCCAACAAGTGGTGCGTCACTCATGGCTAGAGGACGAGGTTAGTTTTCTATTACATTCATAATCAAAATATTAAAACATATGTACTTACGTATGTACAAGTAGCTTCGTGGGTTTTGTATTTTACTGCTATGAACTCACTTGTTGGGTAATTAACTAAAATACAATATTCACCATTTTCTCAATTTTGTTGTAGAATGATAAAAATCCACGTGCCCATCCACGTCACTGTGGCCGCCCACCGTGAGTGTTTTAGTCGGTAGGAATCCGACACTACCCTGGTCTACCCTTGGCAGACCGGGGTGTCTTATGCAAGATTTCCCTCACGATAATAAAAAAAAAAAAAAGAAAATTACATCTAAAGAACGCGAGAAAGAACTCGATTTTCCACAGTAATGGCGTCAAAAAATCCGAGAGTCTTCCTCCTCACTCCTGTTCGCTAACTTTCTCCTGAAGAGGCGCGCAGTTCAGTGGACTCGTGCGCATACGTAGTGCGCAAACACGGAGGCTCACTTATGCATAAATAATGTATAATATTTATAATTCCCAACAGGCTGGGCACAACCGTGTTCCCAACCTGACCATATGTGTATATATGTATATGTATACATAACAAATAAATTATTATATTTTAACATTTATAAAATATCATGTAAATATAATATAAATAAAATTAATTAAATCTTAACCACGCAAAAGTCGACTGCGTTCCTATCACGTTTATATAGTTTTCCTTATTCCTAAACACTCCTATTTCGGAAAAATTTAAACTGGAAAGTTCAATTATCTCGGCTTCTAGTCGGCCGATGTTATTCAACGACGTCTCAAATGAAAGGGAATCGCATAAGTTACATTATAAAAAATACTGCCTTGCTGTAACTGCAAGCAGTTGTTCGTAATAACCACTTCAAATGTTTAATTGTTTATAACACACGAACTGCAATTCGAATAATGTTCACACCTATTGTAGATGGTAGCTTATCCCTCTGGCTTGAATTCGTGTCCTCTGGTCATTCATGTATCGCGTCAGGAAGTCGCTGAAATCGCATTTGTTTAAAATTTTTTTAAACAAATTCATTTATCTCGCGTTCTACTGGGCCGATTTTAATCAACGACGACTCAAATTGAAGCTCTTGGCTCAACGGACAATCTGATACACGATTAGATCGGCCCTCGTGTATAGTTTCGGTGCAATACCCAAACGAATAGTTTATGTGTTTACAAAAAAATAACCTGCGCATGCAGCATTTGTAAATATTGAATCATCGGGTAGTTGCATCCTATACTTTAATTTTGAGCACTCGATCATTTATCCAGCGCCTACAGAAGGTGAGATAATTGCTGTGAACCGTACTGCATTTATGCCGATTTTTCAATTGTTAATAACTTTTAAACCGCGTATGCCATATTGTTCCAACTGTTGGAGAAGATAGCTACGGCTTGTAGCTTCAATTTAAGACAAGCCCGGTTAACAAATACGGACTGGAAGCCGAGAAAACCGCAATTGTTTAAATTAACGATGTAATCGGGGAATTCGGTTTTGGCGGTGTCCGAAATCGCAAAAAAGGCCGCAAACGCGAGATGGCGCCACATGTCAGGTTATCGACATACCGTTACCGACAAAATTTTTTAAAAATGGTTATCTCGGCTGCTGTAGATTGTTTGTTAATAAATTTGGTGTCCAATGAAAGGGAAACGTATAAGCTACATGAAAAAAAAAAATAGCCCGGTACTGTACCTATGCTCAGTTGGCCGTAATAACAATTTCAATTGTTTAATTGTTTATAACAAATGAACGACACATGGGATAATGTTCACACCTATTGGAGATGGTAGCTTATGCCTCTGGCTTGGATTCGTGTTTGAATTCATGGATTCATTAGCTCTCTTTCTTTCCGGCCTGTTTGTGTCAGGTTTGCGTCAGCTTTGCGTCATGTTTGCATCATGTTTGCGTCATGTTTGCGTCATGTTTGCGTCAGATTTGCGTCAGTTCTGCGTCAGTTCTGCGTCAGTTCTGCGTCAGTTCTGCGTCATGTTTGCGTCAGTTCTGCGTCAGTTCTGCGTCAGTTCTGCGTCAGTTCTGCGTCAGTTCTGCGTCAGTTCTGCGTCATGTTTGCGTCATGTTTGCGTCAGTTCTGCGTCAGTTCTGCGTCAGTTCTGCGTCAGTTCTGCGTCAGTTCTGCGTCAGTTCTGCGTCAGTTCTGCGTCAGTTCTGCGTCAGTTCTGCGTCAGTTCTGCGTCAGTTCTGCGTCAGTTCTGCGTCAGTTCTGCGTCAGTTCTGCGTCAGTTCTGCGTCAGTTCTGCGTCAGTTCTGCGTCAGTTCTGCGTCAGTTCTGCGTCAGTTCTGCGTCAGTTCTGCGTCAGTTCTGCGTCAGTTCTGCGTCAGTTCTGCGTCAGTTCTGCGTCAGTTCTGCGTCAGTTCTGCGTCAGTTCTGCGTCAGTTCTGCGTCTGTTCTGCGTCAGTTCTGCGTCTGTTCTGCGTCAGTTCTGCGTCAGTTCTGCGTCAGTTCTGCGTCAGTTCTGCGTCAGTTCTGCGTCAGTTCTGCGTCAGGTTTGGGTCAGGTTTGGGTCAGGTTTGGGTCAGGTTTGGGTCCGGTTTGGGTCAGGTTTGGGTCAGGTTTGGGTCAGGTTGGGGAGCAGAAGCCGGTGCGGGACTTCCCGGTGGTGTCTCGCCGGGTCGAAAACCCTGATGGAACTGATGTTTTCCTATACCCTGGATGCGTTTACCGCTACCAGGGCGGCGAACTTCGGTGAAGTTGGTGGGCCCAAATTGGCTAAATCCACTCACCTCACCTCCACGTGGGGCTCCCTGGGCCCCTGCAACGGCATAGCCGGGGCAGGGGGCGAAAGAGTGAGTGGTAACTGGACGGTATCCTATGACGACAGGGCAAGAGAGGAGTTAAAACAAATAATATGACACGCACAAATAACGGATTGAATAACTACTGCTCAGGAGGCCTCGGAACCTCCAGGGCCGGCGTAGCGGGGGTGGTCAAGCGGGCCCCTGCTGCGTCGTCATCTAACGACTGCGGGGTGTCGGTGGTGGAAAGCCAGGCCACCGCACACCTTTCTACGACTGGTGAAAGGACGGGCGCACCGGTAGGAGGACCGGAGGCGCAGTCGGACTCTGGATCGAGTATCCAGGGGAGGAATGGAGGGAGGATGCCCAGTGCCAGAAGAAAAAGGCCCAGGATCCGGGCTTCCTCGGACTCCCCGCGACAGGGCGGCCGTGGCGGCGGGGACTCCACAACGTCGGGATCCGAGGAGGGAGGAGCCCGAACTCGGGATATTCCACCTGCGATTGTGTTCAGCAGGAGCTCGGAGCGGGGCCTCCCAAAAGTGGAGAATCTGCGCCAGGAGGCGCAGAAGGAGTCCAACGGGGGGCTTGGTGGGTCGGTCCTCCACCACATGAGGGAGGTCGAGCGGATATCGTCGACCTCCAAGAACCTCACCGGCTCGTACGTTCGTGCCCTGAGAGTGGCTGCCAGGGAAACATCGGTGGCAGTCACTGAGCTGGTGCAGCGCTCCTCCGACTCTGCCGAGGCAAAATGGCTGTCGGTGGAGAACTCCCAGCTGCGGGCTGAGCTGGCGGCCGTGAGGGGAGAGCTGGATGAGCTCAAGAGGGGGCAGCGAGCGAGCGCTGCGGGGGGTGGGGCGACGGGCCCACTGCCTGTGTCTGCTTCGGCAAAGAGGGTGCCGGTCGGGGGAGAGGGGGAGGCGCCTCCGGCAGCACGGGATGGGAAATCGGCCCAGGAGAGGCTCTGGGCATACATGGGGCAGGAGATGGCGGCCATGGAAAGGCGCCTCATGGCCGCATTCGGCTCCATCTCCCGGACTGAAGACGGGGAAAGGGGAGAGCCGAACGGGGAGGTCTCTGTCCGATCAGCGGCCACGGACGCGGCGTCTCCGTCGCCCCAGGTCACCCAAATGGTGCCGGCGTCTCTGGGGGAGAGCAATGGAGGATGGAGGGTGGTCCGTGGAGAGGCTGCCCGCAAAAAGGACAGAAAGAGGAGGAAGCGGTTGACCACAACGGACCCGGTTTGTCCGCTTACTCGCCCTCAGGCTCAAGTGCAGCCGCGACACCGAGGGGCTGCAGCGTCCGGGGCCGGACAGGGCCGTGGGCAGAAGAGGACACCGCGGCAGTTCGGAGGCAACAACACCTCGGGGCGCCAGAGGGAGAAGGGGCCCGCCCTGCAGCGACCCCCGAGAACGGCCGCCGTCACGCTGACAGCGTCGCCTGAGGCCAGGCTGACATACGCCCAGGCGATGGCGGCGGCCAGGGACAGGATCAGTCTGGAGGAGCTGGGTATTGAAGGCGTAAAGCCCAAAACCTCCAGGACGGGGGGACTGATCCTGGAGGTGCGGGGCCCTGGCAGCCAGGATAAGGCCCAAAAACTGGCTGCCAAAATGGCTGTAGTACTGGAGGGATCGGGAATGAGGGTGGCCAGACCCACCAAGACAGCCGAACTTCGGGTGAGGGGCCTGGACGTATCCACCAGGCCCCAAGAGGTGGTGGCGGCCATGGCCGCTGCCGGAGGATGCCCGGAGGGGGATGTAAGGGTGGGCGACGTCACCTTCAGCCCGTCCGGGCGGGGGGCAGTGTGGGTGAGATGCCCACTGGAGGCGGCACACCGGGTGGCCAGAACTGGAAGAATCATCGTCGGATGGTGCAGAGCCACGGTGGAGCCCCTTGACGCGCGTCCGCTCCAGTGCTATAGATGCCTGGAGCTGGGGCATACGAGGAGTGCATGCAGCAACCCGGTGGACAGGAGCACGCTGTGCTACAGGTGCGGGGGCAGCGGCCACCGGGCGAGCAAGTGCTCGGCCGCCCCGCGATGCCCGGTGTGTAGTGACCGGGGTCGACCGGCAGGACATAGGCTGGGGGCTCCCTCCTGCGCCCCCGGTCCACCGCGGGATCGGAGAGTACAGCGGGCTGCTGCGCCGGGCCCGATCCCGACGCCTTCGGCGATGACTGCGGCGCCGGTGGCGGAAGTGCCGCTGGCTCCAGACCGGAGGTCGGCGCAGGAGCCACAAGAGAGGAGCCCGGAAAACCCGAACGGGCAATGCCCAATGGAGGAGGGCATGGAGCTGGAGTAGCATTCACCGCACGGCTGCTCCAGACAAACCTGAACCACTCCCGCGGAGCACAGGATCTGTTCGTGCAGACCATGCGGGAGTGGGAGGTGGGACTGGCGGTTGTCGCGGAGCCATATGCGGTCCCCGTTACCCCCTCCGGCACATGGATGGGGGATGCGCGTGGCTCCGTGGCAATAGTGGGGGGGGGAGGCCGGGTCTCCCTGACGGCAACCCTACTGGAGCGCGGTGACGGGTTCGTCGCCGTGCAGTGGGGGGACCTGGCAGTGGTCGGACTGTACGCTCCGCCCAGAGTGCGTGCCCCTGAGTTCGGGTCTTTCCTGGACCGGGTCGGGGCATGCTTGAGGAGGTGCCTCCCCCGGCCAGTCGTGGTTTTGGGGGACTTCAACGCCCACGCCACCGCGTGGGGTTCCCGCCGGACGAACGCTAGGGGGGGCGTGCTGTTGGGATGGGCAGCTGGCCTTGACCTCAGGCTGGTGAACCGCGGGTCCGCGGCGACCTGCGTGCGGCGTCGGGGGGCGTCCATAGTGGACCTCACCTGGGCCAGCCCTGCTGCGGTGCGCAGGATCTCGGGCTGGAGGGTGGCGGAAGACGTGGAGACCCTCTCGGACCACCTCCACATCATCATGGAGGTGGCCGCCACTGGTGGGCCCGCCGCGCGAAGCAGGCCTGGGGGGGGAGCGATCCCGGTCCCAAGGAGGTGGGCAACGGGTCGGATAAATCGGGACGTTCTAGCAGCGGCGCTTCACGTCGTTGCGTGGTCTGACGCTGGCCCGTTGGGGCCGATCACTGCGGAGGGGGAGGCAAAATGGTTCCGGGGGACTATGAGGAGGGTATGCGACGCCGCCATGCCTCGGGCGATACCTTCGCGAGGGGGGCAGGCCGTGTATTGGTGGTCCCGGGAGATAGCCGGGCTCAGGGCCGTGTGTGTCCGCGCTAGGCGCCGATATACGAGGTCGCGACGCCGGGGGCGACAGGCCGCTGGGGCGGGGGCCCTACTGTACGGGGAATACAGGGAGGCGCGCGTGGCACTGCGGCGTGCCATTGCGGTGGCGAAGAGCCATGCCTGGCGCGAGCTCATCGGGACACTCGACAGGAGCCCATGGGGGCGGCCGTACCTCATGGTCATGGGCAAGCTGCGGCCGAGGACGGCCCCACTGACGCGCACGATGGACCCCCGACTGCTGTACAACGTCCTGGACACCTTGTTCCCTGCAGTTGGGGGGGGAGAGGAAGCGGTCGGCCCGGACGGGGAGAGAAGAGCGGACTCGGCCGACTGGTCCGGGGAGCTGGGCGTCACGGAGGGAGAGCTGGCGTCGGTCATGCGGAAGCTGAAGGCCCGCAGTGTGGCGCCGGGCCCGGATGGGATCCCGGGGAAGATTTGGGCGTGGGCGATGCCGTACCTGGGGAGCAGACTCAGGCGGATGTTCGATGCCTGTCTACGGGCCGGGGAGTTCCCCTCATTATGGAGGAGGGGAACGGTCGTTTTATTAAAAAAGGAGGGCAGGCCGGCGGGGGAGCCGTCTGCCTACAGGCCGATATGCCTGCTGGACGAGATCGGGAAGATGCTCGAAAGGATCATCGCGGGACGCGTTGCGGAGCATCTTTCCGGGGTGGGGCCCGACTTGGATGAAAGCCAATTTGGCTTTCGCAGGGGCGGGTCAACGCTGGATGCGATTGCGCGTGTCCGGTCTCTGGCGGGAGCGGCCACGTCCCGGGGCGGAGTTGCGCTGGCGGTGTCGCTAGACATCGTAAACGCCTTTAACTCCGTACCCTGGGAGGCAATAAGGGGGGCGCTAATTCGTCACCGGGTGCCCCCCTATCTGAGGCGAATCCTGGGGTCCTACCTGTCCGGCAGGTACATAGAGTGCCCGGGGAGGGACGGAGTGGTGAGCAGGAGGGTGGATTGCGGGGTCCCGCAGGGGTCGGTCCTGGGCCCGTTGCTGTGGGACCTCGCGTATGACTCTGTCCTCCGAGCTGCGCTCCCCCCCGATGTCAGCGTCACCTGCTATGCGGATGACACTCTGGTGCTGGCGTCGGGGAGGGACTACGGAAGAACCGCGCGCCTCGCTGAGCTGGGCGTGGCCTGCGTGGTCGCGGCGGTGGAGAGACTCGGCCTGCGGGTTGCCCCCCAAAAGACCGAGGCGATGTGGATGGTGGACAGGCGCCGGCGGGGGGAACCGCCCGCGACCGGGCTGTGTATCGGCCGGTCCTGCGTTGGGGTGGGTCCGCGCCTCAAGTACTTGGGGCTCACCCTGGACGCCCGCTGGAGCTTCGAGGCCCACTTCGTGCGCCTGGCTCCTCGACTGGAGGGGGTGGCGGCCGGGCTGGGACGTATACTCCCGAATCTCGGGGGCCCGGCTGCGGGGGTGCGCCGCCTCTACGCGGGGGTCGTGCGTTCCATTGCACTGTATGGAGCGCCCGTGTGGAGTGGCGACCTGATGGCTAGTCGGCGCAGTCGCGAAATGCTGCGCCGCGTCGAGAGGAGGGTGGCCATCAGGGTCGCGAGGGCGTACCGCACGGTGTCGTATGGCGCTGCGATGATCCTGGCGGGGCTCCTGCCGCTCGAGATCCAGGCAGGAGTTGCCGCGGCCGATTATGCCTCGGCGAGGGCGTCCGAGGATGGCGACCCGCGGGATCACGAGGGGCGCGTGAGGGCCTCGAGGCTTCGGTCTCGGGGTCGTGCCGTGGCCGAATGGGGGGCCAGACTGTCCGCGTCGGCGGGCGCGAGTGGGCGCGTCGTCGGGGCGATACTGCCGAGCCTGGAGAAATGGCTGGGCGTCTCGTGGGGCAGGCTCACGTACAGGATGACGCAGGTGCTCTCCGGGCACGGGTGCTTCGGGGAGTACCTGCACCGGATCCGGAGGGAGGAGACGCCGCAGTGCTGGCACTGCGGCGAGGAAGTGGACTCGGCGCAGCACACGCTGGAGGAGTGCCCGGCGTGGGCTGCGGAGCGCCGAGTTTTGAGGCGAGCGGTGGGCTCGGACCTCGCGCTGCCGGTGGTCATCGCCGGCATTACGCGCGACCGGGCGGCCTGGAGTGCCCTGGCCTCCTTCTGCGAAGACGTGATGTTGCAGAAGGAGGCGGCGGAAAGGGGCAGGGAGCTGGCAGACCCCGCCCGTGGAAGAGGTGGTGTCGGGGGAAGGAGGCGGGGGCGTCCACAGCCCCCCCCTAACCCCTGACTGGGATCCCCGGGGGGATGGAATGGTGGGAACCTTCTGTTCCCACAGGGGGACCACAGGACGTCTGATGGGGGGATCAGGCGGCCCTTGCACGTGGCAAGTGAGGGGCCGCATTGCGTAGTGGTTGCGCGATGCGGCAAAGGGTAAGTTATTTGCAGATTTTGAGGAGGGTCCTTCTGACCCTCCTCGGGACGGACCTCCTTAATAGTTTGAGGTATGGCGTGGGAGGGTGCGGCGTTGTGTCCGCAAGGGTTCCACGCGCCCTCCCAAGTCGCTCAGGAAGGCCACCGTGTGGGTTTTAGTCGGTAGGAATCCGACACTACCCCGGTCACTCCCCCAAAGGCCGGGGTGTCTCATGAAAGATTTCCCACACGTAAAAAAAAAAAAAAAAAAAAAGGTTTGGGTCAGGTTTGGGTCAGGTTTGGGTTAGGTTTGGGTTAGGTTTGGGTTAGGTTTGGGTTAGGTTTGGGTTAGGTTTGGGTTAGGTTTGGGTTAGGTTTGGGTTAGGTTTGGGTTAGGTTTGGGTTCCCCTACTAGGAGCCGCCACCTTGACGTGGTGTAGGGGCTTAAGTAGCCGTAATGAGGCCCAAGACCATGCCGGCGGGAGCTTCATTCCCGGCAGGTCCAACCATGCCGGAAGGGCTTGGGCTGAACGGTGAAAACAAAGCAGCGGCTCACCTTTGGTGTGATTGTGTGTGTGAATGGGCTGCGGTCGATGCCCTATGGATATTCCCGGCAGACTAACCAAGGGGGGAGTAGTTGCCCCCCGACCGGAGTGGCGCGTGATGTTAGTACCTGACCTCTGCGGTAGTAATAAGGGTAAATGTAAGTCCTGTAATTATGGCAAAGGTCCCGTGAACCCGTACGTTAAACGTGGGAGAACCGCTCACGCGTTTCACTGTCTGGAGCCTATGACGGGGTTGAAGTGGGGTATTCGGGCGCAGGTATGGAGGATTACCCGGTCAGTATTTCCTCGTAACCGACGCTGCGTAGGTTAAATCGCAGCACGTCTAGCCCGAAGTTTGGGTCTGGCATCGGCTCGGATCCGGTGTCGCCCATTCAACAGGGGTGACGTTAAACCTCTAGCATCTAATATGGCGCGGGCCTATCCCGTAACATTTTTCTGTAGAGTCACCTGGTGCCGATAGGACTGACCATCCGAAAAACCGCTTCTCGGCTTCGGCATCCATAACTAGGGGAAAATTTAAACACGGAAGTGCCCCCACTGCGGTGGGGGTCCCATGATGGGCGAAGTGTTTCAACTGTACCTGCCAAATATGTCTGAAATAAACACAACAAAAACACGAGGAGAGGAGGGAGCGCGCTCTCGCAGTGCGAGTCCGGCGAGGAGGGCCACACTCACAGGGAAACCTGTGAGATGTAACAACGGCGGAAAGGAGGCGACCCCTGGACCATCGAGGGGTGGCGCAAGAGGCGCGGAGGCGGCGCAGGCCGGGAAACCGGTCTGCGAAATCTCCGAGGATGACTGCGACACGGAGTCCAGCGTGTCAACAACAAAGGGAAGGAAGAGACCGAGGGTCTCCAAAGAGGCAGACGGCGGAAAACTGTACCGCAAAGGAAGGGGGCGGGTGAGCTCTGAGGAGGAGGTGTCTCCTCCCAGACGCTCATCGGCCGCGAAGAGGATGCCCACGGAGACGGAGATGGCGAGAGAGCTGAAGGAGCAGCCGACGCCTAATCTGGGGGCGAAGATTCTCTCGCACATGGACGTGGTGCGGAAGGTGGCCCTCACGAGTTCCCACCTGAAGGGAACATATGTGAGGGACCTGAAGGTGGCCGCGCTGACAGTCAGCGCGGCGGCCACCGAGATGGCGAAAAGGTCGGCCACGACCAACGCGCAGCATATCGAGGAGGAGAACCTCAGGCTGCGCGGACGGGTGGCTGACCTCGAGTTGGCGCTGGCCGCAGCGAAGGCGGCCCCAGCGAAGGCGGCCCCAAAGGCAGCAGCAACGGCGGAGAACTCCGGAGCTGCCCGGAAACCGAAGGAGAGGACTGCCCACGCCTCAGCCAGCACGAGTGCCCCAGCCATAACGGAGGAGCGGCTGGGGGCGCTGTTGGACGCATTCATGGGGAGGGTGGAGAGGCGCCTCGTCTCCCTAAGGAAGGAGCTCTCCGCGGGCTGGGCGAGGGAAGCTCCTCGCAGGGTCACGTCGGCGGCGGGGAGACCCGAGACGGCGGGAGAGGCCCGCATCAGGGAGGTGAGGGCCCAGGCGACGGTGGCGAGCGGGCGAGGAGAGCCTGCCGGACCCGCTGCGGCACGACGGCGGGAGATACCTGCCCCACCCACGCCGGCCCCCTCCCCCAACCCCGTCACTCGGGCACAGCAGAGCGGGGACACTTGGGCTGTAGTGGCCGGTCGAAAGACGAGGAGGATCGAGGCGAGAGGGCAGCGACAGCCGCAGCCGCAGCAGCAGCAGCAGCAGCCGCCGAGGGACAGAAAGGAGGGAGTCAAGGCCGCCCTTCCCAAGGTCCAGCAAAGGAGGCCTCCGCGTACAGCTGCCGTCGCCCTAACAATCAGGGAAGGGGCGAAGGTCACTTACGCGGAGGCGATGAGCTCCGCCAGCAAAATAGATCTGGCGGAGCTGAACATCGTGGAGCTGAGACCTAAAAGGGCGGCTACCGGAGGGCTCCTCTTAGAGATCCCGGGGCCGGAGGGGGCCGCAAAGGCAGAAGCACTGGCCCTGAGAATGCGGGAAGTGCTGAAGGCGGAGGACGGGGTCAGCGTGACGCGCCCCGTCAAAATGGCCGATCTCAGGGTCAGGGACCTAGTGGCGGCCACCACAACTGGGGACGTGGCCGCAGCCATTGCGGCGGCCGGAGGATGTGGCCCGGCGGAGGTGAAGACCGGGGAGATACGGTCGTCTCCGCTGGGCCTGGGCACCGCCTGGGTGAGGTGCCCCTTGGTGGCTGCGCGGAGGATAGCGGCTGCCAAGAGGATAAGAATCGGGTGGACAACGGCCCGGGTGGAGGCGCTGGCGGACCGCCCGCTGCAGTGCTTCCGCTGCCTGGAAACGGGCCACGTCAGGCAGCGGTGCACCAGCACTGTGGACCGCAGCGGGCGCTGCCATAACTGCGGGAGTCCCGAGCACAGGGTGGCACAATGCACCAGCCCACCGAAGTGCCCCCTGTGCTCCGATCTGGGAAGACCCTCGGGGCACAGGATGGGGACGAAGGGGTGTGCGCCCCCACCCAAAGGGAAGAGGCAGCAAGGGGGAGCCCGAGGGACGGCGGCGACAACGACCCAACTGGCCCCCAAACTGGCCGCTCTGAGCCTGGAGGCACAAAAGGCAACGGGAGCGGCAGTACCGGGGGCCCCGGCCCCGGACAAGAGGAGGGAGGAAGAGGCGATGCCACCACCGGCGAGCCCAGCCGCAACGAGGGAGAAGAGGCCCGTGGAGGAAGGGGCCATGGATCAGAGCACATAAGGGGGCCATGGCCCTGCTGATCCAGGCCAACCTAAACCACTCGGCCGGTGCGCAGGACATGCTTGTTCAGCACATGGTCGAGTGGGGTGCCGGGTTGGCGGTCGCTGCCGAGCCGTACAGGATCCCGGATCACCCAAGTTGGGTGAGCAACCCGGGCGGCTCGGTAGCGATAATCCACGGGGGAGCTGCGGCGCCGCTGCCGTTCTCGCTGCTAGAGAGCGGCGACGGCTACGTCGCGGCACAGTGGGGCGACGCGGTGGTGGTAGGGGTCTACGCGCCGCCAAGCTGGGACCTCGGGTCCTTCGGCGAGTTCCTGGACGGGGTCGCGAGATGCGTCTCGCGGTATCGGCCCCGTCCGGCTATTGTCCTGGGGGATTTCAATTCCAAATCCCAGGCCTGGGGTTCCCCCGGGACGGACCTGAGGGGCGAGGCGGTGCTGGACTGGGCGGCCGGCTCCGACCTCCGATTGCTGAATCGGGGGTCCGTCAGCACCTGCGTGCGCTACCAGGGGGAGTCCATTGTCGACCTGACGTGGGCCTCCCCCTCGGTGGTGAGTCGCGTGGGTGACTGGAGGGTGGCGCAGGAGGTGGAATCGCTGAGCGACCACCTCTATATCCTTATGGAGGTGCGCGCCACCCGGGGCCGGGGGCCGTCGGGAAGGGGCAGGAGGGGAGGGGGTTTGTTGGGTCCCCCTGTAATCGCTCCCCCAAACAAGAAGAGGTGGGCGCTGAAGCGCCTGGACGAGGACGCCCTGATGGCGGCGTCCCTCGCCGTGGCCTGGCCCGAGATCCCGGCCGGGCCAGTCGTGGACGTCGAGGAGGAGGCGGCGCGGCTCCGGAGGGGTATGGCGGCTATATGCGACGTTGCCATGCCCCGGTCCCGCCCGCCGAATCGACGGGCAACGTACTGGTGGTCCCGGGAGATTGCGCGCATGCGCCACACCTGTGCGCGCGCCCGGCGACTGCTGCAGAGGGCCCGTCGAAGAAGACGTCGCGACCTGGCGAGGGAGCGGCAGCTGTACGAGGGCTACCGGGAGCAAGTGGTAGCCCTGCAGCTGGCCATCAGGAGGGCGAAGGCCGATGCCTGGTCGGAGCTCCTCCAAGACCTGGATCGTGACCCCTGGGGGCGCCCCTACAGGACGGTGATGGGCAAAATTCGTCCATGGGCGCCCCCCGTGACGGAGACGCTGGACCCCGAGTTCCTAGACAGGGTGGTGGACACCCTGTTCCCCCCAGACGAGGGGGGGGAATCGGCACCGGAGCTCGGGGAGTCGGACCCGACCAGCTGGTCCGACGACATGGGGGTCACGGAGGAGGAGCTGGCCGTGGCCGTCAGGAGGATGGGGGCACGCAACACCGCCCCGGGTCCTGACGGCGTGCCGGGCCGGGCCTTGGCTATGGCCCTGCGCGTTCTCGGGCCCCGTCTCAGGCGTCTGTTCGACGCGTGCCTGAGGACGGGGCGAGTCCCGTCCGGCTGGAAGAGGGGGAGGATGGTCCTCCTGAAGAAGTTGGGTAAGCCCGCAGACTCGCCCTCGGCGTATCGGCCGATTTGTCTCCTCGACGAGGTGGGGAAGCTTTTCGAGAGGGTGCTGGCTTCCCGCCTCTCGGGGCACCTGTCCCGGGTAGGTCCTGACCTGGCCGAGTCCCAGTACGGCTTCAGGGGGGGACGCTCGACGGTCGATGCCGTCGGCCGGGTGAGGTCCCTCTCGGACTCGGCCACGTCCCAGGGGGGGGTGGCGTTGGCGGTGAGCTTGGACATCACCAACGCCTTTAACTCCCTCCCCTGGGGCAAAATAGGGGGGGCACTTGAACACCACGGTGTGCCCCTCTACGTAAGAAGGGTCTTGAGGGACTACCTGAGGGACAGGTGGGTGGAATACCCGGGCAGAGGGGGCCGGGTGATCGCGAGGGCGGTGGATCGTGGTGTCCCGCAGGGGTCGGTCCTGGGCCCCATCCTGTGGGACATCGGATACGATTCCGTGCTGCGGGCTCCCCTCCCGACTGGCGTCTCCTTGACGTGTTACGCCGACGACACGTTACTGGTGGCCGTCGGGAGGGAATGGAGGAGGACCATTCGGCTGGCCGAGACGGGGCTGGCCGCCGTCGTCGACGGTATCCGGGGGCTGGGGCTGCGGATCTCCCCGCAGAAAACCGAGGCCATATGGTTTCACGGGGGCGGGCCTCGGAGCGGGGGACCACCCCGGTCCTGGATATTGGTGGGGGGGGAGTACGTCCAGGTTGGGGACAGGATGAACTATCTCGGTCTCCTCCTGGACAGCCACTGGCGTTTCGAGTCCCACTTCGACCGTCTGGTCCCTCGGCTGGAGAGGACGGCGACCGGCCTTGGTCGCCTACTCCCCAATGTCGGGGGCCCGGAGGAGAGGGTGCGCCGCCTATACCTCGGGATCGTGCGGTCCATGGCCCTGTACGGCGCCCCGATATGGGCGTCGGCCCTGATGGTCAGGCGGCGCAGCAAGGCAATGCTGCGCCGCGTGCAGAGGAGGATGGCCATCAGGGTGGCCAGGGGATACCGCACGATATCCCACGAGGCGGCGCTGACGTTGGCGGGCACCGTGCCCTTCGACCTACTTGCGGAGGGGGACGCTCGCGTTTATGAGCGTCTCCGCGAACTCCGTGCGGGGGGCGCGATGGTGTCCGTCGAGGAAGAGGTGGGAATTAGGCGCCAGGCCCGGCTGGCTGCGCGGAGCAAATGGAAGGAGGAACTAATGGACAGAGGAGCCGCGCAGCGGGCGGTCGGGGCGGTCCTGCCCAGCTTGGACGAATGGCTGGACCGCGGCAGAGGGACCCTCACCTACCGGGTCACGCAGGTGCTCACCGGACACGGATGCTTCGGTGAGTTCCTGTGTCGGATACGGGCCGAGACGACGGCGGAATGCAGGGAGTGTGGAGCTGCGCTGGACACAGCGCAGCACACATTGGAGGAGTGCCCCCGGTTCGCGGCGGAAAGGCGCGAGCTGAGGGCTTATGTGGGGGCGGACCTCTCGCTGCCGAGCGTCGTCGGCAGGATGCTGGGCAGCGGGAGGGCATGGGAGGCGATGGCCTCCTTCTGCGAAGTTGTCCTTCGCAGAAAGGAGGCAGCGGAGCGGGATCGGGAGCTTTCCGATCCCGCCCGACGCGAGAGGCGGAGGGGCAGGACTCGCCGGCCACGGACGCGCCCGCTGGCGAGATCCCCGCCCCTTCAATAGATGGAGGACCGTTGGAGCCGCCCGGCGAAAGGTTGGCCCTGCTGTGGGAGGACGCTTGTCCTCCTGTTACCCCGCAGGGTTAACCGACGGCCGAAATGAGCGGCGGTGAGCGTGTGGGGGGAATCATACCCTCCCCCCCCCCTAGCGATGCGAAGAGGAAAAGTGGTGGCGTGGCCGAGGGTGCGGCGCTGTTTCCCCGCCTGCACCCCCCGGAATGGCGCCGCCACTGGCCAGCAGACCGGCGACCCGCTGGGAGGGGGAACACGTTTCCCTCCCTGTGCGCGGGAGCGTCGGAGTGCCGTGAGCGGCTCGGATGGGGACCCGAGCTGCTCTGATCAACGGCCTGGAGGAGGGCTGCGTCGGGTGTTGCCCCTGGCGCGGCGGAGAGACGGATAAGGAGGGTCCATGCGACCCTCCCGAGGGCTGGGGCTGAGACAGCCAGAGCGTGGGGAGGCACCGGATGTAATCTCCGGAGTTCCCGGGGCCTCCCCAACAAGCGCAGAGGAGAGGCAACCGAGGTGGTTTTAGTCGGTAAGAATCCGACACTACCTCCTGCTCGTCCCCAGGGCAGGAGGTGTCTTTTTGAAGATTTCCACCTCGTAAAAAAAAAAAAAAAAAAAAAAAAAAAAAAAAAAATGGGTTAGGTTTGGGTTAGGTTTGGGTTAGGTTTGGGTCGGGAAGATGGCGCTGGACGAGGCATGTCGCACGAAGCAACAGTGTAGTTATTTGTTCGGAAATCAGTGTACCAAATGGTTTTTGTGATAATATAACTAGTCACATCGGTAGCGGACGTTCGACTCTCGGTCGTGGGCTAATTGGTGCCAGGAAAGTTTTCCTGCCCACCTACGAAAAGACGTGTGCGTGATGGCGTTGGTAAACTTAACCTCTAGTAACCTCAAAATGGCGGCGGGCCATCGGCCATCGTTTTTGGGCACGCCACGCTCCTAGCGCCCCCTTTTTCTCTTGGTGCGAAACGGGTTTCTTCGCGGTGCGCGGCGCCCCCTTTTTCGCTCTTGGTGCGAAACGCGATTCTTCGCTCCGCGCGGCGCCCCCTAGTGCTCTTAGTGCGGAACGCGATTATTCGCTCCGCGCGACGCCCCCTAGTGCGGGTAGTGCGAAACGCGATTTTTCGCTCCGCGCGACGCCCCCTAGTGCTCTTAGTGCGGAACGCGATTCTTCGCTCCGCGCGACGCCCCCTAGTGCTAGTAGTGCGAAATGCGATTTTTCGCTCCGCGCGGCGCCCCCTAGTGCTAGTAGTGTGAAACGCGATTTTTCGCTCCGCGCGACGCCCCCTAGTGCTGGTAGTGCGAAACGCGATTTTTCGCTCCGCGCGGCGCCCCCTAGTGCTGGTAGTGCGAAACGTGATTTTTCGCTCCGCGCGACGCCCCCTAGTGCTGGTAGTGCGAAACGCGATTTTTCGCTCCGCGCGACGCCCCCTAGTGCTAGTAGTGCGAAACGCGATTTTTCGCTCCGCGCGGCGCCCCCTAGTGCTAGTAGTGCGAAACGCGATTTTTCGCTCCGCGCGGCGCCCCCTAGTGCTCTTAGTGCGGAACGCGATTCTTCGCTCCGCGCGACGCCCCCCCCCCTAGTGCTAGTAGTGCGAAACGCGAATTTTTCGCGGCGCGCGACGCCCCCCCCCCTAGTGCTCTTTGTGCGAAACGGGATTCTTCGTGGCGCTTGGCACCATCGTCGGCGTCACGGCTAACCTCAATGAAAGTAAAATACGATTGGTATAAGTGGTGACACGAATAGCTATCGTCCAAAGTTCGAAGCGAAGGAGGAATTATGTATCCTAGTGCTGGAAGCAATGCATCTGCCGTGGCCTCCGCTGCTGCCAGGTATCCAAGAAAAACAACTAACAAAACACGGAAGGATGTGGGACCGCGCTCCAACAGCGCGAGTCCGGCGGGAAGGAGCGCACCAGCAGGGCAACCTGCGGAGCGAAGTGACGACAAGGAGGCTACCTCAAAAACAGCAAGGGGTAGCACACGGGGCAAGGTGACGACGCGGACCCGAGAGGTTCACGTAATAAGCACCGAAGAAGGGGACACGGAATCCAGCGAATCCACCGTGACCTGCAGGAAGAGGCCGCGATCATCCAGGGAGTCGGACGAGAAGCGGCCAGCGAACAAGGGGCGAAGAGCGATAAGCTCCGAGGAGGAGGGGTCACCACCGAGGCGGCCCAAGAAAATGCCCTCGGAGACGGAGATGGCGGAGGAGCTGAGGATTCAGCCGACGCCCAACATAGGAGCGGAAATTATATCGCAGATGGCGGTAGTGAAGAAAGTGGCTCTCACAAGCTCACACTTGAAAGGGACCTATATTAGGGACCTGAAGGTGGCAGCCCTAAAAGTGAGTATCGCTGCTACGGAACTGGCAAAGAGGTCTGCCTCCACAAATGCGCAGCACATCGAGGAGGAAAACCTCCGGCTGCGCGGAAGAGTGGCTGACCTCGAGTCGGCACTGGCTGCGACAAAGGCGGAAAAAGCAATGACTGACACAACGTCAGTAAAATCTACAGAGAAAGGACCGAAGGGGAAGCAGTCTCGTCTCTCCTCCACCGACTACGCCCCTCCTATCACCGAGGAGCGCTTGGGAGCCCTTTTCGACGCCCTCATGGGGCGAGTCGAAAAGAAATTGGTTTCCCTCCGTAAAGAACTCTCGGCGAGCTGGGCGATGGGTCCCCCCCCCCGGAGGGACTCGTCCATGACAGCAAAAACAGCGAGTAGAACGGAGACACCGGGAGTCTCACGCATTCGAGCCGCGAGGGAGGAGATGAGGGCGAAGAACGGTGTAGCGGAGCACACAGCGCCTGTGGTGATCCAACACCGAGATCCGTCTCTCCCGCCGAAGCAGGGCCCCACCTCTACTTCTGCCCCGGACAGCGAAACCTGGGCAACGGTAGTAGGCAGGAAATCCAAAAGAGCCGAGGCGCGGGCACACGGACGCCCGGTCCCACCCCCGGCTCTCCCAGGGAAAGGAAAGGAGCAGCAAAGGCAAAAACAACAACCGGGAAAGAAGGACGCCGGAAAGGAAAGGAAGACAGCAGCAGACACAAAAGTACTGCAGCGTAGGCCCCCGCGCACAGCGGCGGTGGCCCTGACCATCAAGGACGGGGCCAAGATAACCTACGCCGAGGCAATGGGCTCCGCCAGCCGAATCAACCTGGCGGAGTTGAACATAACGGAACTGCGACCCAAAAGGGCAGTCACCGGCGGTCTCCTCTTGGAAATCCCCGGACCGGAAGGGGCAGCGAAGGCCGACGCACTGGCCCAAAAAATGCGGGAAGTCCTGGGCGCCGAGGAGGGCGTCACAGTGGCCCGTCCAGTGAAGATGGCCGAACTGAGGGTGAGAGATCTCACAGCGGCCACCACAACGGAGGATGTGACCGCGGCCATCGCGACAGCGGGGGGATGTAGCACGGCGGAGGTCAAGACCGGGGAGATTCGGTCGTCTCTGCTAGGCCTGGGCACCGCCTGGGTTAGGTGCCCGCTGGCTGCTGCAAGGAAGATTGCAGCGGCAAAGAAGATCCGTGTCGGCTGGACCACGGCTCGGATAGAAGCATTGGCGGACCGCCCGCTACAATGTTTCCGCTGCCTAGAGACAGGCCACGTGAGGCAGCGATGCACTAGTAGTGTGGACCGCAGCGGGCGCTGCCACAACTGTGGGAGCGCCGAACACAAGGCGGCAGAATGCAGGAGCGCCGCCAAGTGCCCCCTGTGCGCTGACACCGGGAGACCATCCGACCATCGGATGGGAACGAAGGGCTGCACACCTCCACCACGAAGAGGAAGAAATCAAGTAGTCAAGGAGGCCCAGCAGACGCAACTGGCTCCTAAACTAGCCGCCCTAAGCCTGGAAGGACAGGAAGGAAAGGAGAAGGATGCAGCAGCACCGGCGCCACCGGCGACACCTGCAGCAAGCGAGAAGCAGCCCGCGGAAGGAGGGGCCATGGAGCTGGATCAGTGAAGGGGCCATGGCCCTGCTGATCCAAGCCAACCTAAACCACTCGGCCGGTGCGCAGGACATGCTTGTCCAGCACATGGTCGAGTGGGGTGCCGGTTTGGCGGTCGCTGCCGAGCCATATAGGATTCCGGACCACCCAAACTGGGTGAGCAACCCGGGTGGCTCGGTAGCGATAATCCTCGGGGGAACTACGGCGCCGCTGTCCTTTTCAAAACTGGAGAGTGGCGACGGCTACATCGCGGCACAGTGGGGTGACACGGTGGTGGTGGGTATATACGCACCGCCAAGCTGGGACCTCGGGTCCTTCGGCGAATTCCTGGATGGGGTAGCGAGATGCGTCTCGCGGTATCGACCCCGTCCGACTATTGTCCTGGGGGACTTCAACGCCAAATCTCAGGCCTGGGGCTCCCCCGGGACGGACCTGAGGGGCGAGGCGGTGCTGGATTGGGCGGCTGGCTCCGACCTCCGTCTGTTAAATCGGGGGTCTGACAGCACCTGCGTCCGCTACCAGGGAGAGTCCATCGTCGACTTAACGTGGGCCTCCTCCTCGGTGGTGAAACGCGTAGGAGGCTGGAGGGTGGCGCGAGAGGTGGAAACATTAAGCGACCACCTCTACATCGTGATGGAGGTGCGCGCCACCCGGGGCCGTGGGCCAACGGGAAGGGGTCGAAGGGGTGGGGCTTACGGATCTTCAACCTCTAATAATTCTTCTGTCCCAAACAGGAAGAGATGGGCCCTCAAGCGTATGGACGAGGACGCGCTGATGGCAGCGTCCCTCGCAGTGGCCTGGCCCGACATCCTGGATGAACCAGTCCTGGACATCGAGGAGGAAGCGACACGATTCCAAAGGAGTATGGTGGCGATATGTGAGGTCGCCATGCCCCGCTCCCACCCACCGAAACGACAGGCGACGTATTGGTGGTCGCGGGAGATAGCGCTGATGCGCTGTACCTGCGCGCGTGCCCGGCGTCTGTTCCAGAGGGCCCGTCGTAAACGATGCCGCGACCTGGCCAGGGAATATCAATTATACGAGGACTACCGGGAGCAGGTGGTGGCTCTTCAGCTGGTCATTAGGAAGGCGAAGGCCGGCGCATGGACGGAACTTCTACAAGACTTGGAACGGAACCCCTGGGGGCGTCCGTACAAGATGGTAATGGGAAAACTTCGCGCCTGGGTGCCCCCTGTGACGGAGACACTGGACCCCAGCTTCCTGGACAGGGTGGTTAGTACCCTGTTCCCCCCAGACGAGGGGAGGGAACCGGCTCCGGAGATAGAAGACACGGATCCATCCAACTGGTCGGATGACTTGGAGGTGACAGCGGAGGAGCTGGCTACTGCAGTCAAGAGGATGGGGATCCGAAACACCGCTCCGGGTCCAGACGGCGTACCGGGCCGAGCCATGGCCCTAGCCTTACGCGTCCTGGGGCCCCGACTCAGGCGCCTTTTCAACGCCTGCCTGAAGGCCGGACGTGTCCCGTCCGCGTGGAAGAGGAGCGGGATGGTCCTGCTTAAGAAGATAGGGAAGCCAGCCGATTCTCCCTCGGCATACCGGCCGATCTGTCTGCTCAGCGAGGTGGGGAAGCTGTTCGAGAGAGTGGTAGTTTCCCGCCTCGCTGGGCACCTGTCCCGGGTGGGCCCGGACCTGGCCGAGTCCCAGTTTGGATTCAGGGCGGGACGATCGACGGTCGACGCTGTCGGCCGCGTGAAGTCCCTCTCGGACTCGGCCACGTCTCAGGGGGGAGTGGCGTTGGCGGTGAGCCTAGACATCACTAACGCCTTTAATTCTCTCCCCTGGGGCCGAGTTGGGAGGGCGCTCGAGGAGCATGGAGTGCCCCTCTATGTGAGGAGGGTCCTAAGGGACTACCTGAGGGACAGGTGGGTGGAATACCCGGGCTGGAGAAGTCGGATGTGCGCGAGATCAGTGGATCGCGGCGTCCCGCAGGGTTCGGTTCTGGGCCCCATCCTGTGGGACATCGGATACGACAGTGTATTGCGGGCTGCCCTACCTGCAGGCGTCACGCTCACCTGCTATGCGGACGACACGCTACTGATGGCCGTTGGGAGGGATTGGAAAAGGACCACCCGCCTTGCAGAGACAGGTTTGGCAACACTAATTAATAACATACGAGGACTGGGGCTAGAGATCTCCCCGCAGAAAACCGAGGCCATGTGGTTTCACGACAGGTCTCGGAGCGGGGGACCACCCAGGACTTTTATTCTTGTAGGAGGAGAGTACGTCCAGGTTGGAGACCGAATGAACTATCTCGGTCTTCTCCTGGACGGAAAATGGCGCTTCGAGGCGCACTTCGATCGTCTGGTCCCGCGATTGGAGAGGGCGGCGACCGGGCTTGGTCGCCTGCTCCCCAACATCGGGGGTCCGGAGGAGAGAGTGCGTCGTCTCTACCTCGGAATCGTGCGGTCCATGGCCCTGTACGGCGCACCGATATGGGCGTCTGCCCTGATGGCCACGAGACGCAGCAGGACGCTACTGCGCCGCGTTCAGAGGAGGATGGCCATCAGGGTGGCCAGGGGATACCGCACGATATCCCACGAGGCGGCTCTGGTACTGGCGGGCACGGTGCCCCTCGATCTTCTGGCGGAGGGAGACGCTTTCGTATACGAGCGTCTCCGTGAACTCCGTGCGGGGGGTACCCATGTAACCATCGAGGAGGAGGAAAGCGTGAGACGGCAAGCTCGTCTAGCTGCGCGCACGAAGTGGAAGGAAGAGCTCCTGGACCGGGGAGCTACGCAGCGGGCCGTCGGAGCCGTCCTGCCCAACATGGACGAGTGGCTGGACCGTGGAAGAGGGACCCTGACCTACCGGGTCACACAGGTTCTCACTGGACACGGATGTTTCGGTGAGTTCCTGTGCCGGATCCGGGCGGAAACAACGGCGGAGTGCCGCGAGTGCGGCGCGGCCATGGACACGGCGCAGCACACTCTGGAGGAGTGCCCGGAGTGGGCGGAAGAGCGGCGCGACTTAAGAGCGCATATTGGAGCGGACCTCTCGCTGACTAACATCGTCCTCAAGATGTTGAGAAGCGGGAGGGCCTGGACGGCGATGGCCTCCTTCTGCGAGGTAGTTCTTCGTAGAAAGGAGGCATCGGAGCGGGATCGGGAGTTATCCGACCCCACCCGACGCGAGAGGCGGAGAGGCAGGACCCGCCGGCCACGGGCACGCCCGTTGGTGGGTTCCCCTGCCCCCTCCGCAGTGTAAAGGCGATATCGGCCGGGAGAGGCTGGAGGCATCCCCTCCTCGTCTCTCGGACGATCATCATCATCGCCTGATGGATGGGTGGACCTGCCGTGGAAGGGCTTCGCCCCTCTGCAAGTCGCAGGACTGCCCGATAGACGGAGTTTTTTCTTTTCACCTGTGATCTGCGCAGAGGCATAAGCGGTGGCATGGCCGAGGGTGCGGGGGTATCTCTCCGCCGCACCACTTGGAATGGTGCCAAGCTTATATGTAGAATGGCGGCTCACCTGGAGGGAGCACTATTTCTTCGCTCCCTGCGCGCGAGGCCGTCAAAGAGCCGGGAGTGGCCTCAGGTGGGGACCCGAGCCGCTCCAATCAACGGCCAGGAGGAGGGCCGCGCCGGGTGTTGCCCCCGGCGTGGCGATATACAAGGAGGGAGGGTCCCTCTGACCCCGACTCAAGGATAGGGGCTGTCGACAGCCAGGATGCGGGGAGGCACCGGAAGTAATCTCCGGAGTTCCCGGAGCCTCCCCATAGCGTAGAGGAAAGGTAACCGAGGTGGTTTTTAGTCGGTAAGAATCCGACACTACCTCCTGCTCGTCCCCAGGGCAGGAGGTGTCTTTTGAAGATTTCCACCTCGTAAAAAAAAAAAAAAAAAAAAAAAAAAAAAAAAAAAAATGGGTTAGGTTTGGGTTAGGTTTGGGTTAGGTTTGGGTTAGGTTTGGGTTAGGTTTGGGTTAGGTTTGGGTTAGGTTTGGGTTAGGTTTGGGTTAGGTTTGGGTTAGGTTTGGGTTAGGTTTGGGTTAGGTTTGGGTTAGGTTTGGGTTAGGTTTGGGTTAGGTTTGGGTTAGGTTTCCCCTACTAGGAGCCGTCACCTTGTCGTGGTGTAGGGGCTTGAGTACCTGTAGTGAGGACCAAGGCCATGCCGGCGGGAGCTAAGCTCCCGGTAGGTACAACCATGCCGGAAGGGCTTGGGCTGAACGGGGAAACTAAGAAGCGGCTCCACGTCGTAAGCCAAGGTGGAAGGCATCGTGCCGAGGGCTGAATGGCCGGGACGACGTTATAAAGGTTCCCGGTCATGAACGATCCCTGCGGGGCACCGGGGGCCACCCCGCAGTATTTCAGTCCCCTAGCCTGAGTAAGGAGGAGGCTCAGGTGGTCCGTCTTCCTCCAACTTTAATCGTGGCTGCTGGAGGCTTCGGCCAAAAGCGGCCGAATATGAAAATGATGAACTTTAACACAATTAAAAAAAACATTCAATCTCAGGGAACAAACCCGAACGGGGACAAGGATGACGAACGGCGTGATATGGATATGGACATGGATCAAGGAAATGAAAGGACGGATAGCGTGATAGAGGCCCTGGAGGGGTTGATTAGCGTGTCGCCTCTGACCACCCGGGATAGGCCAGTGGACGTAGACAACCCGTTCAAGCCCAGGGCGAGCCTGTGTAGGAGCCCGATAAGGCCGACCCTTGGGCGGGCTACAGAACAGGAAACCGGGGTCGACGATGACGAAGTGTTCGCGGTAGAATTACAGGAGGAGCTTCCGGCTACCGCGAGCACGACCAGCACGAAGGGGCTGGAGCATAAATCCAGCACACCGGCCGACAACGAGAACGAGGAAGGCCGAGCAGATTGCTTGGCAATATCTAGAGCGACGCTCATCAAAATGATGCGGCAGGCCAAAGAGGCGTCCCTGGCGGCAAGCGCCATATATGACTATGCCTCAACCACAAAGAACGTAAGTAGGCTGCTCAAGGAGAAGAGCGGCATTGCACTTAATTATTTGGACAGCCTGACCAAGGGCCTGGACCGGACCCTCCGGAAGGGCCGGGCTGGCCCCGCGGCGAAGGGGGGTCCAAGTAACAAAGAGGCTCCCATGACAGCTAGAGAGTCAAGGAATGCGGGCACGCAAACGGAGGGGACAGACCCAGTAGAGGGCACCTCCGTAGAGCGGGCAGATGAAGACAGGGGGGTTTGGAGGACTGTGGTGAGACGTGGGTCGGCCGCGGGACCGAGAGGGGTGGACCGAACGGCGGGGATGAACGCTAAGATGATTGGGGCCACCGAGAAGAGGAAAGTGATTTCGCCCCCGGAAATGGTGAGGGCTAAAAGGACCCGCCCAAACAATCTGGTGGGGGCTGCCCCACACCTTAGCAGGGGAAAGGTGGGCCCTATAGGAGCCAGATCAGCCCCTGGGAGCGAAAGGACACCTACGGGTACGGGAACGGGTACTTATATGGGGCACCACCCCGCACTGCGCCACGGGTTCCCGGATGCTAGGGCAGGCACACGGTGGAAGTCCCCGCAACGACAAACGCGAGGCCAGCCCCGGAGAGACGACCGGGACACCGGATATGAGGATCCGGAGGAGGAGTTGGGCCATCGCCGCCCCCTCTATGCGGAGGTTGTGGGGGATTCCCCCCTGCTTCGGTATAGGGGTAGGCTTGTGGGAAAAACGAGGGAAAGCAGAGAAATGAGCTACCTACGCAGTGCTAGGATCCCGCATTGGGAATGGCGGGGGTACGAAAGCGATGAGTGCACGGAAGAAGAGGAGGAGGTGGCGGGGAAGCGCTGCATAGAGGCGGGCTATCCGTGGCCACCAGTCAACACCGGAAAACCGCCCCGAGTGGAGGAGGCTAGGAAGAAGTGGGAAGAAGCGGGAAGGGTCGTCAACCCGGGAAGGGAGAGGAAGAGTAGACCGTCGAAGGCGAGAAGGAGGACGAAACCCGAGGCGATACTGGTAAGGATCGGCCAGGGGTCCTCGTATGTTGAGACCTACCGTGCTATTGCCGGAGAGCTCAAATCTTACTCTGAGGGGCTGAAGGGGGTGAGGAAGACCAGAACGGGACACCTATTGATCGAGATCGGCCAGGAGCTCAAGGCCGAGGAGGTCAGTACGCGGGTACAGGCGAGATTAGGGGATGGAGCCCAGGTCAGAACGCTGCAGGAGACGGCAACGATCCAGCTGAGGGGCCTGGACCCCATCATCGATAGGGAGGAGATTGCAGCAGACCTGGCCGAAGAAGCCAAGATTGACCCAGCGGGCGTACAGGTAGTGTCGGTGAGAGCAATGCGGGATGGTACACAAACGGCTATCGTGAGGATTCCAGCCAGGAAGGTTACCGCGGAAATTCGAGGAGGCAGAATTAAGGTGGGCATGGTGGTCTGCAGAGTGAGGATCCTCCCAGAGGTGACCCGATGTTACAGGTGCCACCAGCCAGGTCATATAGGTGCCGAATGCCGCAACCTGGAGGAGGGGAGGTCACTGTGCCGCAAATGCGGGCAGGAGGGGCACGCAATGGAAGCGTGCAGCAACTCTCCCAGGTGCGTTCTGTGCACTGGGCTGGTCCCGGAGGGCCAGAACACCAGGCACGTGGCCGGGGCCTTGAACTGCCCGTCGTTTAGAGGCGAGACCAAAGACACCAAAAATGGCCAGGCATAGTGTGCGTAAGAGAGTACGGGTGCTACAGATTAACCTGAACAGGTGCAGACTGGCGCAAGACCTTCTATGCCAGTCTGCGGCCCAGTACGATGTAGATGCGGTGTGCATATCCGAGCCCTACCGCGTGCCTGAGGGATGGCTGCGGGACACGCGGGGGGATGCGGCTATCTACACCCCCCCGGGTAGTGCCCTGGGGGCGCACGAAGAAGTCTTTCAGGGGGACGGCTTTGTGCTAGTACGGGCGAACGGCTGGTTGGTGGGGAGCGCTTACCGCTCCCCGAATATCCCCCACGACGACTTCATGAAGTTCGTGAGTGGGCTGGCCTGCGGGCTGGGCCAAGTGGGGCAAGCTGGGTGCGTCGCCCTGACGGGCGACTTCAACGCCAAGTCCCCGGCATGGGGCAGTAGGAAACTCGACGCTAGGGGCGCGACCCTAATGGCCATGGCGCTCGAGGAGGGCTTAACCCCGGTGAATCCGGACGGGGGTCCGTCCTTCGAGCGTAACGGTAGGGCGTCGAGGATCGACTGCGCCCTCCTAAACACGGAGGCCCATCGGCGACTAAAAAATAGCTCCGTGCTGGGGGACTTTACTGCGTCCGACCATAGATACCTCCTCCATGAGTTCGATGTGTCCGGGGAACCCCGGGCGAGTGTGGAGAACTGGACATACGGACTCAGGGAGGGGGACTATGAGAAGATACGGAACAGGTATAGGACGATAAGGGAGGGCATCTTCTCGGACTCGCGTGGGCTCCCCCTGCCGGAGGTTTACTCGTCCGCCATCAGGGGCATCTGCGACGAGGTCCTGAGGAAGGTCTCGCCCCGCGAGGGCGCAAGAGCGTGCTATTGGTGGTCGGACGAAATCCAAAACATGAGGAGGGCCGCCAACAAGCTCAGGAGAAGGGCACAACGGGCCACTAAACGAAACCTCACTGGCAGGGAGGAGCAGCTCGCGGAGTTTAAGGACGCCAGAAAGAGGCTCCGAAACAAGATTAGACGAACTAAAGAAGCCAAATGGGAAGAGTTCCGGAAGACCCTTGAGGAAGACCCATGGGGGCAGCCGTATAAGGCTGTCACTAGACGGTTGAAGGGAGCGTCCGGGACCGATATACCTGACGCTATGAAGAATAGTATAGTGGGGACGCTTTTCGCGGTTGCCCCCCCTCCCTCTCCCACTTTGGGACAGGGGGCCCAATACGATCCCGGTTGGGGGGGCAGCCGAGGGAACGAGATGATCCCGCCCATCACCCCCGATGAAATAAGAGCGGCGGGAAATAGGATTAACGCTAAAAAGGCGGTGGGGATTGATAAGATCCCCCCCGGCGTGGTGAAGATCCTGACAAGCACCGCGCCGGAGGACATGGCGGAAGTCCTGACTTCTACGCTTCAGTGGGGGCTACCGGCAGAATGGAAGGCTGCGCGCCTGGTATGTTTTAAGAAACCGGGAAAGGCGGGGAATAATCCGTCTGATTACAGGCCCATCTGCATACTCCCAGCGCTATCTAAAGCCTGGGAGTATGTAGTAAAGGCCAGGATCGAGGCATTCTTGGGGTCGGGGGGCCTGCACCCGAAGCAATATGGGTTCCGGAAGGGTAGGTCAACCCAGGACGCCCTGCAGAAACTAAATGAGCTGGCAGAGGAGGCCAGGAAGAAGAATAGGCTGTGCGCGGCGGTAACGTTCGACGTCAAGAACGCGTTTAATACGCTGCCCTGGGCAGTCATTCTTGACGAGTGTCGCCGCAGGAAACTGCCCGCCTACCTCCTGGCGATGCTGGGGGGCTACCTTCACGGGAGGACGATAGTCGTCAAATACGAAGCAGGAACTAAGCGGATACCCGTCTATGCCGGGGTCCCGCAGGGGTCCGTCCTAGGGCCACTGCTGTGGAACCTGGTTTATGACGAGGTGCTCCGGCTGGCAGGGGGCAATGCCACATTACTGGCATTCGCTGACGACCTGCTGCTCCTAGCGACAGGAACAGATATTCCGAGGCTGCAGAGGAACGTCAACACGACGGTGAGCACGATTCTCGGTTGGTTCAAGGAGAAGAACCTGCAGGTCTGTTCGGAAAAAACCGAGATCGTGCTGCTTACGAGGAGGTGGCTCCCCAGCACGATAGAGTTTCGCATGGAGGACCGAGTGGTGGCAGCGGGCTCAGATCTAAAGTATCTGGGGGTTGTGATTGACACTAAGCGGATGTACACGGCGCAAGTAATAGGGGCCGTCAACAAGGCCACAAATAGGATGGCGTCCCTGATCCCCTTACTGCCCAATAGTGGGGGGCCGGGCCACAGGTGTCGGAGGCTGTATGAGGCCGTGTGGACGTCAGTGGCCCTGTATGGGGCCCCGCTGTGGGGGGGACCTGCGTTGATGAGGGCTACCCCCATGGCCGAGCTCAGAAGGGGCCATAAGATCCCGGTGCTGCGTGTGGCCTGCTGCTACCGCACGGTGGCGTATGAGGCGGCATGTGTGGTGGGGAGGGTTCTCCCCATACACCTCCAAATAAAGGAGAGGACGAGGCGTTATACGGACAGGACGAGGTGGAGGGGTGGGACCCCCCCCCGCCCCAATAATAACAGGGCCGCCGCAAGGAAGGCCTTAAGGGAGCGGATGACTGAATTGTGGGTCAGGGAATGGGCCGACTTCAGCCAGGACAACTGGACGAAGAGGCTCATACCTGACCTGGCGAAATGGCTGGGAACGCGAAACCACACAGTGGTTGACTACCAAATGGCTCAAGTAATGACCGGGCACGGGGTTTTTAACAGTTATAGGGCCCGTATTGGTAAGACTACGGACCCATCTTGCTGGGACTGCGGGCACCCCGACGACACGGCCGAACATCTGATGTTTCATTGCCCGCGATGGACCAGCGAGCGGACTCTGCTGGAAAGAACCCTGGGGGGGAGCTTGTCTCCCCACGACCTAATTGCACGGGCAAGTGGAAGTAGAGAGTCCTGGGCGGCGCTCAGGGCCTTTACGAGAAATTGCATTAGCCACAGAATACGCGCAGAAAATGAAGAATATCGGGGAACTCGGATGAACCCGGGAGGCTAAGCCCCGGAGTACCCTAGAACCCTAGAAAGAAAAAAATTAAATAAAAAATAAAGGGGGGCGTGGAGGGTTTAGCCCGTAATGGAGAGACTCACCTCCTCTTTTACACGCATCAACAACGGGGGCGGCTTGGCAGCCTAGCGAATTCTCAGGTGGATAGGGCGTGGGCAGGTAATCGGTTATTTATTCACTTATCTATTATTATTATTATTATTATCATTTACCTTTTATTATTATTATTTACTTATTAGGGCATTTATTTATTTATTTATTTAGTAATGATTATTTATTTATTTATTAATTTATTTATTTATTATTTAGCCATTCTTTAGTTATCTATCTATGTATTCATTCATCTGTTTTGTTATTTATGTATGTTTAGTTATTTATCTATCTGTTTATTTATTTATTTATTTATTTATTTATTTATTTATTTATTTATTTATTTACGTATGGGTTTATTTGTTTATTTATTTATCTATATATTTATTTATTTATGTTATTTATTTATGTTATGTTATGTTATTTATTTACGTTATTTATTTATTTATTTATTTATTTATTTATGTTATTTATTTATGTTATTTATTTATGTTATTTACGTTATTTATTTATGTTATTTATTTATGTTATTTATTTATGTTATTTATGTTATTATTTATGTTATTTATGTTATTTATGTTATTTATTTATGTTATTTATGTTATTTATTTATGTTATTTATTTATTTATTTATTATGTCCGTACCTGTTCGCGTATCTATTTACTGGCCCGTCCAATCTTATGTTTTACTGCTACCCTAGTAGCTAGCCCAAACCTGGTGCTACATGATTCTCCCCTACCATGGGTAGGGGAATAATATAGCCGAGTAAAAAAAAGGGACCGATATGCCGCGGCAGATCGATGACGTGGGCGCGCAGGCGCAAGAGATATAGCTCATCCCGGGGTCGGTGAACCGGGCATCCCTCCCTGTATGCGAAAGCGGGGCGGGGAGGGGTGAGAGGGATGGATGGAGGGATTAAAAAAAAAAAAAAAAAGGTTTGGGTTAGGTTTGGGTTAGGTTTGGGTTAGGTTTGGGTTAGGTTTGGGTTAGGTTTGGGTTAGGTTTGGGTTAGGTTTGGGTTAGGTTTGGGTTAGGTTTGGGTTAGGTTTGGGTTAGGTTTGGGTTAGGTTTGGGTTAGGTTTGGGTTAGGTTTGGGTTAGGTTTGGGTTAGGTTTGGGTTAGGTTTGGGTTAGGTTTGGGTTAGGTTTGGGTTAGGTTTGGGTTAGGTTTGGGTTAGGTTTGGGTTAGGTTTGGGTTAGGTTTGGGTTAGGTTTGGGTTAGGTTTGGGTTAGGTTTGGGTTAGGTTTGGGTTAGGTTTGGGTTAGGTTTGGGTTAGGTTTGGGTTAGGTTTGGGTTAGGTTTGGGTTAGGTTTGGGTTAGGTTTGGGTTAGGTTTGGGTTAGGTTTGGGTTAGGTTTGGGTTAGGTTTGGGTTAGGTTTGGGTTAGGTTTGGGTTAGGTTTGGGTTAGGTTTGGGTTAGGTTTGGGTTAGGTTTGGGTTAGGTTTGGGTTAGGTTTGGGTTAGGTTTGGGTTAGGTTTGGGTTAGGTTTGGGTTAGGTTTGGGTTAGGTTTGGGTTAGGTTTGGGTTAGGTTTGGGTTAGGTTTGGGTTAGGTTTGGGTTAGGTTTGGGTTAGGTTTGGGTTAGGTTTGGGTTAGGTTTGGGTTAGGTTTGGGTTAGGTTTGGGTTAGGTTTGGGTTAGGTTTGGGTTAGGTTTGGGTTAGGTTTGGGTTAGGTTTGGGTTAGGTTTGGGTTAGGTTTGGGTTAGGTTTGGGTTAGGTTTGGGTTAGGTTTGGGTTAGGTTTGGGTTAGGTTTGGGTTAGGTTTGGGTTAGGTTTGGGTTAGGTTTGGGTTAGGTTTGGGTTAGGTTTGGGTTAGGTTTGGGTTAGGTTTGGGTTAGGTTTGGGTTAGGTTTGGGTTAGGTTTGGGTTAGGTTTGGGTTAGGTTTGGGTTAGGTTTGGGTTAGGTTTGGGTTAGGTTTGGGTTAGGTTTGGGTTAGGTTTGGGTTAGGTTTGGGTTAGGTTTGGGTTAGGTTTGGGTTAGGTTTGGGTTAGGTTTGGGTTAGGTTTGGGTTAGGTTTGGGTTAGGTTTGGGTTAGGTTTGGGTTAGGTTTGGGTTAGGTTTGGGTTAGGTTTGGGTTAGGTTTGGGTTAGGTTTGGGTTAGGTTTGGGTTAGGTTTGGGTTAGGTTTGGGTTAGGTTTGGGTTAGGTTTGGGTTAGGTTTGGGTTAGGTTTGGGTTAGGTTTGGGTTAGGTTTGGGTTAGGTTTGGGTTAGGTTTGGGTTAGGTTTGGGTTAGGTTTGGGTTAGGTTTGGGTTAGGTTTGGGTTAGGTTTGGGTTAGGTTTGGGTTAGGTTTGGGTTAGGTTTGGGTTAGGTTTGGGTTAGGTTTGGGTTAGGTTTGGGTTAGGTTTGGGTTAGGTTTGGGTTAGGTTTGGGTTAGGTTTGGGTTAGGTTTGGGTTAGGTTTGGGTTAGGTTTGGGTTAGGTTTGGGTTAGGTTTGGGTTAGGTTTGGGTTAGGTTTGGGTTAGGTTTGGGTTAGGTTTGGGTTAGGTTTGGGTTAGGTTTGGGTTAGGTTTGGGTTAGGTTTGGGTTAGGTTTGGGTTAGGTTTGGGTTAGGTTTGGGTTAGGTTTGGGTTAGGTTTGGGTTAGGTTTGGGTTAGGTTTGGGTTAGGTTTGGGTTAGGTTTGGGTTAGGTTTGGGTTAGGTTTGGGTTAGGTTTGGGTTAGGTTTGGGTTAGGTTTGGGTTAGGTTTGGGTTAGGTTTGGGTTAGGTTTGGGTTAGGTTTGGGTTAGGTTTGGGTTAGGTTTGGGTTAGGTTTGGGTTAGGTTTGGGTTAGGTTTGGGTTAGGTTTGGGTTAGGTTTGGGTTAGGTTTGGGTTAGGTTTGGGTTAGGTTTGGGTTAGGTTTGGGTTAGGTTTGGGTTAGGTTTGGGTTAGGTTTGGGTTAGGTTTGGGTTAGGTTTGGGTTAGGTTTGGGTTAGGTTTGGGTTAGGTTTGGGTTAGGTTTGGGTTAGGTTTGGGTTAGGTTTGGGTTAGGTTTGGGTTAGGTTTGGGTTAGGTTTGGGTTAGGTTTGGGTTAGGTTTGGGTTAGGTTTGGGTTAGGTTTGGGTTAGGTTTGGGTTAGGTTTGGGTTAGGTTTGGGTTAGGTTTGGGTTAGGTTTGGGTTAGGTTTGGGTTAGGTTTGGGTTAGGTTTGGGTTAGGTTTGGGTTAGGTTTGGGTTAGGTTTGGGTTAGGTTTGGGTTAGGTTTGGGTTAGGTTTGGGTTAGGTTTGGGTTAGGTTTGGGTTAGGTTTGGGTTAGGTTTGGGTTAGGTTTGGGTTAGGTTTGGGTTAGGTTTGGGTTAGGTTTGGGTTAGGTTTGGGTTAGGTTTGGGTTAGGTTTGGGTTAGGTTTGGGTTAGGTTTGGGTTAGGTTTGGGTTAGGTTTGGGTTAGGTTTGGGTTAGGTTTGGGTTAGGTTTGGGTTAGGTTTGGGTTAGGTTTGGGTTAGGTTTGGGTTAGGTTTGGGTTAGGTTTGGGTTAGGTTTGGGTTAGGTTTGGGTTAGGTTTGGGTTAGGTTTGGGTTAGGTTTGGGTTAGGTTTGGGTTAGGTTTGGGTTAGGTTTGGGTTAGGTTTGGGTTAGGTTTGGGTTAGGTTTGGGTTAGGTTTGGGTTAGGTTTGGGTTAGGTTTGGGTTAGGTTTGGGTTAGGTTTGGGTTAGGTTTGGGTTAGGTTTGGGTTAGGTTTGGGTTAGGTTTGGGTTAGGTTTGGGTTAGGTTTGGGTTAGGTTTGGGTTAGGTTTGGGTTAGGTTTGGGTTAGGTTTGGGTTAGGTTTGGGTTAGGTTTGGGTTAGGTTTGGGTTAGGTTTGGGTTAGGTTTGGGTTAGGTTTGGGTTAGGTTTGGGTTAGGTTTGGGTTAGGTTTGGGTTAGGTTTGGGTTAGGTTTGGGTTAGGTTTGGGTTAGGTTTGGGTTAGGTTTGGGTTAGGTTTGGGTTAGGTTTGGGTTAGGTTTGGGTTAGGTTTGGGTTAGGTTTGGGTTAGGTTTGGGTTAGGTTTGGGTTAGGTTTGGGTTAGGTTTGGGTTAGGTTTGGGTTAGGTTTGGGTTAGGTTTGGGTTAGGTTTGGGTTAGGTTTGGGTTAGGTTTGGGTTAGGTTTGGGTTAGGTTTGGGTTAGGTTTGGGTTAGGTTTGGGTTAGGTTTGGGTTAGGTTTGGGTTAGGTTTGGGTTAGGTTTGGGTTAGGTTTGGGTTAGGTTTGGGTTAGGTTTGGGTTAGGTTTGGGTTAGGTTTGGGTTAGGTTTGGGTTAGGTTTGGGTTAGGTTTGGGTTAGGTTTGGGTTAGGTTTGGGTTAGGTTTGGGTTAGGTTTGGGTTAGGTTTGGGTTAGGTTTGGGTTAGGTTTGGGTTAGGTTTGGGTTAGGTTTGGGTTAGGTTTGGGTTAGGTTTGGGTTAGGTTTGGGTTAGGTTTGGGTTAGGTTTGGGTTAGGTTTGGGTTAGGTTTGGGTTAGGTTTGGGTTAGGTTTGGGTTAGGTTTGGGTTAGGTTTGGGTTAGGTTTGGGTTAGGTTTGGGTTAGGTTTGGGTTAGGTTTGGGTTAGGTTTGGGTTAGGTTTGGGTTAGGTTTGGGTTAGGTTTGGGTTAGGTTTGGGTTAGGTTTGGGTTAGGTTTGGGTTAGGTTTGGGTTAGGTTTGGGTTAGGTTTGGGTTAGGTTTGGGTTAGGTTTTGGGTTAGGTTTGGGTTAGGTTTTGGGTTAGGTTTGGGTTAGGTTTGGGTTAGGTTTGGGTTAGGTTTGGGTTTAGGTTTGGGTTAGGTTTGGGTTAGGTTTGGGTTAGGTTTGGGTTAGGTTTGGGTTTAGGTTTGGGTTAGGTTTGGGTTAGGTTTGGGTTAGGTTTGGGTTAGGTTTGGGTTAGGTTTGGGTTAGGTTTGGGTTAGGTTTGGGTTAGGTTTTTGGGTTAGGTTTGGGTTAGGTTTGGGTTAGGTTTGGGTTAGGTTTTGGGTTAGGTTTTGGGTTAGGTTTGGGTTAGGTTTGGGTTAGGTTTGGGTTTAGGTTTGGGTTAGGTTTGGGTTAGGTTGGGTTAGGTTTGGGTTAGGTTTGGGTTAGGTTTGGGTTAGGTTTGGGTTAGGTTTGGGTTAGGTTTGGGTTAGGTTTGGGTTAGGTTTGGGTTAGGTTTGGGTTAGGTTTGGGTTAGGTTTGGGTTAGGTTTGGGTTAGGTTTGGGTTAGGTTTGGGTTAGGTTTGGGTTAGGTTTGGGTTAGGTTTGGGTTAGGTTTGGGTTAGGTTTGGGTTAGGTTTGGGTTAGGTTTGGGTTAGGTTTGGGTTAGGTTTTGGGTTAGGTTTGGGTTAGGTTTGGGTTAGGTTTGGTTAGGTTTGGGTTAGGTTTGGGTTAGGTTTGGGGTTAGGTTTGGGTTAGGTTTGGGTTAGGTTTGGGTTAGGTTTGGGTTAGGTTTGGGTTAGGTTTTTGGGTTAGGTTTGGGTTAGGTTTGGGTTAGGTTTGGGTTTAGGTTTGGGTTAGGTTTGGGTTTAGGTTGTTGGGTTAGGTTTGGGGTTAGGTTTGGGTTAGGTTTGGGTTAGGTTTGGGTTAGGTTTGGGTTAGGTTTGGGTTAGGTTTGGGGTTAGGTTTTGGGTTAGGTTTGGGTTAGGTTTGGGTTAGGTTTGGGTTAGGTTTGGGTTAGGTTTGGGTTAGGTTTGGGTTAGGTTTGGGTTAGGTTTGGGTTAGGTTTGGGTTAGGTTTTGGGTTAGGTTTTGGGTTAGGTTTGGGTTAGGTTTGGGTTAGGTTTGGGTTAGGTTTTGGGTTAGGTTTTGGGTTTAGGTTTTGGGTTAGGTTTGGGTTAGGTTTTGGGTTAGGTTTGGGTTAGGTTTGGGTTAGGTTTGGGTTAGGTTTGGGTTAGGTTTTGGGTTAGGTTTGGGGTTAGGTTTGGGTTAGGTTTGGGTTAGGTTTGGGGTTAGGTTTGGGTTAGGTTTGGGGTTAGGTTTGGGTTAGGTTGGTTAGGTTTGGGTTAGGTTTTGGGTTAGGTTTGGGTTAGGTTTGGGTTAGGTTTGGGTTAGGTTTGGGTTAGGTTTGGGTTAGGTTTTGGGTTAGGT